>CM057828.1:110783698-111383698 GCA_030068075.1 Paguma larvata
TAATGTTTATTTTTGAGAGAGACAGAACACAAGTGGATGAGGGACAGAGAGAGAGAGGGAGGGAGGGAGACACAGAATCTGAAGCAGGCTCCAGGCCCTGAGCTGTCAGCACAGAGCCCAGTGTGGGGCTCGAACTCACAGACTGCGAGATCATGACCTGAGCTGAAGTCAGACGCATAACCGACTGAGCCACCCAGGCGCCCCTTAAATAATCTATTTTAAAATTAAGCCGTAAGACACAGAAAATGCTAAAGACCTTATTTAACAAACATCTATTCTGTACCCAGTGTAAGCCTGACTCTGACAGGTGTTTGAGTGGACCCCACACGGTGACAGTTTTGTAAATTTCTCCCCTCCCTCCCTCCCTCCCTCCTTCCCTCCCTCCCTCCGTGTAAATCAAGCACGGATATCTACTGGCTCCCATATGTGATGTCCGTTCCCCGCTCACTTGTGTGTTCCCTCACATGGCTGTAAGGCCAAGAATATATTTTTTAATACCTTTGGGGAAATAAGACGAGATCAAATTTTTCTTCTTTAAAAAACGAGACCTAACAATTTGCATTTTAAAAAGTTAACAATGGGACGTTTTATAAAAACATGCCGAACACATTAATACAGGGTGGGAAAAAGATAAGAAAAACAAAGAGGAATGTGAGAGCTCAAATAAATTGTGTGGACAAGTTCAACGAGACAAGCAGGGTCTTTATACCGAGCCCCTGGGAAAACAGGACCGAGGGGAGACAGAAGCTACACTTGCTAACAGCTCCAGGTCTTATCACAGAAAAGAGACATGGTATAAACGAAACAGCTGATAAAAAACCGGGGAATAACTGAAATGTGAACATGTGAGAACAACACGTCTAAGGGAAAGCAGGCAAGCCCATTCACTGAGTACATAAAAGCTAGCGATGGAAACAGTCAGGAGACATTTCTAGTAGTGCACTCATGACTCTTTTTCAACCACAACAGAAAATACTGTCCTCCTTCTTAAAAAAGTAAAGGCCTGCGTAGAATGGCAATATTTGACATGACTTTTTTAAAGTTTATTCATTGAGGGGGGGGTAATGCATGCACAAGTGGGGGAGGGGCAGAGAGAGAGGAAGAGAGAGAATCCCAAGCAGGCTCCATGCTGTCAGCACAGAGCCCAAGGTGGGGCTCGAACTCACAAATCGTGAGGTCAGGACCTGAGCAGAAACCAAGAGATGGACGCTTAAGCAGCTGAACTACCCAGGAGCTCCTCTGACGTGACTTTTAACCATGGTTTCACACGTTCCCGGGTTATCTCAGTGGACTCCAGGGTCCTAAGCTGTACCAACTTGTTATTACCCAGGCACAGGGCAACCTAGCTCTGTGTCGATACTAGTGGGCATGGCAGAGATGGCCTCCCTCCTCCATGAACAAATTCCTGAGCCTGGTTCCCCCCCAGGGAGCCAACCGTGCCTCCCCGTGGAGGCCTACATGGAGGGTGGGAGGTTCTACTAAAGTGGTCTCCAGGTCCAGTGATTTCTTCCAGTTAGCAAGTCTGCCAGCCTAGCAGATGCTGGTGCCGCCCACCCCCGGTGGGCATGTCCTGGACCAGGGGACAACTGTGGCACTTTGCCAATGCCATTCCTTCAAAAGCCACTCCCCAGTCCAGATGCACAATCTGAGCATAAAAGTGGAACCGTCACTTACAGAGCCTCGCTAGATTGGCAGACCCCGTACTCCTCGAGGGAGCAGCTCTTCTCTTCTAGATTGGCAGAGGCATTGGGGCGTCCCTTTAGACCGACTCACATCCACCAGCCGCAGTGTGAGATGTTTGACATGTTTCTGTGAGAGGGTCAGCCATCCACTGCTACAGAATTTGCTCTTAATGCTCTCTGGGCCCGGAAGCCTGTAATTTTATTTTTCAGTGTGCCTCAGTATATTCGATATACTACACTGGGTAAGTAACCCTCTGACACAGGGTAATAAAAAGGTACTTTTGAAAAGGGGAAAAAGGAGGTCAAGGGAAGATTAGGCCTGACATACGGAGGTTAGCATAAATATCAGTCAGAAAAGACAAGGCTGCTCTGGAAACATTATAGATGAGTATCACTATTTAGCAAAACTTCAATCTGAATGAGAATTGTAAGTTGCATTTACTGCCGGTTCCTAATCACCTTCTGATGAATGTCTGAGCTTCTGGAAGACAGGAGGGGACAGAGCAGAGGGGAAAGAGATGGTCAGGCCAGAGGGAGCCCTGTGAACCTGTACCCGCCCCGCAGGGAGGGCTACTCTGAGTCCACAGGGCTGACGGGAGTGTCGGTGACTTTGGACTTCTCAGTCAGCCCACGGGGAGAGCGTGGCAAGCCGCCAGGGAGCGTGAGCCCCCGGCCCGGGCGCTGGCTTTCCAATCAGAGCCTTCCGCAAGACACTTTGCTTCGCTTTGCCTCTCATTCTTCATTTATACTCAAGGGACAGGAGTAGTTCCTTCCTTTTTGAGTTTGTTGGGAGGGCTTAATGAGATAATACATTTAAACTGTTTAGCAGAGTGTCTAACACACAATAAGCCCTTGTTGTTTTAAACAATCATTACTATTATTAACCCAATTAAAATAAATTCTCAGCAGAGTAGATAATTTTGAAATTCTTTTCCTCACATCAAGGAAGGAGGTAAGGGGCACAAAGGAAAGAGAGAAGAACTGAGTGTTTGTCTTATGTGATGATTATTTTAGGTCCGTATTGTCTTTTTCGAAGTTGTAATCAATGGGCCTTCACAATAACAGGAAATAATGATATAGCTGACTGTCATAACAAGACTCTGCCCCTCCGGTGATGGCTGGTCTCTAAGGAAGAAGCTACACCCGTTTCCACGATGACGATGTAGAACAAAACCAATATTTAGTTTATTCCAACAAAGCAGGAAGAGCAAGCTCTGATCCGTTTTTTGCACATAACTCCAATAGGGGAGGCAGATTGTCTCAGCATTTTCCTACTTTCTCTTTAACAGGGATATACTTTTCCCAAGTTAAAATTTCTTCACTAGTGTAATCCATACACTGGCACATCGACAATGAAACAAAACCACCCCGAGTTCCTCACTTCCCTTTCACGAGTCCGTCAGCACCCCCACACTCACGTGGATATCTGTGGAGAACTCTCTGTGCCTCAGAAGAAAAGCTTAGTGCAGTGAAGAGTGACAGAGGGAGCCCCCAAGGAAGGTAAACCAGAGCCAGAAGGGGCCAGAAGGAACCAGTCTGCTCTCTGGGTAGACAGACAAGGACACTGATCCCACAGTTGTGGACATCAAGTACCTGTCCGCACCTCAGCTGGACCCCAGTCTAAGGCTCTGTGTTCTTCGCCATGAACTCAGAGGTATCATCATGTCTGAAACAAAGTGAACTGGAACTGGAGACCCACTCTGTGCTTTTTTGGACCCAGGTTTCGTATCCTTACCATCCACTGCCTCTTGCTTGGGTATGTCCTGGCTTCCTTGAGAACCCAACTCCCCAGCTGAAGAAGAAACACAACTTGCAATTCTCCTCTCGATGAAGGCCCAACTACCAAGACAAATGAAGTTCTAGGCTGTGCTTCTGGAGTCTTCCCATTCATTCTAGAGGCACCTCCTCATCCTCATGTCTATTCTTGCATGTTTCATGTTCCAAGGGTCCAACCTGCTTCATGTTGGGAAGAATTGGGGACGGTAAAGCACCCTGAGAGTGTGTGCAAGAGAGGGGACCAGCTCCAGGTGTTTCTGGAAGGTTGCACTACTTAACAACAAGAAGAAAGCACCCAGAAGAAGGGTTTGTTCTCGAAAAGACAATGGGAAAAATCAGGGGTCTGCCTCTTCACGTGTGTTCATAAGCTCACCAGCTCAAACAGTTTGTACTCTTCTCTGTGAAGAGGTTGATATAACAACACCTAATAATTAGGATGTGAAGCAAGCAGCTAAAAGAAAAATAATGTTCGTGGAAATGTAATTTCGTAAAGAAAAAGAGAGTCGTACAAACAGATGTTAAACTTGAAGCATTCCTTCTTGGGAAACCATTAAAAGCAGGATATGATTTGAGAGCAACTTAGAAAGCCTCTGCGAAGTGCCTGTTTACCATATCCAGTAGCACCATCCAGAACGGACATTTGCTAATCAAACATAAACCTCCCGAGACGAGGCCCCCGACCGCCACATCAGAGGCTCTTCTAGATTGCTACGTCTCTACGTAATTATGACTGCCGCTGATGACAAGAGATAATTACAAGTTATTCTCAGGGTTAACTCACAAACATCTTTACCAGAATTCCTGGGGCCAAGCAGAGAAGAACCTATTATGGTATGCCTTTCAGATCCAAACTTCTGCTATGTTAAGTTATTTTACAGCTTCCTCTGATTATAGTCTCTCAGAGGAAACACAAGTAAGGAAACCGTGAGTGGCTGATAACAGTCTTTTACATATTTTAAAGGTAGCTAAGTTATGGCTACTTGCATTTTAAGCATGCAGTTTCCTCCATGTATAGATAACAGCTAGCTTTTCTCCTATGCCCACTTCCTCTGTTCTCTCCTTAATCTTGGCAGGTGCGTGCATGTGTGTCTGTGCATGTGCGTGCATGTGTGTGTGCACACGTATGCGTGTGTTGGCACACGAGCCTTGGAACAACACAGGAGGTGCATAAATAGCTAAAGTTCGTGCAAGCTGACAAACTAAAGACTACTTCTCCTTACAGTCTTTAGATGTAAATGTAAGCTTTCAGAACACAGATGTAAACGTAAGCTTTCAGAAACATCCTTTCCATATTGTCAGAGGGAGGACAGAGAGGCCACATGGTGCACTTGAGAAGTACCTGTTATCGGTCAGATGGCAAAAATTAGGATACAATCAAAATCTGGCACCAAATCATTTGATAAATGGAATGCCGGCTGGCTGCGGTTTTAGGACGTTCATGGTTTTCCAGCTATGAAGTGACCTCTGACATGGCCTGTGAGGTTTCTCCTGTACCACGTGGGTGACTTTCGTGCAAAGGCTGCAGCCGGCCCCATCGTCACAATCTGCCAACTGAGGCCATTTAGGAGTGGTTTAGCATCAGGAGAAGCTTTCTGGAGTATCTGACCTAAGGAGCAAATGCCAGATCTCTGGAGTTACTAAATGAATGGCCTGTGAGGGGAGAACACGTCTGGGGGTACACGGCCAGCACTCACCTCCCTCATCCGCAGCCCCTTCATCGAGGGCAGGTAAAGGTCAGACATCCACATCTGGTCATCCCCTCCTCCCCGTCCACCCCGCCTTTCCCCATCCAGCCCCTGTCCCCTGTCCCCGCTGATGGGATAGGGCTGAGACGCACTAACCAAGGCCAAAGCCCAACTACTGATTCCTTCTCTCAAAAATACAAGACACGGGTGGTAGTCGCCAGGGGTTTTGGGAGCTAAACCGTCCCATAGAGGCAAGAGGGGAACAAGAATCACCATCAGCCAGAATTACTGGGACGTGGGAACTGTCCGTGACAGGAAGAGGCTGGTCTCCAAAGGAGAGAGCAGAGTGCAGGGAGATGCAGAGACAAGGGACGAGGTGGGACAGAGCATGAAAACATCCCCTAGGTGAACAACTCACAACCCTGAGAGAAGTCAACCGGCGACCAACCTTGGTTCCTAGCTTCCTCATTCCCACGTCAGCAAGGCCCAGCCAGTCTCCATTTCCTCCCTGTGCATGGGCCTCGAGACCCTCCAGTGCAGCTCATGAAAGCTTGCCCCTTCTCACTCAAGTGGGCTAGTTTCTTGCACCCACAGAACCTACGAAGGAGGGAAACTTTACCCCCAAGGCTGTTTGACCTAGTGGGAGTTTGGCTGAGTCTGTGATTGGCATTTCCTTCTCCCTTCCTCCCTGTGCGTCCCCCAGGAGTTGGCGTGTGGACAAAGCCGTCAAAACTGCTACCTCAGCGGCCCGGCATGGAAAGCCAGCGGCCCTCCCTGTCACCGTGGAACCTTCCCACCCCAGCCTCACACAGGCCCTCCCACTGGAAAAACCTCCTCCGCTTTCCATCCCGCTTTGTCCCAGTGTTCTGAAATCCTCAGCACTTCCACAACTGCCTTGGCGTAGAAAGCACTTGGTTTCATCCAATTCATTAAAAGAAGTTTTTTTGAGTGTTTAACAAATACAAAATTCCTTAATAGGAGTTAGCAAAACCAGAGATGAATTAGAAACGGGGTCAGCTTTCAGGAAAGCTGGCAATTCTGGGACAAGGGGATGGCGCCGGACAAGCACCCGGGAGCCAGTCATTCCCCCTGGGGGAGCTGAAGAAGCCACCAAACTGATGGGTGGGGCTTCCAGGGGGAGGCGGGGAGGAGGGCTCCGGGTGCTTCTGGGCAGGGCTTAGTGCTCGGGAGCACACGGTGGCCCCACAAGGTTGGCACCCTGGAAGTGAGAGAGGGCACAGAGCAGGCAGGTCGGGCGTGGAGAAAGAGGCCGGCAGGGCCCATGCAGAGCTGGGGGTTGACATCACAGGTGAAGGGGTCCGAAGGAGCGGCCGAGAGTCCACCCTGGGTGCTTTAAATGCTCACACCAGCCCTGACACACCCAGTGCAACACACCCCATGTAGCTGTGGAAGAGAGGTGCCCTCTCCTCACTAATTCGGGTACGTGTACCGGCCGGAAGTGACTTTTCGTCCTGTCTCCACCACCTGAGTACAAGAGCTCCTCGGCAAGCCAGCGGCTTCTTCAGCTCCCCACACGACACAACCGTCATCCTCTTCCCGTGTTGGGAGCTCGGTATTACTCGTTGCAGTAAGAGTGCAAGTTCAAAGCACAGCCTCTTCAGCCAAGTTGGGAAACACGCATCCTGCATGTTCGGAAATCTAGTCAAGGCTCCATATTTGTGGGTTTTTTTTTTCCCTTAATTTTACTGGCTATAACCAGCCTAACATAAGAAACTCTGTTGTAAGCTGATGTTCATTAGTGAGGGAAAGGAAGAAGCACTATCATTCTCACAAGACACTTGATGTTTAAGCCACACCCCAGAGGACGGACAATACTGCCCTCAACAACACACACAGAGAAGCCGCCTTGTGCACGCGTATCTAATCTAGGTACGACTGGATGCATTCCTGAGGCAGCTCCCCAGACAGGAAAGGGACGCAGCTATGCCCCGGGAGACACCGCACATCCCCGCATGCTGCAGAGAGGGCGGAGGACGAGGAAGTGAAAGAGAGAACAGTCCGCCACAGGGCAGGTGTGAAAGGAGCTCAGACCCGGACGCCCCTCTCAAACAGGGCCAGGCCACACCCGGGGAGAGCTGACGCAGGTCCGGACATGGCTACGGAGCAGCAGACACTGGCCTGCCTGGCGGCCCAGAGCCGGCGGCCCAAGCCAGGCTTCCCTCCACTACAGCACCGAGTGGGCAGTCCTGACAGAGTCACCCATGGTCTCTGGGCTTCTTGTCCTTTGGTTGTAAAATAGTGACTCTGGCAATGTGCTATCCTAACAGAATAAAACAAACCAACCTTCTTTTGGCCTCTGTCGCCTTCGAAACCACTTTGACCACCCCCTTCTCTGGGAAGTCCATGAGGCCCTGAGGACTGTCTGGGATCAGGGGACGCCTCTCTATGGCAAACTTCGACCCTCCTGAGAAACAGCAAGAAGAGGGCGCCCTCATTATGCTTCCCAGTCGCCCTGATGGCGTGAAGTTGGGGGCCCCACCTGCCCCTCCTGGGCCCCTCCGCCCCTCCAGACCTGGAGCCCGGCCCAGCAGAGTCGCTGTGTGGGACAGGCATGCAGCAGGACCCCAGCTGCACTGGTCGCGAGCCTGGAGGCTAGGATTTGGCAGAGTACCATTTACTCATCAGATTCAGAATTCACATAAGCCAAAGTGGTGTTGGGTTTGCTTTTTTTCAGTTTTCGGGCTTTAACTATTAGCACCTACTTATTTCCTCTCAAGGCACTTCTTTTCTGCTGAAACCCATTCTCCTGCCTGCCTCTCTGTGTGCTTTTCTGTTTGCCTCTTGTTTTCAGTTCTCTATAAGCTACGAAAGAAAGAAAACATTTTTTCAGTTCAACCCAGGAAGGCCTGCAGCTGGTGTCTGAGGCTTCGGGCACTGGCGTGGATTTCTGCGGACATGTATGCGTATTCTCTTTTTACCCCACGAGGCAGCCTTCAATCTGAAAGCTAGGATACATCTCATAAGTTAATCAGCCAGCCTCGGAACTGGGGGGAAATGGCCAGATCTGCGGAGAACTCGGTCGTCTGTATGAAGACATCCCAGTGCTAACACAGGGCCACTGACCTGAGCACGTTGCTCAGGACAGAAAGAAAGACTGCCTACAGATCCGATCATGCCTGCCTACCTAGGGGCTGGGCCGTGAGCGCCTGTGGTCCCCGAAAACCTGTTAGCACAAAGGAGCTAGGAAGTCCTGAGCAAGTTGGACGAGCGTGGGAGCCGCATGGCCCATACAGAATTCTAGAGGGGATTTTACTGCCCCCCACTGTGGGACCCAACTCTGATCTCTGACCCAGCCCTCTGAGATTGAGGGAGACCCCACACAGCCTACAAGGCCCATCTGTAGGGATTCCACTGCCCCAGTCTTTACCTCGTTACAAATTGAGCCTTCTGCTCCTCAATAGTTGTTACAACGGTGGAAGAAAGAACTGAATCCGTGAGTACATATTAAACACACTGTGTATCCAGCACCATAACAAACTCTGTAGGAAATACACAGGAAGGGACAGACAAGGTACAGCCTCAGGGCCCTGAAATCCAAGGTGGAAGGTACAGGTACACTCAGCACAGAGCTAGAGCAACAGAGGGCAGGACAAAGTCCAGCACAAGTTTGTGTAGTGGTAATTAAGGCTGCCCTAATTCTTAGCCAACTCATCTGAAGGCAGCCTCTTCCAAAATCCAGGGAAGGCGTGTTTTGCAGGGAACATGGCCAAAAAAGAGACTTAGGCCGAGACAGTAGTGGACACAAGTGTGAGTCTGAAGGGCAAGGTTAATTAAAAGCAGCTTTGAGTCCCTTCCCACTGTGGGTGTCCTCATGAACCTGGCCGCTAACCCTTGCCCCTGGCCAGAGAAATGGTTCTGACCGGAAGCCTGCTTCACTACACTGCACACACTTTGCTTTTATGCCATAATCACAGTGCTGAACGCTCTAAATTTTAAGAATGGACCCTCTCCCTTCTTCTCCTGAAAGCCGTCAACCAACATGGAAGATCCGTTCTGGGAAAAGGTGACTTTTCACCATGGAAGCCTGCTTCATTCCCTTTAGACTTAACTCACTCCCCTTTTAGTTTGCTTAGTTGGTTGCTTGGTTGTTTCCCTTGAAGACAGGCCTCTGCCTCCATTGGTTTCTTTGGCCCCTTTCTTGTCGGTTATGCACAATTACATAATCTGCGCTACAGAGGCGGAGCCCGCCTCCCCCAGGCTGAGCCTGGTCCTAACACGGCCCTGAAGACAAACACACTTTTATGAAGTGACGACAAGGGTTTCCTCTAGGTGGAAACTGTGTGGATGAGGGCTACAGGGCTCCCCTCTCATGCTGGCTCTGTGGCAAGCTGCCCAAATTCCCTCTTTTTTACCATCCCCCCACCGTTGCCCCCAGCCAACCCACCCTCTTTCTTGTTGTAGGAAAACACCCACAGATCGCAGCTGTATTCAGATGGGATACCCACATTAGGGCCAGTGTGTGCAAGGGAAAGATGGGTCGGAAGCCAATGAAATTATACAAATATACAAGAAGAAAGGTTTTCTTCTTCACAAATGGAGGGGGATATATACCACTTTCAGCTCTGTAATGTATGCAGTATTGAAACATACTATAATAACATACTATAATAAGAAAGTTTAATGTACTAGGAATTCGTGCCTTTGACAGGAACTAGCTTTTACAGAGTTTTTAAACGATTCCTAGCTAAGGCACTCTGAGGAGATTATAAGGGAAAACAGAGGGTGGGCATTAAAAGGCCGTGTGTTTCCCATGACAGAAGTCATCTACGGACCACTGTTTATCGAAGGCCACCCGTGGCCAGGCCCTGTGCTCAATGCCTTGGTACACCCCAAATACAGCCATGGAACCAAGTGTTCCTGTCTCTCACTCCCTCCCCACCTTTCTCGGAAGGATCGGACCTGTGCACCCGCTGCCAAATCCCCGAGACAAAAGAAAATCGTGGGTACTTGTGGAAGCTTACCCCGCCTCACGAGCTCTAAGAGCAGAAGCACTCTGGGGCTCCCCGTGGACTCTCGGTAGGCGGTGGCTGTCTTCCGGGGCGCTCACGTGGCCCTTCCCCGAGGACGGCTTACTGCGGGTGGGGGCTGCAGGGCCATCCTCGCACCCATTCAGCAGGCCCTGGCCAGCTCTCTCGCGGGGCCTGGCTGGCTGGCGGCCCTCGCGGTCACCGTCATGTGGCGCTGGGATGCCTCTTGACAGCTTGTATCCATGAGAAATCAGGAGGTCCTCTACGCTGTACATAATGCGCTGGCTTCATCGGAGCTCGGCCGCCGGGACCGTCGTGTTGGCAGGACCCACCCTGAAGGGACAACAGAGTGGGCTCGTGAGGAGTGCCTGATTCTCCCCATAGCCGTGTCTGACACCTCCTCCTCCTCTTACTCCCACCAAACTGGTCCCTGGTTAGGAACGCGGCACGGTGCCGGCATGGAACATGAAGGGATGGGGACTGCTCCGCCTAAAATTATGCTCCATCTTACTCAGTGGGGAGGGTGGACGTGGCACGGGCTCTGCAGATGAGGCAGAAAACCTGGGGATCCCACCCTCTGCCGGCTACCTCTTGTAGAAGAGTCTGGAATAGTGTTTAAGCAATGAAATGACTAACAGTGTCCACCATTCCCTCGCCCTGGGCATCCGATAACAACGGGCATAAGCAGTGAGGACAAAATAAACACAGATGCGGAAGCTGCAATTACTACGTCGAGTTTCTAAAAATAGAAACTGCCAGCGTCCGGCTTTATCTTCTTATACTTGTCATCTTGTAGCCCTACCTTTTGCTCTCAGAGGGCAGAGTGGGATCTTTAATCACACAGAGCTGTGACCCACCCTGGTGCTCTGGGTGGCGGCCCCAAACACAGCCGACGTCTCCAGGCTTGTCGTGAGAGGCCACGTCCTGGGCGACCGAGCACGCACACCTGGCACACTACACAGTCCCCAACTTCTCCTTTGCAATGTGACATTTTTTAAAATTTTTTGATGTTCATTTATTTTTGAGAGAGAGAGAGATAGATCATGAGTGGGGGGAGGGACAGAGAAAGAGGGAGACACAGAATCTGAAGCAGGCTCCTGGCTCTGAGCCGTCAGCACAGAGCGCAACGTGGGGCTGGAACCCACAGACCGTGAGATCATGACCTGAGCTGAAGTTGGATACTTAACCGACTGAGTCACTCAAACGCCCCTCCAATGTGAAATTTTTAAGACTCCGGTTTCTTGCCAGCAAATCTTAGGGCAGGTCTTCCATCCAAGAGCCACAGCCAAATCCCACCATGGTAGGTGAATTCAACTCAGGCAACTTCTCTGGGTCAACTGGCCCAGGGCAGCAGGACGACCGCAGAATAGAAGGAACCTACCCGAGAGCACAGGTGTAAAACCAGGTGGGGCCGCCGTGTTTATTTTTACCCAAGGGAATCTTCCTTCCAGTGTCTTCCGGTCGGTGGGGAGCAGCCCTGCTCCCCGGAGGCTGGGCCACGGGCCGGGGCAGGGAGTACACAAAGGCCAGGCCTGGACGAGCTAGGCCAGCGCCAGCCCCACTTCGCTGGTGGACGGAAACGGCGCCGTGGCAGCCCCCTCAAACAATGGCCAGGAAATGCCTGCCGGCCTGTGTGCAGGTGAAAGGGAGACACATGTGCTTCCTGTCGGGGGGAATTCTTACTGGGGCCCATCCCACAGTTCTGCTGACTGGGCTCGTCACCACATGCCACACGAACCACCGTGGCAGAAAAGTCCAGGCCGTCAGCGCAGAGAGCGTCGAACTTGGGAAGTCGATGATTTCCCATGAGGTACTGACATTTTACGGAAGGCTGACAAGCCCTGGCAGTTACTGTAGCAGTAGCAAAGTCTCTGCAGCACTTCGGCCATTCCTGACGCTCCTGCTGTATGTCTCATGGGGGTTGTACCACTTGGGTCATACGCAGAGGAATGGAAGGGCATTTGTTCTTGGATTCCACTGCAAGTCACTGCACTACAGTCCACAGGGGAAAGTGATGCCATTACAAACACAGGGCTATGGGAACACAGAGGCAAGGCCATGAACACAGGGTCCCTGTTTTGCTCAGGGCTATACCCCCAGCAGCTAGCACATAGTCTGCTCTCAATAAGTAACTGTTGAATGAATGCACAAATATGAGACAGGGACATTTGAGCTGAGTTTTGAAGAATGATTAGGAGTTTTCTAGATAAACTGCATGTGTGTGTATGTGTGTGTGTGTATGAGAGAGGGAATTGGCATATAAAATAGATCTGGGGTATAATTATCTAGAAGTAAAGAATGGACATAGAAACAAAATCCTGGCAGCCTAGATCAGGGAGGGTCCCCACACTGACTGGCTTGATGTCACACAGCCAGTCGGTGCCACAGTTAACACTGGAATTTAGGTCTTATTACACTCAGTTTCTCTCTCTTACTATGCCAGGCTCTTTAAAAGCAAAGTGTGGGGTGCCTGGGTGGCTCAGTCGGTTAAGCAGCTGACTTCGGCTCAGGTCATGATCTCACGGTCTGTGAGTTCGAGCCCCGAGTCGGCCTCTGTGCTGACAGCTCAGAGTCCGGAGCCTGCTTCGGATTCTGTGTCTCCCTCTCTCTCTGCACCTCCCCCACTCATGCTCTCTCCCTCCCTCCTCTCTCTCTCTCTCTCTCTCTCTCTCTCAAAAATAAACATTAAAAAAAAATTTAAAAGCAAAGTGTACTGTACTTCAAGTGCCATGGAAGGCACGGGAAGGGGGGGTAGGCAGTGTCCACCACACAGCCAATGGTGCTGTAGTCCACTGCGAGAGTGCAAGAAGAGAGGGCCCACACCAAACATGCATGTGGGCCATGTTCCTACCAGGGGAGGAGTTGCTCTGGTTGGTCTTGTCTGGTCATGTCTGCATAGCAATTCTGTTGAGCAAACCCTCAAGTGACATGAAAACCCAGGCCAAGCCATAAACATCTTTCAAAAAAGATTCAAAATATAAGAGCCACAACTCGAACTTGCAGGTCTGAGGTCAAAAGCGTATTGATTATTGGAAACTCCGAACCTGTTTTGCCTCACAGAGGCCAGTAGCCTGTGCGGAGCAGGATTATGAAGTACACCAGCTTCAGGACACAGGGCCTAGAGCCGTGCGGGAGAGCAAAAAGGAACCGGGATGGCCCGAAAGCCCCACAACCCAAATGGGCGTTCCCGGCCACCACCCATCCACGAGAACTTCTCTCCCTCGGGCTGACACTCTTTGCCTTCTGATCCCAACTCTTCGCCTGGGCCTCCACCTCATTTCCCCCCATGCTAAACATCACTGCTCCCCTTAAACAGATTTCAGAACAGTTGTGTGGGTTTTCCAATCCCTATCACATTCAGCTTACTTTCTTTAGCATCCTTATCTACTTAAGACAGAATGGGCTATCTCAAGAGGTAGCAAGTGCCCCAACACCCATCAATCACGGTGGCCATTAGAGGATGCTGACTCGCCGAGGAGACAGGCATCCAATGAATTGCTGGACAAAAAGCTGTCCCTTTTAAAGTTTCTTTCTGATCCGGTGGTCCCGGCATTCTAAATCAACAGTATTTAATTTGATCACTCACCTACTGACTCACAGGGCTGCTGTAAATACAAATAAACAGCAAAATTTGCCATGAATATGTTACTATAGCATTGGATTTAGCAACTTCGAAAGGTATGTGTGAGGCTAAGATAAAGTATCAGGTATGATCCTTTAAATCCTAGTGCTAATGCTGATGATACCCGGCTCCCGCTATGACCCCTGGAATAAGTCACTAACTGCACTGAACCACAGTTTTCTGATCTGCAAAACGGCAATGCTACCATCCGCCCACTCCACCAAACTGTTTGAGGACCAAATAAGGATACGTAAAAGTATAAATCACCATGCAAACACAAGATTGTAGGTTTATCACGCTACAATGGTTCTAGTTTGTCTCTGAAGGGTTACTACTTGCCTTATGGAAAGACTTCACATTAGTTGTTAATTTTCACCATGAAGTTTAAACCATTTCCTAATTCCTCTTGTATCGCTTGAGATCTAACTTATGATTTCCAAGGTCAAATCTGTTTTATATCACCCACATACATCATCTTTTGTGAATGGATACATCAATCTCTATCCAAGTCACTTAGTAAGCGGTATTTTGTACAGCCCGAAACATTGAAACACAATTCCTGAGTGCTTAAAATGCACCAGACACTGAAAGTATAATGAATAAGACTCATACTTTGCCCTTGACAACCTTACTACCCTGCTGTACAGACAGCAGGAAAATGGGCAGAAGGGACTCTAACCCAGTCTCAAGGGATCAAGGAAGCTTCTGGAAGACTGCTTCTAAGCCAAATAAATCCTCCAACTCAAGGTATATCTGCACTCTAAGATCACTCTGTTAAGTATGAGTATCTGGCCAGTTCGTTTAAGAAATGTTTTCCTTCTACTTTGGTTTGTTACCATGTATCAAATATTCATAGTGGACCGTGTAGGATGGGTGGTCAGGACAGTGCAGGCGCCTGAATATGATCTCAGGGAAGGAGGGGACTTTTAGCACCGCTGGGCCGGGGCACAAGAGACAAATGAGCCCACTTTCAATATTTTTTTTTCATTCTGTGAATATCTAAATACCATTCACACAGATGAAACATTTAACATAAGAACCAACATGTTCACAGAGAAAGCACACTTTATTTTATGCTCCCAGGAAACTTCCTAAGGTAGCTACAAATGTCTCCATTTTGCAGACAAGAATACTGAGGCTGAGGGCCTGAGCCTGTAAGTGCACATCAGAGGTTCAAACAAAGGTCTGTCTAGCTTCAAAGCCCTCGCTACTATTTTAAGCTTATCCATCTAAATTTCCTTCCTTAATAACAACAGAAGTTTCCTAATTTACCAAATAGTGCATAAATATAAACAAGGAAAAATGAAAGGCATGGTGACATTAAAGTGCAAAACTATACCTAAAAGGAAAAAAATCTCCTTTATTCTCTTGGATTAGGATGGCCCTTCTACGGGAGTCTTTCCTTATCCACACTAGGGCACACACACACCACGCACACTCACGTATGCACATACATGCACACACTCGCAAGGCTTGATGCCTCCTCACCTGACTGTAAGGTTTTGACAGCAGTGCTAGTATTACTTTTAAATGCCCAGTCATTCACGCATAGATCATGTCATTGCTCTGTGACCTTCAGTAGACCTCTTAGGTCATTTTCGGATTCAGGCTCCTACAGAGCTATCATGAAACCTGTTGCGTGAATTGGAGAAGTAGACAAACTACGGCTATGGTAAATGGGAGAGGAGTGAGGAACTTCCAGAAGAAAAAAAAAAAAAACCCACCTAAATTCTAAAAGAAAAACTATGGATCTAGAAATAGTCACTCTCACCTACAACACTGATAGAATTTGGGCTTCATCTGGGCAAAGGGAAACCCCAAAAGCGACTGGGCGAGCAGGACAAAGTGTGCCTGACAATCAGTCTGGTGGGAAAGGGGACAACTGTAGTGGTTAGAACACTGACAGACGTGCAAACAAACAGTTACATCTCTTCTCTTGTAACGGCAAGGCTGGTAGCAGTGGGGATGGGGGAAAAGGAATAATAAGAGTGATTTTCAAGAAAACAGGTACATTGTCTTAGTCTTGGTGATAATGGTCATTTCATTTAAGAAATGCAGACATCAGAAATAACTATTGGTTGGAGAAGATGACAGGTAATTTGATTTTAATTTAACCAACCTAGTCCCATAAAATTTTCTTTTCCCCAAGTCATTTTCAAGTGGATTTTCATCAGATTATTTGTCCTGTCCAAAAAACTGGAAGGAGACCACTTAAAGTAATCTTATTTTGTGGTAGATTTCAAAGTTCTATAAATATTAGTCATTAGCATCTAAGCATAGAGCTGTCCACCCCTTCATGGTAGGGATGAATTTGTTTCTCCACGTTGTTGGATATGTATCTGTTACGTTGAACTGAGCCTGAGACACTGCACAAAAGAAGGCAACCTCTTTGGGCTTCAGACTTCTCCAGAAGTAAAATAAGAAGGTTGAACTGGAGGTTCCTCGGGGTCCTTCTAGTTCTAGAAATCTGTCCCTCTCTCTAGCCTGTTTGCCCTTGTGAGGAACAGCATGCGCTTCTAAGTCAGCTGGCCACAGTAAAAAGGGTACAGCTTGTGGCCATGACATGGAACAAAACTAAATAGGTCATGTGAAGATAGAACCTCTGACCTTGGCCTCATTAGCACCCAAAGAGGCCAACCAAGAGAGCTGAGCTAAATGGTCACACATGAAGAAGAGAAAGAGAAGAGGTAGGGGCTGAGGCTGTGGAGTACACCACCTAGCAACTCTCCATCCAGAGGTCCCGGAGGGCTGGTGTTGCACACTTATCCCAACATAGGTGGGTCAGGACACTTGTTTTACACTGACTATGCTAGGCAATGGGCTGTACTAAAGAACACAAAGACACATGACCAGCCAGCACCCTCCCTTGCAAATGCGATGGTCTAGGTTGTAGTATGTCAATTATGGGCTCATCGCCAGGGTAGACATTGGCAAATAGGTGTTATTTCATAACAGATACCATTTCCTCCTCCCTCTACATCTATAAAAATAAAAACAGTTTTTATTCTCATATTTACAGTTATAAGGCTCCCCAAACAATGAAATAAAACTATTAATAAGCTCATTAGATCAACCAAAACTGTTCCTTTTTTAGAAAAATTTGCCTAGAACATGAACTGAAAATAAAGGAAAAAGACAAACTACCCAATTAAAAATGTAAAATAAATGATTACTCTCACTAGTAACCAAAGATATGTAAATTAAACCCAAATGCCATTATTCACTGGTCAAATTACTGAAGTTTTCAGAAGGCGGTATTTGTTGGTAAGGGCATGGTAAGCTGGAAGGGCTCTCCTATTTGTGGGTGTATGAGTGTGGGAGTGGGCAGAATGTCTGTGTGTAAACGGATATTTCCTTTCTTAAAAGTGATTGAGGGGCGCCTGGGTGGCTCAGTCGGTTGGGCAGCCGACTTCAGCTCAGTTCACGATCGCACAGTCTGTGAGTTCGAGCCCCGCATTGGGCTCTGTGCTGACAGCTCAGAGCCTGGAGCCTGCTTCGGATTCTGTATCTCCCTCTCTCTCTGCCCTTCCCCTGCTCATGCTCTGTCTCTATGTCTCTCAAAAATAAATGTTAAAAATATTTTTTAAAAAAAGTGATTGATATGTTATAAAAGTCTTCAAACACCTGAAACTCTTTCGGGCTAATAATCTCATTTCTTGGGATCCAACCTAATGAAATAATCAGAGATACCCACAAAGTCTTCTATAAAGAGATTTACCCAAGTTTTAATTACGATAATAAAAAAATTAGACCAAATAAAGGTCCATTTAAGATAAGGTTTAAAAAAACCTGATGCATCCACATGGTAGACTATACATGCATACACATGTATAAAATTATGTTTTCAGATATACAATGGCACAGAGAAAAGCTCACGGTACCATGTTAAACAGAAAAAATAGGATACAAAACCCTACATTCAGTGCAACAGCAATTTCATACACACATGTGGGAGAAAAATCACCAAAAGGAAACATATCAAAATATCAACAGTGGTATTATATTCTGGTTTGCTTTTTTTTTTTCAATGTTCTCATTTACACTCTTCTGTATTTTATGATGACGTGTCATGAAATGCATTTGGTAGAACCATATGAAGTAATGCCATTTTGCAGTGAAAAAATGGTCATATATTTTGCACTTTCATGTACTTTAACTTGATATGATCTCATCATCAGAAAAACACTTAGGGGTGCCTGGTTGGCCCAGTCAGTAGGGCATGTGACTCTTGCCCTTGGGCTTGTTGAGTTTGAGGCCCACGTTAAGGGTAGAGTTTACTAAATAGATAGATGATAGATTAGATAGATAGATAGATAGATAGATAGATAGATAGATAAGATTGACAGGTGGATAGATAGAGAAAAGAAAAAAGAAAAAAGTTTAAGAACAGTTTCTTAGGTAGGATTAGGAAAATGTATCTTTGAAAATATATTACCATTTGGAAGACTCAATGAAAAGAAACACTGAAGAAAAATAAATGAACAATAAATTACATAAGGTTCTAAGGGTCTACTATATGGTACCTGTGTTTCATCTCCTACAGGGTTTCCTAACCTGTTTCCAGGAAGCCTAAAATGGCATGTTCTGCTGACAAAATCTACAAAATTACAAACAGCATTCTAAAGGTCTTGATTAGACATTGTTACTCTTCTAGAAAACCTAAAACTTCTCAGTTGTGTTCACTGACATTCCATATTTAAGATGAAATTAGTCCCTCAAGTCGTTGGCAGTTCACTGTAAATACTTCTTCCACTGACAACTTTTCGGTCTAATGTTTTGATTAATATATAACACAGTACTTTCTTTAAACACGAGGTAAAGAGCTAAGACCTAAAAGCAGGATGAAGCACATTGCTAACTGACACACGGACATTTACTGCTTTCTACGTATTTTATTATGAACAATAGGATTGCCGTTTCTCTTTTCCATCTTAATAATTAAATCAGGGACTCAACAGCGTCAGTGTAAGCCCTGGGCCGGGTAAGTGCTCACGCTCTGTGGTTACCGTACCACAAAGTGTGCAATGACCGGCTCTTGCCAGGGCACTCAAGTTGTTGAAATCTTCTCCACATAAAAAGCATATTTAATCCGTGAATAATTTTAGTACAGTGACCATCGCTGAGTTAAGTTTCTTAAAGGTGACAAAAATAAAAAAGAAAGAAAAAGAAAAAGAAAAAAAAAGAAAGGAGGTGGAAAACTTGGGTCTAAGATCAAAAGGAATCCTGGAATGCTAATCTTGCTGGGTTGGGTCTGTGTTAAGGCCCTGATTCCAAAACAGAGAGAGACAGAGGGAAAGAAAGTACCAAATGTTATGCACTTTATTTTTTTCATAAATATTATCTCCTCTAACTTTTGTGTCTTTTCCCCCAAGACCTGAGTGAACACAAACACACACACACACACACACACACACACACACACACACACACTCTGTCTTCTCTTTCACCTCTAAATTCTGTCACACAATTACTGTTTTGGCGACCTCACTCCCTTTTTATGAGACCCTAAGTACCTCATTAACATTTCTGAAAGATTAGTAGTCATTAAGAAAAGGAGTGAAATTGGATAAGATTTTTTAAATCTTCTGGAACTTCTGGCTATTGGCAAAAATAACTGTAAAACTTATAACAGACTAGAATTGAATCCCACTACCAACACGTATGACAAACTCCACATGTAAAGATTCCTGGAATAGTCTATTAAACTTAGAACACATGAGATTTCTTTGAAAATATCTTGAGAAGAAAAGAGCCAAGGTTTTATAATAATGTCAAATTTAAATCATTTCATATAACTCGTAAATTATTTTCCAATTGCAAAAGTCATATAAAGTTATCCTAGAAGTAAACGTTGCAAAATTCAGTGTTTAAGAAAAAAGTAAAAGTTCCCAGTAACCCCACTGTGCCAAGAGATAACCACCAACAGTTTGGTTTCTACTTCCCCTACTATTTTTTGTCTACATTCGGTTGCTTTCTCTCTCTTTTTTTTTTCTTTTTTGAAATATATCTTGGTGTCTCTTCATAATAAATTCTTTCATTTACATGCAGAAGAAACGAGCTTATAGGTAAGTTACAGAGAGATCCCCAACAGGCAGCAAATTACAAGGATACTTCATGGTCTAAAAATTAATCTTCATTAGTTTAGCTTGACTGTTCCCAACTGTATTATCTACAGAAAGTTTTTGGAGAAAATATTTACATAAAGTAAAGGTAATAATCTAAATTCTACACAAGATACCACAAATTCAAATCAAGATAATTGATGTTTCAGTATCGGGGCAGTTCCTATATTTTTTAAATGACTTTTAGTGGTTTAAGGATATATCAAAGTCTTGGAGACCCATCTAGGCCTCCCCTGGGCTGCCAGCCTTACCAAGTGAGTGTCCCTCAGCATTCCTAAATGGGTAAGCTCTTAAAGGAAACACAATAGCAACCTTTTAATGAGTGAGCTAACCCTTCGCATCCAAAAGGTGAAAAACAACATCTGTTTAAAAACCAAATAAACTGTAGTAAACGGGTTCAGAAACAAGCCTCCAAGATTTCAGAGGTGTAGACTTTGCTTATCAAAATAAAAACCACAACAGAACAATTGTTTCAATGCAACACTCTGTGTTCTAAACTCTCTCCAGATTAATTAGCGTGAAGTCCCGCCAAGCTCATTAGGAGAGAAATTCTGGACTCCTACCGCAGGATTGGTGTTTACTGTCCTCCCAAACGAGAGGACTCTCCAACAAGGACAATGAGAACTTGGCGGAACCACAGACTTCTGGGCTTTCTTTACTGATAGCATTTCTAGTTTATTTTTAAACTGCATTTAAAAAAAAAATTACAGTCCAAGGATCTTTTCAGATTTGGGTTTTTTTTTTAATGAAAAACTGGTCCTTATTTATTCTCCTTGTGTACCTCCAATCTCTGGTTACATTTTATAGCTATTGAACAATAAGCCATATGCCTCTGGAGTCTGTGAGGACTCAGATGCGTTATTAGATAACTCTGATTAGCTTGTCAAGCCCTCCAGAGCATGTGAACACTCTGGCACTTTAAATTATGTTCCAAGGAGGTAGGAAGACAAAAAAATAAAATAAAATAAATTTTTTTTCCTGGCACAGGCTTTCTCCACCCACCCAATCCCCTTAAATCTCTTGGGCTTGCCAAGGGCCTGACCTTCCATTCTCTGGAGCACAGGGTGAAGTTGGCCAGGAGGAAGGCCCAGCAGATTAAGGCCTCTGTTCAACAAATATTTGCTCACCCACTCTTGTGAGAGTGAAACTGTTTGCTGCATGCTGCCTGCCCAGAGAGTTAGGGACCTCCAAGATGCCTGTTCAGTCGGTGGCTAAGAAGGAGACACCTAGTATAAAGGTAAATATAAAGTTCAAACCCACACAACATTATGAGAAACCAAATGAATTGACCAAATTCCCAATTGCACATGAAAACCATCACAATTCCCCGGAAATAGAACCCGCGTATGATTTCCAAAACACTATATACGCTTGCCTTGCCAAAGGGTCATAATCCAGTCATCTTAATTTCTAAAACTGCTTGACAGAAGACACTGTTTTCCTGAAGTTTTACCTGCATAGCCCGTGACCACTCAGTTTTGAATAGTGAGTTCGCCATTTTTGTCAAAGTATTTCTGGCAGCCTGACACCCCACCCCATCTTCCAACTCTCATTCCAAGTCCCTAGGATGTCTATTCTTTGCAAATCTGAAAAGACAAAAAGCCAGAGAAGGAAGACCTGAAGACGTAGCATGAAAACCCTTGATATTGTGTGGCCCAGACTAAGGGAGGGAGAGGTGGGCATGGGGTAGAGGAAGGAGATGCAGGGGATGGCAGTGAAGGGCAGGGGTGTGTGTGTGTGTGTGTGTGTGTGTGTGCGCGCGCGCGTGTGTGCGCGGGTGTGTTAGGAGGGAGAAAGGGAGGGTCCTCTGCTCCTAGACAGCATGGATGAGCAACGGATAGGGCAAGACCAGAGGTTCCACTGGCGAGGAGTTCTCGTTTTTATTTATTTATTATTCCCAGCAGTGAAATCACAGCTGCTTTTTCAAAACCCCAGAAGAACCCAAGGGGCTGGGCTGCTACCTGCAGTGACAAGGACCAAGAGCGGTGCTGAACCTCACTGTGGTCAGGGCATCTAGGCAAAACCTGGCATTCTAGGGTGAACTGATGGAGACTGGGGTTTGGGGGGTGGCGATAAGAGTGCTCAGGAGATCCAAGTGCGAAGACCCGGGGCAGGCAGGCAGGCTCCAGATCCCATAAACGAGCTGATTAACGAGATTTACAGCACTCTCAGGCGGGGCTCTTTCCTTTCTCCCACCCTTCTCTCTCTCTCTCTCTTTCCCCCTCTTAACCGCCAGCAGCCGGGGGGGGGGGGGGGGAGGAGCGGGGGGGGACGCGGCCGCCCCGGGCAGTGGCTGGGAAACAGCGGCGATTAGCGCCCTAATCCCGGGTCCTGACCCTGCAGGGCTGTGGGCGCGTAAGGCCGGGCGGAGACCCGAGCAGTGAGCGCCGGGCACCGCAACGAGCTCTCAGCGTCCCGCGGGCAGGTCCGGACTGCCGGGGGGGCACCGTGGGAACCGGGGACCTCGGGGACTCTGAGCAGCGGCTATCAGTTCCTGGGGTGCTGTCCGCGAAGTCGGGGCGCGCAGGCGAAAGAGCGGGTTGGCTGGAGCCGGGCTGGCGGGGAGGACGCCAAGAGCGTCCCCCGCCGTTCCGGGCCCTCCTCGCGAAAGGGGCCGAGCGAGCGCTAACGCCAGCCGCGGCGGCCCTCGGCGCGGGACCCGGGAGTCCCGCGCCCGTGCAGAGCACCTGAGGGGCGGGGACGCCCCCTCCCAGCAAAAGCGAACGCTCCCTCACCCCGAGGCTGCGGGCGTGCGGCCCGCGGTGGCCGGGCTAGGCACCGTGCGGGACGCCCGGGGCGGAGGTGCGGACACCCCTAACGCTGAGGGAGGCTAGCACCGGCGCAACGTCCGGGCTGGAGAAGTTGGGGGCGAGCGCGGGAGGCTGAGGCCGAGGCCCGCGTCGCGCCGTGGGAACGGGCCAAATGGGCGGCGGGAGTCAGGAGGGGCGAGAGACACCGGGACTTACCGAGCGGCTCCCTCATGCTGCCCCGCGCCGCCGCCGCCGCTCCGGCCGGCCGGGGACCAGCTCGACCCGCCCCGCTTGCAGCCGCCGCGGCGGAGCATGCCCGGAGCCGCCGCCGCCCGCCCCACCCACCGCCCGGCCTCGCCCCGCCCACATCCCCGCCCACCGCCCGGCCTCGCCCCGCCCACATCCCCGCCCCTCCCGCTAGGCGGCCTCCAGGCTCCGGCTCTCTCCGCGGGAGGGCGGCACCCGGGTGGGGGGTCTACATCATCCGCCTCGGGTGGGACCTGCATGGATGTGTCTCCCTAGAGGCACAGGTGAGCTGGACACTCTCCTCTCTCTGTTCCTGTCACTTGGGTTTGGGCGGCTCCAATCCTGTGCGAATGTCCACACACAGATATATACAAAACAAAAATATTCATATACAGATGCACACACACTCATATATAATTACACACAGATGCACATAAATACACCCATATGCAGTCACACACAGAGGCATACAAACACACTCATTCGGTCACATGCAAACACACACAAATACACACATATACACACACATACACAAAGACACCCATACAAAAACAGACACACACAAACACTCATACACCCTACACTCTTTCACAAAAACACAATCATGGAAGGCGTGAAGAGCAGAAAACACTGCCGGTGACAACGGCTTACTGCTTGGGATTTCCTTGTTTATAAAAAGACCTTTAAGAGTCTTAGCTATAGGCTAGGGACTGTAAAGGTCAGTCTATCCTTTCTTGTGACAGATAAGGAAACTGAGGCTGGGAATAGGATTTGCCAAAAGGCAAGAGTAGGAGGAGGTCAGTGGGAGAATTCAGACCAGAATGAACAATTACTCCTAGCCCACTCCACGATTCCCTGGCAGCAGTGATTAGACCACTGCCAGGTCCACTCAGGGGCAAAAGTCCTTGTACTTTGGAGGGTAGAGAAAAGATATAAAGTGTTCAAGTTTGCTGAGGAGTTGGGGGGAGGGAGAGGGTGTTGGCTGAGTCAAGTCCAAGGGGGCCAAGTGGATGTCAGAGCAGACTAGAATCCCTGCAGAATGAATTTCTAGAAAACCTCTTCGCCACACCGTGGATCTAGTGCCAGAACAGCAGTAGGTATTAATAAAGTTGTTTGCACTGTCACCATGGGCGACCCCAGTCTGAGCCCTTCATATGCATTGTTTTCTTTTAATCCTCACCACCGGGAGACTAGGGCTCAGGGAGGCACAGGGAAGTTGCAGAATCAGGCCAAAGACCCTTGCCCTGAACCCTGACCATGAGGAGCATATAGGCCAAGAGAGCAAAAGAGCCAAACACACTGAAAAGAGAAACGATCCAATCCAATGCCGTGTGGCGCTTTATCTACAGCGCCTCCGAGGAAACCACACTGCGGAGACAGGGCAGACAGGACAGCACAATCAGGTGCTCAAGGAAGAAGGCATGGATCCAGATTTGGGGTGCTTCTGCCACTTTCTAGATGTGTTACTTTACTCCTGTCCACTTCGGTTTTCCTCTCTAACAAAATGGGGATAATGACAGTGTTCACCTCCTTGGAAATGAGAATTAAAGGAGGTAAGTAAGGCCTTTTGAGCTCTCAGCAGAGTCCTGGCACTTAGTGAACGTGTAGAAAGTGGCAGCTCCTACCATCGAAAGTTCTGTGAGCTGGAGCCTCCAGGGGAGGCACCCTGGAGGACAGGTCTAGCTAGAGGCAAAGGGTATCATCTCCAGGCTGGGGGAGTAAGATGAGAAAAAAAAGAAAATGAATCGCAGAGGCTTTTCTGGAAAATTGTAGTCATATATAGTGGTGACATTGCTTCCTGCCATAAACCATCTTTCAGGGACAGAGGACTTCAATGACATACAATCCCCATCCTCCTCAGTTTGTCAGCTCAATGAAATAGCTGCTTCTTCTCATGGAATGCCTATAGGTGCCCAGCACTGTGCAGACACACATGGAGTCAAATGTTCCTGCAAGGTCATTTATCAGCCAAAAAACTGATTAGAATAATGTTATATTGTTGGGTTTCTGGGTCAACCCCACAGAAGTTTTCTAATGTCACTGAAATGCTGTATTGTTGCAGTAGAGAAAAAAAACACTGAAGCAATGATAGCAACTAAGCTAAACACACCCAAATAAAGTTTAATAAGAAATCGTGTCTTAGCGGAAAGGTTGGTAAAGGCAGATTTCACCAGATGAAGGTAATGAGACTGAGATACTGTAGATTCTGAAGAAGATGACTGTGCAATTTCAAAGATTTTTGTGGTTTCCGAGCACTGGCTCTTTATCATGACAACCTCATTTCAAGATGTTTGGCTCCCCTCTTTTCGCCAGCAATGATGTATCACTAGCCCTGCTCTGTTGCTTCCCAACCATGACTAAGGCCATTTCAAATGAACAAGCGAATGAAAAAACTGAGGATAGAAGGTGCTGGAGGAGCTGGAGAGAAAGAGAAAGATAGGAGATTTTTCCCAAAGATTTGAAAAGAGAATAATGAAGAGGAAGGAGGTAAGGTCGAAAAGATACATGAGTACAAGCAGGTGGTTGTCTGAATTACGAAATTAGACAGAGACGAAGGGGAGGGTGGTGCTTCCCGAGATGAGGATAAAAGTTGGTGAGGTCAATCCCTTGGGCAATTTGCCACACTGGTGACCAGGACATAGACACAAGCAGGTGGACAGGATGTGTGAGAATCCAGCTGTACGTACGTGTGTAGTCTTAGGCATTTTATATACACATGTATGCATATGTTGGTGGTTATGATTTTAGAGAAAAGGAAATTTCTTCATAAGTCGGGACTTTGTAGCTCAGAAACCACCTGTGTACATTTTATTTTGACTGTAAGAGAGTCACATTCCTTCTCCTCATCACCACCCACCCCACTTCTGTGCACTTCAGTCCCTTTCTCCTACCTACTTGATTTGGGGAGGTTTAAACACAGGAAAAAATATCTCTCTACTGCTTATGTGATATGTGATAGAAAACGTGATTTGAAACAACTTTGAGCATGATGCTGTTAGAAACCCAGCACCGGCTGGGGAGCGTGTGCCGGATTCCAGGCCCGGGTGCCTGACTGTCCCCGCCTTTCTCTGAGTCCTGGAGAAGGGATTTCACAGACTCAGGAAGGAACTTGGATTATTGAGTCATCAGGGCAGATGTGCGATGACCAGAGAAAGAATGCTTAATGGCTCTTAAGAAAAAAAAAAGAAAGAAAAAAAATACCCTTGCTTCTTTAACTCCTTGCCTTTTCAAGGACCTAGAATAACCCTCCTCCCTCCTTGCTTTACGGCTCTTTTGTGATGCCCTAATATACGGTTTCCTTTAGCTGACTTAGATATTCTTTGATGTTTTTCTTAGTTTGAAAAACACTACCAGTTCTCATTTTTTAAAGATTAATGTCCTTGATAAAACCTTGACTCCTTCTCGTTGGCTTGTTCTAAAAGTCAGACAATAATTATTATACAAAAACTAGAAAAGGTTTTATGTCAACAAGTGACAGAGATATTGACATGCTCTATATTAATTCAGAGGCTATTCTGCATAATTATTTTTAGCCATGAACTGGAAATCTGTTTCTCAAACTGCGTTTCATGGACCACCTAATTTAGGATTAATGGTGGGTTTGACTGAAAGCCGGATGCCTGGCCCTCATCCCATTAGACACAATCAGAATTTCTAATTACCGCAGTTGGGACCCAGGAATCTATACTCTTAAAGTGAATGTCCAGTAAATGTCCAGCTGTTGCTCACACATCTTGAGAAGCAAGGATAGAGCACAGGAAATAGAAAGAGTGGGTCAAAACCTAACAGAATGATTGGCACATAATAAACATTCAAAATACAGTAGTCATGAACATCACTGTATGACGGTGAGGAATAGCACAGCGATGCCTCTTGGGAATAAAACGCAATAGATATTTGTTAACTGTTGACTTAGAAGATTTGGCACCAGCCCAGACAGAAAATTTACAATCCTGGGGATTAAGAAAAGAATAACAAGTATTTTTAAGTCATATACCTTCACTCTAAGGAGAATAAATCTGCATGGTTATTGCATGAGAAAAATCATTTTTAATTACTTGCTATCTCTTTGTGGGCTTTTTCCTCCATGAGGCTACACATTAATGGGAAACAGCCTAGCTCTGCCTCTCTCCCAAGCCCTGTCGCCACCCTAGCAAAGGGTTGCTGTTTACTAGTGGTTGACAGAACATTCCAAGCATCTCCCTGCCTGTAGCCTGCAATTCTTTGCCAGATTCATTAGGAAAACCGTGTTTTCCTATCCTCCAGGGGATGACAGTGGCTGGCTGGGATCCCACTGGTATGAGGGAGAGGCACATGTGACTTTGAAAAGACAGTGATGTGGCCGACACCAGAGTGGTCCAGACATGGGCACCCCTGAACTGACCTCTCTTACCATCACACACGAGCTAATCAGCGATCAACCAAAAACAACTCCAGCATTTTCTTTAACCCGTGTGACTTCTTATTTTAAAAAATGGGAACTATGTGAACAAAAAGAAACAAGTTGGTTACCAACATTCATTGAAAAGAAAAATTCTTCCATTTGGGGACAGAATGACATATGGGGCTTTTATTAAGTTGGCAACGGCTAGCAACACAAAAATGACAGCAAATTGGGAGGGAGACATGTGAACTACCTTTCATTTAATGTTTCTTTTTTTTTAAAGTTTATTTATTTATTTTGAGAGAGAGAGAGTGCACAAGAGCACGCAGGAGAGGCAGAGAGAGAATTCCAAGCAGGCTCTGCACCATCAACTCAGAGCCCGACTCGGGGCTTGAACTCACTAACTGCAAGATCATGACCTGAGCCAAAATCAAGAGGTGGATGCTAAACCGACTGAGCCACCCAGGCGCCCTCATTAAATGTTTTCTATGTGCCAGGCACTTAGCTAGGCCTTGACTTATGGTCTTTCACGTACATAAGGGCAGCATTTGTTACCAAGGTGGGATGATTTTGAAGAAGCGAGCCTAGTGGAATGTTGAAGAGATTGGAAATCTCCTATATAAGAAACCTTCCTGTGTCTTTGCTTGTTTGCCTCTGTGAAGCTTCTCTAGCATTTTGTGTAATGTTGGTACAGCATTCATCATGGCATGCCTTGCATTTGCTTCATCAGCACGTGTGTTTACTTCAGCTACTAGATTCTGAGTTCCTGGTAGAAGGGATTGCTCATCCCCATCCCAAGCGTGTTTTCTTCACTTCTCTGCTTGTCTGTGTGGCATCCGTCAATTACAGTTCGGGGCCGACCTGATGGCCACAGTTGTTTACAATTCGCTGTGATGTATGGCCCATCCTCTAAATCACCTCCTTATCTACCTGTCACACACCAAGTCAGTATCTTCCCAGCCCTGATCATCCCAGGCAGCTAGGGACAGCCCCTATACCCCTACATCCCCTACCCCACCACCCCCCAAAGCGCACTAGAGTTATTCAAACCAGCCAATCCTCAGCTGATTCCCCCGCCCTGCCTTGTTTTTTGCACAGAGACCCCAATAAAGTCTGCTTTTTCCTTGCTTCTTTCTGCATCCTGATGGACACTAGTGCTTCGTCCTGTGGTCCAGCATGGCTGTTTCTAGGGGACCTGTGAGTGACTTGAAACTTGTCTTTCTTTTTCTTTGTTTTCTTGTGTTTCTTTTCATTTTTGTTTTTTTTTGTTTGTTTTTTTATTTTTGGTTTTTGTTTTTTGTTGTTTTTCTTTTCTTTTTGAGAGAGAGAGAGAGAAAGAGAAAGCTTGTATAAAAGTGGGGAAGGGGCAGAGAGAGAGGGAGACAGAGGATACAAAGTGGGCTCTGGTGCTGATAGCACAGAGCCTGATGCAGGGCTTGAACTCACAAACCATGAGATCATGACCTGAGCCGAAGTCGGACACTCAACCGACTGAGCTACCCAGGTGCCCGGAAACTTTTCTTTCAACAGCACTGACAGCTCCAGGTTGTCACTCAGTCACCTTTATAAATTACGACCCAGGTACAAATCAGTCCCTCGGTTTACCACAACCTAGCACCATACCTTTGGCAGCTAGATGAAATAATTATCTATTGAAATGAATTGGTGAATATCTCGGAAGTGAAAAGTGATCATTTAAACTCACACTGCAAATGCGGAGTTATAAATCCTCGCCTTACGAATAGAGTCAAAACACTTAGGTGAAAGTCAAGGGTTACCAAAGGAAAAATGGCCAGCACTTTTAGAAATTCAAGTTTTCTTGAATTATTTCTGTCTGTTTTAAATCTGTTTGGCATTTTACTTTCGCTTTTTCCATGTTCTATCTTAAAAACAGCTTACTCTCCTCAAACTCTGTCCATTAGCCTCTTAAGTACCTGGGTGACATAGAGACCAGGCAGACTGCATGCTATTTGTGTCTTTCGTGTAATCCAACAAAAAGTAAGTTTTCTAAAATCAACCAATATAAAACATGCAAATAAGAGGGCAAAGGAAATAATTAGTAGTTTGTAGGATGGCAATGGACATGAAACATAATTCAGAGAAAAGACAATAAATTAGTGAAAGCCAGCCTTACATCAGCAGTAGTTAAAAAGTAACAAAGTCCAAGCCCAGTATCTCATTCGGCTAGAACATTGGTTGGTAAGCTCCAGAATAGTTGCTGTAGTGTTTCTTTGTCACCCACCCTCCCCTGATAACTGGGGTTGTTTTTCCCTCGTCTTGGCTGATAAGGCCCCACAGGACTCCCCATTCCTGCGAGCGCCATCACCGGAGCCTCTGTCCTGCATGGGGACCCAGAGCACATTTCCTCGGCAAGAGATGGAACCGAGTGCCTGTTCTCAAGTCGGCAGGAACTGCATGTACTTTCTAGTTTTCTCAAACTGGTGAATGTATTCATTCTTTGTCCAAACATTTTTACAGTCTTCCCTATAGTTCTTGATGCCTGGAATGTGCATCAGACCTTTAGCTGAAACCACCAAATACCTGAAGGTTACCATAACTAACTAGTCACAGATGTAGTATTAAATCCACTCCTATTTTCCCCCCCTCTCTATACAGCATACAGTGGAGCTATAATAGTATACATTCTTGGAGCAGATGATATTCATAAACACAACGAATATCCTTTCCAGAGAGCACTGCCTTATTTGTGGTCAAGGGACACCTGCTTATTTTATCGGGGGCCACCTGTTTATCAGTAGGCAAGTCTACTTATGATGGATTTTATATATGGAAGGATTAATTTAAAATGTGGAAGAACATTTCCTAGTTATGAATTCTTTGCTGCTACCCCACAGTAAATCGTTCCATTTATCTATCTATCTATCTATCTATCTATCTATCTATCTATCTATCTATTTTCCCAGCTGTCCTAATGAACTGTAGTATGAACAGGGCAGTAACACATGGGGAATGGGAATGTTGACAGACTGAAGAACGTGAGGACAAAATAATGTCGAAGTGGTTGCAGAGTGGTAAGTCTCATGTTCAGTCATTTGATGTAAAAATCTTAATAACTATGGGTCTTAATAACTATGTTTAAAGGAATATATTTAAATGTTAAAAGACAAGGGTGCCTGTGTGGCTCAGTTGGTTGAGTGTCTGACTCTTGATTTCAGCTCAGGTCATGATCTCATGGTTTGTGAGTTCAAGCCCCACATCGGACTGTGTGCTGATGATGTAGAGCCTGCTTGGGATTCTCTCTATCCCTCTCTCTCTGTCCCTCCCCCGTGCTTTCTCTCTCAAAATAAGTAATAAATTTTTTTAAACATTAAAATAAAAGTTAAAAGACACTTAGATTATTTTACATATACATTTGAAACACTAATATAAAGACCGTAAGAAGGACCCCCACAGACACCAGACACCAATATATCTTTGTTTTGAGAAGACAGAATACTGTCTTCTTTTCAGAAAGGCAGATTCCATGAAACCTCGTTAGTTCACAGTTAACTCCCAGTGCTGATTTACCTCTATTTACTTAACATTCCCATTTTCCAGGTTACATGCTACATTTTGGGTTCCATGCTATAGTAGACACTATTTCTACTATTTCTATAATATCTCCAAATAAGTACATGCCTTTGGCAGCGTTCCTCTGTGCACAAAGTCCTCCTTCATCACCCCAGACTGTGGGTTTCTTAGTGGCCAGATACCTGATGACAACTGCCATGCACAACATAAACCATTAACCCTAGAAATGTCATCGTCCAAATCTGTTGACGAATAACTGGTGAAGTTATGGGCCATTTGGAAAAGAACAGGTGGTCAGCTATCATTGGAACACAGAGGTGGGGCCCAGAAACCTACCTTTAAAACAAGTTCCCTGATTCTAACGAGCACCAAAGTTTGCAAGCCACAGCTTGTGACCTCGCCTGATATTAACCCGCTGCTACTCACGAAGACTCCTGGTACCACCTCTTCGCTGGCTCTGTAGGGACCACAAAGGGACCGGCTCCCCACCTCAGGAAGCTGAATGCATTCACAGTAAAAAGTGCCTCCCAATTCCCCTGCTTGTCAAGAGGTAACAAAACCTGAAGGAGGAAACACTCAGGCTCCAGAGTCAGACAGACTTGGGTTGGATCCACATGTTGCTGTTTGTCAATTGTGCGTCTTGAGGGAAATCAGTTCTCTGTGTCTCAGTTCACGCGATAACAGAGCACAGTCTTGTTATGAGGATTAAATGAGATATTTCGTGAACATCCTCAGTACAGCGTCAACATTCCATAAATGTTAGCTGTTCTCATGCTGCCCTCTTCATCGAGTTCACTTGAGAATGAATGAGAGAAACACAGGGCACCTGGCACAGTGTACCACTCCGCAAATGACAGCTATTAGTATCGTCAGTTTCTGGCCACTAAATATAACTTATGAGCACAGCTCCTTCATTTGTTGAGAACCAAGGGAGGAAACTATTTCTAAATTCATTTGCTTTTTATAGGGAAAATGTTACAGAGATACTAGATGATTAACAAATTTTAAGAAAGACTGTTCCACTTAGCCTTTTGGATGGAAAGCCAGATTGGTATTTCTTTCCTTCCTCCCTTCTCTCCAGACAAGAAAATAGTATTGCAGAGAGCATGTGTATTTTCAGGTTAGAAGTCCTCAAAGTGGGGCGCCTGGGTGGCTCAGACCGTTAAGTGCCCAATTCTTGATTGTGGCTCCAGTCACGATCTCATAGTTCGTAAGATTAAACCCCGAGTCAGGCTCTGTGCTGACAGCACAGTTTTCTTAGGATTCTCTCTCTCTCTCTCTCTCTTTTCCTCCTCCCCTCCCTCTCTCTCTCAGAATAAATAAACTTCTATAAAAAAAGAAGTCCTCGAAGCTATTGAAATAGCATAAAGAATTTAGTTAGGATACTGTGCAGGATATTTAGAGGTGCCTTCATTTTTCCAGGGAGTCCAGATAATCACAGCATTTCAGGAGAACACTTTAATAAGAGGACTCTTATTTAAAATGTGAAATGTGAAGTCTCAGAGCTTAATCTGAGCATATGGCTGTGTGTGTGTGTGTGTGTGTGTGTGTGTGTGTGTGTGTGTGTGTGTAGGGCAGTAAAAGAACTAGCTTTTAGGATTTAGAAGACCAGTTTTGGCCCAGTGACGAGAGGATGAATAAATCTGTTAGAAATCTTGACGAAAATACTGTGGACAAAATAACCATCTGATACTAAACCAAGTATATCCTTTGAAGCCTACACGAGCGGGATACATTTACATGACTCTTCCTTTGGATATTAACACATGTTGTACCTGTGACTGGGACATGACTTCACCTCCTTTCACCCTTTTCTTCCAAATCGAATGGGAGGGCGCCAAGCAGGCAACTGGCTGAGGTGGAAGTAATGCAACCATATCATAAGCCCACAGAAAGTTCCAGTGACTTCAAGACTAAATGCTCCAGTGTATCTCGGGCCAAATTCTCTGGCCTAAATATCCAGAGGAGTCAGCCTGGCTATCTGGGCCTGGCTTTCCCACATTCCCAGGTGGATAGTCTTTCACTTCACGTATGAGCGGGTCATGGCGGGGACAGTGCTGGCGTATAGTGACAGTGCTCTGCATCCGCCCAAACACACCACGGCAACGGTTTCCGGGGAAAGACAAGATCTGCAGCTGTGTGCTTACCTCCAGCTGCCAGTGATCCCCATGGGGATGAGGAATCCAAAAAGTGTGTGGAACCTTTGGAGCAGAGTTGTGGAGGAGGAAGGTCATAGGGCATGTGTTACCCATGGCATGCCTACCATTCCCTTTACTGTATCCATCACATCCTAACATATGATGCTTCTCATATGTGAAGCAAAACCTGCTTATTCTTGGAAGACAGACCTCCCCCCCTTTTCCATTTCTCACATCAGACTAGCTCTCAAAGGCTTTGATTACTTTATTTAAATTCTGGTTGCACGAACAGGAACTCTATAAAGGCTTCTAGGTACCACCATATCCTTTCCTGGGAAAAAAACGTCTTGGAATCCAGTATGGAATGGGTCAGGGTTGTCCTAATCCCTGAAGGAAACGAATGTGCTTTGGAAATGGGGGCATAACGCCATCGCGGTTCCCCCCCCCCCCGCCTCTGCTATGAAAAAGCCTACATATAACAGATTCCGTTACATGTTGCTTTCAATATGCTTTTAGCAGAATTCTTGAGGAATAACACGCTCTTCTCATTAGACCTGCTAGTCTGGTGTCATTGCACACAGCTTTATCTCAACTCCCTGAAATGGCTTAATTGATTTCACATTCCTGTCAGTACTGATGACACTGGGTAGTTGTTATATAATAATTGGGCTGATGGCCAGCTAAGGAGATAGAGTACCCAAGGTTTGCTACGACTTCGTTGGATTTTTGAAGTAAAGCGGTGCCCGTAACCCCCTCTAGGAACTTATATTCATTCTGGATAAAAACGCTTGCATAAAATGAAGCCAGCGTCACATCAGAAATGCCAAACACCAAACACTGGCAGACGCCAGCCTGTCAGAATCATGCCATCAGATTATGGAGCAGCCCAGTGGAAAAATCTGAAGTGGGTAGGAGGTGGGGGGAAAGGCACTCAAAATTAGGGCTGTTTGTGTTTTGCTTTACTAATGTCTGCTAAAGGGGGAACAAGTCCCTTGGAAGAATTGAGGTAAAAAGCAATGAAGCTGTCATGCCAGTGTGTCTACTGTTCTCCACAGCCTGCCACCACTGTATCCTCATTATAACACTTAGTCCCAAGCACTGCCATTTGTTCTGAATCTTCTCGAATGAGATGACAAATGCAGTTAGCCTGATGCTTCCTGGGGCACAAGTGGTTTCACTTCTAATTTATAAATATGGTTCAAACAGGACTTTTGGAGCACTGGGTGCCTACCTAGAAATCTGACAGAGTTCCTTCTTTCTAGAGATAGGATGCCGACGCTTTGATTCTGTCAAAAGAGCTACACTGTACAGGTGTTTGTTGATTGCAGAAATCACAGCCTGAGCTGAGTTTCACGCAGCCAGGTGGAAACAGGGGTTCACGTTTCAGCGGGGGATGCATCCCAGGGCTGTCTGGCTATCCCTTCTCGAATTTTGCAGTGCAGTTGTGAAGGGGTATCTGTGGGCAGTTAGGACAATATAAGGACACACATGTGGCCCTGGGCACAGGACCATGGCATTGTGAATCGCCAGAGTCTATATTAGATGGGACTGAGAGAAGGCCTGTTATCCTCAACTTCACAGTAATAGAAGTCAGCATGAGAGCAAAGCCATCATGCTTGTCAAGGGTAGAAGGGAACAAAAGACATACTATAAGCTGGTGAGAACCAGCTGGGCAGGCTGAATTGCTCAGGCCCATGTTTTATTCATCTTAAAAGGGTTTCTCAGGGAGAGGAGAAGGCACATTCCCCAGCAGAACTCGCTTGCCCAGAAAGGCAGGCAAATAAATGGACGTGCATTTGATTGAACTTGGAAAAAATCTAAGAAGACATTTGGAATTGCAGAGAATATTAACAAGGCTGCTGCAAGCCAGCCAGAATTGTCCAGTGAAGCCTGCCTCCCTGAGTCAGAGCTTCTAGTCTTCTCTGGGACAAGGTGATACCTGGGGTGTGGCTTCTTTCGCAAACCCTGAGCAGAAGATGGTGTGGAATCGAGCTGCCCTTGGCAGGGAATTGAATGGAAGAAATGTGCATTTCTTTTAACCATGTTAACCATTGTTAAGTGTTAGAATTCAGTAGCATTAAGTACATTCACGATGGTACACAATCACCACCACTGTCCATTTCCAGAGCCTCTTCATCACCCCCAACCCTATATTCATTAACCAATAATTCCCCACTCATCATTCCATTCAGCGTCTGATACCCTCTATTCTATTTCCTCTCTTTAAACGTACCTATTCTAGGTGCTTCACAGAAGTAGACTCTTGTAACACTTCTCATTCTGTGACTGGCTCATTTCACTTCGCATAAAGTTTTCAAGATTCCACGTTGGAGCAGGTGCCAGAATTTCATTCCTTTTGAAGGCCGAATAATAGTCCATTGGGTGTTGAGACCACATCTTGTTTATCCATTCGTCTGTCAATGGGCATGCGTTGTTCCACCTTTTAGCAATCGTGAATAAGGCTGCTGGGAACGCTGGTGCAGAAATAGCTGTCTGGGGGTGCTCAGTTGGTTGAGCATTGGACTTGGGCTCCAGTGATGATCTCACAGCTTATGGGTTCTAGCCGTGCGTCTGCTCTGTGCTAACAGCTCAGAGCCTAGAGCCTGCTTTGGATTCTGTGTTTCTACCTCTCTCTGCCCCTCCCCTGCTCATGATCTGTCTCTCACTCAAAAATAAACATTAAAAAAAATTAGAAATAGCTATCCGAGTCCCTGCTTTAATTTTTTTTTTCAGTATGTGCCTATGAGTGGAGCTACAGGTTATATGGTAACTCTATGTTTAACTTTCTGAGAAACTCCCAAACTGTTTCTCACGTTGGCTGAACCATTTCACGATCCCACTAGCAATAAATGGGGGTTCCAATTTCCCACTACCCTTGCCAGCACTTGTTATTTTTTTATTTTCTTTTTTTACAATAGCCACCCTAATGGGTGCAAAGCATATTCTCATTGGGGTTTTGATTTGCATTCCATACTCAATAATTTGGTGACCGAAGATAGGGATGGCTTGTCCTTTGAAATTTCAAAAGCTTGCCCTGGTCAACCAAACAGGGTGTGTGTGAAGCCTGTTTCCTGACAAATCTCGGAGCTGCTCAGCGGGGATTCCATCTTGTAACTGTCACAACCACATAGCACACAGAGACTGATTGCAGTTGTAGAAAGGCAAACATCTGAATCAAGAAAGACACTTTGCACTCCAGTGGGCCAGATGAAGGGTTTCTTTTTTTAATACCGCAGCATCAGAGACCTGCCGTCTAGTGCAAACCAGGCAAATCACCCATCAAGTCTGTGAAGATAGTTGAAATAGATTCTCAAATGGCTGAAAAGCTAGACAAAAGGTGACCATTGCAGGGTTTTCTGCTTTTTTGAGGGAAAAGCTGATTGCTCTGGCCTGACAGCAAGACCTGAAAATTATACCTGTGATAATTGGAAAGAGCTGTATGTGGACCGATCAATCAGAGAAGTTGCTTCTCCGGTGATTGGCCGATGGCAGCAGGCCCCTTTATACTCCTACATTAAAAGGCGACAGGACAACCGTGCATTCCTCTTTTGAACTTGATACATCAGAGACTTTCTCATTGGTGACATTCAAGATGATGGCGCACCCCTGATGGGGGACTGATGGCAGAACGCTCAGGAGAGAAAGGGTGTGGCCAGTGTTCTTAAATACACCTTGGTAATGGGTGGTGAGCTGTCATGGTTATCTCTTTTGCATGTCCCTGAAGCCGACAACTATAATCAGTGTTGTGGAGATGGCGGTAAGAGCTCCTCAACTCTGGCTCCAGGGTCTAGTTGCCAGGCTCTGGTGAGGCTTCTCTAGTCAACACCAGTGAAAGTGCTGATGATGCTGGTCTAGGGATCTGACTTAGATAGTAGGTCAAGTAAGTATAAGAGCTTCTGGTTCACCGGCAGCAGAGTACAGAAAGGTACACATAAACTTTAGAGTGAGGGAGATATTACTATTCTAGGTGGGCTCTTTGAGTGTCTAAGGAAGGAAATTGCCAAGGGAAAGAATCTGATTAGTTTACTTAATCACCATCATCTCTGGGCAGAGCTTTTTTGTTTTGTTTTGTTTTTTTCCAGACCTTCCTGGATTTCTGGCCTAAATTGGCTAAGCTTGTGTCAGCTCACTGACCAGGTTCCCATTGGCTGTGGCGAGGGTGGGGAGGTGGGCCCCAGAGGGCTCAGTCACATGATATACAACATGGCTGCTCCTATTCAAATACCAGAGGGCAGTGGGCAGGAGGGTTTCTGGAGTATCACACCTACACTCATAGCTAACTCTGTACTCAGGAAAACCAGACACTAGGACTTCACATTTGTCTCCCATGCCTAAAACTTAGAATGGTTTCTTAAGATTATGAGAATTTGTTATAGAAAGAATTTAGCTCAGATCTTACTTGCACAATTATTCCCAATGATTCTTCATCATTTGTTTAATTTTTCAAATAACACCCCCATCCCAAAGAAAGAACAAGAGTAAAAATAATGTCCATATAAATCTCTTGGCAGAAAAGAAAATCTATAGGAGGGTTCCCTTAATGACTTACCTGTGTTGCGTAGTTCAGATGTCTTTCGAGTGAGTCCAGATCGAACTGATCCTCTTACTGTCCAGTGGTTCCATCTAATTGTCACTGAGTGAAAAAAAAATCCTGTTTTCCTTTCGGAATTCTCATCTTGTAAGAATCACCATGTTTCAAAGCATCACTTCCGTCTTCTTAAAGATCCTGTGTTGTTTCCCCTTCTCCCTCTTGCCTGTTCCCATCTTCGAAGAGCTGCAAGAATGGTGCCCTCCAGCCAGTTCCTGGGGCTCCGCAGCTTGGAATCCTCTTTAGCCCCTCCCTTCTCACCTCTCATTCCCTAACAGAGAGTCATCACTTCGTGCCCTTTGAGCCCGTCCTTTTTGGCAACAATGTCCTTTCTGGGGCTTTATGATTGACCTTCCTCTACTCCCTCAGATTTTCCACACAAAGCCTGGAGAACAATCTGACATGAATCTCATGCAGATAGTCACTCTACTCCCTTCTTTGTGAACCTGTGGTAAAGCCTCTGTTGGATTCAAATCCTACATCACCCACTTCCTGCATTAAATTCCTAATCCGATGCTTCCTGTCTGATCAACCCTCCCTCCCAGGTAGGACAGCTCCACCTCTGACCACTCGCAGTTCGCTGTGCTAGGCCTGCTCTACTCTCGGCCTTTCTACAGGCCACGGCTTCCTCTGGAAGGCTCCCCATCATCATTGCCCTGTGGGCCCCCTTCCATTCCAATTCCAGCAGCAATGCCCAGCCTGCACACACTGAGGCTTCCCTTTAACTCTCTCCTTTGGCTCAGCCCGTATCTTGTCTGTGGCACCTGCTACCAAGCTGGTTCCTTGAGCTCCTCTCCCAAGAGACCAGGACTCTGTCGGCTTACAGAAAGAGGAAAACAAATGCTCTTTTCACCAGGGTGGCCCTGCTTTAAAGTTGTACCACGTATTGTTCATAATCCAACGTCCCTGAAGAACAATCGAATGTATCCTCGACACGGCCCAAACCTCCTTACTGCTGACCATCCATAGTTCCCCAGGTGAAGGCAAATGCTTCCTGAGGTCAAGTTTAAGAGGCATTTCGTTGCCTGAGAGGGATAAGACATTGTTGGCACCTAGTGAACTCATACCATGGACTAGTTAACCAAGTTAACTAGAGAGTAACAAATAAACTAGAAACAAGGGCCATTCTATTTTGACATTTTATTTTATTTTATTTTATTTTTTAACTGTTTGTTTATCTTTGAGAGAGCGCAAGCAGGGGAGGGGCAAAGAGAGAGAAAGGGACAGAGGATCTGAAGCGGGCTCTGCACTGACGGCAGTGAGCCCGATGCGGGGCTCAAACTCACAAACCGCGAGATCATGACCTGAACCAAAGTCGGATGCTCAAATAATAGGGGCACTGAACCAGGTGCCCCTATTTTGATATTTTATACATCAGTCAGGAATCTTTTTTTGACTTAAAATGATAAAAACCCAGTTTGAACTAGCATGGCTATTATCAGAGATATAGTTGGATCATGGGGTTGAAGAAAGGGTGGAACAAAAAGTTGGGTAGGTAAAGGCATGGAGTTGAATCAGAACCTGGGATTCAAATGCCTGCAGGTACCATGGTGGTACTAGTGTGCCTCTAACTAGAAAAGAGACCAATGTTGCAGAGACACGCCCCTGAGAAGATGGCACATAGCTGCTACATAGCAGCTTCCAGAATCAGCAGACCCGTGCTCAGAAGCTCTATCTAGTACTATCACCTCCAGCCTCACCTGCAATTCTGTTGCAATAAAATGTTCTTTTAGTTTTCAGCAATATCAAATGTGTGCATGACAAAGATTTGGTGGACATGTCAAATTTATTTGCTAATAATTTAAACGTGGCCGCATTTGTTTAAAATATTACATCTTTGAAGTCAAAGTGTAATTGTGTTTTTGCCTTTTTCTTAGAAATGAATAATTCTGAATATATATTTATACATCTCACACAAAATGATGATGATAGAAACCTTTAAAAGTACCGTGGAGCAGATGGTAGTTTTAGAACAAAACAGATCCATTAGCTGTCAAATGCAGTTTCTCGAAGGATGAAAAATAGAGTCAGTTCTCAGGTAGTGCTAAGAAAAGCTCTCACTTATTCTAATCCCTTAGGATACGGATTCTTTTGTAAAAATCTTGCTATGGAAGGACTATGACAACTTGCTATTAAGAAATGTCACAAAATGCAAAAAAAAAGGGGGGGCTTCTGTTCAAACAGTCTGAAACTTAATTCAAAATGTGTTTTAAAATATGATGCAGTTGATTCCAGACCAATTCCGGTGCACATTTCCAGGGGTTTCCAGAAATGCATAGTTTTCCTGTCCCCATTTATAGAAATGTTTTCTCTCTTATATTAAGCATAAGAAGTAAGAATAAGGGAAAAAATAATCTCCTATTTTACAAAAAGTCGAGTTTTCTAGAATTGGTGAAACCTTCAGAAGTCATTACAGATGAAGCAAATTACTTGTCTAGGGTCAGATAGTGGTTTAGAGGCAAAGCAGGTGCTGGAAACCAAGCATTCTCTCTGGTGCCTGCCCATCACCTCCACCCAATGCTGAGCAAGCATTTTCTAAAGGACCATTTCTATAAATAGTCTCTCATATTAGATTTTCTGCATATGTCTGTGTATGTAGATCTACTGAATGATTTGATAAAAGATTCTCAAACATTTTACATGACCACAAACAGCTGTCAAGATTTCAAATATATTTATTTATGGGTGTCTTGCTCTACTCAACAGAAACAGCAGAGCTCTTTGTGTACTCCAGCTATAAGCAGCCAGGAGAGCTTTAATATAATAGTTAAAGCTAGGGGGTGACTGAGTGGTTCAGTTGGTGAAGCGTCCGACTTCTGCTCAGGTCATGATCTTGGTTCACGAGTTTGAGCCCCGCGTCATGCTCTGTGCTAACAGCTTGGAGTCTGGAGCTTATTTGAGATTCTGTGTCTCTCTCTTTCTCTGCCCCTCCCCCACACATGATCTGTCTCTCTCAAAAATAAAATAAACATTAAAGTTTTTAAGTTAATAGTTAAAGCTCAAGTGTCTATTTGCTAAGCCATCCAATCTGTGTTTAAATAACTCAGTCCATAATTTTACATGGAAATCAAATGCAACTTCTGTCTTTCAGCCCTAACATAAGTCAGTACTGAATGAGAACAGAATTTAGGCACATAGACCATAAGAAAGAAAATATGCAATTGGATAAAACAGTTGTAAAGAGTCTGAAAATGTCTATTATTCATGAGGTAGGAGAGTAAATTCAATTAACTTCATATAAAATTATTTACACTCTGGAAACCAGAGTCACCCAGTTCATGTTCATTCTGCTTTCTGCCCTCACATGGTCTTCAGATTGATGTGCCCTCATATCTTTCCCCCACAAAAACAAAGTAAAAGTCCTCATACTTGACCTAGCAGTACACCCCAATCCTGATACTAGAAATACAGTATTAGGTACTAATACAGTACTGGAAATACAGAAATAGGTATTCTGCTACTCACTGGTGTCTTTTATTCCAGTTATAGAAACTTTTTTTGTTCGCAAATCTTCTGGTTTGTTTATGACCTCCAGTTCAGCTTTTACATGTTCACTATTTCAAGAGGAATAACTGATTGTCTTTTGGTATGATCTAGACACTTGGCGTTAACGTCAGTCCTTCAAACAATGAAGTCAGACAAGGCTTAAATAAAATGATCCACTATAAAATGAGTACGTTGTGGCCCAATTCCAGGCAGACCATCTGCCTAATATGCCACTATTTTTGCATGACTTCATATGGGTCTTTACACTTCAGCAAAGTATAGTTGTATTACTACATAGGTCCATTCTTCCTTATCAAAAAAGATTCCTTCTAGTTCAAAAATTCTGTAATGAATAAAAGTCTTTGATGTCAATAAATTTACCATCAAGTTAGAGAAGACATTCTGGATTATAATATGGGACACAGGTTTTGCAGAAACTCTGAGAAGACAGAGGTCAGTGAGAGCCTTGTAATCACAAAAGGCTACTTGAAGGCAATGAAATGCCCTCACAGGATGGGAAGTGGAAGGGCTTCCAAGTGAGGGGTGATACGTGTTATGAGGCAAAGAGATGAGAACCAAAGGCAGATGTGGGAAACTGTGTGTGTGAGTGGGAAATGATGGGTTGACCTTGAAGATGCCCTCCAATCACTGCAACTAAGTCAAAAGCCCTAATCTCTAGCTTCACCGATGACTCAGTTAACCTTAGAATAAGAGTGCCCATGAAGTTGCAGTGATGTTGCCTGATCTATTGGCTCCTGACTGCCTCCCCTGCTCACTTGTGCTGTAGGAATCTATGGCAGTGGATAGAACTTTGTTTACTCAAATTCTAACACCAATCTAGTCCACCCTCTAGAGAGCCTATTTGTTTAGATGAACTCCTTTGAAAGGTTAAAAATTGCAGTGACAAGGGGAATTGGATGGGATTTTATGGACAAAATATATAAATCTCTGTATCTCTATCAACCCTTTTGAAAAATGTAAAATTCAGAATTTTTTTTAGCATCAAACTGTCACCAGAAAAATAAACCAGTATATTTTTTTAAAGAAATTTTCCTCAAGGAAGAACGAACATGTATAAAGTGCACAAAAGATGAACTGCCCAGAAAAACAATTAGAAACAACGTCTACTTATTGTCTGCCACTTTTTGAACATTGAACTTGTCCCTTCCACAAAGGACTGAGTTGTCCATTGGCAGACAAATCAGTGCAAATGGTGTGTCAGCTGTGCAGGGCATTAACCCAAAGGGTGAGTTTTACTGACAGGGCAGAAAAGAGTCTACTACTGACTTCGAAACCAGCTGCATTAGACAAATCAATCAAGAAGTCGCTTCTCTTGGTTTGCCTGCCAGATAATGTCAGTAGCCCAAGGTGAGAAGTTTAGTTATCTTAGCTTTGGATTTTCAACCATGAATTTGTGAGCTGAGAGTCACATTACAAATTAGGATCCTCGATTACTATCTAGCCTAGGTGTAAATCCAGTCCCACCATTGACAAAAGCTGCCCAGTGTTTTGTTTTGCTTTTTTTTCCCAACTGATAAAAGACATCCTTCCTTTTTAACCATGATCCTTCCCATAGCTCATATGTTGGATGAAGAGATAGGGGATATCCACATAGCTTTTTCCAACCAGTATACCTGAATTCTTTCCAGTGTGAGACACATGATCTAAAAATGTTCATATAAGGGCACCTGGGTGGCTCAGTCAGTTAACCGTCTGATTCTTGGTTTCAGCTCAGGTCATGATCTTAGAGTTGGTGAGATCAAGTCCCACATCAGGCTCTACACTGAGAGCACGAAGCCTGCTTGGGATTCACTGTCACCCCGTCTCTCTGCCCCTACCCTCCCCCCATCTCTCTCAAAAATAAATAAATAAACATTAAAAAATAAAAATGTTCAAGGCACCTAGGTGGCTCAGTCAGTTAAGCGTCCAGCTTTGGCTCAGGTCATGATCTTTCCGTTCAAGCCCCAAATCAGGCTCTGTGCTGACAGCTCAGAGCTTGGAGCCTGCTACAGATTCTGTGTCTCCCTCTCTCTATGCCCCTCACCTGTGTTCTCTGTCTCTCTCTCTCTCAAAAATAAACAAAACATTTTACAAATTAAAATAAAAAATAAACAGAAATGTTCATATACTTCTTATCAACAAAGAAATTCAAGTGACCCAAGAAGTGAGAAATAATTTTCTAAAAAGTATATTGCTATATTTCTCTCCTCAGAAAAAAACAGAGCAAACTTCTTAGTTTTGGAGATTTTTATGTATTGCTAAGAACTCCTGCTGTTACCTGTCAGAAGAGCAGGGTAGGTATAGAGGACTGAGTCTCAGCCTTGGGGTCTGGAGACTTGGGCAGAAAGCCTGATTCTTCTGAATTAGAGTCACCTCTATGATGGAGGAAGCCATATTCCCCATTGGTGACATGGAGTCATACTCCAGGCTCTCCACTCCCGCACACGCTATACCCCAGGCACCAGGCAAGGAGGTATCTCGCTGTCAAGTCTGGGAGGAACTGAACACAGCTTCAGTACCTTCTTTCTCTCTCTCCCTGAATCTCCCAGTCATTATACACATGGTCAGTCCTCAAGGCGGGGGTGGGGGGTGGCTCATATTTCAGCAGCAACACTGTCGGAAGCTGAAAGTAGGTCTAATTTAGGGGCATGGTATTAAGCCCACCTGGCCAGTAGACTAAAACCACTTTCTCCAATATCATTTGATCAGTAACACATCTGCCTGACTCAACTGGTTCTGAAATGTGGGAGAGGTATAGTCAGGGGAGCTTTTTCCTTCATCCCTATTCAAAAAGACCCAGCATGGTACCTTGCTTAAAATTAATGAAGATAAATTCCACTCTTTATCTTTTTGTGGAAAAGAGCAAAGGTGTCTGAGGGTGAACTTATAAATAGGCATTTTGAAACAGTTGATCTAGCTTCAAATACCCAAAGACAGATCATTAGTATTAAAATAGAAAATGGCAGGATTTCTCCCCATGGGAAGTTCAGGATAAAACCGTCACCATTAGGAGTGCCGGAATACAACTCTGTTCTCAGTCTGTTGGTCTCAGCCAAAGCTGGAGGAATCCTCACTGCAGGCCTTCGGGTTTGTTTGTTTACTTAGAGCAAGTGGAGAGATCTGCCAGCTCAGTGTTCGGGTTTTAAATCAAATAGTTTGGAAGATAGCAAGATAAAGGCCCCGATTCAATTTTAGTTTTTCTCTTTAAAAATAAATAAATAAATAAAATAAAGTTTAAAAAACACTGTGATTCAAAAGCAGGAGCTAGATGAAGTTCATTTGGTTCCCAGGCCTTGATCTCCCTCTCAAGAAGGGAGGTAGTGTCTAAAAGTTAATGCTCATTAAACCCAAATCAAGAAGGGTTTTCCCCCCTCTTCAGGGCAAGTTTTAGAAACCAATCATGACAAAAGGGCTCTGGTTCCTAAACTCCTTTTTAGCTTCTGTGATGGAAATAGCACTCTGGGGTGTAATAGACTGACCACTGGAATGGGAGTCAAGAGACTGGAATTTTCCTAAAACATTCCGTGTCCTTGATAAGTCTCTTTCCCTCTCTGCATCATGGTTTCCCCATCTGTGAAGTGAAGTGCTGGGTGGCTTCCTTCCATTGATGGTGAGGCTGGGCCTCTACCTCCAGCTGCCTCTAACTGGCGAGCGGAACGGAACCGCAGTGGTGTCGGTGGACAGCTACCTGCGAGGGAGCAGGAGGAGCATCCGTCTCTCAGCATCTTGAACAGCACCTCTTCTCGCTTTGCTTCGTCTGGCTGCCCTATTTGGCAGCCACTTGCAAAGCCACTGCTGTGCCTCCATCTGTCGAATCTCAGTGGAACATCAGGGATGAGGGGTGTGAAATGTGGATGCTCCTTCCATATTTTTTTAGCTGCTGCTAATGGCTGTCTAGGGACAGAAACGTTGAAGACCTTTTTGGAAGTTCCTTCTGAAATACATAAAAATATCTAGAGTTTGCTGGGTAATTGTTTTGTAGAATATAGGCTGGCCACCACCATTTTTGTAGCCAGTGTTGCTGTCCGATTTATCCGAGAGTGAAAAGTCATTGTGGATGAGTTAATCCGTCAGAATAGAGCAGCAGGTGCCAGCTGCCTAGAAAACAGCAAGACTTTTCTGTACTTGGAGGCTTTTAAAGTACACACACACACACACACACACACACACACACACACACACACCCCAGCTCTGCTCTATAAAAGTTATTCACGATATATGGAAACACAATTGTTTCAACCTAAATTCAAAACGACTGGCTTATTTTGTTCCCAATTATATTTATGAAAATGGTTAAAAGAATGTCTGGGTCCCAGTCGTCAACATCAATGATCGGTAACGTGGTTAACTTTTACTAACAACTAGAAAATATGTTGACATTTTCCTTCTCAACCTAGTGGGTACTTATTTAACTAAGTGTTATCTTCTTTAATTTAGGGATATCAGCTGAAAAGCTGCTCTTCCGGCAGTGTGATAAATGGTGTTCTGTACATTCCTTTGATTCCAAAGCCAATGACGCTAAAATTACCCCAAGAATAAATCAAGGTGCAAAACTCATCCTGCAGGAACGTTTTAGGAGAAATCTTTGCACACACGATAGGAAACCACAGAGGGATGTGGATAGAAGAGGGAGTTAAAAAAAGAAAAATGTGAACATTCGACATCTTATCCTTGTCTACTCCTAAATCCCTTTCCATGCTCAACCAAAGGTCCTATCAGATCACGAGAAGCAGGACCCCAGAAACAGAAAATCAAGCACAACTGTAGGGAATGTGGCTCATCCCAGCCTCTGGGACACAGCTGTCCTCACTAGGCAGAAGGGTGGGCCATGATTAGCTCACTGTCTGTTAGCTTCTGCTCTAATTCACATGCTATTGATAAATAAGATCAGGGCAAGGGAGGGAATTAGAGCCAGGCCCCAGGCGAGATTAGAAATGGCGGCATGGTGCAGACACAGCCCTAGAGAATGGGGAGCATTGGCCTGGCCCTCCAAGCTGGGCGGGGCCACATTCATTCATCTCCTTACGAGACCACAGGTGCAGAGGCTTGTCTTCATCTTCATGGCTAAACAAAAGCATTACAACTCTGGAGGAGTAACAATATGGTGACTTAAAGATGACTGGTACATTTGCGAGCAGCTCTGCAATCTGATTTCTGACAGTTGTTTGGCATAATTAAAAGATCACTAAACAGCGCTAAGAAAAAACTGTTCAAAAATAGATGCGATTCTGGATGAGATTCTAATGGCATAATGGAATTTCTGTTTAAATTTATCTTTAAAGGAAGTTCCTGTCAAAAGGAGGGGGTGCTAACACATGGGAACTGACGTCAAATTTTCTCGGACGAGTGTAGGAGTTAAGAAGGTAGAAAGGCATGGAAAGCTATTTGAATGTCCTCATGATGGCAATAACCATGTCTGAAACTCCAGTAAGTTCTTCTCAACCTACTTTAGGTCTAAAATCACAGAGGACATTTTCTACAACACAGAGGGATCCTCTGGAAGGAGAGAAAAAAGAGTGGAACATGGAGACAGGGGCTGGGCAGGGGTTGGGGAATGGGTAGTTGTACGTGGAGATCCAACTAGGGCTATGATCGCAGGAAGACTGTGGGAGTCTCCACAGTCATCGAAACCATCACAACCACCCCTCCCTCCCCGACTCAACCCCCAGGCCCTGCAAACAGGAGCCAACAGGCCCATTGGTGGGAAGAAACGCCTGAGGTCTCTCCTCATGGGCACCTGAACTCATGGCCAACATTCTGAGCAAAAGCCTCCCCTCTGAGCACAAAGTCCAGTGCCGTAGGTCACACGGTCCCCTGCTGTGAGTGGCTCCTAGGCTTCAAAAAGAAGCCTCATCCTTCCTGAGGGCAGGAATAATAGCAGTGGCAGCGCCATGACATTGGATGCGGGGCATTTGCAGATTGTTCCTGGTTTGGACTCTCTGTGAACAACCCCCAAAACCCTGTGACATGTAATAATTTGTTCTGCTGAGGCACGGACTAGAATGGCCCGAAAGCAGTTGTCTGGGGTGAGGGCAAGCCACTTAGCTGACAACCAGCTTAGAAGCCACTTAGCTGACAACCAGCTTAGCTCACTGCTTGGCATCTGCGTTTCAACTCAGGTTTCGCCATTTTTTCTGCTCAGGAACTCTCACGAGGCGCTACTGAAAGTGTTCTGCTGCGGGAAAAGGTCTGTAAAGAAAGCCAATGATGTATGCGGATTTTGAGAGTTAAAAGTACAAAATGCTCCAAGTGAACCATGGGTTTTCACCAGAAAATAGATGGTTTTGATAAATTATAAAATAATGGAAGGTATATACTACGGAAGGAATTCAAATTCATATGTACAGATATGCCAAGGTCCCGGATGTTAAGTCTACTGTACTTTCTGATTTTGAGAAGTGAAAGGCCTCTGCTCTGATCTACATCCTGAGACCAAGTAATAAAAGGAATCCGCCTTCAGCCAAAACTAAGGTGTCACGCTCGCTGGCCGTGGTTTAAATGTTACTCAAATCCACAGATGGTCTCCTACTCCCTCCATGTGGGACTCAATGGCATGCTCATTCTAGAATGACTTTTTGGTGTCCATATATTAGGGCTGCTAACAAGCCCATTGTTTTCCACATCTGGGCACCCATGTCAGTTTGGATTATTTAGAATTGGCAACTCAGTGAAATCATTGGTGCATATAAGCTGCATGTGGACAGGTGTGAGACAGACAGAAGGCCCACAGCTGGCCCTATCAGGACTATGGGACAAATGGATAAAGGGGCTGGGCGTGGTGCTGAGTATTTGCAAGTAGGACGGCTGAGTGACTTGCATCCTTCAGTTGCTGCAAATACCTCCTGAACTCCAGCCCCTTGTATGTAGCCATCTTGGATTATCAGGACAGTCCTCTGACACTCAGGCCTTAAATCTAGTGGCAGCACCAAAGCCGAGGGAGCCCCAGCAACAGAATATGGCTTTGAGATTCAGCAACTACTTGGAGGTCAAGTTTCTTTTTTATTTTCAATGTTTATTTATTTTTATTTATTTCGAGAGAGGGATAATGTGCATGAATTGGGGTGGGCAGTGGGCAGAGAGAGAGAATCCCAAGCAGTCTTGTGCTGTCAGTACAGAGCCCTATGTGGGGCTTGATCTCATGAACTGTGAGATCATGACCTGAGCCGAAATTGAGTCGGACACTTAAGCAACTGAGCCACTCAGACGTCCCAGGAGGACAAGTTTCCTTAATAAGTATCTCCAAAGCAAACTCTAAACTGGTTGGTTGTGTAGAATATTGGGTTATTGGCAGTGCACCTTGGTGGCTCAGTCGGTTGAGCGTCTGACTTTGGCTTGGGTCATGATCTCCCAGTTCATGAGTTCAAGCCCCACATGGGTCCCTGTGCTAACAGCTCAGAGCCTGGATCCTGCTTCTGATTCTGTGTCTCCCTCTGTCTCTGCCCCTCCTCTGCTTGCACTCTGTCACTCTCTCAAAAATAAACATTTTTAAAAAATTAAAAAAAAAGAATATTGGGTTATTGGCTATTGCTTGCAATAATTAGGCCCTCACGTGACAGCTTGGGCATCTTGTTCTAGAGGGGACTTCCTAAGACTCTGTCTATCTTCCCTAGCACCTTGCTAGGCCCTCAGGGACTCAGTGAGTGTAAGATGTCACTGCCATATAAAAGGAAGGAAAGTGATGGGGCGTCTGGGTGACTCAGTCAGTTAAGTGTCCAACTTCGGCTCAGGTCATGATCCCGTGCTTCATGGGTCCAAGCCCTGCACCAGGCTCTGGGCTGACATCTTGGAGCCTGGAGCCTGCTTCAGATTCTGTGTCTTCCTCTCTCTCTGCTCCTCTCCTGTTTTCATTCTGTCTCTTCGTCTCCCAAAAGTAAATAAATATTAAAAAAAATTTTTTTAAATAATAAATAAAAGGAAGGAAAATGATGCTTCTTTTAGGATCACTATAGCCAGTCATCGGGAACTTGCCTTCCTGCTTTGTCATCACTGGTGTTGAAGCCCAGGTGAACATTCATGACATGTGCACTGGTGCGGGGTGGGAGGGTTGTTAAATATGGGAGGTGCAAAAGAGTGAGTCAGACCACCAGGCACTGTGGAGCTGCTGTCGCTGCTCCTGGGACCGTAGAGAATGTCTGCCTTCTCGTTGAAAGCCAAGGAGTTCTACTGCCTCCCGCACTCCCCCTCACAGAGTCTTGGGGGAGATGGATGGTGGTCTTAGGGGAAGAAATTGGTTTTCTCTCTGCTCTAACTAAAGCTCCATCCCTGCCTTTGTAAAGGCCAGCCACCCACTTCTACCTCATTTTCTTCTTGCCCACACATCTCACAGATTTAGCCTGCCCGTCTCCATCATTTTCATTATCCAATCTCCTGCCCGAATTTCTCTCTCCCTGAGCTCACTGAGGTGTGGGGTAGTTTCCCATCTTTTCCTCCTCCCACACTCTCTCTAAAATGAGCCTACAAAGTCTCCCATTCGGAAGTGCCAAGGAGAACATCTAACTCTCACCAGAGACAAGTTCCATTCAAATTGTCTGAGTAGGATATTGGACCCAGTGATTCAGACTTCAGTCCAGGATGGGTTCAGGCTCATGCATTCTAAACTATGGTGTGAGTCTGAATCCCTCTGATCATTTCATCCTTTTCCCTAGTATTCCCTGTGGCTTTGGGACAAACTTTATGTACATTGTGCCCTAGAATTCTAGCTCTTTCCATGGTCCATGCCCCCAATGAACTTGCGGTTCCCAATTTTGCTCCTGATGGATGAGTCCATGACTCTCATCTCTTGAAGTTATTATTTGTTTCTGGACCCATTTCTACACTTCTAGTTCAGCATTGCTGATATTTAACCAGTCGATTATTAAAGCTGATTCTATCCCTGAGTGAACTGTGGTTTATAAACTATTATTCTAAAGTAAGTCCTAGGCCAGCCTTACCAGTGGCCCTGTGGCCTCAGCTATGGGTGCATGTGTCCCCGGTATTTTGCCTGTATTGCCTCAGTGCTAACTGCAGCCTGCTTTTAGCTGTCCCCTTTCTAAGCTGACATCCTCATCCAACCTGACCTAACTTGAGATTTGGGGTTGGAAGTATGTTTAGTACTCAAATCTTTTGCACTTCCTATGTCCTGGTATCATAACATTTATCCTGCTGTGTTTTAATTATTTGCTGATGTGTGGCTCTCCCAGGCCAGACCACAGACTCCTCTTGGGCAAGGACTGCATCTCACTGATCCTTGGATCATGAGTGCCTAACACAAGACAAGTGCTCAGAAAAATATTTATGAACCACTCAGGTTAGCCGTTAAGTTCCTCTAGGGAAGAGACCTTACAGAATCCAAAAACCAGCCTTGCTGTGGACAGGACTTTGTCCCAGAAGCAGTAATCATAATAAATGACCAAATTAGCAAGAGGTAGGCTGTTCCCATTCATCCTGGAGAATTTTTTGCAGGTTTGTTTGTTTCTGTTTGCTTATTTGTCATTTTTAAATAAAGTGGAACTTCTCTCTGGAAGTCACGTCATGTTGAGTCAGCTGACAACAGTCAGAAAAATAATGCTGTGTTCCACTTTTTTTTTCACGGTCAGTAGGAGTCAAGGTTCAGTGCACACAAGTCATACCATCCATCACCTGAGGAGCTACAATGAAGAGAAGCTTCCAGAAAGATTTGAGCAGCCTGGACCATAAAGGCCTGCTCTCACAGTCACTCTGCCTTGTTGCGTGCCTGTGTCTTCCAAACCCACCTCCCGGGAGACAGAGGAGCAAGCATCGGAGAGCAAACAGTGGGCGTTAGCCCTGGGGGTGTACAAGTCACAACAGCTTTGAGCTGGACTCCTGCTATGCCACTGACCTCATCTCCCTGAGCCTCAATTTCCTCATCAATAAGATGAGAATGCTACTCATCTTACAACATCTTCCCAGGATTAGTGATCCTATATTCGTGCCATTATAACTGTGCACTACAATCTGTGCGTCTAGGCACAGACCACATTCTCAAGCTAGCACATAATGAAAATCAAGGAATCCCTAATGCATTATTCATCACACCTTGACATGACTTTTATGTAACATTCAGCCAGACTATCTTCGATCTATTTCTTCTTCATTTGCTATTCTGAGCTCAGAACATAGGATAACTAGCTCATCAGTTCAAGCTGATTTTTTTTTTTTAATGAGCATCTGCTTGCCAAGGTCTCAGGTTCCTGAACGTACCTGGTTTCCTGAAGTTGAGGTACAAACTGATGGAGACTCGGCCAGTGTCATGAAATTTCTCAGATAATTAAGGCTGCCTGGCATGTATGCAACGTGTATCTATTTGGAGACACTGTGGGAAGGTGAATCAAGCAAGAGCTCAAATTTTCCAGTGAGAAACTGTAGAATTTTAATGAGCTTTGAGTCCATTTCTCTGCTGGAAATAGCAGATCTCTAAGCATTTCTTCAATAGCATTACAGTAATTATAACAATTCTGAAAGGAATAATTTACGGGCTGTATTTTTGTAAGCTTGGAGGAACAAGAAAGGTCACATCCGGTTCTGCATTTCATACATGCCTAGGGTCACTGTCAGATAGATGGTTAAAAATATGAGTGACAATACAGTAGATGACTTGGTTCATGGTTTCCACCAACATCTTAAGACAGTACTGTCCAGTTTAACTTCCTGTGATAATAGAAGTGCCCAGATTTGTACTGTCTCATAATGGTGGCCACTGGCCACACATGGTCATCGAGCACTTGAAATGTGGTTAATGAGACTAAGTACTGAATTTTTAACTTTACTCAATGTTAACTAATGAAATTTAAATACCACATGTGGCTAGAGGCTATCGTATTGTACAACACAGCTCTAAGGTACCAGCTGAAGCCCACTCCAGCCGCCTTGCCATTTAGAGCATCAAAGTGCCTAGGAGGAAACTCAAAAGGCACAGAGGGAGCCACAAAGCCCATGTACCCAAGCTCATCTGAAGCCTCTTGATTTGGTTCTCTGATTTTTCATTCCACAACAGACTGGAGCATTCAATTATAGAGAAAGGCAGACACAATGACAGCAACTGGAAATGAAAAGGGTTGAAAACACCCCAGGACTCAAAGAGAAAAATAGTCTAGGATTACTGAGCATAGGACAAGCAACCTTTATACCTCAAAAGTACAATATTTGATGCATTGCACCACTGAGAAAAATGTTAAGAATTCAGAGACATAAGCTTCAGGAAGGATAGAAAATGAGCAAACTTCATCCGGACCTTTGTCCATCGAAGGTGGTAAAAATATAGGCATTTTTGGCACACAAATGAGTGAATTTTGGTTATCTGAAAAGTCCAGCTACTCCATGCATCTCATTCTTCCCACAAGGAAGAAATTGTAGTTCTGTATGATGTCCTACTGCTCTTGAGACAAATCCTAGACAATGACGGTGACTCCCTGGGCTGCCTGATGCGGCTTTGTCCACTCCTCCTGCCTTACTTCATCCCAACCTCCTGACTCTTTGTTTTCTAGCTATGCTGGCCTTCCCTCTGTTTCCTGGAGGTGCCATGAACCCTCCTCCATAGAGTTTGCATGTGTCGTTCCCTCTATCTAGAAGGATTCTTCCACCCGACCTCTTTCCTCGCCCTCTCAAGATCCCAGTTCTAATGCCACCCCTTGAAAAGGCTGCTTACACCTCCAGCCCTCCTCAGCGAATGCAGACTTGGCTCCTTTGTTATTCACGCTTCCACATGAACTCCTTTGCCCAGAACACCTACTTGAACATACATAGTCACCAGTGAGATCATCCAATTTATTCACTTGTATACTCCAAGAGACAGGGATTATGTTTGGCCCAATTCACCCATCTTTGTATCCTCAGTAGCTGGCTTATGTTCAATAAATGCTAAATGAAATAATGAATGAATTCTGGTTTGTTTATAAGATCTTTAGAATGACAAGTGTCCTCTTATTCCTAACACGTTCACATCTTTTGTAAAGTCTCTTTAGTCTCTGGGATAACTCATATCTTTAATCACCATGCCAAAGTTCTTACTGTCCCATAACTTTTTGCCATGAAATCTCCAACCTAAAAATCCCCCTCTCGCTCCCTTATTTATTCCACTTACTACCTTTGCTCCCAGACTTCCCATTTCCTTAAAAGAGTTGGCTCTTGTGCTGGCAAGCTAAACTGCATCCGTGTTTCTTTCCTTAGCAGTCCTTTTTCTTGACTTTTTCCCACTGTTTCCTTCACTTGACTTTGCTGATAGCCTCTGAACTTCTTGTTTGCAGTCTTTCTGCCAGGAAAGCTGTGTTGTCTTTTGAAATTTTTAGTATATCCTCCACCCGGACTTTTTCTGTTATCTCTTCCATAGACTTCCTCTAAATTTCATTTTTTGTTTTAAATATTTATTTATTTATTTATTTATTTATTTATTTATTTATTTATTTATTTATTGAGAGAAAATGCCTGCATAGGGGAGGAGCAGAGGGAGAGAGAAAATCCTAAGCAGGCTCTGTGCTGTTGGCATGGAGCCTGACACAGGGCTCGATCCCACAAACTGTGAGATCATGACCTGAGCTGAAATCAAGAGTCAGATGCTTAATGGACTGAACCACCCAGGAACCCCAATCTGCTTAGTTTTCATGTTTGCCCTTAAAAGTATTAAAAAGTGGGAAAAATGAAATCTACAATTATCTCCAACACTTCTTACTCCCTACCTTCGAAACATAAAACATTAGGAAAGAAAGGTCTCAGCTTAATCATTTCCAAAACTTTCATTTCCAAAACCATCTTCCCATTTTCTGTCTCATTACAGTTTTATCTAAACAAATAAGGGGTAAAAAGCAAACAAACAAGAAAACCTCACAAAAAAACAAAAACTTTCATTAGTCCAAACCCCCTCCCTAAACTAAATCAACTATTTATATCTCAGACTGCATTCTCTTTTTCCGAATGAGCTTCCCTCACTGGTTAAATGGTTATCTTTCTCATAGACCTTATTTAGTATCAAAGTCTTGATATAAATTACAACTCTCTTTAGCAAGTATTTATTGAGTACTCTCTATGGGCCAGGCACTATGCTAGGGAAGTAGCAAAGAATAAGATAGGGGAAAAAAATCCCTGTCTTCATTTATAGGGAGAAATACAATAAGCATGAATGTATATAAAATAATTTTAGATAGTGATAAGCTCAACAGATAATGTTACATGATCATTGATAGATATAACAACAGAGAGTCTGAGTTTATAGCTCCTAACACACAGGAATGTTGTGACAATTAAGTGAGCTAATATGTGCATAATGTACAGAGGAGTATCCATTACTCGGTAGAAACTGTGGGTTTGTTTTTAAGCACAGACTCCTGTCACAAACGTGTTTAAAATTATTATTATTATTATTATTATTTATTATTATTATTATCGTTATTATTTGATGAAAGATTATCCACTCATTTAAGAGATATTTATGGGATGTCTACTGTGAGCAAGATACTAAACATGCATGTGAAACAGTGCAATGAAGAACAGAAACCCTGCCACATTCTGACTTCAAATGCAGGGCTGAAACAATGAGCCAACTCCACTGTGGCCCCTGCCTGGGAAAGGCCAGCTGGGACGGAGGCTGAGCTGGTGCACTATGCTTCAGAACACTCTTGGTGACTCACCTCTCGCCTAGTCAACTTCACATGGCTCTAGAGGGCAGAGCCCTGGTTATACTTTTGTCATAATATTTACAGGTGTAGTATAAGGATAGGAAGGCCAGCGTGCCTGGGTGGCTCAGTCGGGTAAGTGTCCGACTTTGGCTCAGGTCATGATCTTGTAGTTTGTGGGTTCGAGTCCCTCGTTGGGCTCTCTGCTGTCAGCACAGAGCCTGCTTCAGATCCTCTGTCTCCCTCTCTCTGCTCCTTTCCCGCTCAGGCTCTTTCTTTGTCTCAAAAGTAAGTAAACGTTTTGAGGCATGTTAAGCACCCAACTCTTAATTTTGGCTCAGATCATGATTTCCTGGTTTTATGGGTTCAAGTCTGACATTGGGCTATGCACTGGCAGCACGGAGCTTGCTTGAGATCCTCTCTCTCCCATGCTCTCTGCCTCTCCCTCTTTCATGCTGTCTCTCAAAATAAATAAATAAACTTTAAAATAAATAAATAAATAATCAAACAGTTAAAAAAAAAAAAAAGGAGGGCCAGAACCCAGATACACAGATTCAAAGTTAGAAGGAACTTCGTAAGTCATATGTGTATTTCACAGATGAAGAAATCTATATACATTATATATTTATATGTGTGTGTGTGCGTGTGTGTTTATATAGCACGCACACACACACACACACACACACACACACACACTTAAATATCTAGATCTTTTGATCCCAAATAAGTCATTCCTCTATCTCTATTGTTACTGGGATGACCAACAATTTTTCTTTTCAGTTCAATTCACCAACCTTTTCTGCTGTTTGGTTATGGGCAAAATAGCTCGCAAAGTACTATGAAGCATGAAAAGGAACAAGATTTTGTTCCAGGTTTCAAGGAGCTTGCTGTGTAACACAGGAGACATAATTCAAAGTGAGCATGGCTGGTGCTACAGTAAAGGTACAAAGTATCATGGAAACCCATCGAAAGGAATGAACTCCAGCTCACTGGCTCTGATGGGAACCAGCTGGTAGGCGGAGATGGGGAGGAAAGGGCAACAAGAAATGAGAGAATCAGGAGCTAACTCACAGAGAGAGGCCTTGGGGCATAGGGCTCTTTTAAGAAAGAGCTGTGATTTTAGGGGTGCTGGAGGGTAGGGCTCACAGGGCTGGAGAGGGTTGCTGGTGGGAAGAGAGAGAGAAGCGACTGCATGAGGGGCCCCTCATGGCACGCTGTAGGGGTTTGGACTTGATTCCAGTCCCCACCCCCACCCGCAGTTTTGAGCAGAGGAGTAATTTTGCCAGAGCTGTGCTTTATAACTAAACCCACAGGAGGAGAAAAAGAGGCAGGCTCGCGGTTGGCTGAAAGATGGCAGCTGGGTTCTGTTATTCACACGGTTACCTGTGATAATAATAGTTAACTTTGATTGAATGTGCTAAGAGCTTTGCATACATTAACTTACTTAATTGTCATAACATTCCTGAGGGCTAGGAGCTTTTATTATTTCGATATTAGAGATCAGGAAACTGAAGCTTAGGGAAGTTAAGGTGCTAGAAAGAGGCAGACTGGGGAACCAACCTAGTCAGTTCTATTTCTAAATCTACCCTCTTTACTGCGGTGCCATTTTGCCCTGCTTTGTTAACTCTAGTTGGCAATGATTTCGCTGAGGAGAGTATCCAGGGGAGAGATGGAAATAATTTTTAGATACCCTTTTATGGCTGGTATCAAAAAAGATGACAAGAAGACAAAAGCTGGGCTTCACAGCGCTTCTCTGCAGCCCTGTCTTGTGGGTGACATCTAACCCCTAAGGGGCTCCTTCTGCCAATTTTCTGGCCCAATTCCTCACCTTCAGTTCGTATGTGCTGAAATCGTAAACATAACTTTACTATTAATTTAAGAAAGTTAAGAATCAGGAAGGTAAGGATATTAGGAAATAATTCATAGAATACTTTTTGAAAGCCTACATGTGCCTGGGTGGCTCAGTTGGTTAAGCATCTGACTCTTGATTTTGGTTCAGGTCATGATCTGGCCATCATGACATGGAGCCCTGCACTGGCCTCCAGGGCTGAGTGTGGAGTCCCGATTGGGATTCTCCTTCTCCTTCTCTCTCGCTCCCTCCTCTATCATGCTCTCTCTCTCTCTCTCTCTCTCTCTCTCACTCACTCTCTCTTTCTGTCTCTCTCAAAATAAAGAAATAAACATTAAAAAAATTACTTTTCAAAGCCTAAATTAAGCCAATAGGGTAGCTGTTTTATTTTCATCATCTGCTATTATAAATTAGCATTGGCATTAACTGGCATTACTGCTTTGGACAAATAAATATAAAACATCCAAGGCTGATTTTTACAATTTGTGTGCACAAGTCCACAGCGGTGGTTTTACATCTTAAATCCTGAAATGACTCAGACCCAGCTTGAATCCAACTGCGCTAACCCTAATAATCGCTCATATCCAAGAGGCAACATCTCGGAAGGAACAATATCTAGGACAAAGCATCCTGTGGCACTAAGACCCCAACCAGTGTTTCTGCCTCAACACAATTCCAGAACATTAAAACCATTATTATAGATGATGCTTTAAACATCATCTATTATTTTAAACGGATGTTTTACAACAGGGAAGTGTGCATCGTGTAAAAGTGAATGCACTCTCTAGAATTTTATCACTGCAAAGCCTGCAGTGGCACAGAGGGTTAATTTGGATGAACCTGTTGGGCCGTACATCTTTGAGCTTGGACGACTTGTAAGGTGCTCATTCTCTCATTTAATTTCTCAGTTATTATCCTCCTGGCTGGACGTGCTAGGGAGGTAGCCACCGGCTAAAACTAGGGAGTCTGGAGCTGTATGCAAGAACCCCTACACGCTGTCCCGCACACATCACTCGGTTTTTATGCACTTCTCTTCTGTAATCTCTCTTCATCCCCATGGCAGCCCTGACCCTTGATTAAGACTTCAGAACATGGACACGGTCTTGCATCGTTCTCCCAGCAGGACTATGATGGGTTTATAATGAGCTTACCCAAAGATATGTTCGATGAATAAATATATAAAGTAATTCATGTTTAATGAAATCAGAAAACGCATCATCCAAAGGCGTCAGTCCTGAAGCCCCATCATTTCAGAATGAAGATGAAATTCTTATTTGCTTTTTAATAGCTTATGGGACAACTTCCTGAAAAATCTTAAAAAAATCTTTTGGCCGTACTATTTAATAAAATATGCACCCTATCCTGGTGGGTCCTTCTTCCACTTAGGACACCTTGGTTATTAAGTTATGTCCCAGAAAACTGTCAAGAGCCCTATTTTGTGATGACAGTGGCCTTATATGGCAGTGGCTGTTGTGGAGTGTCAGTACAGTGTACTTGGCTTTCAGAAGCTTCCTCTTTACTTGGGCTTGGAGCTGGAGAAGTACAGGCATCCAGCCTTATGATTTATCAAATGCTGCTTTGCAATGGAGAGATGAAAATTTAATCAGAAAGACTTCTGGCATGGAAAGATATTATGCACACAAAGTGAGAGGCTCATCACCCCCATCATCCCTGGCGACACCAAGCGCCCTCCTTGGTGTCCTTAGCCAGCAGGGAAGGATGGCAGGGACCATCACTCACCGGAGTTTCCATGGAGTCTGTGAGAGGAGATTTTTGCCACTAAATACTCTTTCCTAAGTCAAAGTTGTCCATCCTAGGTAGTAAATGCCTTCTTCATAAATATATGTCAGCCTACATTTTGATGGAAGAGAAAACCCCCATGTATTTCACATGAAAAATAGAAATTAGCTCATGCATGCTTTTGGCAAGTTCCCAAAAACACGCTCCCCCCTGAACACCAGAAGAAGCTGTCTCTCCACCCCTGCATCTGAAGGCAGCTGAGCTTGGAGTCCTTGGCCCAACTTGGCCAGTTGAAATACATGAGCCAGAGCTGTAGACTGAGAACCTTGCAGCTGCTCCCCACCAGCCTCTAGGGGCCAAGCTCCTTTGTTCTTCCCCAGGCTGCCTTCCTTACATGCCCTTGCACTCAGGGATCTTTAGACACTTCTGTCACGTGCACTGAGGTCATTCTCTACCATGGTTCCACAGAGTGCAGAGAATACCCATGTGCAGAGCAGAACTTGCTCCATGGGACAAAGAAACTGTGTGAGGCTTCAAAGCCTCTCTGTCTCAGGAATGTCCTTATAAACTCTCTGAATGAAAAGTCTGGACTTTACTCATTACTGACCTTTCACCTGGGCTACAGGTGGTTAGATGAGGTTAGTTTTACAGTTTTTGGGGAGACTGAGGGGGTAGAGGAGGCAGGGAAAGAAGGTGGACCCACAGGTCAATTGCCAAATCTCTCTCTGTTCCCCACCCCCACTCTTGCTTCTGAACAGGTGGAAAGTATTCTGGAATACTAACTCCTCACTGCTTCATCCTCTTCCTAAACTCCTCACTGCTTCATCATCTTCCTAACCCACCTCTCCCTCCCCTCTCTCCCTCCCCGCTTCCTGTGTTGTGCTCCCTCATCTGTGCCCTACCTCCCCCTACTTTCTTCTCTTCTGCACCAACATTGCCCAACTCTGGGTTTCTCCCTGTGCCCTTCCCCTGCCCCTCTTTCCTTTGCTCCCTCTCTTCTTCTACCCACCCTTACCGGAGCAACACTTCCATGTTTCCCTCCCTCTCCGTGACTCTCTCCCCTCTCTCTGGAGCTCAGTCCATTCTCTGAGTTCCATAGATGTCCTGGATGTTTGACCTTCACCTAAGACAAGGATCTCCCTTCTGGTCTCCTCGAGTCTGGGACTGTGTCTGCCGCTGCCACCTGGGCGTGTATGTTCAGATCTCTTGTTGTCTTCTCAAACTCAGTGTAAAAAAGCTTCCCTTTTCCTGCTCCCAGAGACTCTTTCTCCCAACTTCCTCTCATGGTTAATGGAGTTACTGATTCCTCAGTCTTCCAAGTTCAAAATTTGAAGTTACTTTGATTGACACTTCAGCCAGTCATCTAGTTTTACTGATTTTCCTTAAATATCTCCCTGCTAGGCATTCCTCCCACTCTGTTCTCCTTGCTGCTGCTGCCTTAGCTCTGGCTCTCATGACCTCAAACCTTGACTGTCTCTAGAACTACTTTGCTGATCCTACCTATCTCCCTACAATGCAAAGGTTGGGTGGATGGCAGAAGGGCACTATGGCTCTAGCTACCTGGGCTGGGGGTAGGGAGGCTGGGAGCACGGTCAGTACTGATATATGGAACAGTTCTGGCTCTCTCCTCACCTCTCTGCGGATGCACCAGCAGGGAGGGGAGGCCTCAGGCCCAGGGCTGTGGGGAATAAGCATAATTTGATCTTCAGTTATTTTGCAAAACTGTTAAAAAACCGAGTTCCTGCAATACCAAACCCTGTTCTGGGTACTGAGACGCAACCATGAACAAAACAGTCCCTGCCCCATGGAGATCACCTAGTCACAGGAGAGATAGATAAATAAGCATGTAATGTGACAAGAAGTGGTAAATCATAAGACTTATCTATCGAGTATAGAGCCGAGGGGCACCTGGGAGGCTCAGTCTGTTGAGCGTCTGACTTTGGCTCAGACGATGATCTCACACTTCATGGGTTCGAACCCCACATCAGGCTCACTGCTGTCAGCATGGAGCCTGCTTGCGATTCTCTCTGTCCCTCTCTCTCTGCCCCTCCCCGACTCATGCTCTCTCTCTCTCAAAAATAAATAAAAAATATTTATTAAAAAAAAATAGAGCTGAATAAAAAGAATGAAATGTGAATGGAGCAAATGGCCAACAAATGCATGAAAAAATGCTCAGTGTCATGAGGGAAATGCAAATCAAAACCACAACGACATAGCAGTTCACACCCACCAGAATGGCTGTAGTAAAATAAAAATGGAAAGTAACCAACACTGGCAAGAGCATGAGGACATCGAAGCCCTGGCACACACTGGCGGGAGGTGAGGATCCTGTGGAACACAGTGTGGAACACACCAAGTTTAACATGGAGTTAAATGACCCTGCAATCCCACTCCTACGCGTTCACTCAAAAGAATTGAAAACATGAGCTCCCACAAAAACTTGCCCATGAATGTCACTGCAGCACTGTTCTCAGTAGCTGAAAGGCAACACAACTCAAATGCCCATCAAGTGATGAATGGGTGAGCAAAATGTGATGTATGCACACCATGAAATATCACTCAGCCATGCAAAGGAATGAAGTACTGATTCATGCCAAATCGTGGACGAACCTTTAAAACTTGATGCTACGATGAAGAAGCCAGATATGAAAGGCCACATATTATATGATTCTGTCTCCGTGAAATGTCCAGAATGGGCCAATCGATAGAGACAGAAAGCAGATCAGTGGTTGGTTGTCAGGGGCTGAGGGAATGGGGACTGAGGATAGACTTAAAGGGTGTAGGGTAGTCCTTCGTGATGACGGAAAAGTGATCTGGAATTGGATGATTACACCATGTTGTGAACGCACTAAATGCCACTTAACAGTACATGTTAAAAATGCTTTAAGAAAAAATATTATGTGCATTTTACCACAACAAGAAGAGCAAATGGGGGTGGCCACAGGGTGCTCCTTGAATAAGAGAGTCCAGGCAGCCTCTCAGATAAGGTGAGAAGCCTCTCTCACAGACCTGGGGCAGGAGAGTTTATGCCCTGCAGTTACCAGGAAAGGCAGGGAGCAGCAAAGTGTGCAGGCAGCTCTGAAGGATATTCATGGTGATCTGACCCCCTTTCCTCATTTCACTCTGCAGTCCAGCAGCACAATGCTCCTTCTGTGCCCACACCTCTGCTTCTCTCTGCCCAGCGCTTCCCTGCCACCTCCACCTCTCATCACCACACCCCTGCGCTATCCCCCAGACACACCAACCCTTCCCCCGACCCCTCGCCCTCAGAATTGCTCCTTCTGGCCATTTGGAGGCTGGACAAGCATTTGGGGCCCAGCCCACTGAGCACTTCTCCTGGGGCACATTTTCTGACACCTGCCAGAGCATGAGCACTGGCTAGACTGAGGCTTTGAGCATTGAGTCTGAGGCTTGGACACTTGGCCCTTCCCTGGGCTTCCGTTCCCTGCCACATAAAACGAGGGCTATTAAGAGAATAAAACTAGAGACTGAAGTATTGAGCTTAGTACCTGGTGCCTAGTGAGCCCTCAGGAATGGTGGTGGTGTCATTGCTTCAACATCTCCTATAAGCTGAAGTTTGAAATTTCACACTTCATTTTGTACTGATAATAATTGGTCATTATTTATTGAATGTGCGGAGCAGTCAAACTACATAATAAACATAGCGATGGTATTTATAGTCTTTGGGATAATCTTCCCCCAATCCTAGTGACTATTTCAATACAGAGCAATAGATCACACTTAAATAAATGTTTGATTGATCGATGATTGATCGATTTGGCTCTATCACCAAATAGGAATGGAGTTTTCTTCAAATCAAAACACAAAGGGAAACAAGATGTCGGAACAGGGGAAGGGAAGAGAGAGAGGGAAGGAAAATCATCAAGTAAACAGAACCTGATCAAGCCAGGGTGAGATATATTGAAATATTCCATAGGCATAAATGTTTGGGGAAAAAAATGCGTAGTTGAAGAAGGACCTGGAGGGTTAGTGGCAAATTTTTCAGAAAAATTGGCTCACTCTACAAATGAATTTTTTTATTAAAAATTTTTAAATGTTTATTTCTTTTGAGAGAGAGAGAGCAAGCATGAACAAGGAAAGGGCAGAGAGAGAGGAGGGCAGAGGGTCTGAAGCAGGCTTTGCACTGACACCAGAGAGCCCAATGTGGGGCTCGAAATTATGAACTATTAGATCATGACCTGAGCCAAAGTTGAGATAGTAGAGATACATTTCACAAATTTTTAGAAGTGGTAGATAGATAGATAGATGGATAGATAGATAGATAGATAGATAGATAGATAGATAATAGGTGATAGACAGATAGACAGCTAGGCAGACAGATAGACAGATTATAGTGGCACCCATCTACTTGAGGAGAAATCTGCAAGGGAAGGAGAACCCATTTAGTTTTATTCCATAAAAAGATTGATGCCAAGATAGGGCTGGGACTCACGCCACTGTGCGATGGTCACGTGACCAATCTCCGAAAGCTGCACAGAGTGAATAAGACCAACCCAACTATTGTTTCCTATTTTTACGACCTCCACCCACCCAAATGCGGTTCTTTGCTCCACCGAGGCACATCCATCCCTCAACCCCAGCCCTCTCTCCGGGAACAGAATTGCCACTGCAGTTTCCTCTCCATGAGATTCTTGTTCCATACCTGATTTCCCTTTCAGAGAAACAGACACAAGCCCCGTTCAAGAGTAACAAGCTAGAAAGCAGCTGGCTTCTTCCAACGCTTCCTGACACAATTTTCTTAATTCTATTTCCCTTTCAACACAACAGTGAAAAAGAAAAGCAACTGTTTACCTGGCCAGATCCCTGATTTCTTCATGAGGGTCTACAACTGAATATCGAGAAAGCAACTCGAAATCATCTTCTGAGACTTCCTGAAATCCCCAATCTGCCTCCGATGGCAGCTCTAAGTTTGAGCCGTGAATAGAGGCTGTGTGTTATTTTAACCACAAGGTTTCTAGTCAGTAGGGAGGAGAGATGGAAATGAGGTAGGTTGGCAAGCAGAAGTGCCATCCACCTCGAGAGAAATGAGCTCGCAGATCTGATGTAAGAGCTCGGGTACACTTGAAGAACCCTCAAACCAACTTTTCCTAAACTAGAGGTTAAATAGCTGCGGAAAATTCCAAAGGAGTAAGATAAGACACTTATGGTCTTTTCTAAAAAAAGACACGTTTGGTATGCCCTGTCTGATGCTGTCTAATGGGAAGCCCAGCACAGAGTTGGCCTCAGGAGCCCTGGGCCGCCGACGGGAGACCGTGACACCTGGAGACAATTCTGCTCCACACACAAAAAAGGAGTCTTCTGGGGGTTAGAAGTACAGAATGACAGAGGAGGCCCAAGTCACAGCTTTTGAGTAAAAACAAAACTGGTGTCATGACAATCCATGTGAAGTTATGGGGAAAGGGAATAGCTATTCTGGAATAGGTTATTCTGGAAGATTAACGTGTGTGTGTATGTGTGTGTGAGAGAGAGAGAGAAAGAGAGAGAGAGGGAGAGAGAATGTGTGTGTGTGTGTGTGTGTGTGTGTGTGTGTGTGTGTGTTCTCACTTCCCAAACAACTGAAAAAGCAAAGATCCAGCCTCAGCTTAGACCAGTTGGAGATCTTCCTCCTCAGTATCTTGGCAAATACAAATGCCGCTTTGGACTTGGAGGAGGAGAATGATTTATCGCACGCGGATCAACAGCAAAAACTAGAGCCGCTGAAATGGCCAACAGTCCTTTACAGCCAACCCTTCCCAGATGCCAAAGGGGTTTAACTCCACTTTTGGAAAAACTCAGCAGTGCTCCCATTAAGCAGGGTCATAATTCAGTTTTATGTAGACTCTTTCATCTCAAAGGAGCTTGAGGTGGGTTTACACCAAAATATAAATTATCCTGTGCACAGTCACCTCGGGGACGAACCACAGCTCCTACCTAGCAGCAGCTGGCCCGGACACAGGCAGTCAGTTTGGAGCCGCAGTGAGACAGCAGGCTGGTGGCCAGGAGGTGTTAGGCAAGGAAAAATGAGGGGGACCTGCCCTCTGACTTGGCCCCTTCCTCCCTAGGGCTGGGACCTCTCTAATCTGCACCCGGCTTTCCTTCCTGAGTCCCCTGGTGCCCTTCCCCAGTACCTGCATATACAACCCCAAAACAGACCTCAACATCACAAACCAGGGGGCGCCTGGGTGGCTCAATCGGGTTAAGCATCCAACTTCAGCTCAGGTCTTGATCTCACGGTTTGAGAGTTCAAGTCCCACATCGGGCTCTGTGCTGACAGCTCAGAGCCTGGACCCTGCTTCAGATTCTCTGTCTCCCTCTCTCTCTGTCCCTCCCCAACTCAGGCTCTGTCTCTGTCTGTCTGTCTCTCTCTCAGAAAGAAATAAACATTAAAAACGTCGCAAACCAGGAGTAAGTGATGACTTCATTTTCAGATCACATCATGCAGAAGTGGGCTTGGCAAAGCATGACCCTTGGACTAAATCCAGACACTTTGTAAATAAAGTTTTATTGGTACACGGCCACGCTCACTCATCTATGGACTATCTATGGCTGCTTTGGTACAACCACAGTGGATGTGGCAAAGATTGGAATAGGGTGTTTTGTCTTAGAGGTGGAAAAAGGAACAAGGTGTCTCTTTCAATATGGAAGACACACCTACTCATACTACCAAACCCATATTCAGGCCATCCCTGGGTCTCCAATTTAATTATTCCTTCAACAGAGAAACTCTTTTACTCAGGCATTACCTAGCACTCTGCCTCAGCTTACCTAGTTTCATCCCCCAAGAAACTACAGTGGCTGCATCCAACTGTTCTCTCAAATAGAAGTCTTTGAAGCACTCTCAGGCCCTCTCCATATCATCCCAAATGCACTTTTTCTTTGAAACTCTCTCTGGGTCTCTCCAAAAGAGTTAGCTGCTTTCTCCTGCAGGATTTCATGTTTTGTTTATTTTTCTCTTGCATTTCTTGTAGTTCTACCCCAATTACCTCTATGTTTGCATTTCTTAACACACTATGCATTTTCTGAGAGTAAGAATGATATCTTATTCACCTTAAACAATTTTTGTTAATGTTTTTATTTATTTTGGGGAGAGAGCAAGCAAGCAGGGGAGGGGCAGAGAAAGAGGGAGACACAGAATCTGAAGCAGGCTCCAGGCTCTAAGCCATCAGCACAGAGCCTGACGTGGAGCTAGAACTCATGAACTGCGAAATCATGACCTGAGCTGAAATGGGATGCTTAACCGACTGAGCCACCCAGGCACCCCTCTTACTCAACCTTTTATCCCCAGAACCTAAAACTGTAAAAGACACGTGAGTGGACACTCCATTAGTGGTTTCTATAAACATAATTCAGTCAGTCTCACTCCAATGGAACCTAATCTTAAAGGAAATAAACAAAAGGATAGTCTGACACTCCCTCAACATGAGGTCTTCTTGAAATATCCTTCCCAGGAATGACCCTCACTCTGTCCTTTTAACACTGCCCCTGAATGGGGCTGACGTTTACACATTCGTTATTAGCTGGTCCTTTTTTTTTTTAATTTTTTGAGTTTATTTATTTTGAGAGAGAGAGAGCAGGCGAGGGGCAGAGAGAGAGGGAGAGAGAATCTCAAGCAGGCTCCCCATTGTCAGGCACAGAGCCCGATGTGGGGCTCAAACTCACAAATCATAAGATCATGACCTGAGCCGAAATCAAGAGTCGGACGCTTAACTGACTGAGCCACCCAGGCACCCTGTTAGCTGGTCCTTTAATTTGGAATTTGTGGAAGAAGAGCTTCCTCGCAGAAAGATCAACAACAGTTAGAAAATACAATCTCTGTAACAACTAGAGCCGTCAGAATACCTGGATGGATCTGGCACCAGGTGGAAAAGAAGCCGTGTATTCTCTAAGCTTACTTCTCATGCTAAGTTCTGGTAAAGTCTTGTTTCCCTGGTATGAGCTCATCAGAAAAAGAGCTATCACCTGACCAAGGGATGCAGATTTCCCACCCGCAGTTCTGGGGCACAAAAGTAACCAGACTTCTTGCATTGCGGGGGAAGTGGCACTGTACCATCTCAGTAGATGGGCCACTACGCCTCCTCTTATTTGTGTCCTTCCTAATGGTCGCAGGATGACAAGACCTTGATACCATTCTGTTTTAAACAAAACAGGGTTATGTGGATGTACTGAACATTTATCATAGGTGTGGCCACTCAACGGCTTGTGAACAGTCTTCCATTGGTAAACTCGGACTTCTCACATTGCGTCCTTGTCTAAGTCTTCTCAGGCTGCCATAACAAAATATCATGGCCTGGGCAGCTGAAACAACAGACATGTATTTTCTCATGGTTCTGGAGGCTAAAATTCTGAGATCAGAGTGCCAGCAGGGTCAGGTTCAATGAGAACTCAGTGCCTGACTTGTAGACTGCCAGCCACCTTCTCCAATTGCCTTCTCTCTCTTTTCCTCTTCTTATAAGGCCACCAATCCTATCAGATTAGGACCTACTCTTATAACCTCACTTAACCTTACTTTTCTCCTATAAGCCCTAACTTCAAAAACAGTCACATTGGGGGTTAGGGCTTCAACACATGAAATTTTTGTAGGGTGAAGTGAACACAATTCACTCCATGTTTGTCACCCTTCCTCAGAGCAGAAGTCAGGCTTTCTCTTCCAGCCTCCTTTGCAGCTGGGGCACAGGCATATGTCACAGTCTGGGCGTTTAGCTTCCTTCAACTTAGTAAAGACTAGGAAGAGGCAGGAAAGGGGTTGAATCCACTCTACAGGAGTTTGGTGCCATTTGGCAGAGAGTCCTCAGCTCTCAGAGGCAGCCCCAAGGAGGACCAGTCATCATGTCTGGTACAGGGTGTCTGTGGGGTGAGCTCAGGGGCCTGGCCTCACCTCTGCAGCAACACCCCACTGCCCCCCAACAAAACTTGTATTGTGCTCCCTCCTGGTCATGCAGCTTCCATGCCTGACCTTGGTGTCCTGGAGATTCTGTGACCTACTGATAGCCTTCAAAAAATAATTTTTTGGCTCACAGTAGCTAGAGGTACCATTTATAACTAACAACGCCTTTATGCGACTTAAAACTAAACCATTTAGTACCCTTTTGCTTTCTTGGCCAGCACTTTCAGAGGGTTTTCCTTTGATGCCTCAGCGCCATTTTGAATGAATATTTGACAGTGTGATTCTGTACTTATTTTTTTTGCCCTTGGGCTCATTCCTCATCCTTTTCCTACTTCACTTTGTATCATGGGGTTGGGGGGAGAATGCTCACCCCTGCAAGTTGTATGTCACAGCTCTCAAGACACCTGGTTTCCAGCTGGGTTCAACTAATGAGAGACCCTAGTAGGAGATTGGAAGGCCGGAGTGGGGAAGGGTCAGGGTATTTCTCGTTCTCTCTCTCTGCCTCTGATAGCTTTACCAGCAGGGTCACATCTCCTCCTCTATGACTTTGGCTCTATGGGGTCAGGCCTTCTGGGTCCAACTTCTAGCAGTAGACTCTGTCTCTGTCCTTTAGCCCAGAGGTAGTAGTGGCTTCCCACCTTGGCTGATCTCTCAATTGCATCACCACTCCCATTTGGATTCTTGGCTTTTCCATTATTGGTGGTCACTACCCTGCTATAAATGCTTAGAATTGTTCTCATTTTCCTTGTCGGACTCTGATTGATACAGCTATCCATGACATTTCTTCTTTAGGTCAAAGAACCAACACCTGCCGGGAGCTTGAGTGGGACTCCACACAGCACATTCATTCTGTTGGGTAGACTTCCTCTTTTTCCTTTGGACAGGGTCACATCTCCAGAGTTGGTGACCACGAGGCAAGTACAATGAGGCTATCTACATAACTCTTCTGTCCTTTTCAGAGAGCAAGAAACAGCATTCTAAGAGGCTTGTTGATAGAAAAAAAAAACCATGATTAGAAATAGCAGCTAATTCCTTGCCTCACTGACAAGAAGATCCCATGAGGATTAAGCAAGATAAAGCAGAATAGGTCAGCAAAGGCTGATAAATACTCGGTGTGTGGGGAATTTAGAAAACTCTGCCTCGCTTTTAGAAAAAAAATATTATAAACACTTTTTTCTTTAATTCATAAGGGGGGAAAAGGCTACATACACAATGTATTCATTATGGCATTTATTAAAGCAAATTTTAATGTCCAACAGTAAGAAAATTGGAATTTTCATCATGAGATGCTTTGCCCCATGGGATAGTTTACAACCAGTAGCAAAAATAATTATGAAAGTGATGTAGCAACTTGGGAACTGTTCACAGCAGTGTTCAGTAAGTAGAACTTTCAGAGCCACATATTGTATCTTCTCTGTGATCACAGACATTTGAAAATCACGAATGCATATAAACAAATTAGAAGTGGTATGGGGAAGAGTGAGTTGACAGGTTAGGGTGACACCTAATAAGTGGATTGTTTGTTCCACAATTGCTTTTTTTTTTTTTTTAAATCAGGATGTTGGCACAACATCCCTTCCTTTATTCCCTTCCCTTTTCCTCACCTCTCTTTTTCATTCCTTTCCTGTCTTCAGTAGGTCATATCACCCTAAGTGAGGATAGAAGAGGACAGGCAGGGCCAAAAGGCAGCAGCCAGCTTCCAGGACTTAGGGTGTACTGAAGGGGACATGAAGGTAAGAAAGAGAATAAAAGAAGATAATAGGACTTTTAGTGACTCTTAGCTCCTATGTAGAAAACAAGAATGCATAAGTTTTTAAATTAGAGCTGGATCATATGTTCTAGCTTTCACATTCAATGCTTTACACACACTTCCTCATCCATTCCCTGGAATCAGCATAGGAGATTGTGGACCTCCTTCCCTGCCTCAGTTAACAGGAGAAACTGGAGCTAAGAGATGTGGAGTGACCTGCTCTGATGAACACAGCTGGAAGCATCTTCTTGGACTCCAACTTCAGGGCATTGGCTTCCACACTTGGTTTCTTCCAAACAACCAAGATGGAGGTTGAGCAATTCAGTGCCCCTGACAACCAGAGATGCTTCTCTTCTTCAGCCTCGAGACCTCCTCCTGAGTCTCCCTGAGCTGCTTAGATGAGACATAGCTGTGTGCCTGCTCCTCTCTGGAGATCAAAGTTGTCTCCGCAGCGGGATCTTCTTATCTCCCATTGGGCAGGGTTCCTGCTGCTGTAGTCAGCTTGCCCTCTGTGGATTCCCAGGCTCGAGAAGATCATTCAGCTGCTTTTTGGAAGGGCTGCACATAAAAAAGAGTTTCTGGCAAGAGGGGTGAATTACAGGACCTACTCACAGGGCAGTTGTAGGAAGGTTTTTTTGATACATGTATCGGGTTTAGTACAGTGCCCGGCACATAAAACATTGGCTAACTAGGCTGGTAGGAAGAGTGCCACTGATAGTAAAAATGGAATAGCAGCAATTTACTAGGGATCAGGATTAAAAATAGCCCCATGAAAAAGTTTTCTTCAGAAATTAGGAGCAAGGAGAAGGTTTTTTTTTTTCTTTCTTCTCCTAGAAATTTATTTGATTCCTTGTCCTAAGAAACTCATGTGCTTTCATTTTAGCCCAAGCTGTAGGAAGACTCTTATCTTAGGTCTTATAAATTGTTTGATATTAAATCTGTTTTGGAAAGAGGTAGAATAGAAATTAATTGATTACAAAATAAACCAGGTAGTGACTATACATAGCTCAACTGATTGAATAGGCATCTCCTTTGTTTCCCTGTTCTATTGTGAATTAGTGAATTTACACGGTGAGTGTTTATATATGGAAAATAATTTGCTTCCTAAAGTACTAAGAATTTGCTTACAAATAATTTACTCAGTAAATAAACAATATTTAGTAAGTGCTATTAATTTAGTTACTGCTCTATAAATGATTACCACCAATAAAAACAGATTAACCTTAACGAGAGCTATATTTTCCTAAATTTCTCACTCATGTTACTCTCTGATAAAATAAGTTCATGCTTCATTGATAAAGAAGCTGTGTGTGTGTGTGTGTGTGTGTGTGTGTGTGTGTGAGTGTGTGCTTCTTCTCTTGAACATGCCCTACCTATATTCCAAGGTACAGCACCTATCTTAATGCCATCCACTCAGTCATTCATTGATTCATTTGGTGGGTTATTACTGAGCACCTGCTATATGCCAGTCTCCATGTTATAGTAAGTCCTCATGACACTTTCAAGTACTCCATGGTCAAGTCTTCCTTCAAATCCTAAGGGTGGTTAGTACCTGAGCCATTCATTTGATACTTGATATCTTCTGTGTGGGTTTGTAAATTGCTTTCTTTATGAATGGTATCTTATATCTCCCATCAGAGTATGATCCTCTAAAGAGCAAGGACCTTACCTGATTAATCTTTGAAGTCCCAACACCTGCCTAGTACATTGTCCTACACATATCAGGTTCCCAATAAATGTTTTTATTAATACTGATATTATGTCATTATGGTAATTTAAGATAAAATAAATGTACAGCACATGGGGAGTGAAATTTGATGCCTCCAGATTCAGAAAGTTTTTCATGTCAACTTATTAAAGCATATCCTAGGCTTATGGGAGAGCCCAAGCCAAAGCTTAGAAAGGCTACAGGCAAACATCTGAGTGGAGCTGGCTGTGTGTGTCTAAAGGTTAGAGTCTGCAGCCTGGACTATACTTGAATAAGTGAATGGCCCACCATCACATTTAAGTAGACACTGTCTGGAAAAGCATGGTGAATATGGTAATGACAGTGGTTGAGACTGTACCTTCTGAAAATGAACAAGAATGTCATGAACAAAACCATTACTAATAAGCGCTAAGCTGAACAGAATTTACGCTGTATGTTTGCCAAGGAAAAGACATCTTTCATAGTAGGAGGGATGGAAAATCATAGTTGCCAAGCAAAGCCTTGTTCATCTCAATGCAAAATCGATTAGCTGGTAGGGCCAGTGGTGGCCTATTTAGTTTGGAGGTAGATATGATGAAAAATAAGTAAATAGATAAATATCTCTGGGAAAGGAAAAGCCAGTATTGCAATGTATACAGTGTCATAGCAGTCAAATGCTCTCATGGACTCCAGTGGTAAAGACTCACAGAGCACCTCTTAGGAAGAAAGCCTTTTTGGTTTTGTGACACCATGTCAAAGTCGCAGCAACTGTATCATCATAGTACCAAAAACTTCTACTTGGCACAGATTCCTCTCACATCATGGTAGTTCTCAAACCTGACCTATCATCAGACTTACTGCGTGCGACATTCCAAAAAAAATTTTTTTTAATTAAAAAAATGTGAAAAGCTGATTCTTGGGCCTCACCTCCAGAGATTTTGATTCAGTAGATATTTTCAAGAACTTGTCAGGTGACTCTGGAAATTGACTGGGTTTGGAGTTTATTGATCTAGTGCTCTGTCTTCTGTACTAAACTCTGCTGGGAACTAAATATTGGAAAAGAAGTGCAGTCCCTGGTTCATCTTCAATGATGAGTAATCGGGAAGACAAAACTTGCACATATGAACAAGGAGAGAATACTGACAGTGAGAAAGGAGGGCTCGGGGTGGATTTAAATGCTATATGAGATGTCCTTGGACTGGAGAAGGGGCAGGGCATCCCTAGTAAAAACAAAAACAAAACATAATTAGCAAAGCCATGGAAAGAGATTAAGCCAGGAGCAGTGAGTAGGGCCAGATGACTGGGGTAGAGGGGGCACATATTGGAATAGATGGAAATAATCTGGTTTCTGTGTATTTAGCAAGTGGCTATGCAGTTCTCTTTGAAGAACACTATTCTGAGATAGTGACCCTGTGGAAAGTGTGACTTGAACCAACAATTCCAACAAACTTGGAGTTATAAGACATTGTAATTATTGGTTTGATTTCACAATGTCCCGCTTTTTCCCTCTATATCTCTCCAAAGAGCTCATCAGAATGGAATCCAGGCCCTAAGTATATCAAGTTTTCCCTTTGTGAGGTTTTGCAAATGCTCTCGAGAATGTCCAACTCTAAGATAAAATACCACTTGTGTAAAAAAAAAAAAAATCTCTGCACTACATCTCCATATTGGTACACACTGCTTGAGAGAAGTCACATCTCTGTACATACTTCCCAGCCATGTCCGTGTGGGAATATAGGAGAGAGGAAGTCTATCAGGGAATGCCACATTAGTCTTCAGGGCCTGCCTTAGTCCTAACGAGACCTCATATTGCTAGCATGGATTAGAAAAGACATCTAACAATGTATTCTGAAGATCTACTGTGAGCCAGGCATTAGTCATGATGAGGGATACAGCATCAAATATTCTACTTCAAGGAGCTCACCTTTTTTTTTTTTTTAGTATTTTTCTTCTTTTTTTAGTTTAAATTTTAGTAAACATACAGTGCAATGTTGGTTTCAGGAGTAGAATTCATCACTTATATACAACACCCAGTGCTCATCGCAACAAGTGCCCTCCTTAACACCCATCACCCATCTAGCCCATCCCCTGCCCACCTCCCTCCATCAACTCTCAGTTTGTTCTCTATCCCCTTCTTGCTCAATAGATTTAAGTCCACATTTGGAGGTGAGCGTAGAACCTTAACAGGCTCAGAAAGATCATAAGAACTGAAAATAGTGAACGACAAGTAGAAGAAAGGGATGAGACACTGAAGAAGGTTGAGGTGTGGGGGTCATTCATTAGTATGTTTAATTGTGACCATGAAAACAAATCTGATACCAAGACAATAGGAATAGAATGGACAAGAGTTATGAACTAATCTCTCCCTCCCTCGTGGCATCAGCAAGAATTGTCATAATTGACTCTTTCAGCCGTGGCTTTGGTTTTTAAGAGGGAGGTACAGAAAACAGGAAGGCAAGAACAAGAACAATTCAAGTAAGTAATGGAAATGAACCCTAGGGAAAAGTTAAATGATTCCAATTCTTTTCAGGAGAAGAAAAGCCAGAAATGGGATTTCATCAAGCAATTAAATATAGGAGAGTTATTTTAAGGAGAGAACACTTCTCCATCTTAAAGGGGTTTAACTGAGAGGAAATGGCTTTAATTTCGAGAAGAGAGGTTAATTTACTTATAAGGAAAACTTTCTGACTGGAAGGATTGTTACAGATCAGATAACTGGGGAATTGGAGGACTCCTTTCTAAGAGACCTTTCAGATGAGGAGAAGCAGACTTTTGTCTGGAATGGTAGAACTCTGGCAGGGGAAAGAAGAGGTGGTGAGGCTCACGACCTTAAAAGTCCAGCCAGTCAGGCTCTGGCATCCTCCAGAATGAAGGTGATTTTTACAATATTTTATATACTGGCAGCAATCATAGGTAGTATTTATCTCCTGCTTTCCAGGAGCCAGTTTATATGTTAACTCCTTTAATCCTCAAGACAACCCCAGGAGGCCAGTTACTATCTGCATATTACAGATAAGGAAATGGGCGCACATGGAGGTTAAGGTGCTTCTTCAAGGTCACACATCGGGAGGGGCAGGGGCCCAGCATTCAGTTTCAGAATGATGGGAGCTAACCCATCCTGGGAACCTGCATCTCTCCTGTGGTTCCAGACAAGCAATCCTCTTTCCCATCTCTGACTCTGTTCTCCCAAAAGGCCAGAATAAAAAGTGCTTTATTTGCACTGTATTCTATTCTCTATAAATTGTAACACTGTGGTTGAGGGAAGAAATTCTTTTAACATCGGGCTTTTCCCCAGGACCTTTCTCTTCTATCCAAACAGTAACCAGGCAACAACGGGGTGACCCAGGACCCTTGGCTCACTTCCTGGTCCAGCTTGGGACCCATGTTCTGGTTATGAACCAGGGTCCAAATCCTTTTTTAATATATCTGCACATGTCTTCTTCCAAAAATGATTTAAGGCAGCTCAGGGCTAAAATCACTTCTTGGTTTCAAACAAATCAATGCCCAAAGGACTTTCAGATATATTTACCTGCTGTTAACCAGGTTCTGGTCCAGTTTCAGGATACATCAATCATACAAGTTAAGGAAAAGAACAAAATACTTTTTTTTTTTAATTTTTAAGAGACAGAGACAGAGTGAGCAGGGAGGGGCAGAGAGAGAGAGAGAGAGAGAATCCCAAGCAGGCTTCACGCTGTCAGCTCACTCTGGAACTGTGAGATCATGACCTGAGCTGAGATCAAGAGTCGGATGCCCAACAGACTGAGCCACCCAGGTGCCTCAAGAACAAAATATTTTTACTTTGTCATTTTTGAGAAGTGAAAGATGGTCTTCATTCATCCAAGGCAGTCTGTTTTCATGTTGGAGAACAGGGTTAGGAATGAAGGAGCAATGATTGAAAAGATCTTTGTTCCCCAATTATTAAGGCCAGTTTTCTTCAACCAAAGACAAATGGAAAAACTGAATGGAGGTGTCATGGCTTTCTGGACAGTTTCAGAAAAGGAGATTGTAGGAAGCAAAGGCCAGATTGTTGTCAAGGCTCCTCTTAACTTGGACCACAATTATCAGGGTCCAGCATGCTTGTGATTGTTCATAATTCAGAGGGTTTTATTTTTGACATGACCTCTATTCAGAAGAAAACTATTTATCATTTAGGAATGTCTGGTGCTTGGGGCCTTCATTTCTGTACCCCTTGCCCTGCTTAAGTTTGCTGCATGTGAAATTCATCTTTAAGCTCCTACTTTAGGAAAATGAGTCAAAAGGACCAGGGTCTCTCTCCTGACTCTCATAACTTCTCTCTGCTCAACAGGGCAGCACTAGTCTTGTCATTGGAGGGCCCCTCAAGTTCAAGACTCTACTGAAAGTGTAGGTGAGGCCACCTATGATTCCAAGTGAAACTTCTAGTGAGAGTCCAGCAGACGGAGGCAGGGACCCTGGCTCAGCTGGTATGCTGGCCCTCTGCCCCTCACACCAGTAAAACCAGACCCTTACACCCTATTGTAACACCTCAAAGTGGGCTGGCAAGGAGCCTCACTGGGCTTTGTGTCCAGTGTCTCTACCCAGAGTAGGTCCAGAATCCATGGAGTTTGAGCAGCACATCAGAAGGAATGTAGCAGCTGGGCAGGTGAGAGTCAGGATTGATTGCCTTTGTGGCCATTTACCTCACCTCACCATCAAATAAGCTCTGGATTGGGTTCTTAATGATCGAATAAAACAGAGTGGACAGCAGGGATGATTAGGTGGGGCAAGAGAAAGTGTAAAAGAGGGACAAACAATATGGTAAACTGATGTGACCCTGTCACAATGTTAGGGGTTCTTAACATTTGGGGGACACCAACCTTTCAAGTATCACTGAAATTACACATTCTTTCTTGAGAAAAAAAAAAACTTATACCACATGTACCCACAATATCTTGCACACAGTTTCAGATGGGTTTTCAGGGGTGCCCTGAAGCTCAGCTATGGACATAAACAAGAGCCCCAATAAAGATTCCCTGCCCACAGGGTCAGACACATGGTACCTGGGAAGGCAGGCAGAGGTTTGGGCCTGGCTCTGACAGCCCTCCTTCCTCAAATGCTTACTGTCTGGTCTTGGAGCCCTGGCAGGAGTAGAATACTCTGGTGCTGGTGACAGACCTGGCTTAAGTCAATGAGCTGTGTGACTTTAGCCAAGGCACTTAATCTGTCTGAGCCTTAGTTCTCTCATCAGAAAAATGAGTATAATAACAGTGGTGCCTACAGTGTGAGATTGTTTGAAGGTTAGATGAGAAGGTGCTTTAGCAGACCAAGTGCTCAGAATATATTAGCTAGAATTAGGTCGTGTCAAAGTTCCACCACCCACATAGTGACCATGAAATTGGTCAGGGCTTGAGAGTATGAGACATTGTCTCTGGCAGTGCCCAGAGGTGACAGGAGCCATGAGACTCGTGATCAGCACAGGCCTCCCATTTGCCACAACCGTTGGGTAAGGGATGGCCATGGCAGAGAATGGGAATGTGCCCTCTGGTGAGGCCTAGATAGGGGTGTGTGAGGAAACTTAGGGTCCTAGGGCAATTTTACATCACCAAGAAGTGTAAGCAACACAAAACTCTGCTTTATAACCCATAAAGAACACACTGATGGGGTAGAAATACCTGAGAACCTCACTGCAGCCCAGTCTTGCATTTTTTCCAGGAGGGAAAATGAAAAGGGAAAATATGAATGGAGATTCTTCTCAGCATTTTGGTAACTGCATCCCAAGTCTCACACCTCCAGGCTCTTGAGGGATCAACCCAAAACCTCAGGCACCAAGAAAGTTCCAGTTCAAGTGACTGAGGCCTTTCCATTTTTCAACGTTCCCTTGAGGGCATCCATCAGGAAAAGCCACTGCCATCCTCTCTTTGTTTTTAAGACAATCAGATGCCAGGATATTAAGAGAAGGGGTGGGGTGGGGGTGAGGGTGAGAGATGCAGGGAGGTAGAGGGGACAAAAAGACCTTGCAGAAGGGAAGAAGGCAGAGCACCCTTCTTGCTCTGTGGTGAGGGTATAGGATGTTCACTTTCTAAGGTTGGGGGTAGTTCAGACTTTGTGCCAGTGGTTTTCTAGATGCAGATTCAGCAGTGATCCCCTCAGACTATAAGTACTTACAAAATAGGTTCAGGCTGGAACTAAAAATCTTTTTCTTTAATTTTTTTTTGTTTATTTATTTATTTTGAAAGAGAGAAATGGACAGTGAGCAAGCCGGGGAGAGGCAGAAAGACAGGGAGAGAGAAAGACTCCCAGGCAGTCTTGCTGTCCGGACAGGGCCCCATGTGGGGCTAAAACTCACAAACCTTGAGATCATGACCTGAGACAAAACCAAGAGTCAGACACTTAACCGACTGAGCCATCCAGGTGCCCCAGCATGTTTTTAATGGATTTTTTATTGCTTTCCTCCTTCATTAATTCTAAGCCGTATGCCTTCTGCCTGTCCCTCTGAGTGACTTGTGAGCCTTCCCCAAGCCCTGACTTTGGCACCAAATGGGCTCAGCCTTTTCTCATTCCTACTGACTGCAGGGAGGAGTGATTTTGCTCACTATAAGACAGATTAATTTGGGGGACCTGGGTGGCTCAGTCAGTTAAGTGTCTGACTCTTGGTTTTGGCTCATGTCATGATTTCATGCTTCATGAGATCAAGCCCCCCGTTGGGCTCCTCGGTGACCCTGGAGACTTGCTTAGGATTCTCTCTCTCTCTCTCTCTCTCTCTGCCCCTACTCCTCTCTCTCTCTCAAATTAAATTAAAAAAATAAAATAAATGAATGAATAAATAAATAAATAAACAAACATTTTTAAAAAAAACCTGCATGGGTCTAGTCCTGAAGCCTTCATTCTAAATCTGCTTTTTTCCTACCTTGAAAGTAACCATGCAATGAGAAAAAATGAAATCTGGCCATGTGTAGCAACATAGATGGAACTGGAGGGAATTATGTTAAGTGAAATAAGTCAGTCAGAAAAAGACAGATACCATGTTTCCACGAATAGGTGGACTCTGTGAGACTAAGCAAAAACCAGGGGGAGGGGAAGAGGGGAAAGGAAAAAAAGACACAGAGAGGGAGGGAGATAAAACATAAGAGACTCTCAAAGACTAAGAACAAACTGAGGGTGAGGGGGATGAGGGAGGGGGGAGAGGGGGTGATGGGCATTAAAAAGGGCACATGAACACTGGGTGTTATATGTAAACCAATTTGAAAATAAACTATTATAAAATTAAAAAAAAAAAAAGAAAGAAAGTAACCATGTGACAAAACCCCCACGGGAAGGAGAACAGAAGCACCTCACTGCAGCCAGTTTAACCTCAGACCCTTGTCCTAGCATTGACGGTTCACCGAGGTGTTTTCATTCTGGGTCCCCACCTAGAGAATATTTGGCTTGAACCATCCCAGCTATTGGTCTGCAAAGCCCTCCCATATTGCAAATGACACTGTGTGGAGACAGTGTTTATGAAAGCTCTACTGATCTCCAGCCAACCTGGGGAGGTTTTAGCAGGAGACTCCAAAGCAGCAGGCAAGAGATGGGGTCACCTGCGGATCCCACTTCAGCCTGCATAGCAGACCCCACCCAGTCTCTGAAGCAGGGAAGGCTGTGGGTGGGGAGCAAAGATGGGAATGCCGCCCGAACCAGGCAGCTGCAAGAAGGTGGAAGCCGAGACAGCTCAGCTGAGCTCCCTAGAAGCTTGAGGAAAAGGAGCAAACACTCGGTCCAGGAAAAAGGTGGGGTTGTCATTGTGGAGCTCAGGAAAGACTGGTTTGCTTTGAAGCAAGGAATGCAGCTGGCATCTCCCCATCTTGGGGCACAGGCTTACTTCTTTCTCTTCAAGAGGCTGGCCCATGATCCAGAAGGCACAGGTGCCAGGGCCTGAAGCACTTCAGCAAGGCTGACTGGATGCCAATGTGGGGTGATTGCCCAATACGGGCATGCAGTAAGACCCTCAGGAAATGCCCCGTCTTTACAAAGCCAACAATGTCACACGCACACACATTTGCACACACATACACACATCACATGCACACCACACCACAGACAGCATACCACACCCTTGACATGCACACCACATCACCGACACACACACCACGCAGGCACACACACACAGACCATACCACAGACGCACCTACCACACACGCACAACCCCCCACACCACATAAACATACACACACCACACACCACACACTCATGCACCGCATGCACAAATCATACCACACACGTGCAGCCCAAGGCCTGCTCTGGAGAAGCAGAGTGCTCCACATGGATGGTCCTCAAGGCCAGCAGACGCCCGCCCCAGCTTGTTCCTTGCAGGGCCCCGCCCAGCGAGCAGCACCATGGACTCCTCAGGGAGGCATATTTCACAGAGTTCCCAGTCTCCTGTCAGCCGCAGGGACACACTCTTACAAACCTGCTTCTTGCAGCCCAGGACGTGGGGGATGATGAGGGCTGCCTGAAGGAGGCAAGAGATATGCACGTGAAAGTGGGAGTAGGGGGTGGGAGTAGCAAGAAGTGACCATGTCTCCTGAACACATGTTCTCTCACCTGGCCTGACAAGGAAACAGAACATTTTAAAGTAGAAGTAACCGAGGAGATTGAAAGTGTGTATTAATGACATAAATGATTAATATTTATTTTCCCCAAAGTAGCTTTAATTTTTATTGGTCAAGGATTTATTACTATGAGTGCATTACATAGATTACTACTAATCCTTCTGGTGGCTTGGTGAGTGGGTGCCACCATCTTTCTTGTGCAGGTGGAGCAGTGAATGCAGAGGGTGCCCAAGATGTGGTACAAACAGTAAAAGCAGGACTTCAACATATCTATCCACCTCCAGAGCCCACGTTCTTAACCTCGGAACTATACTTCTGCTGCATTGGGAGATTTTGACTGCCCTTGAGAAAAAGATCTATGACAAAATGTACCAGGGGAGTCTAGGGAGTAGAGGGCAAGCAGATGAATGTGGTATCAAATTTGTTTCTAACTAAATCTGGTACAAAATTTTAAAATATATTATCATATACTGAGTTGCGAAACAGAACATGTTTCCAAATGCCAGCCACAACCACCAGTTTCTCAGAGGGTTTTAACATCCGGCTGCTTTTGTAGAGATCTAAGCATAGACACCCAGCTATAGAACTGAATTAGCCTTAAAGCTCCTCACTGTTGTTTTAGTCAGGAAGTAGAAAGAGCTCACCTTTAGGGCGCTTTGGTGGCTCAGTTGATTAATCATCCAACTTTTGGTTTCAGCAGGTCATGATCTCACAGTTTGTGGGATTAAGCCCCACATCAGGCTCCATGCTGACAGCACAGAGCTTCTCTCTCTTTTCCCCTTCCCCAGTCTCTCTCTCTCTCATAATAAATAAACATTAAAAAAAAAAAAAAGGGAAGCGTTCACCTTCCATTTGTGAAGGCCACTTGTCTGAAAAATATCTATTCGTTGGAGGGTCAGCTACATGGCTGCTAAGTCTTTAAAACTTAAAAGCAGTTGTGTCAGAAAGCTTCCCACAAAACTGCCTTGCCCTTAAACTGACAGTCTGTGTTATTACTGTGGTCACCAAACAACACTGATGTCAAAAGTACGCACTTGTGTGACATGTTTCCAAAGCAGTTGTAGTCATTTGCTCCTGTTACTTGGGTGGCTCTACATCTTCCACCCTCACGCTGAGACTGGTGATCCCATGGGGACAACCCTGTGATCTACAGTCAGATATTAGAGGTAGTCTCTGGTTAATGCCATGTGCATGTATTTTAGGCACTACCTCCCACAAATCTTCAGTTCACGCCAAGCAGTAGAGAGCCAGGTTGGTCAAAGATAATATGACGAGGCAAAACTTTGACTTTCTTAAAAAAAAAAAAAATGGAATCAATGAAGTAAGAATCTCCAAGGAAGTTCAGCTGGGCGCTTGTAGTTCTGATTCCTGCCCCCATAGAGATCTTTCCTTTCAGAGCTACTATAGGCCTGCCTACAAGGGCTTGCCCTCTTTAAAGCTATGACCTAAATGTGCGCAGAAACTCTTTCATTTATTCCCTACAATGCATTTGCAACAGCACTGGAATAGTAAACTAAAGGTTTATAGATAATGAAAGAGAAATAAACAAAGAAACTCACAGAATCAAATCATGTGGCATCAAAATATGGCATCTCATCCTTTCTAGGATTCCTGCTTCTTTTTCATGCTCCCCAGGCATCTTCGTTGCCTGGAAGTATCATCAATCATGTTTAGGCACCTCAAAATCCAAACTCATGGGAAGAAGTTGTAGAGAGATAAGTGGTCTCTCTTCCTTATGTCCAAGGTCCCCTTGCTCTTGTCCAGATGATCCATTAATTCATTCCTTTACTCATTAGATCTTTAATGAGCATTTACTATGTGCTAGACATTTGGAAGGGTTCTGAAGATGAAGTGGTGGACAAACAACATTTTTGCCACCTCGGAGCTGCATTCAGTGATCTCTGGAGTTTCTTCATGAGTCATTGGAGGGTCATGCTTCCACCATGAATAATTTTGATGTTTCTATAAAAGTTTCCCTTGGCTATTGACTCATTCATTTCCAATCACTTCAATCTGTGTATGAAAGGTCAAACTCTGAATTTAATCATCTGAAAGAATCCTGATGCCTACTTTTAATTTGATGGGGTGGGGTTGGTGAGCAACTGGATGGCATGAGTTTCCTTGGTTCTACATGTCAACATCACGGACAGTGTTAACACACTCTCTGAGAGGAGACATTTTTTTGAAGTATGTTTTGTGATTCCTCATTATAATTCATTAACCACCATGGCCATACTGGCACCACAAATTGTTCTCTTTGTTTCTTGAGCTTCCAAAGGAATCCCATTGTCCCTGGGAATTTGTTGACTGGATATCTGTACCAAAACAGAAAGTCAGATGAGGGTCAAGGTCAAGAAAACACTGGCTTTCAATTCAAGTATTAGACCAGGGACCAGTCTTATGTGGGGAGATGGGTGAGAAAAGAGCTGGAATCCCCAAGAGTCAAGCAAAACCTGAGGAATGCTTTATATAAAGCCATAGAGTCAAGGGCAAGTTGGAGGTCTACAGGACAATGAGTCAAGACAATAAGTTCCAAGCCACTGTGTCGGGAAGACAAGGATTTTGGATGGTGTAAGATGTGGATCCAAAACAGGTGCTACCTCAGAATTGACTCAGAGGCTAGACTCTGCTGTTCTTTGATCTCTCATGAGTCTGGAGTGGCCAGATCCAGTTCAGCAGGTGACTGGGGAGGAACAGAGCACATAGCTCAGGGTCAGGGGTGCCTAGGCTCAATGTCAGGGCTTCTTACATTTAAGCAGTCTTCCTACGCACCCCTTCCCTAGAGGTCTTCCTCAAACCCCTAGCTCTGTGCTTGGTCTCTCTCCCACTGCACCATGGGATTTTCAGAAGTTCCAGTCACACCCATTACCTCCACCAAACAGAAAGAACAAGAAACTAACAGGATGTGATTACATTCCAATTTTCTTGTTTTTCATGATAGTTCCCATAAGTTTACAGCAAGTTCAAGCTTATATTTTCCCATGTATTCTAGACTATACTGTATTTCATTATCTGACTGCCAGGAGGGTAATTCCCCATTGGCTTACTAATTACTATTTTTATTGCATTCAAGAGACTTTGCAACCTTTTTTTTTTTTTTGGTGATTTGTTTTGCCTTGTAATTAGATGTCATGAATAAATTAGAAGAGTTTTAATGTTATCTTGGGGTTTTCTTTATTAATTACACTGAAAGATGAAAGGATCAAAGATCCAGCAAGATAAAAACATAGGATATAGTTGTTACCTCAGTCTCCTAGTGTAGTGGCTCTCAAGCTGTGGTCCATGAACCTCTGGGGGGTCACTTAGACCTTTTCAGAGAGTCCATAAGGTCAAAAATCCTTCTGAATGATACTAAAATGCTATTTACCTTTTCCACTCTCTTGGCATTCATATGGAAGCAATGGTGGGCACCACTGTCGATGCCTTAGCACAAACCAGCTTTACCAGTAGTCACTAAAATCTTCACCATCACAAACTCAGAGCGGGGAGGAAAACCTCATTTAAAAATACCCTAGATAAAGCAGTAAAATTACTAATTTTATTGTTGCAAACAAAAAGCCCAATGAAAGTTCTATTCAGAGTATAAGAAAGACTAACAGACTTTAATGTCACAGAGTATTAATAGATCGTGGATATGATTTTGGATTCTACATTGCAACTGATCTTTAAGAAAATGCCACTGGTTGAATTTTGATGTAGTAACAAATAAGAATATCCACAATTATCTGAAAAAGCTAGTAAAATGTTCTTTCCTTTTCAAGCCACTCTAGCAAATATCCAGTGTCTTCTATTAGCCAGGCATGAAGGGTGGTTGCAAAAATGTAAAACAATGATACTTTTCTTCTAATTATCTTTATTTTGGAAAATACAGGTTGTGTTTATTTTAAAATGAATGAAAAAATAAATATTTTTAAAATATCTCCATTTTAGGGGCACCCAGGTGGCTCAGTCGGTTGTGTCTGACTCTTAATTTCAGCTCAGGTCATGATCTCATGGTTCGTGAGTTCGAGCCCTGCATTGGGCTCTGTGCTGACAGTGCAGAGCCTGTTTAGGATTCTCTCTCTCTGCACCCCACTCACCACACTTGCACTGTGCCTCTCTCTCAAAATATATAAATTTTTTTAAAAGTCTCTATTTTAATTTGTAATATGATAAATATTGATAACTATAACTACATGAGCTAAAGCTCTTTGGGATAATCCATAATTTTTAAGGGTTTAAAGGGGTACTTTGAACAGAATAGTTGAAAACTTGCATTTTAAAATGCACACACATATACATTCCTTCCTCAGCAGACCAAAACAATCTTGCCTCATTCACTGAGAAGCAGAAGTCCTTGAACTGTTCATAACAAGAAGAATCCATCTAAACTAATGAGAACCAGAATAACATCCTTGTCTCCACAGTGACCACCAGCAGTCTGCCAGGACAGCCTGGAGGAACATGTCAAAGAGCAGGAATTTGAGATTCAAAGGATGGATGTTACCAGCATCTTGACAATATCAAGATTCCTCTGAATTATAGGAACCATCTCTGTCCTTAAAGTCATATTTCCTCATTTTCACATAATGATGACATTATGGACCCGGCCGTTCTCCTGATGTGCTTGCTACTCTTCAGTCTCCAGAAGAAAAGTTCTAACATCTCCGGTGTGCAGAAATATTGTCTGAGACAGGGAATAAGTTATAGAGTGTGTTAGAGAGTCAATAACGATACCTGACTTCCTTCTAAGATTTATCTCATGAGACTTTAACCAGTACCTATCATGGAGGTTGGGCCCAAGTGCAGATTTAAATAGGTTTGCAAACCAGGTGTTACAACAACCATGGGTGTCAGCAAACAACAGGTATCATGAACTCTATATTTTGCCTCACATGTGTTTCAACCAACACAGGGTTCTGGATCAGTGATTCTTCAAGTGTGGTTCCTAGACCAGTGGCATCAGCTTTACCTAGCAACTTGTTAGGAATGCAAATTCTTGGTCCCTAACCCAGACCTACAGATTCAGAAACCCTGAAAGTGGAGTCCAACAGTCTGTGTTGGAACAAGCCCCCAGGGAACTCTGACATACATCAGATTCAAGGCCCACCACTCCTCATCTCCAGGTAGAGGGGCTTATGTTTGTCTTGGACACCTTCCACCCATTTCAGGGTAGCTTATCCTCTCCCAAGTAGGCTCTTCAACTCCCAGCTATCTCTCCTACTTCACACTAGGAGAGGATCTCATTTTTAGCTCCCTACCTACCAACCCTTCCCAAACTGAAATGTGAACAAATAACGCTTAAAGCATCAAGTTTCATTTCATTAAGGAAAGAAGTCTCTAAATGTGAAACTCAGAAGTGCTGCCCAGAGACTGACTACTTTAGCCTTGCTCTTTATCCATGATTCTTAACCATTAAGTTCAAGTTGTTTTACGGGTTTTTTTCCCTTTTTGCAGAGGTATTCATCTTTAATCTGTCCTTAGCCTATGTTTAACTAATAGCAACATTCCTGACTGGGCAAGTGAAACTCGCACCGTTGCTCTAATGTCTCCAACCAATTTTAGAGTAAGAATTACTGAAAAATATCCCTCTCCATTCATTTCTTGTAACACCAAGGAAAAGGAGGAAGAACTTAGTGGCCAGCGTGTTGGACTCTCTTAGCCAGGACCGTGTTGTCAGCACCTGCTGTGCTTCTGAGGCTAATTCAGCATCTGGAGTAGAACTACTAAGCCTGGGCAGCTGCATAAAAAATATGCTCAGCCAGTCAAATACATTGCTTCTACTGGAAAAATAATTCACATTTTGGGTCCTCTTGTTGGCGATGAGAAGTCTAATTCCCATGCGAAGCATAGCATGGGCTTAGAGAGCCAAATGGATGGAGACTCAAGAAACCAGGGCCATAGTCCTCCATGCCACTGCACAATGCTGCAGAGAAGCAAGGGCAATACTGCTGAGCACCTCCAAACTACCTTCAGATACGGGCAATTCTGACTCTTCCTGCATTTGATGGATCTGTTGGTACAGTTCACCAAGGGCACCAAGCAAGACTTAACTTTGGAGCCTGGTGTATAGTAATCTTTCTCCTATGATGTGCCACTCGTTGCCACTTCTGTTTTGTCTGTTGCCATTAAATAGGTAGTGAAATGTTCAGGATAATTTTATCAACAGAAGGACCATATTTGAATGCCGAAAATGCATACACATACCTACCACCTTCTTCCAGGATGCATATCTGCCTTTCACCGAAATTACTGCCCCCCCAATTGATTTACATGATTTTGTTGGGGAGGGGATGGCATTTCTTAGTCTGGCAAAGCTAAGACATGTGCATATCCTAGAAAGGAAGTTTAATTTTAAAATATTAAGCAATCTGGCTTTCTCTCCTTTGGCACCTCAGGGAGGAAAAGATGGAGGCTATTAGACACAAAGACTTCTGTGTTCTCAGCCTAAACCATTCTGTTGAACATCTACATAATACACAAGTTACCTAATACTGATAAAAAGAAACCATAAAATGTCATATCTATTATCTTTTTGGCAGAACCACCCTATGTTAGATGCAACATTGTGTTCTTAAAGATCTCTAGAGAAAGATTCCATTCCTTCATCTCTCCTTTCTAATAACACTAAAGAAGACACCTGGAAAAATTCTTCAGGCTCTTCTCTCCTTCGTGATACCACTTATCCCATATGAGATGGTATTAGAGTTTTTAGTAGCAAGTATTAGAAATTGGCTCTGGGTCTTTGAAGCAATAAAGGATTAAGGAGATATTATTTGGGGCTCTCAGAATTGAAGGGAAGCTGAAAGTACAGTCTTGGGACAGAAAGAACCATGAAAGACCTAGAGAGAAGGGTAAGAATGTATAAAATAAGGCAACAGCCTTGTTACAGGTACAGAATGAGCAAGACATCACTGGCACCAGAAAAGTCAGTGACTGGTACCACTGTGATGAGTCTAGCTTCTGGAACTCTTCTCCTTTCTATGTCACATGCGCAGAATCAAAAGTCCCCAACAGTAAGCATCTGACTGGTCAAGCCTACCTCAGTCACTGACCTAAGCTGACACTCTGGCTGTAGAAGTGGGCATATGGAAGAAGTATTTGGCACCCTTGCCCTCCACTGTGTGGAGAGGGAGGAAGAGGCAGCAACCAGGATGGCCTTCTGGCCAAAAGAATGCCCAACAAGAGAGTATAACCCCCAATAAGGAAACTGGGGCTGTTGGAAAGGAAAGTGAATATAACAGTAAGATATCAGGCTTTCTCTCCAAAGTAATATAAGTATTGAATGTTGTGGTTATGATCAAACCCTAGCGTGAGCACTGTGAACTCTGGAAGGGTTGCATTGGTCACACAAAGTTTGAGTTCCATGCTCCTTGATTGCAACATTTCCTCATCACATTTTCCCTATATTTCTTAAGGCTCCTGGCTGAGCAAGGAACTGCTTGACAGTCCTTCTCTGCATTATTCAGGCTGCACTGCACCTTTTGGCAGATATTTTGTACTTTGCTCTATCTTTCACTATTCCACCTCTGAGCTCGGCTTCATAGAAGGCACAGCAATTTTAAAGGCATTACCAACCTAGATCTTGATGTAGGTAGCCACTGTGAGTGTCTTGAAACAGAGAAGTAAGGAATGTGCTGTGGCCACAGCCTAATCAGTCCACCAGAGCAGAAGGAAACTGACACATCTCCGATGAATCCTATCAACTAAGAATCCATGTCATGGCAAAGGGAGGACCAATGGGCCACAACAGTACAAAGTGTTGTCTACTTCTCAATGACCTAATGGCACACAGATTCCATGATCTGTGAGCCACTTCCTATAAGGTGCACCATTTCTAAGAAAGAAAAAATGCTTGTCAAACTATGAGACAACATTTTCATATCATGGAAATAGTTTTTATCTATGTATCGAAAGGGCTGTTTTAGTCTTATTTAGACACAGGTTTTATAATAATGTGGATATATAAAGGAGGAAAACACAAGAGAAATAAATTAGAAATATCTTCACAGTCCTCCTCTAACTCTTCCAAACTGCTTTTTGACTCAGCATCGCTAAAAGCTGTTGTTTTTCTATATAAGCTGTCCTCTGTGCCATGAAGAGTTTTAATGCCATGGTGCATCCTAAAAGAATCCATCCAAGAGCTAGAAGCCAATTGTACTGATCTCCTAAATTGGCTCTGCAATTATTTAGATCTTCTTCTTTTGAACTTCCTCTTTAAGAATTACCAAACCCATCTGATTCACCATGTTTCCCTCCCTTTCTCTCCCACCAAAGAATCTGGCCCTAGATTGTCCCTGGGACTTTTCCAGGCTGCTGTCACTCATGCTGCAAACTTTGATGCTGACATTTATAAAACTTAGGCAATTACACCAATTTACATTCCCACCAACAGTGCGGGAGGGTTCCTTTTTTTCCCCCACATGCTCGCCAACACTTGTTATATCTTGTCTTTTTCATTTCAGCTATTCTGACAAATATAACATGATATCTCATTGTGGTTTTCGTTTTAATCTCAATTTCAATCTGAAAATCAATTTCAAATTTCAAATGCCATTGTGGAAAACAATATGGAACTTTCTCAAAAAATTAAAATAAGAATACCCTATAATCCAATAATTCCACTACTATTTACCCAAAGAATAAGAAAACACTAACTCAAAAAGATATATGCACTCCTATGTTTGTTGCAGTATGAATTACAACAGCCAAGATATGGAAGCAAGCCAAGTGTCCATCAATACATGAATGGATAAAAAGGATATGATATAAAATATAATGGAATATTACTCATTAATAAAAATGAATGAAATCTTGCCATTTGCAACAACATGGATAGACCTAGAAGGTATTAGGCTGAGTGAAATAAGTCAGATAGAGAATGACAAATACCGTAAAAACTCGCTTACCACATGTGGATTTTAAAACACAAAACAAATGAATAAACAAATAGACTATACAGAGAACAAGATGGTGGTTATAAAAGGGGAGGTGGTTAGGGATATTGGTAAAATAGATAAAAGGAATTAAGAGGTTAAAACTTTCAGTTATAAAATAAATAAGTCACAACAATGAAAATAAAGCATAGGTAATGTAGTCAATTATACTGTAAAAATGTTATAACTTATCTATGCTTATCATGACTGCATAGTGAACATTATATAATGTATACAATTGTTGAATCAATATGCCGTATGCTAGAAGCTAGTATAACATTTAATTGTGCTTCAATAACAAAGTTGATTATTAAAAAGAAGTAGGCAATGACAGTGAGGGTAACGACTGATACCTGGCCTACAGTGACTGTAAAACACTGATCGTAATGATGCATATAGCCTGAGAAATGTTAAATATATATATATATATATATATATATACATACATATGAAAAAATGTATCTTGTAATTTTAAAATCAATTAAATATGAGATGTAAAGGAAATCTTTAAACTCAGAATTTCTACAAAATGAAAGTTATTAATGTTGTCTTGCAACATTTATTGTCACGTAGGACATGGGCATCCAAAGCACATACTTTTATGGGGCCATTTTGATGAGTTTATTTTGACATTCATACTTATTACACAGCCCTAACCCCATACCATTAAATGTCCAGTTTTGTAAGTTACCAGGAAATGTAGGCAACAGATGCTCACCTTCTCCCATCCCCATCCTATTGCTCATCCTGGAGTCTAACTTTATCCTTCACTCTACTTCTTCCCTGAACTTGAGGCTCCACCCTGATGGAAGGTGGAGTGGAGTCAAGGAGGAGTAAGGACGTCTTGATTTGAAGAGTTGACATCAAGGAGCAGGTGGGCTTTGGGTGTCCGTGGGCACTGGGACTGGAAGAGAACCTTTGTACAGGCTCTAAAAGGGAAAGTTTGGGGTTAGGAAGCTTTGGTGATAACCAAGGATCAAATCACAGTCTAGAGTATAGGTACTCAAACCAAGATATAGAGTATCAGAGTATAGGTGAACTTGAGTATAGTTGAACCAGAGTGAAGACGGTTGAACTAAAATCAAAGACTAGGTGGTTAGCACTGGCCGAGAACACATGGGAAGTCCAGCAAGTTAAGCAAATTAAGCCACAGGCAGCACCAATTAACTGAGTACAATGGGTCAACAAGTCTTGGCTAGAGATTTCATATATACTTCCTGCCAGAACAGATGCTGGGTAGGGCATAGGCTGGCCCAGGTCTAAAGAAATGAACAGTTAGATGACCTACAGCTGGATGAGGTGAAGAGAACTGGGACCTTGGTAGGGTCTGATTATTCTCAGGGTACATGTGGGGTTGACACAGTATCTAATATTTTTTGAGCATCTTAGAATGATTTCCTCATCATTTTCCATGGTTATTCCCTGAAGTCACTCTGACTATCCTCAGCAGGACAGCTAAGCTCCAGATGTAGAAACACCCCTGGACGTGTTTTCCTCTGATGTTGTTGAGCCCCATAAAAGATTATGACAACTTGAAACAAAAATGAAACTTTCTTTAAGGCACAGCCACCCCACCTCCACACACCCAGCTGGAGTTTCCTGCTAACGTGATCCTTGAGTATCTGGAGGTCCTGGCCAACTGACAAAACAATTTGCTCATGATGGTGGCTTAATGACAAAGAGGAAATCTCTTATGGACTGCTTGAGCAGCAAAAAGGGTCCAAAGAACACAGCTTTGTGTTATCGTAGCCGCGGGGAACAAGAGGACTGGAGATACTTTTATTTTCCACTGTGAATGTTCCAAAGATGACAAGCTCTGCAGGAAATCCCAGGATATATACAAATATACACCATCAGCATATATATACAATAGGAGACATACATATATATATATATTTCTTTTGCTGGTCATATTTAGTTCTAATCAAGCCCTATATCATCAATGAGCTTATCCATAATGGAAAAAAAATAAAAACAAAACCCAGGTTGCAAAACCCTCCATATAACTTGCTTTTGACAGCATTTCCCAGTGCTCTCCAGGAGATGGGAAGCTATGGAAATGTTTGTACAAGCAGCAGCAGGGCAGAAAGCTAACAGGAAGCTTAGTGTTTCAGGGATTGTTTTATTGTTTGTTTGTTTTTGTTTAATAGCTTAGTTTAGTTCATTTTGGTTACCCCTTTGGTTTGATCAAAAGGTAAAGTTTTTGGACTATAAGCCAATATTTTTTACAAGTTGAAGATAAAGGACACCATGTATTGATACCGCACAACTGAGTATTTTCTAATCTCCTGTGAAATAAGCTAAATTCATAAGCAAAAAAAAAAAAATCATCATAGGCCTATTTACTTCACAACAGGCCAGAATGACTTCCATGACTCTTTAAATAATTTCTTTGATATTATACACTTTTGCCTGATGGAATGGTCACTCTCTTGAATACATCACATAATACAGACTCCTGTGATAGCAAATTCTTCTGGAGAGAGATTCTCCTGCTGGCCTTGAAGAAGTGAGCTACCATGTTGTGAAGGAGCCATATGGCAGTGGATTATGGGCAGCTTCCGGAACTGAAAGCAGCCCTCAGCTGACTGCCAATGAGAAAACTGGACCACAGTCCTACAACCTTAAGGAACTGAATTCTGTGTGAACTGGAAAGAGGACCCAGAGCTCTGGAAAGGACAGCAGGCTGGCTGATGCTATGACTGCATTTTCCTATTACAAACCCAGCAACGAACCACCTTCTATACACGTGCATTTCTTTTTTTAATTTTGTTAATGTTTATTTATTTTTGAGAGAGACAGTGTGAGCAGGAGAGGAGAGAGAGAGAGGGAGACACAGAATCTGAAGCAGGTTCAGGCTCTGAGCTGTTAGCACAGAGCCCCATGCTGAACTCATGAAATGTGAGACCATGACCTGAGCCGAAGTCAGATGCTTAAACCAACTGAGCCACCCAGGTGCCCCTACATGCAAGTGTTTTTGAAGGGCCTATCACACAAAGTGGATTTTGTTAATATATAGCATTCCAATTTGCCCCCATGATTGTACCAATCTACACTCCCACCACAACCAGCCATGTTTGAAAATGCCCAATCACCGGATCTTTTACCAGTACTTGACATGAACATGTCTCGTATTACTATTGAGGTTGAACATATTTTCATTTATTTATTGGTTTTCCTCTTCTGTGAAATGCCTCTGTATCTTTCGCCCACTTTCCTGTTGGATTATTTATTGTTTCTTATCGATTCGCAGAAATTCATGATAAATTCTGAATAGCAATTCTTTTTCTATTGTATATATTGCAAATAAACAATATTTGCATATCAAAATCCATAAGTCACTTTTCCCCTGAAATTTGCTTATGGTTTTCTTTTATCACACAGAAGTTTTTAATAACTGATGTGTAATCAAATTTACTGATTTTATTAAATAAATTAATAAGTTAATTTACTTTTTAATTTTGAATAATCAAAACTTAGTTTTGATTTGGGGTTCCTTTTAAAGACTTCGTACCTCCAAGGTTATAAAAAAAGATTCTTCAATATGTTCTTACAATATTTTATGGATTTTCTTCTTATGGTTTTACTTATATTCCACCTGGAATTTGTTTTGCATCACCCACTCCTCCACCCACCCCAATCTGGCATCCACCCTCACCATGCACCTGATGGTGCTTTGTGCAAGGTCTCTAGCATTTCTACATTGGTGAATCCAGAAGCCAGCCCTGTGGCCTTGTTTATTTTACTTCTGAGCAGCACCGTAGGAGTTGAGCACAATTTTTTCCTCAAACACCTCCCTCCCTTGGTCCCTGGGACTACACACTTCCCTAGTTTTCGCTCCATCTCCTGGCCTTCCTCTGCCTCCTTTATTGGATCATCTTCCCCTTCCCTTATGTAAATATTGGTATTTTTCAAGGTCTAGTTCTTAGTGGCTCCTCTGTCTCTCCCTTGGGGAACCAAGTTTTATATAATCTCAATAATGATTCCTTAATTACACCTCTGGTCTAGATGTCTCTCCTGAGCTGCAGCTTTGTGTATTCGGATTCACGCCTGACATTTCTGTTTGGTTAATCCACAGCCATCTCATACTTCACATGTTTGAGACTCAACTCTTGAGTCTCACCCCTCCCTCTTCCAACCTGTTTTCTCTCTAAGCTTCATCACAATCTACTCCTTTGGCTCAGACCAAATACCAAGGCATCTTGGTTTTTCCCCTTCTTCCCCCACCATATCCAACCAGTCAGCAAATCCTGTCAACTTTATGTACCAAATATGTCTTGACTTGATTTGCAGCCCTTCATCCCCACCAGCACCCCCTCAACCAGGCCACTGTTAGTCCTCACTCATGCTTCTGCATCAGCTTCTCTGCTTCCATTTCCTCTCCATGAAGGAATGGTCTCCATTTAAAAACTGGATCATTGTAGTTCCTGCTTTAAACTTCTCAGTGGCTTTTCATTGTATTTAGAACAACCTAAACCTCTTTCCAGGGTCTCTAAGATCTCAGCAGGCCTGGCCCCCGACTCTCCACTGTCATCTCAGGCTACCCGTCACCTTGCTCATGGGTCCTTCTGAGACCTTTGAATAAAAACTTCGTATTCATCTCTAAAGGGCTATATTATTTCCTGGGGCCACTATAACAAGTAACCATAAATTTGGTGGCTTAAGACGACAGAAACCTCTTCTCTCACAGTTCTGGGGGCCAGAACCCTGATGAGGAACCAGAGTTCAGAAAAAGCCTCACAGTATTCCCCATTCCCCACCCTCAAACCTAAATATCCACAATAAGATACAAATCACTTTACAGGGACAAAGACCAGAGAAAAGATTTGTCATACATTTGGTGAAGCAACTGGACTATAACCGGTTCAAAAAAATCTCTATGACTAAGACCAGGTCATGGAAATAACTGAAATGCGATGTATGTGGATTTGCTACTTTCATGTTTATACAAAAGGAGAATTTGAGATCTAGAAGATAGGGCTGATCCATATGTATTATCTCATAGGAGGAGGATTTCCTTAGACATGTTTGAACGTCCAGTTCTGTGTTTAACTCAGTTTTGTCTGTCCCCAAGGCTTTTAAATCAACCAAAGAAGGGGATTATAACTATTTATGATTCTGCCTACCAAACACTGCAGGGCGTGACCTTGCTGCAGGCTAAGGGCCCGCGCATTTGCACTTCCATCTCCCTGCGGCTGCTTTGAAAGGGCCTGCTTTTCTTCTCAGAGGCTTTTGGGATCTGGACAGGCACACACTTTGGAGTTATCTCCTCTTAAGCAGATAATTCAAGGATTAACTTATCTCAGTAAACACAGTGATGCTAGAAGGACAGCTAATCACCTCACAGGAGAATTGGAAAACCTCAGGGGAGAAACCCAGGCCTCCCCCATCCAGTAAAGAGCACAAAGCCAGAGCACCCTGGAGAGGTTCTGGGCCACATGCATCCACCCAGAGCCATTGTACATACAGTGGTATCAAGCAAGGGAGGGTTCTTCGGGGACCACTTCTGCTTCCCCTGACAGCAAAAGATGTGGAGCTAGTGGTAAGTTCATGATGTGTATCTGGAGAACATGATTCTGTGGTTTCCTGCAGCCCCTCTACACCTCCCCCACTCACTCTTCTAGGGCAAAAGTGACGAGCACCCATGGCTGGCTGGCATTGCTGGGAGCCACGCAAAGTTTTCTGGCCACCCCAGTTTTCCAAATCCTCAGGAGCAGCTAGTGGCCAACATTTTCATCTACTTTTTAGATGTTTAGTGTTCAAACTTCTACATCCTCCACCTTCTATCTGGCCTCTGGACTACTACATTAAGGATTCCTGCTGGCTTCAATGGTAGATGCTTTATACACACTAAAAGAGTCCAGTGGGTGTGGGGAATTTTATTTAAACAAAATTAAACCTTTCTTTACTACAGAGTTCTCTGAGCCTCCAACAGATTAATTTACATGGTAACTTTTGAAGAGATGGGTATAGTGTATAGGATTTCCCACATATGTGTGTTTATAGCACACCCATTATCCTGCAGTCTACTAGTGATGCACAGAACGCAATGTAGGAAACCCTGCCCTGGGCCTGTGCAGCTCAGTAGAATGGGAAGAGAAGGAAGTATAGAGTTTACTGTGAGTCTGTGTGTGTCAAGAGCTGTGTGTGCCTTTTGCAGACATGGCCATTAGTATCCATAGTCTCTCAACAATTCAGCAAGGTGGGTATCATCGATGCCACTCCTTAGGTGAAAGATGACATCATTTGCAGCCATAGGAATGTCCAAACACTACAAGCATCCAAACAAGTAAACTGCCCCAAAAAGAATATTTTTATGATCATCCAATTAAAAAATCAGGCCATCACACTGAGTGAGAGACAATCTGCAGGGGCATGTGGTACGTGGTGGTGGTGTGCTGTGCCTGCTGGGCCGTGAAGGACCAGTCAGTGATGTCATGGTGGCCTTGGCCATGAGATGAGCACAGAGTGGGGGTGGGGCACCTATGGATACATCACAGATGACTCAGTCAGTAGACACTTTGTGCTGTGAAAATCTCTGAAATTCATGGAACAAAGGTCATTCAGAGTTGAATAGGGGCTACCGCTGATTTGCAGGCTGAAGGAGAAATTCTGGAAAGAAAGGAATGGTCAAAGCCAACTAGTGCTCTTAGGGACCACGGATTTGTTTGCAATGTTAAAGGAAAGAAGAATGCAGATGAATTTCTGGGTTTTGAAAATAGAATTGATAAACTATATCATTGCCTTTTTAAAAAAAAAAAAAGCTTTGGGGCACCTGGGTGGCTTAGTCAGTTAAGCGTTGGACTTCAACTCAGGGCATGATCTCACAGTTCATGGGTTCGAGCTCCATGTCGGGTTCTGTGGTGACAGCTCAGATCCTGGAGCCTGCTTTGGATTCTGTGTCTCCCTGTCTCTCTGCTCTTCCCCAATCACACTCTGTCTCTCTCAAAAATAAATAAACACCAAAAAAAATTTTTAAATAAAAAATAAGCTTTTGATTTTAAGAGTTTTACATTTCCAGAAAAGTTGCAAAGATAGTACACAGTTCCATATCTAGTTTACCTAATTGTCAACATTTGTCACAATTAATGAACAGTATTGTTATATCATAACCTAAAGGCTGTATTATATTCAGATTTCTTTAGCTTTTACCTAATGTCCTCTCTCTGTTCCAGGATCCTATCCAAGAGAGCAAATCACATTTAGTAGTCCTGTCTACTTAGACTCCTCCTGACTGGGATTGTTTTTCGGACTTTCCTTGTTTTTGATTATCTTGACGGTTTTGAGGAATACAGGTCAAGTATTTTAAAGAGTGTTCTTATATTTGAGTTTGCCTGCTGTTTTTCTCATGGTTAGACTAGGGTTACAGATTTTAGGAGGAAGACCACAGAGGTAAAGTGCCGTTCTCATCACATCATACCAAGGGCACATACCATCAACATGATTTATGTTGATGTCACCCTTGACCACCTGGCTGAGGTCGTGTTTATCAGATCTCTCCACTGTAAAGTTACTCTTGCCTACTCCCTCTTCCACACTGTACTCTTGCAAGGAGGTCACTATGCACAACCCACACTTAAGGGATGGGAGTTATGCTTTACCTCCTCCAGAAGGGAGAATCTACATAAATTACTGGGAATTTTTCTGCTTGGGAGATGTGTCTATTCTCCTCCATCTAAACAAATGTATTCAATCATTAACTTGTATCAGGATGGACTCATAGATACTTATTTTATACTTTGTACAAATATGTGTAATTAACACTATGTTGTTTATTTTGCTGTTCAAATTACTCCAGCTTTAATCACTAGGGAGCTCCCAGGTCTCCTGATGTGCCTCTACTGGGTGTGTGTGTGTGTGTGTGTGTGTTCGCACACACACACACAGCTTTTGTTTTTTTGGGAGATATTGTTTTTGTTTTGGTTTTTGTTTTTTGAGCCCATCCTTGCTTTTTAGCAAAATGCTCTAGGCTCATCTTGTGTATTTCCTATCCCTGTCCTTTCTAGAAACAGCCATTTCTCTAAAATCTCTGTTCCCTTCTGTCAGAGGATGGTAGGAGAAACCAACGCCAGATCTTGGTTGGCTACGCTTGCTATTGCTACAGAGTCCTTCTTTCTAGGTCCTCCCAGCAAATGGAACAAATACGTGTGCGTAGATAGTCTTCTACATCAAAACTGAGATAAACTTGAGTTCATGCTGATGTCTCCACCTCTAATCCAGTACTATATGGATTATTCTAGTCTCCTCTACTTGTCCATAACCTTACAATTCAACAGTCAGAAACCTGGCTCCTGTCATCTGCCATGCATTTAGTTCACTATTCAGTTCCAGTTTATGTATCTAGTGGTTTCAGAATTCTGAACCCATATCCTCATGGAAGATAACTTCATCAACTAGAGTGCAATGAGTATGAGCAATTTCTTTTGTCTTTGGTCTTACAGTCTCCACTCATTTCCAAAGTTACATGATCTACACCTTTTTCTCCCTACCCTTCCAGTTATGGTATGACTGTATTCCAAACTGGGATCCTCTGGCCTCCTGAATGATTCTTTTTTAAATTTGCTTACATTATAGTTAACTCTGTGCTGTGAAGTTCTATGGGTTTTGACAAATGCACAGTGTAATGTATCCATCATTACAGAATAGCTCCACTGTTCTAAAAAGCCAAAACATGGAAGTGTCCACTGATAGACAAATGAATAAAGTTGCACAATGGAATATTATTCAGCCCTAAAAAAATGAGGAACTTTTGCCACTTGTGACAACATGGACGGATCTTGAGGGCATTATGCTATGAGTGAATAAGTCAGACAAATACCATATGACCTCCCTTACATGCAGAATCTAACACAAACAAACAAACTCATAGATAAAAAGACCAGCTCTTGTGGTTACCAAAAGTGGGAGGAAAGGGAATCAGAGGAAGGCAACCAAAAGGCACAAATGTCCAGTTATAAGATGAATGAGCACTGAGGATGAAATGTACAACATGATGACTGTAGCCAACACTACCGTGTGATGTACAGGAAATTTGTTGAGATACTAAGTGTTCTCATCACGAGGGCAATATGTGCATGTGTGTGTGTGTGTGCGTGTGTGTGTACACACATATACATATAAAATAGTACCTACGAGATGATGGGTGTTAACTAAACTTAATGTGAAGATCATTTCACTATATGTTAGAGCATCGTTCCGTACACTCTAAATTTACACAATGTAGTATGTTAATTATAGATCAATAAAATTGGAAGAAAATATAATTACAAGGTGCAGAATGTTATATGCCATGTGCCATCATTTGCAAAAAAATCAAAAGGGTGAGCAAAAAAAAATTCCCTGTGCTTCACCTATCGGTCCCCCTCCTATATTTAGGTGGGCTTTTCCATTCTCAAGTGAGCAGATATTTTAGATGAACACCAAGTAATGATATATATGTAATGTAATCTTTAATTGTTTACATAATATAGTAATAATAAATAAAAGCCTTTTTAAAAAATACTACTATCAGGGGAGCCTGGGTGGCTCAGTCGGTTGTGTCTGACTCTTGGTTTTGGCTCAGGTCATGATCTCATGGTTCGTGGGTTCAAGCCCTGTGTCAGGCTCTGTGCTGACAGCATGGATCCTGCTTGGGATTCTCTCTCTCTCCCTCTATCTCTTCCCCTCCCTTGCTCATGCTCTCTGTCTCTCAAAATAAGTAAATAAATATTTAAGAATTAAAATAAAAAATAAAAATAAAAATACTACTATTATAAAATGTGTATTTTGTACTATGCCCTCTGTAACATATTAGATATGATATGGCAAAAAAAATTTTCACTACTCTTAAAGAGGTGGCCAGGAAACCTTCAACACGTGGCAAGTGGCAGAACCAGTGTTTGGACATGGATCCAATATTCTCCGTGCTAAGTGGCCTTCCAAGATTTTCATAAATCTAGAGCTTTAAAACTTAGCAAGGACCCTCTTTTTGCCCTGTGACCATCTCTCACCACCCCTCATTTTTTAAGCCTAAATTATGTTTGCTTACAAACTCAAAGTTTTACAACGAAGGCATTGCCATGCCCATACTGCAGCTGATTTCAGAGTAAAATGCAAAGGATAATTTATCTACTCCTTGCTTGTAGTCAATTGCTATTTTTCATTGACTACAGTTTTATGATCTCCAGAGCGAATCTCATGGAGGTAAAACTTTTATGACTTACATTAATTCAGTGTCCTCGGCTGTCATGTTCCTCAACTTGCTGTCAAGGCACAGAAGTATATTTTTAGGGTATTTCTAAGGCAAGCAGAATGAGGGCTTATCAGACAAAATTTACAGCAAGACTTCCTGAGACACTAAAACAGGTATTCTGCTACGCACACCCGCACACACACATACACAAATACACCACCTCGTACGTAAGTAGGTTAGTAGATAATTTCTTTGAGAAAGGACACACGTTACATGAGCATCCTTTTGTAGGTATCTAATTATGATTCCCAGGGCTGAGTTCCCTCTTCGGAAGTCACTTCAGGCTCCATTGGGCATGGCACAGGGGAAACCTCGACAAGTTTGTAGGGAAGGAAACTAGAAGGGAGAAAGACAAGTAAGAAGAAACGAGGAAAGGGGTGCCTGGGTGGCTCAGTTGGTTAAGTGTCCATCTCTTGATTTTGGCTCGGATCATGATCTTATGGTTCATGAGTTCGAGCCCCGAGTTGGGCTCTGAGCTGACAGTATGGAGCCTGCTTGGGATTCTCTCTCACTCTCTCCCTGCTTTTCCGTTTCTTGCTCTTTCAAAATAAATAATAAATAAACTTTAAAAATGAAGAAAAAATGGGGAAAAGAGGTGGAAAGGTGTTAGGGAAGGAAGAAGGAAGGCAGGATGAGGGAGACAGGGAGAGAGAAAGGATAGTTCTCAGGTACTTACGTTTCAGAAAATGGGCCAGCTGTTTTACCTATGAGTTCTCACTTGTTTCTCATGGCAACCTGACTAAGAGGATGACAAAAAACATCAGTGATGCCAAAATGTTGGAGTGGGGGTGGGGAAATGATGGAGAAAATCAAGGGAAAAAAATTTCCCTTAAGAAGTCAGAAGAAAGATCCTCATCAGGTGACAAACCGTTTCTCACGATGTGACTTTTTTATATGTAAAGCTCATTAAAATTTTCTGCCTCTAACATATTCTCTAGTGATCATACATCATAAATGTGTCACATTATTATTGTATTATTAGTTACTAACCCTGAACATAACCAGTGCCCTGAGTTCTTTGCCTTCATGAGCTCTTCCTCCATTAAAAAAAAATTATATTTTATCTGTTAGTATAAAGATGAATATAGTAATACTATCTATTGAAACATCTCCTTTGGCCTAAAAGTTCATTTTGTTTTCTTCTGGTTTTAAAAGAAAGAAAGACAGGGGCACCTGGGTGGCTCAGTGAGTTAAGCTTCCAACTTCGGCTCAAATAATGATCTTGCAGGTCGTGAATTCAAGCCCCGTCTCAGGCTCTGTGCTGACAGCTTAGAGCCTGGAGCCTGCTACATGTTCTATGTCCCCCTCTCTCTCTGCCCCTGCCCTGCTCACAGTCTCTCTCTAAAAATTAAATAAACGTAAAAAAATTTTTAAAGAAAGTAAGACATTGTTATGGGTCCCTGAAAGTATTATAAGGCATCAGCACTGTCCCCACTGTGCTGAATGCGTAAGTTCGCCCCTGAGGATACTCTGTCAACTACTGAGATAGCTCACCCATGTCAGCCTGCAGTTCCTGAGTTCTGATTCCTGGGGTGCAGGGTCAATGCTGTGTGAGACCAGGGTGTGACATTGTGTTGCTAGGTGCCTGCCGATAGTTGAATTCAATTAATCTACAGTTGCAAGCTCTTTCTTAAATATTAGCTGAAAACGTTGCCCATTGATCTCGTAAGGTTTATAAAATCAGCCCTTGTGTGACAGTGAGAGGTAGAGTTTACTCAGAAAGGCAAGTTCTGCCCAGAGGTTGGTTCAAGCCCACTCCATCTTGTGCATACTCTGCCTGAAGAAACAACTGGTAAGAGCAGAGCAAAGTAACTTCAAGAAGATAAGTTATCAGGAGCAGAGACTTGTCACTCTTTCCTCTCTGAAGATTCTAAGGGCACAGACATTTAAACAAAACAAAACAAAAAGATAAAGTAGGATAAGATAACTGTAAGCAAATTCCAAAGACTTCCCTTTTCTTCTTGAGAATTAAATTCTGTTTCCAGAGTCTTTCACAATTTTTAGTATTAGTTATTATGACAGTCTTCGGAATAAAGCAAGGCATTTCTTTACCAAGTTGATCTGTCATTAAAGTACAGTATTTACTTATTGGGACCTCATCAAGATAAAAAGCTTCTGCACAGCAAAAGAAACAACCAACAAAACGAATAGGCAACCAACGGAATGGGAAAAGATCATCGCAAATGACATATCGGATAAAGGACTAATATCTAAAATCTATAAAGAACTTACCAAACTCCACACCCGAAAAACAAACAACCCAGTAAAGAAATGGCGGAAGCTATGAATAGACACTTCTCCAAAGAGGACATTCAGATGGCCAACAGACACATGAAACGATGTTCAATGTTACTTTTTGGAAAATCAAATCCCTAGAGAAGTTCACAGAGAAACCTTAGAATGCATTATTATTATTTTTTAGAATGCATTAGTATTATTTTTAGAATGCGTTATATTTTGGGGCACTTGAGTGGCTCAGTCGGTTAAGTGTCCGACTCTTGATCTTGGCTCAAGTCACAATCTCACAGTTCGTGAGTTCGAGCCCCACATTGGACTCTGCACTGATGGTGTAGAGACTGCTTGGGATTCTGTCTTTCCTTCTCTCTGCCCCTCCCCCACTTATTCTTTCTCTCTTTCTCTCTCTCTCTCTCAAATTAAATAAACTTAAAAAAGTTTTCTAAAAGAATGCATTATTTTTTAAAGTAATAAACCTCCCCTAAGCCCTCTTCTGTGGGCTACGGGGCAGATTGGGGAGTGTAGTGAGTTCCCTTAAAAGTAGACACATCTGGGAAGTATGGCAGAAAATAACTGGTTTTTTGCACTTGAATTGCATGTTTCTAGGCCACATCTCCCAGATCTTTCCATGACTCATGTCTTATCTTTAAGAACTTGCTCAATCATTCCCCCTAGAAAGGGAAATTTCCTGACCATCCTACTGTTCCTCATGCCAGTTCCGTATTTTTGTTTTCCTGAAAGTACATGTGATCCTCAGAAATTATTTAAATGTGTTGATTGGTAGTTGATTCATTTGTTCGTTGTTTATCTTCCACTATTGGAATTTAAGCTCCATGAGAGCAGACACCTATAGATTTTGTTAACTACTGAATTTCCAGTGTTGAGAATCATGCCTAGCATGTGTTTGTTGAATGAATGAATGAATGAATGAATGAATTCCAACTCCCCTCTGAATCCCTCTGAATTCATTGACATTGAATTCAGAGACCATTGGAAACAGATTTCTGAATATTGCTGGGAAGTCACAAGTAACCGGATCACAGGGTGTGAGAGCCAGAGGTCCTGGACTGTCATCTGACCCCACTCACTAATCTAACATATAAAGACAACGCGGTGGCCCAGAGAGGTAACAGCTACCCATAGCAGAACCACTCAGAGGTTCAGAGGGCCCCAGCTGTTTCCAATTCCTGAGGCAGGCCTCAAACCACAATTTCAAAATAAAGGCGCTTGAAAATCAGACAGAGTACCAACCAAGTCATCTTCTCTAAGATAAATAACAGTCTACTTTCACGCAGCTGATATTAATCAAGGCAAGACCATCTGAACATCAAAAACAAACAAGAGTCTCTCTTTTCTGAGCTTTCAGCCCAAGCCAGAGCTCTTGCTCATTCCTGCCCTTGGCTCCCTGCTAACCCTTGCTCAAGACTGGTAACAATGAAAAGAAGAGCTTACCGTATCCTGAGAATTATGCTAAGTGTTTTACACTCTTCGTCTCCAGGAGGGAGATAGTGTTATCCCCACTTTATAGAAGGAGAATGTAGGCTTAAAGACGTTCGATAATTTGCCTGAATTCACACAGCTAATAATAATGGTGCTGGGGCACCTTCTCAGGTTGTCTGGTAACCACAATTGGCATTAAAAGATTCCTTTCTAACATAATTTTTTAAATATATAGTATATTCGCTGTATTCAAAATTCAAAACTACATATAGATTTACTTTAAAAAACTCCAAATTCCGGGCTACTCACAGCATGGTCTCCCTGTTTTCCCTCCCATAAACAATGTAATTAGCTTCCTCAGGATCTCTCTAGAGATGTTTTGTGCATTTCCAAGTCAACGGAGGGCTGTGTGTGCACGGATGCATGTATACGTTCTCGTGTCGACTTTTTGAAAATGTTGAACATACACAAAAGTAGGCGAAATTCTATAAGGGAAACCCCATGTTCCTATCACTCTGCTTCAAGTAATATCAACGCAAGAACAATCTTGTTTCAACCACATCCACTCGTCCCCTCCCACACATCATAGCATTTCATCCATAAATATTTCTGTGTGTATATCTAAAATAAAGCTATTGAAATATAACCAAAATACAATAATCACACCTAAAAGTTAACACAAACTCCTTAGTATTATAAAATATCCAGTCAGTATTCAAATGTCTGATTACTTCAAAAACGCCTTAATTTTTCAAAATTGTGTTTATTTGGATTTGTGGAGAGGCCTTTTAAATCTCTTTTAATCTACAGATTCTGCCTCTACTTTCCTTCTTTTATACTCTTTGCAAATTTATTTGCTGAAGAAATAATTTGTTCTATAGAATTTCCAGCAGTCTATACTATGGAAAAGGGGAAAAGTCCATTTTATGGTAGCATAGAATTCATTCTTTGTTTTTTTTCATTTAACAGACTTCCTTAATCTATTCAATAAATACTTATTGAGTGCCTAACACTTTTCTACATACTGGAAATAGAACGGTAACCAAAGCAAACACACACACAAAGAAAACATCCCCCTTCTTCATGGTGCTTACCTTTTAGTGGATTAAAAATTCTGTTTATCAGAAGAATAGAGCAGGGAAAAGGGGAGAGGCTGTGTGAGGAGAACCACAATTTGAAACAAATAGTGCGAGTGAGGAAAGTCTCACGGAGATGATGGCCTTTGGGCACATTCTGAACTCAGGTGAGAAGCCGGGGCCTGAGGCTGTCTAGGGGAGGGGCATTTTAAGCAGAGACACAGCAAGTGCACAGCTGTATACACGGTAGGGAAACAAGCCCTTTAGGACCACGAGCTGTAAATTTTTTTCATTCAATTTACCTTCTCTCTTTTGTTTTTAATATGGTGATTCTTACCATTTAGAACATGTTGACTTTTAGAAATTTGGTCCCACTTAAGTCTTCTCTTCCATGGCTTCATGGACTTTGTGTAAGAGTTGGAAAAAGCTTAGATTTCTAGTCACCAGGCTATTTCACTGGCCAAGATGGCAGAGGTTTCACTACAGTTATAAATAACCACAGAACCTCAATGGTTTAACATGACGGAGCTAATTTATTGGTCATACCATATGTAGAGGCAGACCAGTTCAGTCTACTGTCACTCAGGAACCCAAACTTCAGGTACATCCATGAGTGCTGTGTCAGGAGAAGGACTCATGGCAAATTGCACACCAGCCCTTGCAGGCTCTGCTCACATTTCATTGGCCAGAGCAAGTCCTATGGTCAGCCTGAGCTCCAGGGGTTAGGGCAGTGCCTCTCCAGGTGTGCCCACGAGAAGGGAGAGTGTGCAAACATCCATGATGACCACCACATGCTCCACCTCCCTTGCTTGAATCAAGGTGAAGAACTGCCTTTTGATTAACCCCAATTCTGTGACTTTCCCTGACACCTTCACAAGCAAACTAACACAATACAGACATACCCCTAGATCTGTCCCACTGGTCTGTGTGGTCAGAGTACCTGTAGGGAGAAACGTTTAGACAGGCAAGACTCACTCAAAAAGCTCCCTGGCTCCCACTTTTCTCTAGCATGAGAAGGTTCTATCCTTCTCACCTCAGGAGTCAGGATGACCCCTGCTGCCCACTGGCTAGGTTAGCCTTTTTGGGTGCAACATCTGGAACAGATGCATAAATTAATGCTGGTCACTTTTAGATAAAAATAAATACCCTGTATCCTATAGACCCAGAGAAAGGTGCTGTTTGTTTAGACAGTGGATATTTTGCAGATTTAGTGAAGCCAGTGAATCTTGGAACTTTCAACGTAAACAATGAGGAAACTAAAATAAACCTTTATGGAGCAGAGGAGATAAGAACATTTTCTTCAGCATGAATCATGAGCTAATTATTGTTCCTAAAACTGTAAGCTAAATTAATTTATGCCCAGTCAGCAGCGAGAGAACAGGAGGGATCCAATACCTGCCTTGTGTTCAAATATAGAATATTTGGAGACAAGAGCACTGTTTGATTTTTCTGCTTGCTAGAATACAACCTCTCCTAAGTTACCTCAAGGAATGGGAGCTTCTTTGAGACTATACATGAGTAATGAGATCAAGGAGGACCTCATGGGAACCTAGGACTGGAAACCAGCATGCACCCAGACTTTGATGGGAATGAAATCACATCTAAATTGTCTCCAGGATCTCAGTAGCAGCAGGGATGGGGTTCTACTTAAAAGAACCTCCAGGACAGAGTAGGGCTCCGAGAGTTAGTGTTGGTGCCTTGCTGGAATGGGTAACAGTGGGAATCTCCTTCATATCCTGCCAATCGAGTGCTAACAGCTCATGATGTGTGGCAGTAAAGGAGTTAATCAGAGTGCTGGTAGTCTTTGAGAATCTGGGCCATATGCCCACTGCAGAGATAGGGACTGTAAGGGTAAAGATATTAGATGGCTACTTCTCACCTTACTACAACATTATCGCATGAAAAAGACCAACCTCAGGTTCGGATTAGCCAGTTTCAAGAAGAAGAAAAAAATAATAATGAAGAAACTGTAGCAGATTGCATTATTGTATTTATTCCAAATATTTGCTGTCTCCCCCTACTGGATGCACCCCCAGAAGGCCCTTCCCTAGCACCCCACCTGGTGAAGCACCATACCCTCCTGGTGGGAGTTTCTTTGTCTAATGGAATCTATACCTTGCCCAAATAGAGGTCTTAAGGGTCATTGCATGGTTCTGCCATTGCTTTGTCCCCTCTGTCACGAGACTAAGAGAGAGGCCCCTCCTTCGGCCTACATTCCAGAACAAAGAATCAGAGTGAAAGTCGACGCACTGCCAATATGTATATGAGCAAGAAATAAATATTTGATGTCGTAAGGCACTAGGATTTTGGAAATCAATTATTATTGCAACATAATTTAGCTTAAGCTGAATGGGCACAGATATCAGGACCAGAAACGTGGTGCTGATCTAGTATAAACCCCAAAATACACAGCTCATTGCCTTAAACAAGTTGTTGCCTGTGATAAGAAAAAAAATGGACCAAATGAACTTGTGGTTTTAGTTAAGAGGTGGAGACACAAAACAGCAGTACCATCGGCTTGTTTTTATTGCCTGCATATGACAAGGGACTACAAGAAAGAGATAAGCTCCCAAAAGATTTCCACTGGAAAGCAGAATCAAAATATGGGAATCCAGGTGTCCTGAAGCCAGAAGAACTGGGATGAAGAGGGTGACAAGGTATGGGGAGCTGGGTGAAAGCTGTTTCAGAAGTTGTTCATCTTCAAAGCCCTCATTCACTCTTTGCCCCTCTGCCACGTCTTCCTTGCCTCTCTGGAGAGGGTGAAACAGAAGGTCATGGGCTGAACGACATCAGTCACAGTTGCCGGTACAAGTGCATACACGTACTGAATACTTAAAGAAGAGATATCTTCCATTCAGCCCCTGGAACATGGTTGGCCAGACTCTTCCTCTGCAGCTAGGGGATTAAGAGACTCTCTGGGGAAAATCTTATAGCCCAAGAGAAAAGCTCTTAAGATACTAACACCACGGGTCTCCCAACAAATGGTCTGCCGAGGTCACATGATAGTGTGAAAATCAACAAGTCCCAATCATGAGCTTGGAGCTTCGAATCAGCCTTTTATTCCTCAATTCAAATCACATTGGTCATTGATACACATGCACATGCATGTGCGCGTGCGCGCACGCGCACACACACACACACACACACACACACACACACTATTAATAACCCTTGGAGCAATAGAGAAGATTTGCATCTATGACACAAAAAAGTTTTTTAAAATAAGGATCATTTAGACATTCAGAGATCACAAAAGAAATCTTGGAAATTCAAAATACAATTGCAGAAATAACAACAATACCAAACTTGTTAGAAATTAAATTTGATGAAATATCCCAGAGAGTAGTCAAAATCACAAAAAGATGAAAAAAGAGAGTGAAATAACAAAATCAGAGGAACATCCCAGGTGGTTCAATATTGATATTTAACAGGAGTTCCAGAAAAAAAGTGGCAAGGAAATCATCAATGAAATGATTCAAGAACATTCTCAGGATGGAAGGACATACACAGGCAAATTGTGAGAGCCCATTGAGATTCATACCAAAGCATGTCATGTAAAATTTCCAGTTCCAGAGACCATTGGAAGAGCCTACAAGTTCCCAGAGAGAGAAAATCAGGTCACACAAAGATTCAATAGTTAAGAGTTTAGAATTTTAAGAGAGAGATTAGAGTCGGATGATATTCTAAAGAAAAATGATATCATACTTGTACTGTATAGCCAGCAAAACTATTGGGTATGATGGTAAAATAAAGACATCCTATGACATGCTAATCTTCAAAAAATTTATCTCCTACATATTATTTTTCAGGAAGCACTCCACTGAAATGAAAGAATAAACCAAGAAGGAAGCAGCATGGGATATATGAAAAATCCAACAAGGAGAGAGGCAAAGGGCTTCCCTAGGATGCTGACAGGAGGGCCCAGGATGAAGAGACAGAGGCAACTCAGTCCAGATGACACAGAGATGTGTCAATGGGGGTCACTGGAACATCTTTACTGTCATCTTGTTAAACCAACCGAGGTCCAGTTGATCTTATTTGACTTATTCTCTCCAGGTACTGATGAAGTTACTTCTTTCTCCTCTATCACCTATGGCTTGGACCAGCTGAGATTCCTCATCTCGCCTCCACAGAAGTGTGCTCCCTTGACAGACTACTGAGAGCTGGAGGTAAGCTGTGGTGAGTTTAGACCCAGGAGGTTCTGAGCAGCCTACCTGCTGACCACATCACTGCTGTGACCCAGAACCCATTCCATACCAGATGCTGCAAAGTATGGACCCTCATATCCCAGGTTTCATCATGGCCTTGTTCCCCAACTCTCTAGGTGGGGCTGTTTCTACAAATTTTGGAAATCTAAACTTGGGGAATCTAAACCCAGAGATTCCGTTGAACGTATCTTCTCCCAGGAATCAAGGGGCAGCTTTATTTTTTGATTCCAATTAAATCTGTGTTTTCTGTCAGAACTATGCCTTGATTCCTCTGGGGAACACATAAGAGTTGTAAATCTATGAAGAAAAACAAAGAAATCATTAACACCGAAGTTTGCAGAGGGATTAGCTGGAGGTGGAGGAAAGGGGCTGTCAATGGAAAGAGGAGTGAGGAGGGTTTTGAGGATACTGACATAATCCTCTTGAGTCTGAAAGAAGAGTATGCAAGGTCTCATTTTATTCTTTTCTGATTATACATAAACATTTTATATTCTACTATGTATGAAACATTTCTCAAAAAAAAATTATTCTTCTAATTTAAAAAAAGAGCCAAGAGGCAGTGAATGATATAAACAACAAAAAAATACAGAAGCTCTGTGGGCATATGGGGAATGATCTCCAGGGTATTTTGCCAGGTGAAAGGAACAGGAGCAGGGTAGGCTGAGTTATGATACAGTGACTGAGCAAAGAATCAGAAAGAAGATACACTCACATAAGCACTTTTGTCTGTATGTCCATTACATGTCCCCAGGAGGACCCATTAATGACAGTGACCAGTGAACTGAAAATCGGGGCTTGGGCACAGGAACAAAGACTCTTCACATTCTGCCCTTTCATGGTCTTGAATTTTGAAGCACTTGAAAATTTGACTTGTTCAAAGAACTTTGTTGTTCATGAAGAGAAGTCTGACAGAATCAAACCAAATGTTATTGAAGATGTGGACGCATACACTGCTGGCAGGAGGGCAAACCGGCAAGCCTTGAAAATCAATTTGAAAATTCCTTATAAATTTGGGCCAGCCACAATACTCGCAGAAAAACTGTTTTCACACATGTTCAGGAAGCATATACAGGAATGTTTACAATGGCATAGAATATAATGATTGAAAGTAAAGAAAGAAGAAGGAAAGAGAGAAAGAGAGAAAGGAAGGAAGGAAGGAAGGAAGGAAGGAAGGAAGGAAGGAAGGAAGGAAGGAAGGAAGGAAGGAAGGAAGGAAGGGAGGAAGGGAGAGAAAGAAGAGGGAGAGAGAGAGAGGGAGGGAGGGAGGGAGGGAGGAAGGAAGAAAGAAAGAGGGAGGGAAGGAGGAAGGAAGAAAGAAGGGAGAGAAAGAAGAGGGAGAGAGAGAAAGAGGGAAAGAGAAAGCAAAAAGGAGGAAGATAGGAAGGAAGCAGTCTAAAAGTTCTCCAAGAAAAATGTATTGAAAGAAATTCCAATTGACCCATACAATATGATAGTCCAAAGGTTCTCATAAGGCAGGAGAAATGGATCAGCACAGATAAAAATCACAAAATGTGAAAAGAAAGCAGGTAACAAAATGAAATACACTACATGCTACTGCTTATGTGATGTGCTACCTATCTAGGTGCACAGCAAAGTCTGATGTGGTTGGGTTCCATCCATGACCAAGACGAAATCTGGATAGTAATACTTTGGGGACAAGAGCAGGAAATAAGCTGTGGGAAAACTAGACAGGGGCTTCATCTGTGCCGGCCATGCTTTACTTCTGAAGCCGGATGGCGGACACATTTTATTACTCACCCTAACTTCTTGATTATCCAGTTCTACAGTTGACCCTTGAACAACATGGGTTTGAACTACATGGGCCCACTTATACATGGATTCTTTCAGTACCTACAGTACAATAAGCATATTTTCTCTTCCTTACAATTTTCTTGAATTATCTAGCCTACTTTATCATACATAAAACATACATAAAGTATGTGTTCATCAACTATTTATCAGTAAGGCTTCTGGTTAATCGTAGGTTTGGTAGTTAAGGTTTTTGGGAGAATCAAAAGTTACGTTAGGATTTTCAACTGCACGGAGGGTTAGCGCCCCTAACCTCCGCATTTTCAGGGGTCAACTGTCCGTCATTTAGGTAAATAAAAATTTCCACCCAGGTTATCTGGAATACAGCATCTCACTCAATATCAATTAAATTATAATAAGAAAGATTAACAGAAAAGAGATTCCAACAAGTCTGACCTTGTGGCCATCTATCACCTCACATTCCATCTCAGGGGGTATTTTTATTATGTTGCATCTAGCCAGATGCACTTGGACATAAAAAAAAAAATGGTAGGAATAAAAATGTCCTGGAGTTTCATGATTAAACCATTAAGTATTTAGAGTTGTGAGGAATTTTACCAGTTGCATCCAAACCTCTTGTTTTAATACGAGAAATTGAGGCCCAGCGAGGTAAGAGAATTGCCCAAGAGCAATCAGACAGAGAAAGTCTGTTGTGGAACCATAGCCCTGGTCTCCTGGCCCCTGGCCTGGTGCTTTGTCCTGGACACCGTATTCTTATCAGGGAAGGAGCAGCGACTTCCCAAGAAGGCGTGCAGTTCCTGAACCAAAACATCAGCCAGGCCCCAGATTGGACACCACTCCAGTGAGCTTCTGCCTGGCAAACCGTGAGAACAGGATTTCCTAGATGGAACTAAGCAAGCGGCAGAACATATGAATCAGACTTGAGTACAGCTAGTCTCCCAGAGGACTGACGTGGTTAATCGCCCTGCGGGCCCACCCATCAACGACGGTGTAAGGCTCTAAGAATCCAGGGAAAGGCAGGAAGTGTCGCAGGGTACGACCCTGGCCCCGTCTCACTTCTGAGCCCTCACTAGCACAGTGCAGGGCATGGCGCTCAGGAGCAGTGGTGTTAAAGGCAGACGGGCCCGGTCGCTCCTGTTTCCGTCACTTGCTCCTTGTTTAGACTCAGATAACTTTTTAAAGTCTCCAGTTCTCTAGTTGCCAGAAAAATGAGGATAATAATAGTACCCATCTCATACATTTGTTGAGGAATTATATATTGTGAAGTTGTGTGTGTGATCTAAAATACAGCAAGTGCTCAACGGTTGGTACTATTATTATAGTGAAATCTTAAGTTTTCAGAAGCTAAAACAAAACTGCTCTGGGTCAGAGAACATGAAACAGCACTGAACCGGGTCTTCTGATACATGCTTTGAGTTTTAAAAAAAACTAGCATTTCCCGGGCTTGCTGAAGTAACGCACATAGATTTGTGCCTTACTGTCCCCTCAGAGAGCCTTGACAGACATCAAGCTGAGGACAGTAAAATCAGCTTCCCTTTACCCCTAGATATGTCACCTTACATGGTTGCGGACACCATGAGCAGGCGTCCTCAACAGCCCTTAATCTATAAACACATCAGTCAATGACCCAGGTAACCCCTTCTCACTGGGCCAGGTGCCCAGAAAGGCCAGCATTCCACACCAGGCCCTGTGAGTGGTTCTGTGGGAGGACACAGGGTTCTATTCAGGAAGAGGAACAACAGAAGGCAAGCTGTGTGAAGAATCAAATCAGAATGGCAAGCCAGAAGGGAAGGAAAACTTAAGAAGGGGAAGGGATCATCAAAGCTTCAAGAGAAAGTAAGAGATGTCCCGGACTTTGAGACTAGTGGTAAAGTGTTCTACATCCCAATTCCCATGTGTGTAGGGTGGAGAGGTGGCAGTTCTCCGACACTAGCTGAGTGTCCTACAATTCAACTCAAGTCTCACACCATCTACTGGGAGACAGTGTCAGATCCCACAGGTCAAGGGCTCAGTTCCATAAGATGGCCCCTCCCCCCACTTCAGATGCCAGTCACAAGCCTAGATTGTCATGTGTGCTTCTGATCAAAAGGCTGCACAATGGGAGCTGGAAGCTCTCTACACCCTGTCCTTCCAACTTTTTATAGAGGCTTCATTACACAGGCATGACTGATTAAACCCCTGGCCATTGGTGGGTGAGTCAATATCTCCAGCCATTCTTCCCTTCCGGGAGGTGGAGTAGAACTGAAAATTCTAACTCCCTACTCACGCAGTTCCTTCTCCTGGTCCAAAAGTCAATTCATTCACATAACAAAAGATGCCTTTATCACTTAGGAGATTCCAAGGCTTTTAGGAGCCCTGTGCCAGAAAAGCCAATGAAGACCAAATACAGTAGACCCTTGAACAACCCAGGTTTGAACTACATGGTATACTTATATATGCAGGGGTTCTTTTTGATAAACCTAATAAGGTACTGTAAATGTATTTACTCTTCCCTATGATTTTCTGAATAACACTTTCTTTTCTCTAGCTTACTTTATGTTAAGAATGCAGTATATAGTGAAACATATAAGACATGCATTAATAGACTTGTTTATGTTACTGGTAAGGCCCACAGTAGGCTATTAGTTGTCAAAGTTTTAGGGGAGTCAAGGTTCTATGTGGATTTTCAACTGCACAGGGTGTTGGCACCCAACCTCCACATTTTTAAGGGTCAAATGTATATATTTTTAATGATAAATCATGATGTCATGGGTAGGATTGGAGTCCTCCGGCCACATGTCCCTTCAGGCCCTTTATTTCCCTTTCCCAGTCTTCCTCACAAACAAACTCAGACTTCCTGAGCTGCTTCCTGCCAAGTTATCCCCGAAGCTTGGTGTTCTCTGGGGCCTGGATTTTCAGTCACCCAAAGACTCCCTAATGGATGACATCTTTGCCCGCAGGCTGGATTTCCTGAATTGGGGGGGGGTGTGGAATTAAAGCAGGTTGTGACTAGATTTTAACAAGACAGGGCAGGGAACTCTTTCTGAGATGGTCTGTCAAGCGAAATCATCAGTGCTTGACAGAAAGGAATGTCACGTGTGTGCAAATCCTCCACTACCGTGGCCCTCCCTGCACATGCTCACTCTCTAGAAGGAAACAGTCCCCATCATTGAGTGACTCTGGAGACCCACAGTCACTTAGCCTTGTCTTCTGGCATTTTTGGAGCAATCTTGCAAATCTGCCCACCCCAGCTGCCCACCTGTCTGCTTCTCCATGCACTGAGTCACCTGCTTTGCTGGTTGCAGTTGGCTGTTCCTTCCCCCCTTCCGGCCCTGCCCTCCTCTCCCCACTACTTCCCACCAGATTCCCGACCCCTCAGTTTCCTCCAGGTACTGCCCATGCACTGGATCCCTAGCCTCACTGTTCCATTGCCTGGGCGAGGAAGGTTCTTCTTCCTCTGTGCGATATTCACCAGCAGGGCCCAGCTGTGTGCTTACATCCATCCATGGGCTCACAGCTCCTGCTCTCAGGAGGACATAACCATGAGCCCACAGCAAGCTGAACTTGGGGCAAACCGACAACAAACAGCAAGCAAAACGCACACCCCTTGCTTACACTACCATCTACCTTCTCCTTGTGTTTGCTGTGAGTCAAAGTTGTCTGCCAAGCTCCCCCATCCCAAAGAGGAGTTTTTCCCAAGAGGTGCCTCAATCATGCATTTAAGAGAAAGTTTGGGGAAGGCCTGCCTTACCAGGTCATTCTGGGATGGGTCTAAGACTCCATGTGAGCTCAAGCCGAACCCCCAGCACAGGTGCACACCAAGTAAGGGCCATGATGGTACATGCTCTACATGTGGCCCTCGCAGCCTGGAGGCCGGGGTGGGTATGGTTCTCTAAGTAGTAGACTGTTGTCCCGATGCGTGGTCAGGACTGAGGTCAGGCATGTTCTACCACTGTCTAGAGGAGCTGGGTGTTTGCCGCTTCTGTCCAGAGCGCCCAGCACATCCGCAGCACCGGCAGCCTCTGATGAGCAAGTCACCCACAAATCTACTGAGTGAGCAGTGTGTGGGTGTGCACTCTGCAGCCCCGGGGCGAAGGGACTGGTCAGGTCACCGCTGGGACCTTTGAACAACACGGTATTGTCCTGAGGGCCTGGGTTTCTGGGCAGAGCTTTGGTGGTAAAGTGTTTTGTTGGCTACCATGGGAAGCAGCAAGCCCCCTCTGCCTTTTTTGGAGACAGAGAAGTAGGGTTTATGTTCTTGGGAAAGATATGGTAGAGAATATGCTTTTCATTACATTATACAGAGGCAGATGAGTACAAGGGTCAGGCCTGGGTCTCTGTGGCTGGGGCTTTAGTACCAATTTCCTCCGGAGGGGTAGCTGCCTAATGCATGCACTTCCCAAGAATCTGACCCTGCAGGACTCTCTCATGTGAATGAGAACCTGGAGAGGCCAGTCTGCCTCCTCCCTTGGCTCCTTTTCTTCTCTTTTAATCTCGACCCACCCTAACAGACACCCACACCCACTGTTTCTGATTTCCTTCGTCCCAGCCGTCCAGACTGGCCTGGTTGAGACCGTGCCCAGGGTGGGTGCTCCGGCGTCCCAGCCCCTACCCATGCCAGGGCTGCCCAGAAGGCAGACAGATCAGAGCCATCCCAGCCCAGCGTCTCCCCTCGCAGGTCGAGGGACGCGTTCGCCATCTGCTTTCAATGAAGTGTGGGTTTCAGTACATATTATGGAAACAGAAACGGAAAAACCATCGGAGTTCCTCCTGCAAAAACAATCATTATCCACTGAAATGAGCTCTTAGGAACTTCCGGGTGGAGAGCACATCACTATTAATGAAGAGGAATTCAGACAGGAATTCTGGCAGGGCTGGACTGATAGAGGGAAGAAATGGAATGTGTGTGCTCGCCCAGCAGTCGGGGGAGAGCGCCTTAGCAGAGCACAAGCAATGTTCAGGCCAAGGCTGTGCAATCTGACACCGCTTCGAGCCCTGGTCTCTCTCTGACTCAGGAATGTGGGCTTGCAGAGCCACAGCGCTGGGGCGGTGGGCGAAATTACCAGTGGGACACCAGCACTCAGCCAAGGGCGAGTTTTGTAGCAAAGGCTAGAAATGTTACCTGCCCGGAGTGGCACAGCACACTGGATAGGGGCCTGGCCTGCCTGGATAGTGCTGTCCATCATAGTGGGCCTCAGGCCAGGGCTACCAGAACTCCCCTCCTCCCTTCAGTCCACGTGCTGAGGAGCTGCTGTGTGTAAGACACAAACCTCAACAAATCTACAGTTTAGCGAGTGAGAAAAGGAAGCATCCTGGACAGTGCCTATGAGTGCTAGGCGCCCAGTAAGGATCGGGATGATCAGGGAAGAGGGGATGACAGATGAGTCTGGACAACGTCTTCAGTCTTTTCTCCCACCATGAGAAGAGCCAGGGCTGCCCTTTCCAGAGAGCAGCGCAGAATTGTAAACCGTATGTGACTTGTGCGTGTTCGCGTATGCACACGTGTATGTATTGAAAGCCCACCTTCCCTCCTCGCTCACTGATGCCTGAAATTACACACGTAATTCTATACTTAAAGACCTATTATCTTCCTTCCTCTTAAGATATCATTATCTTGGAGAGAATAACACTTCAGGCTTGATCAGTAATTGGCATCAAAGGGAAAATTAGTTCATCAGACTCTGCTCAAGAGAAGGTCTTAATGGGAGGAAAAGGGGAAGAAAATGAGAACACTGAGTGCCAAAACAGAAACAGAGCACAGGAGAAAATGGACACAGAAGGAGATCTACTCGGCTCCTGGACGTGCAGGGAGTGAGTGGGTCCCCACCTTCCTGCCGTCAGGGGAGAGAGAATGAGTGACTCCCAGGGACCACACGTTCCCTGTCAGAGTTTCTCAGGGAAGAGTCTTTGCTGGGAGGGAGGTGGTTGCCTAGATCTGAGTTCCCAGTAGTCCGGTCAGCTTTGACCCCCAACCCCCACTTCCCAACTACTATACTGTACCTTCCATCAGTCAACATTCAACGTGTCTAATACATTACTATTCTGAAAACACTGCAACATAACTTCTCATGTGTCCTCATAACAACATGGACCCATGGTCATTTTCACATGTTGGTAAAAACAAGCAAGTGAGGCACAGCCATAAGTCTGAGAACTTAGAACCTGAAACCCTAGCCCCGACCTCAGCCTCCTGAGCAACAATGAAGGGTGCACAGCACACACACACACACACACACGTGCTCACATGCACACACACTCTGACCTCTATCATATCTCTAAACCCAGTGTGCAGTAAGAAGTCACATTCAGCTTCCTGGGAATGAGCACCCCAATACAACAGTGTAGCAACAGTGACTATTGTCTGGGACTGTGTGGCTTACAAGACAGATGGCCATCAGAACCTCCAAGATCAGCTACAGTACACAGTCTTGGTGTGAGTGTACAATCAGTTTAACAATGACGTTACAAGAAAGGTCTCCTTAATTTTTCCCAGGCTGAGAGAAGGTACTGGTGGCTGTGAAAATGTCACTCTTCCTCTCCACTATGGAGGGACAAGGACTTCTTGTCCTCCCAGTGGACAGGCTATTTATTTACTTGGCTCTCTGGACAGCTCACCAACAGTACTGGAGCGGTAAGCTTAAGTAAACCAGAGCAGGCTGAATGTGCTGGGAAGCACCGATAGTCTGTCCCACCAAGGTCTTTCCTGAGCTCAGAGCCACTATGCAAACCCAGTGGCCAGGGTTCCGAGAATCCACTTTGCCACACACAGATCCCAAGTCAATCCAGTGGAGGCAAGAGGTACTGCAAACCACAGAGTGGGCTCAAACAGGTCACCAGCTTGGGGCATCCAAGCTCCACCGGATTTGTTATAACAAGTTAGTTAACAAGTTATTCATCACACATGGCTCAATTTTCAGTCTATACTACTGACCACCTGCTTGGGAACTTACTGGTATTTTGTAGTCTAGATACTAGATTTGTAAGCAGGGACCATTCTTTCTAATTTTTTAAATTATTTCTTTTAAGAGAGAGAGAGACACAGAGTACAAGCAGGGGAGGGGCAGAGAGAGACGGAGACACAGAATCTGAAGAAGCAGGCTCAGGGTCCGAGCTGTTAGCACAGAGCCCAATGCTGGGCTCGAACCCACGAACTGTGAGATCATGACCTGAGCCAAAATCTGATGCCTAACTGACTGAGCCACCCAGGCACCCCTATTCTTTCTAATTTTTGACATACATTCCCATATAGTGTGTTAAAAATGCTGAGTACTCCTTAGACCATCTGGATATGATAATGTTGGGTGGGCAGGAGGACTGTGAGATTTTTCAGAGCTAAATGGGTAATTTTAAGAATTTAAAAGACCAGACTATCTCTTTGCTGAAAGTGCCTTCTCATCTTTGGAGGTACATGTAACTAATTCAGACTCATGGAAACTGTCTAGTAATTCTGGGTCAACTGGAATGAAGAGTCAGCCAGAACTAATTAAGCCAAGCTCCATTCTATGAATCTGATGGGTTACTAATGTGGTTTGAACTAAAGTTTACTTTAACAGGGCAAAGTTCGTTTACTTTGGTTTGGTGATCTATCCATCCATTGCTTAGTGACCACCAATTAGGACTGCCCCACCCCTTGCCCCAAAGAAGTGAAATAATGTATGTGCAATAATTTGAATAGCTAAGATTTAGATAGGGGTTCCCGGTGCCAAACATTGTTCTAAGCAGTTTGCATGCGTTAACTCATTTACTCCTTGAAACAACTCTGTGAGGTAAATTCTATTATTATCTCCATTAGGCAGAAACGGAAATGGGAACACAGAGGTAAACCATTTTCCTCAAGTCACCCATGGTTAACTAGACCGCATACAGAAACAGGCCCTGTCTCATCTTCCACATAGGGAATTGCCAACCATGATTATTAATTAACTGGACAATTAGCAGCGCTGATTTGCTGTGGCTGGATGTGTGCTGCCACCGTGAGGGGGAGGAATCACACTCCAGCTGGATCGGTGAGGAACTCAGGCACTGAGGAGAGGGAAGGAGAATGTGGAGCCCAAGGAGTCAGCAGCAAAGAGTGAGGGCCTCGTCCACCTTCGTCCAACTGGGCGACGGGCCAGGTTGAGGAGCAGAGCTCGCCTCAAGTGTAGACTGTGGAGCATGAAGCCAAAGCACAGGGGCAGTGCTCAGAGTCCAAGGGCCAAGGTGGAACGAAAAGCCAGGCTGGCCATCTGGCTGGGTCATCTGCCCGAAAAGAGATGGGAGAGAGGAATGCAGATGTGAGTCAGCCATACAAAGAATGACTCTAGAGTAGAGGCCGGGCCTGGGAGAGACGGGGACAGATACAGGGCGATCCCAGGGCCTCCAAGCTGCCTCTCCTGGGAAACCTACAGGCCACTGTGTCTCTGGGGTAGAAGCAAGGGGCGTTGTGTCCTTCCTTTTCATCCCTGGCTTGGCTGAGCCTGTTACTGAAGCTGGGATATGGTCTTGTTACGAGTGTGTTCCAGGACGTGACCGTGATAGGAATCCCAGCATGCTCCACACACACTGGGGTTCAGGGAAGCATGACTGCACAGTCACAGGAAGAAAGCCTTTGAAGCCACTTAAATCTGGGCTCGGACTTCAGCTTGGCTGCGTCCTTGGACAAATTAATAACCTTCCTCTGAGCCTCAGTCTCCTGGCTATAAAATGGGAATAATAACAAAATACGTAAGTCAGCGGGTTAATGTAGCAGTTAAATGAGATAATAGATGTGGGGTGGTTTGCATGCAATCAGTGTGCAATAGCGGAGCTCTCTTGTTGCTGCTATGATCAGTGTTAACAGAAATGATTGACCGGAGATGGCCAGGAGGGCACAGGACAAATCTGTCACTCTGTTTGTGGGGTTCTATTTTCTCCCTCTACTTCCAACTACATTGGCATAGCCCTTTCAAAGGATTGCCCCTTTTCTCCTTCCCTCAGAACCCTTTAGTAGGTGCTTAAAGAATGACAGCATGGCCAGGTGGGAGGAGGCCCTTGGTTGGTGCCCCCACCACCTCTCATCTCAGTTCCTGCCCTGGCCAGAGGAGTCACGGTGGCTACCTGGGTCCAAACAGCCCTTTAAGTGTCTGACCCTTGATTTCGGCTCGGGTCATGATCTCATAGTTCATGGGTTCAAGCCCTGCATTGGGCTCCATGCTTGGGATCCTCTCTCTCTCCCTCTTTCTCTCTGTCCCTCCCCTTGCTCTCTCTCTCTCTCTCTCTCTCTCTCTCAAAATAAATAAATAAATAAACATTCAACTAGTCCTAATAAAGATATGCCATCTTTGATTTCTCAGACTGTTTTCTTAATCCCAGGGAGCTGATGAAGAGTCAGGCTCCAAGAGGGAAGAACTACCAGTCCAGAGCTGTCCCCCGGCTCTTCCTGGTCCTGGGAATGCCTTTATTAGCCACAGGCACCACTGGGTAAGATCCCAGTCTCTCTGCAAGGCACTACTCAAGCTTCCAGCTTTTAAACCTGAGGTCAAAATCTGTGTTTATGTGTTTGGCCAAAGCTCTCAACATCTTGAATAGATGTCCCATCTCCAGGTTTACACCTGGATGTGGGTCCCACCATCACCCGCTGACACCTGGAAACTGAGTGGAAAAACCACCTCACCCCAGCCACTGCTGCCTCTTCCCTGGAGGGCTTTCCATCCATCAGGGAATATCGCTGATGCCTGGGAGGACTGGGCGCTGGGCCCACAGCTCACACCACCCCCTGCCCAGCCAGGCATGAATGACTTCAGGATACAGCCGTTAACAAAGGAAAATATGAAGAGAACCTGATTTTCCCAGCTGCCTCAGAGGGGAAAGGAAGCTGGGCTCAGTGAATCATACAATGGCATCAAAACAATTCAAGGAACTGTCCAAAGGAAGTGACCAGAATAGCCCGGCAGATCGCTGCAGGCTGGGGGAGCAAAGAAAATGGAAGCCAGTAACTTTGCAGTACAAGGAGAGGGACACTGGAACAAGACAAGAAAGTTTCCCCCTCGTGGGGGAAACTGCCCCTTAGAAACAGTTACTGAAATGAAATATGTCGATTCCCAGGCATAGGAGAGAGAGGTGGGTAGAGGAGGGCAGAGGTGGAGGCTGTGGTGCTGGAGGCCGGCCACGCAAGCTCTGTGTCCATCTCTCTCCTCCCAGAGCTCCGTGGGCGGCATGGGTGACTTGCCAAGTGCTACGGTGGAACTAGTCCCACTACAGAAATCAGCGAGTGTCACAAATCATGTGTCCTCTCCCTGCTGTCAGAGACTAAGCTCCAACATATACCAGCACACCACTGTGTGGAGAAGCTAGTTAGGGACCCAGTCGGGCAGGTAGGGGGGACTCCAGTGGGTTTAGGTTCGATGCTGACACAGGGAAAGAGGAGCCTGTGGCCCAGGCTGTATGGCCCCCAAGGGGGGAGAACCCTGTTTGCAGGGAAGTTTGAAAAGAGATGCTAACTAACTCCTGAGGTTTTCTCTCCCTCTCTCTGCTCTAACAGAGTCAATTCTGAAAATCTCTCTCAAGGAGAAGGAGGTTTAAAGTTTTCAAGACCCAGCTAACTAAACACGGAGCCCAGGAGAGGATAAACAGTCGTCTGCTATCATACTCATTATCCTTGGCTTCAAAGGACTCCAATGTGTTTACAAAAAGAACACGAGAGTTCTCTATGTTTATTTTAAAGTATGGACTTTACTAAACAGTCTTTAAAAAAAGAAAAAAAAAACCCAAATAACACACAGGGGGAAACAACCTTCTTTCTTTGTTTTATGCATCAGTCAAAACATAACACTCCCCTTGGCTTTGGCTTAAATGAGTTTGGTTTCTTCACAAAAGTTCACCGTTTATAAAATACATACACTTTATTGACTTTGATGTCCCCACTGGCGCAGCTTGAGGCTGGTTCAAAGTTCTATAGAGTTAAACACAACCACATGTCACGGGGCAGCTCACACGCACCATTTGCCAGTATCGGCAAAGGCAACATCATGACTGGAAATGGTTGTGGGGTGGGCGAGGCCAAGGCTAAGGGTGTACACTTCACCCTGAGGAGACCTCGGCCAAACGCTCTCTCCTCCTGGGTTGCTCCTGCTTAGCCTGAACTTGCGCCTGGAGATGGAGCTGGGCAGATGTGGTAAAGGACCACACCGCCTCTCAGAGGCCAGGGGAATGCCAGCTGAGCCAGCTCACATCCACATTAGTCCTTCTAATCTCCCCAGCCGTGGGATGCTTTGATGAGAATGCAAATCTTGGAAGATTAAAAAAAATAAATAAATAAAAACACACACCCCTCAGTTACAAGTCAGAAGTATAGCATTTTATGGGGCACCTGGGTGACACAGTTGGTTTAAGCGTCTGACTTTGGCTCAGGTCACGATCTCATGATCTGTGAGTTCGAGCCCTGCGTTGGACTCTGTGCTGACAGGTCAGAGCCTGCAACCTGCTTCAGATTCTGTGTCTCCCTTTCTCTCTGCCCCTGCCCTGTTCACACTCTGTCTCTCTCTTTCTCTTTCTCTCAAAACTAAACATTAAAAAAATAAAAAAAAATAAAAAAAGAAGGGTAGGCATTTTAAAACCGTGTGTGTGAATAGGTAGATAAGTGGGTAGATGATAGCGCTAGACAGACAGATGTGTAGACAGATAGAAGTCAATTCATAGCTAAGTCTGATTCCGTTCTTCCTGCAAGAAAATTCTCTTTTCTATGTCATTTTTGGCAGAGGCTGGAGCTGCCTCCCTGCAGCCGATGTCCCCCTCTTCCACACAGGCAGAGCCCTGGTTAAATTCCAGCATCTGCCTCTCCCTCTTCAGACTCAGGGTTAAACTGGATTGCATGAACCCCATCATGGTGACGCCACTACCCTTCCTTGGGACTCTGGATTGCTGTTTGGTAGGAGAGCAGGTCTAGCCCATGAGGCATGATGGATGCCTAGCTTGGACACTATTGGCAAAGGTTTTTCTTCGGGAAATAAAGAGACATAAGAAAAGAACACTCCCTCTTCTGACCCCGGGGTGCCTGAAGCTGCTGTAGTCTGTCTTAAAACCATAAGGGCAGCTAACTGAAAATGGCAGAGCAGGACAATAGAGTGAGCCGAGGTCTGATGACATGGTTAAGCCACTGAATTAATCAGCTGCTAAACTGACCTAATTCTGGACATCCTGTTATAAAAGAAATAAATTCCCTTATTATTTGAGTAACTTTTTTTGTAATAATAATTTAAAATATAATTGACATACCATATAACCTACCAACTGAAAGTACACCATTCAATGGTATTTAATATATTCATGGAGTTGACAACCGTAAATCACTGTTAGAACATTTTCACTATCTCCAGAAGAAACCTCACGTACCTTTTAGCGATCGCTTCCCCAATCCTTCCATTCATCCCAGTGCCAAGCAACCATTATTTTCTATCTTTATGGACTCACCTCTTGTGGACATTTCAAATGAATGGAATCATACCATAAATTGGTCTTTTGTGACAGGCTTCTTTCACTTAGCATAATGTTTTCAGGCTTCATTCATATTGCAACAGCTATAGAGACTCCATTCCTCCCTATAGTTGAATAATATTCTGTCATATGGATACACCACCATTAATCATTTGATGCATATGTTGGTGGTTTCCATCTTTTGACTATTATGGATGGTACTGCTATGAATGTTCATTTAGAAGCTTTCATTTGGTCATATTTTTTCATTTCTTTTCCATATATATCTAGGAATGGAATGCTGGGTTACTTAAGTAATTATAAGTTGGCTTGTCTGTTACTTGCAGCAAAACCATCCTGACTGATTAATGTAAATAACACAAAGAGAGAGCCTTGATTTCTACACACACTCAGGCTGCCAGTCTTTGGCTGTTCTCTCTCTTCAATGCTACCGGGAAGAGGATGCCAAGTTCAAGAGTTCTGGAATATTTTGCATCTGATTTATCTTCCTGAAAAGTCACTTATTTTGTCTGATTTTTGCATATCATCCACTCCAGAGGCTCCAAAATTTCAGAAAATTATAATGGGCCGTACTCTGTCTCTTCATCAGGGTGGACTAGTTTAAACCTCCCATAGCAACCTGCCAGGTCATGTTACAGTCATATTTTGCTGGGTTCCTTTGAGTATAAGAAACTTTGGCAGCTTCAAGAGTGTTTTCTAAAGTACCAATGATTCCAAAAGGGGTCATTCCTTGTACCATTCTCCATAAGCTTTCGTATGTTATTTACATTTAAAAGAAGAAAATACAGGGTGCCTGGGTGGTTCATTCTGTTAAGTGTCCAACTCTTGATTTCAGCTCAGGTCATGATCTTATAGTTGTGAGATCAAGCCCCACATCAGCCTCAGCATGGAGCATGGATTCTCTTTCTCTCCTCTCTCTGCCCTTCACCCCTCATTCTCTCCCTCTCTCTCTTTCAATATATAAGCTTAAAAAAAAGTACAGATTTGGAAGGGAGGAGATATTGGGATTCCGGAGGTCCAGGATGAAGGGACAGGGCCAAGGAAAAGGAGAGAGGAGGCAAAGGCAAGCTTTGTCATTTTAGAATTCTTCTGAGGTGTGCCTGGGTGGCTCAGTCGGTTAAACATCCAACTTCAGCTCAGGTCATGATCTCGCAGTTCATGGGTTTGAATCGCATTGAGCTCTGTGCTGACAGTTCAGAACCTGGAGCCTGCTTTAAATTCTGTGTCTCCCTCTCTCTGCCCTACCCCCACTTGTGTTCTAGCTCTGTCTCCCAAAATAAATGAATAAACGTTAAAAATTAGAATTCTGCTGAAAGCTCTCTGATCTCACTTAGGAATTCCTCATGAAAATCATCTTGCTTGCCATTCTTGCTAATTGATTAGGAATATGGGGTGCCTGGGTGGCTCAATCAGTTAATCATCTGACTTTGACTCAGGTCACTATCTCACAGTTTTTGAGTTCAAGTCCCACATCAGGTGAGCATGAGCCCTGCTTCTCTCCCTCTTTTTCTCTCTCTCTCTGTCTCTCTCTCTCTCTGTCTCTCTCTCTCTCTCTTTCTGTCCCTTGCTCACTTGTGCCCTCTCTTTCAAAAAAATTTATATCAAAAATAATAATAATTAATTAGGATTTGTTACATGGATAGATAGATAGATATAGGAGATAGATAGACAGATAGATAGATAGATAAAGATATATGACTGGTATAGTGCATAGAGAGCTGTAAGGGTAAAGTCCTATTAGGAAAACAGAAACCATATTAAATGTTCCATCAGAGAGGATTTAATAATACAGGGAATTGACTACACAGGTGTTGAAAGGCTGAAAGAACAAAATACTAGAATAATCCATAAATTAATAACTTCAGAAGCAGTCTGGGAGAATAAAATGGAAGAGGTGGTGTTACCAAACTGTGGGCTGGGATGAGGGTCCTCGTAGGATGCGGCATGGACCTCTGGAGGAAAGTCTCACCCTGCTGATATCCAGACATGTGGAGGTAAGAGTCCACAGGACATCCCTTCCCCCTTCTCTTCCACCTTCCAAATCCCCTCTAGGGCTTACCGTTAACAGACCTAACAGGAAGCTGGCAAGGGAGACTGGGAAATATAGTGTGCAGAGTCTCAGCCCCAAAGTCACAGAGCAGAATATAGAAGAGTGGTCTCAGGCTCACAGACAAGAGGTAATGAAACACTCCTGAGCCAGCCATACCCATACACAACCTTCTACCCTTACTTGAGGTAACAACTTGCTTCTGCCCTATAAGATGTATCAGTCTTTCTTACAAATTAAGACACTCTCACCCTCTTCCTGAAAACATTGTAGGGTCCCAACTGTCCTCTACCCATCTCAGATTCTGGTGAATTCCTTTTCTATTTCACTCAAAACCACCTACCCTTCCATGACCCAGAGGCAAAATTAGAAAGTTAACCATCAACAGCAAGACTTCTATAAAAATGACTCAACAACAAGTAAAGGGGACAAAGCACAGCTGCTACAATCTTCTTGTTGATTTCTAGAACTTTCCTCCTCCATTTCTCATTCTGTGGGCCACCTCCTCACAGCCAGTCAGCCCCTCAATTGGTCAGCGTCTCTACTTTGTTTCTTTTACTTTCATTTCCAAGGGACTGAGTTTTCTACAGTCCTACTGTTCTTAGGTTACTAGCATTTTCCTTCAGTGATTGTTACAGAACTTAATGCTGGCCTCAGAGAATCCTTCGGTCTCCAGACATAGTCCTTCCTGCCCCTGGAGTATAGCAGCAACCTCATTTTCTGCCGGGTAGTCAAGATCATTGTCCCAGTCAGTGGGCAAACACTTCTCTGCCTAGTAGTTCAGGGATATGAAAGCCCAAAAGGTCCAGGTGAAAATCTTAACTTATAATTCAGTGAAATTATTGTGTCCCTGGTGGAATCAGGCATCTGTCATTAACTTAGAACTCAGAACCCAAAGTTGCTGACATGGGAAGGAAAACTTCCCCAGTGGGTTTCCTAGTGATAGGAGCCAAATCTCTCTTCATTCTTTGGTTTCTAGACCCTTATACTCTGGTTACATGGGAAACCGCACCATATATCAATGACCCTACACTGTAGAATAGTGTCCTCACATCTCAGGTGTTGTCTCTTAACTTGCACTGTAACAGCCTACTCTGAGGGCTATTCCGATGTTCTATGAAACCAGATGCTTCCAGGTGATGGGGCACATGATAAGCCCAGTGAATTCCACAGGCATAAACCTACTGCTGCATTTATTTGGCTATAAGTCAGTGTTTGGCCTGAAGCAACATTGTGAGGGACAACATAACAGAGAATAACATATTTCATAAGTCCATGGATGGAGATATTGCTGAAGTATTACAGGCGAAAGACAAACCTCCATCTAGAATAAGGGCTTATAATATAAATTGCTTCTCTCTCTTTAATAGACTAGAAGGGATCCAATGTAATCACCATGCCTGCCTTCTGGAATGATGTCATATCAGTGGCTCAGAATATACTTCTGCAATTAGCAGGTTAGCTGCTCAGCAGTGGCAACAGAAAGATGAATGTGGGTAAGGAAAAGTCCATTTTGTGACTAGATGAGGGGCTCCCATAACTGCCAACATGGCCACTTGACTAAGCACCACTGTGGTTGAGGGGAAAAGCTGGCCAACATCCACAGAGTGTGTAGTCTTACTCATCTGATTATTGAGAGCCTCTTGTAAATGCTACTCAGATTGTATCCACATAGAATAGAAATATCCTGCCACTTTTGCTCATTCTAAGACACCCACCGTTTTACCTCTTCTCATTTCTAGGGGAGGGGGGGTTCATCACTTAAGAGCACGTCAAGATATCATCTCCAAAGTGAAAAACAAGTGGTAGCACTTTGCACCTCCTACAAGTGGAAGTACCTTTAGATTCTAGAGCCAACATACACCCCACATCTCATGTGCTGCTCTACCAAGAAATAGAGCTGGAAGTTTAAAGATCTGAACTTATCATTTTCTCTCTGCCAATTCTCCAGTATAGTCAGAAGCAGCCATCTGGTTTCTCAAAACCTTGCCTTCAACAGCCACTTTGCTGCAAGCAAGCACAGGTAATACTAATCATGATGCCATTGCACATGCATGAATTGCCAAGACCCAGTGTTTTGTTGGCAAGGGCTCAACATTGCTTTCAAGGCCCAAGACATGGACAAATCAACCTCAAATTCCCATTTTGAGGGTCTGTGTCCTGGTACTCCCTCCTTTTGGGACCCAAAGTGCAATATCAGTCAGGTTCTAGTCAGGAAAAGAAAAAGCACATTAGGTATTTTAATCCACAACAACTGTAAAATGGGCATTGGAAGAGTGAAAGAAAAACATATGGATGCTAAAGTGACCCAGAGATCATGCACAGCAGGAACTACCATGCAAGCCTGGCAGGAGAAAAGGAAGAGGTATTGTTATCAGGCCCCAGGTATAGGAGGAGGGACTCACCCAAACCTCTGGAGAGCAGGGTGTTTTGCACAGCTGGTGCCCCAGCCTCTGAAGACAGGGTACCAGGCTCTAGAGTGGAGACCTTGAGGGGAAAGTCTTGAGCTGCTTGTGCCTTTACCTCTGGTAGGGCACCAAGGCTGACCACTAGATCTGGAGGTGTGGCTTCTGTCTGGGAGGTGCTTATATCCACAGTTTGGATCTCCGGATGGAGGCACAACCCAATGGGTATTTGATCACTGCTACAGCTGGAAATGTGCCCTGCAGATGATCGAATGCTCCCAGTGGCCTGTCCCAGGGCATGAGAGAGGACACACCAGCTGGCAGTCTAGCTGTTGCTGGAACCTCTGAACAGGCATAAGACGGTCAAGAACAGGCATGAGATGGTCAAGAAGTGGGCAGCTGGAGCCTTCTTTCTGCTGCAGTAACAGCAACAGTGATCAGAACTGGAGACCAGGAAGGGAGCCTGTTTCACCCTCCTCCCACTTGCCAGTCTCCCCTAAATGCCCTCTGTTGGCAGAACCTAACAAGAAGCCAGTAGGCAAGGGGGTTAGATAAATGGAGTTTGGAGAGCTCTGCCCAGGTTCAGAAGCGGGGAGCTCAGCATTGAGAGGCAGTGGGTTAATAACTAAGACATGATAACAGAGGATCTGGAGCCCAAAAACCTGGGTTTGGTACCAGTTCTGAGTCATCAGAACTCTTGAGAAGTTGCTTAACCTCCGTGTCTCTCAGTTTCCTCATTGAGAAAAGGTGGTGGTATCACTGACTTTAGACGGTAGTTGGGAAGAAAAATGGAGTCAATATAAGTAGAAGTACTTTGTAAACTCTTGTGCCATTTTAATGTGGTGTTACTGTGAGAGTCAGTCTGCATTGTTGACAAGCCACAAAAGGCAAGTGTATCTACCTAGAGTCTGTCATACCTGGTACAAGTCGCCTATGAGGATAACTCTGTGAATGAAAGAAGAAGTCCAGGTATGTGCAAATGGTAGGCAATGAATTGACCCTCATACCAAAAGGTCAATCTAGAAAAAAAAAAAAAAGAACAGTTTCAAGTGTCAGAGCCTGACTGAGACAGCTGGTGCTGGAGAAGCAGTTAATAGGTGCTTCAAGTTAAATGTCTGTGGCCCACGTCATTCTGGGAACAAGAGAGGGATGATGGGATATCCAAGAGTCAACGGAGCCACAAGTATGAGGAGTGGGGGGCTCAGGGACTTGCTGTTCAAGACAAAGTCATTTCCTTTTTTCTTTTTTTTTAAGTTATTTTTAAGTAATCTCTACGTCCAATGTGAGGCTTGAACTCATGACCCCGAGATCAAGAGTTGTATGCTCTTCCAACTGAGCCAGCCAGGCACCCCAGACAAAGGCATTTTCTTGGCTGTTGGGGACAGATCTTTTTTTGTGAAGTCTGGCAGGGCCGAGCAATGGGAAACTGGAAGGCAGGACAATGACATAGCACCGAAAGTTGCTCTCCATCCGTGCTCATTATGGCCATCATGGATGGTTTCTTTGGTGATTTTACTGTTTTCCCTCAGCTTATTTCCCTTTTAGGGCACATTGAGGATACGCAGTCAGGCTGAATGTCTCCACGCTGTACATCACATCTCTAGGACTTATTTATTTTATAACTGGAAGCATGTTCCTTGTGACCTCTTCACCTATTTGGCCCACGCCTTGCCTATGGAAACCACCAACCCATCCTCTACGAGCTTGTTTTTGTTTTTTGTTTATGTTGTTTGTTTTTTAGATTCCACATATAAGTGAGATCATATGGTATTTGTCTTTCCTTGTCTGATATTTCACTTACTATGATGCCCTCAAGAACTATTCATGTTGCCACAAGTGGCAAGATTTCTTTCATTTTATGGCTCAATAACATTCCATGGTGTGTGTGTGTGTGTGTGTATATATATATATATATATATATATATATATATATGCCACATATTTCTTCATCTGTTCATGCATCAGTGGATACTTAGGTTGCTTCCATATCTTGACTATTGTAAATAATGCTGCAATGAACATGGAGGGACATTTATCTTTCTATTGTATTATCTTTCTATTGTAGTTATATTTTTAATTTTTTGAGGAACCTGCATACTGTTTTCCATGATGGCTACACCAATTTACATCCCCACCAAACCTTCCCTTTTTTCCCACATAGTCACCAACATCTTTTATTTCTTATCTTTTTTATAATAGTCATTCCAGCAGGTGTGAGGTGATATCTCACAGTGGTTTTGATTTGCATTTCCCTGACGATCAGTGATGTTCGGCCCCTTGTCATGTGCCTGTTGGCCATCTGAACATCATCTTTGAAAAAAATGTCTGTTCAGATCCTCTGCCCATTTTTTAATTGAATTGTTTGGGGGTTTTGCTATTGAGCTGTATGAGCTCCTTATGTATTTTAGATATTAATCCCTATGAGATATATGATTTGAGAATATTTTCTCCCATTTGGTGAGTTGCTGCTCTTTTTGGTAAGACTGACATTTTTTCTGGAGCCTAAGAATTTACTGTCTTGTTCGGTAATCAGGCTACAAGAGTCAAGCATACTTTGTTGTTTTCAGTATATACGGAGGACAGGAATGGTGGCAGTGTGCCAGGTAAACCACTGAGTTACCTTTTTTTTTTCTTTTTAGCCAAATGACTTACTTACCTGCACCATTCTACTTTGGGTAGAAAAAAAAAAAAAGACATAACACGTTCATTTAAATGAGCGACTCCTAACCATTTGTAGAGATGGTTTTTTAAGGTTCAAATTAAGTTTTGTATTTTTCCAGTATAAAGAAGAAAAATGACTTGAGTGTATCTCTGGAGACATGGCCTTGGGTGGTGGTTAAGATGCAGGCTCTGGTGTGAGACTTGCAGATTTCAAATCCTGCCCATCCCACTTATAAGTGTGGGTAGCCTCTCACTTTCTCCAAGCCAGTTTTCCCCATTTGTAAATGAGGAGAAAGGTACTTCTACCTTCACACATAATTCTTGCTAGGATCAAGCAAAAGAATACATATAAAGAGACTGACACAGTGCCCTGTACATAGTAGCCCTTATTTTACCATCATCCAGAGAAATGACTATTTAAGAGCAACTCCTAATAGCTAGAAAGATTATTGGCAGTTTTTATGTAGTTGGAAAAGCCTGGATAGTTCAAGGTTTAATAATATTTCTTAGGCAAATCCAAACTCCTTTATCTCATTATCCATCTGTTCCCTTTCTCCATGCTCCTTGGAGCTACTGTGGTTCATTTTCAAGGAAAATATCAGGGTCAGATGAAAGGAACTGCAGAAAGTTCAAGTATTTTTGTTGGAACTGTTAGCATTCTATGAAAGCTTCTCTCTTGGCTGTGTGTGTCTGTGTGTGTGTGTGTGTGTATGTGTGTGTGGCAGTGGGGCAGGGTGGGGGGTTAACGTGACACTGGTTTTGCAGAGCAATGCGGGGCGATCTAGGGGAAGAACAGAAACATGGTCCCCTTTCCTGGCTATGTAACTTTGATTTCAACATGCAAATCTGCTCTCCCATTTCTGGGGCTCACATTTGTAAAATACCTGCCCCACCTTCTGCTCAAAGATAGGCTGAGAATGCATGGAATGTCTGGAGAGTAAGGAATAGATTCCATCACCATCATCAGGGCTTTTACTAAGAGCCTCCCTCCTATTTTTCCAGCTATCAGGCTAGAAATCAGATCCAGAGAAGCTGGACAACTGGGAGAGGTTGTCCTGCTCTTGAAGCCACACTAGGAAAGGTGGACAAGATAGGTATGTATGTCAGCATTGGCAAACCAGTTATTTGCGACTCCCTTTCTAAAGGCTGTCAGGCTGCACCTGGCTCTCATTTCCATCCCTTCTGACCTCTCAACCCCTTGGCTCCACCAGTTCTCCACTCTTGTTCCTCTGCACAGTTGATCTCTCTCCAGTGGCTCTGCCTCTTCCGTAGGGGCAGACGTGCTCAGACGTCCCCATCCTCAACAAAGCCTTTCCTAAACTAGCTTTTACCCTCAGTGCCTGCCCATTCCTGTCCTTCATTTGCACCCACAGTTCTTACATGCTGTCGTGGATTTTCCCCATGCTCACTTGCTCTGCTTATTGCCATCCTCTTTCCTTTCCTGACTCTTAATAATCACTTAGGAGTGGCCTCCAATTACTAACCCCATTGCACACTTTTCCATCCAGTCTCTTCAGCAGCATTTGGATACCTTATATCCCTTGGTTTCTGCATCTGCACACTATCCTGGTTTCCTCAGGGGTATTTTTGTTTTCATCTTTGTTTTGGTCCAACTATTCTCCTCTTATCAGAATAAGAGTAAAGAGTGTATAAGTGTAAATGACATTTTCCAAGTTCTCTTTCTGATACTTTCCCCTTGATACACTCATTTGTCTCCTGGTGATGTCATGCCCACTTTCATGACTCCATCAGTTAAGAGTGATCTCTAGTTTCCAAAACCACCTAGAACTCCTCTCCTGAGATTTTGGCCCCTGTTTCCGACTGCGCACTTCGATGTCTGTTTGGGTTGCCAAGCTCCATACTTCCTAAACTGATCCGTACCCTGGAGAACAGTTCCTCTGCTGGCCCCAGACCAAACCTGTCACTTCATTCTGCCTCTCTTTCTACCTGTAACCAGGTACCAGGAACAATTGATAATTTCATCATAGTGCCTCTTGTTCTTTCTACTAGCACTGCACTGTCAGCATTATCTTAACGAGTCTCTTTCCCTCCAGTATCTCTATCTACCTCTCCTGCGTGCCACTTCTTGATTGATCTTCTTACATTAGGCTTACATTGGTCTTGTGTATATCTGCTCATAAGTCTCATTATCAATGAAATCAAGGTTAGTTACCTTAAGGAAACAATCAACAAAATTAAAAAACAACCTACAGAATGTGAGACAATATTTGCAAATCATATATCTGATAAAGGATGAATATCTAAAATATATAAAGAGCTCCTACAACTCAATAGTAAGAGGGCAAATAACAATTTTAAAAATGGGCAAAGGAATTGAATATACATTTCTCAGAAGAAGACACAGCTGGCCAACAGATATATGAAAGGGTGCTTAAGTGTCACTGGTCATCAGAGAAATACAGAGCAAAACTCACACCCATTAAGATAGTTATTATCAAAAAAACCCAAAAGATAATAAGTTTTGGCAATGATGTATAGTATTACTTATATGTGGATTCTTTAAAATTTGAGCTTAGAAAAGCAGAGTAGAATGGTGATTACCAGGTGCTGGGAGATGGGGGAAATGGAGAGATGTTGGTCAAAGGGTACAAACATTCTGTTATGAGATGAATACATTCTAGAGCTCTAATGTATAGATTGCATTAATACACATATATAAATATATACACACATATTTATATAAACTATACAAAATTACATAAACTATAATTACATTGCATCAACTATAACTAGTTTGCATCCTTGAAATTTGCTAAGAGAGTAGATCTTAAGTGTTCTGATCACATACACATACAAAATAGGTAACTATGTGAGGCGATGAATGTTAATTAACTTGATTGTAGTAATCATTACACAAGTAGTATTCATATCAAAACATCTCATTGTACACCTTAAATATATACCTCTTTTGTCAATTATTCCTCAATAAAGCTGGCAAAAAAAGAAGTAAGTAGTAAAACTCTAGCAAGTCTGTTTAAGCTATTGATTTTACCAAATAACTATACTAAGTATACTTATATACTTAGTATATACTAAGTAATATAAAATAACTATATTTTATAGTTTATCATGACTGAAGAAAATCATGATTGAAGAAAATCTGTCTCGTTCATCACTATCCATCCTTAGCATCTAAAACAGGGCTCGGCCCATTAGAGGTATTCAGGAACTCATTGTTCAGTGAATGAAGGATTGTGAATAAAGTAGTAAATTGAAGAATAAGAAGGGAAGACTTTGGCTAGTGTGAAGAGTTAACCTGAGATAGAATAGAGACAGATTATAAGGGCCTTGAATGTCCCACTAAAGCAACTAAACTTTTTTTTTAAATACCACTTTATTGAAGTATGTTTGATATACAAAAAGTTGTAAGTATGAAATGTATACAATTTGATGAATTTGGAGATAAGTATAAACCCACAAAGCCATCACCACATCATCCTTTGTAATAAGAGCACTTAAGATCTACTCTCTTAGCAAATTTTTAAGTATATATTATTATACATTATACACAGGCACTATGCTGTACAGTAGAGTTCTAAGATTTATTCATCTTACATATCCGAAACTTTGTACCCTTTGACTAATGCCTCCCCATTCTTCTCTCTGCCTAGACAATTCTGCCCCCTGTTTTGATGAGTTTAACTATATTAGATTCCTTATATAACTGGTATCACATAGTATTTTTCCTTCTGTATCTGGCTTATTTCACTTAGCATAATGTCCTTCAAGTTCATCCACATTATGACAAATGAATTTCCTTCTTTTTAAAGGTTGAATAATATTCTATTGTATATATTCTACAATTTCTTTATTCATTTACCCATTGAGGAACACTTAGGTTGTTTCCGTATCTTGGTTATTGTGAATAATGTTGCAATGAACATAGGAGTTCGGACATTACTTCAAAAAATTGATTACATTTCCTTTGGCTGTATACCCAGAGGTTGGACTCCTAGATTATATAGTTCTATTTTTAATTTTTTTTCAATGATGGCTATACCAATTTACATTGGTACAAGGGTTCCCTTCTCACTGCATCCTCACCAACACTTGTTATCTCTTAATTTTTTGACAACAGTCATCCTAACAGCTATGAGGTGATATCTTACTGTGTTTTGATTTGCATTTCCCTGATGATGAGTGACATTGAATACCTTTTCATATACATATTGGCCATTTTTATATTTTCTTTAGAGAAATTTCTATTCAGTTCCTTTGCCTATTTTTTAAAGTGGGTTATTTGGGAATTTTTAAAATTTTGTTTTGTATTTGCTATTGAGTTGCAGGATTTCCTCATATATTTTTTGTGTTAACCCCATATCAGATACAAGGCTTGAAAATATTGTCTCCCATTCTATAAGATGCCTTTTCATTTTGTTGACATTGATTTCTTTTGGTGTATAGAAGATTTTTAGTTTGATGTAGTCACACTCCTTTATTTTTATTTTGTTGCCTTTGCTTTTGGTGTCAAATCCAAAAAATCATTGCCAAGACCAACATTAAAGAGTTTATTACCTATATTTTCTTCTAGAAGTTTCAGGGTTTTAGATCTTAACATTTAAATCTTTAATCTATTTTGTGTTGATTTTTGTGTACAGTGTAAAATAAGGGTCCAACTTCATTCTATTGTATGTGGCTATCCAATTTTCCAAACACCATTATTGGAGAGGTTATCTTTTCCCTATTGTGTATTCTTGGCACTCTTCTTGAATAGAATTTATAAAAGCAGGCATCCATGCCTTGTTCCTGAACTTAGAGGAGAAGCTTTCAGCATTTCACTATTAAGTGTGATGTTAGCTATGGCCTTGTCATAGGTGGCCTTTATTATGTTGAGGTAAACTCCCTCTATACCTAACTCTTGAGATCATGAATTTGTTTTTAATCATGAAAAGATGTCTTATTTGTCAAATGCTTTCTTTTAACTTCTATTGAGATGATCATATGCTTTTTATCCTTTATCTCGTTAATATGGTATATCACGTTTATTAATCTATGTTGAAACATCCTTGCATCCCAATGATAAATTACATTTTTTTAATGTTTATTTATATTTTGAGAGACAGAGAGTCAGAGAGACAGAGTGCAAGTTAGGGGAGGGCAGAGAGAGAGGAAGACACAGAATCTGAAGCAGTCTCCAGGTTCTGAGCTGTCAGCACAGAACCTGACACAGGCTCGAACTCACGAGGCTGAGATCATGACCTGTGCTGAAGTCAGATTCTCAACTGACAGAGCCACCCAGGCTCCCCAGTGATAAACTACATTTGATCATGACGTTTGATCTTTTTCATGTTGAATTCCTTTTGCTGGTTTTCTGCTGGACGATTTTTGCATCTATATTCACCAGGGATATTGGTCTGTTATTTTATTTTCTTGTAGTGCCCTTGTCTGTCTTTGGTATCAGAATAATGCTGGTCTTATAAAATGAATTTGGAACTGTGTCTCTTCCTCTTCCATTTTTTTAAAGAGTTTGAGAAGAATTGGCATTAATACTTCTATAAATGTTTGGTATAATACACCAATAAAAATTTGGTCCTGGGCTTTTCTTTGTCTAGAGGTTTTTGTTTACCGATTAAAGCTCCTTATTCTTTCTTGTTCTTTTCGGATTTTCCATTTCTTCATGATTCACTATTGTTAAGTTGTATATTTCTATGGCTTATCTATATTTTCTAGGTTATCCAAATTTTTTGGTGTATAGTCTCTTATAGTTGGTTCATAGTAGCCTCTTATAATCTTTTGTATTTCTGTGGTTTTAGTTCTATTTATTATATCCATTCCCATTTTCAAGTTCTGTGGTATTACAGTCAACTTTTGCTACATAGCCAATAGCCATAAAATCTCAGGATCCTAAAACAATAACTATTCATCTTTCGCTCACAAGTATGCTGGTAGGCTGGGGCAAATATCCTTCAGGTGGAGGATCAGTCAAGTTTGATTCACATTTTTTATTCTTTTCTAAGGCTGTAACATGTTCATGGAACATGTAACTTTTATGGTGAAGATCAGAAACTCCTAGAGAAGTAAATGGAAGCATGTGATACATCTAAGATCCAGGCTCAGAACTAGTTCTTCTGCTCTGATTCCACTGATCACTGATCACAAGTCAAGCCCAATATTAGTGCACAGGGCAGCTACTCCTGCCATGAAGGTGGGGTGGAGAGGAGAAATTTAGCCTACCATACCTACAATCTTCAAGGACAAGCCTGAGACCTTTCTTACTTTTTAGAAGTTGCTGTATACATTGTATATATTCCTTATTTTTTATAGTCTATTTAGAGTTAATATTATACCAGTTCACATAAAATGCAAGAACTTTGCAAGTGTATAGCCCATCTTCCAGCCCTATATGCTATGCTAGTTGTTATATGTAATATGTCTATATACATTATACCCTCCAAAATATAATGCTTTAATTTTTGCTTTGAACAATCATATGCATTATTATAAAATTAAGAGGAAAAACTAGCTTTATGTTAACATAACATATTTACCATGTCTAGTTAATATCATTGTTTTATGAAGATCTAGACTTCCATCTGTTATCATTTCTTGTCATCCTAAAGGAACTTCTTTAGCATTTATTATAGCCCAGGTCTGCTGGCAACAAATTTTTTCTCTCACTCCTTTTTTATTTTGTTTTATATGGAAGTGTCTTTATTTTGCCTTCATTACTGAATGATATTTGAGCTTGATATAGAATTCTATGTTATTGTTTCCTCCTTCAGTATTTAAAGATGTCACATCACCTTTTTCTGGCCTCCTATTTTTTTTAAGTTTATTTATTTATTTTGAGAAAGAGAGTGCAAGCAAAGAAGGGGCAGAGAGAGGAGAAAGAGGATACAAGCAGGCTTCACACTGTCAGTGCACAGTCCAATGTGGGGCTTGAATCCATGAACCATGAGATCATAATCTGAACTGAAATCAAGAGTCCAACACTTAAATAGGCCACCCAGGTGCCCTGTGGCCTCTTTTTTCTCTAACTGGTTTCTGCTGCCCTTCACTGTATGACCTTATTGTCCACGTTGGGAATCCCCTTCCTTAAATCTACTTTGTTTAGAGACTCATTTGTGAGTCTCTGTTGTCTTCTTCTGTTCTGTTCTTTTAAACACATCCATCCCTTGTACAACCTAATTGGGCTGTCATATTTAGTTGAGAAATATGACTGATTGCAACTGTACACCACCTGGCTTGGGTAAAAGCAATACTGAGATACTACTGAAATGCAGTGTGTTTCGAAGAGTCTCTCCCCCCAGGGAGTTGGCTTCAGACTACATCCTGGCATGTGGAGATGAGTGCTTCCTCCTGTAAATGAGGGAGGGGCCAAGGTGGAGGTCTTTCCTGGTGTTACTAGTATAACTGAAGCCTCTTCTCTGTTAAGGAGACAAAACAAGTACCATATGACTTCCTGTATTCTATTCTCTGGGGTCTCATCTTTGTAAAGAAATACTGAGATGTGAGAGGAAATGCGTTTGCTTAAATAGAAATTATAATTAAGTCATAAAATAACAAAATATGTATGGGATTTTTTTTTTAAAACTAAAGAAAATTCCAAACAAATCTAAATATAATCATATGAATATCTAACTAAACTGACTTAATTAACAAGAATTTACAACATGTGTCCAAAATGTTTTGGCACTGTTTTAGGAATTTAGTGAAATGCAGTAAACTTGTAATACTTCAGTGATCAAGAATGGAACAGGTTCCATTGGGAAAGGCTTCCAATAAATAGTCTATAGTATATTTGCTTGTTTTTGCAAAAAGAAACATTCTTATGCGACTTGAACTTGAACTTGAAACTAATGAGTAAGGAACCGGACTGGGAGGTAGGGAGGGAAGTGAGATTTCTTACAGTACACCTTTGATATCATTTTGATTTTTGAACCATATAAATGTTTTATATATTCAAAAAAATTAAATCAAAATGGGCTTTTTAAAAATCCTGAAATTCGATACCAATAGGAGCAAATAACTTAAATATATCAAATTGATAAAATAACCAAAGAATTACTTCAAGTAACTGTTGATTTCAAGAGACTTCTTGATTCTGACTAATTCAAATCACTTTTCTCTGACAACTATAATGGGATATATTCTAATGCCAAAAGGAATAGCAAAGAAACCCAAAGATTTACTTACTAGGTTTGTTGAGAAGAGTAACATTAGTATTTGTGATGGTTAATTTGACGTCTCAACTTGATTGGTCCACAGGGTGCCCAAACATCCTGGATAAAGTTGTAAGGGTGTTTCAGATGAGATTAATGTCTGAATTGGTAGACAATTGAAGGCCAATTGCCTTCCCCAGTGTGAATAAACCTCATCCAATCCACTGAGGGCCTGAATAGGTCAAAAAGACAGTACACACACACACACACACACACACACACACACACACACACTCTTGGTTCTGCTTCTCTGGAGAACCCTGACCTCTACAGTATTATAATTTTTTCTTTGGAGAGAGAGAGAGGGCACAGGTAATCAAGGGTGGAGTAAGAGAGCCTGAGAGAGAGAATCTCATGAGGGGCAGAAGGAGAGAGAGAGAGAGGGAGAGAGAGACAGAGAAGCAGGGCTCACCCAAAGTGGGGCTCATGCTCACTGATGCAGGACTCGAACTCACAAACTGTGAGATCATGACCTGAGCTGAAGTCAGATGCCTAACCTACTGAACCACCCAGGCACCCCAACAGTATTATAATTCTAAGATAATTCTATTTTTATTTTGGATAAAGCAAATAATTAAATATGTTAATCTTCTGAGGAGACAAGCATTTCTCTGTAAGAAAAATAAAATAAAATAAAGGAAAAGCCTTATTCTATAACATTTACATAGGAAATATCATTAAAAATTCATGATTATTTTGAAAATACATCTCCTAGTTTGGTTCAGTGAAATGGCTAGTAGCCATGAGCACATGTAGCACCCAGACTTTGGTTTCTAAATGCCATTCTGGTGAGACCAGAAGAAACCAGGGCCCCCTGGAGAAGTGATTGATTTCAGATCTGGGTCAGAGAAAGCACGTGATGAGCCTGGGACAACTTGTACCAGAAAACAAAGCAGTGTTCAAAGACTCATGAGATTACACTAAAAGGGTACAAGAATCAGTTAAAGGAGCTGCTGCTAGTGAAATTTCAAAGAATCTGAGCATCAAAAAATTAAATTATAAAAATTCTGAACTTATAATGATATGCAAAATGTGTGTGTGTGTGTGTGTGTGTGAGAGAGAGAGAGAGAGAGAGAGAGAAATCAAAAGACTGAAATGGAGAGAGAGGGCAGATAAAGCTCTTCTTTTACAGGATGCCAGCTGATAGATATAGAAAAGATTACAGAATTTTAAAAATCATCATTTTGCACACCCTATATAATAATTTATTCAGGCAGGAGTCATCAGGGATTCTTAAGCTGTTGGGTAAAATATGGCTAGTAACAAGGTCTTCACACAATCTATCAATACTATCTATAGTATCAATACTATCTCTCTCCCTGATTATTTACAATTTCAAAAAGAAATCTATATCTGTACAACCGAGAGATCTGGTTTACAACTTTTGGCCACAACCTGAGCCAAAATATCAAACTTATGTCACAAATATTAGGACAATGTAACATCACAGCCTTTTGACATGATGAAATAACAGGTCCTCAATACCACCTATGTAATATTCTTACCAAAATTATTTAATCTGAATATAATCATACATTTAGATTTTACATTGAAGTATAGGAAAAACACAGAAATTACCAGGAACAAATTAAGTAACACTCGGAGGAGGCGGTCAGATCAATCTAGAGGGTAGGACATTATACAAGAATATTGGCCTGAACTCATTGAAAAATACAATGTCATTAAAGACTTAAAAGGAAGTGGATTGTTCTATCATAAAGAAACTTAGAGCAATAATAGCCACATGCAAAGTTTGCACCTTAATAGAATCCCGAATTGAACAGAGGAATACAGACTATATATGAGATGTTCATTTTATTAGATATGATAATGATATTATTACTTATGTAGGAGAATATTTAAGGTGAACTTCTGTGATGACTACAATCTACTTTCAAACAGTGCAGCAGAAAAAGCAGAAGTATGTATACACATACACAGAGAAAACAAGAGCAGGGGCCATGGGGAGAGAGCCAGATTGCACAGGAGAGAGAAGAAGCAAATGGGGGCAGAGTTGGTGAATCTAGGCCGAAAGTATATGGGTTTCTTTTTACAGTTTTTTCCTTTTTTTTTTCTTTTTTCATGTTTGAAAATTTTCAAAATAAGAAGTTGGGGGTGGGGGGAGTATTGATGATAATGCCTTTGAAAACTCAAGTTAAATTGCTGCAGGAAAGAAAAATGATTGATCCATGTTCTTAGATAAGAATAGTAACATCCCCCGCAGCTGGGGAGGGACGCCCGTCACTGTCACTGTCAAGGTTCACTCTGTGATTCTGAGTGCACCTCGTTAATTTAAAAGGGCAAAGTCAATCTGTGTCCTCCCAAGCAGTTGCTATAAAAGGAAGGAGGACTTTTCCAGGGCAGCCAAGCTTCCAGGGAGGCAAATCTTGCAGGAGGAGAGGGCCTTTTTCCAGAGTAAAGAGCAGACAGGGAAATAGATTTGGGCTTGCCTTGGAAAGACAGAACAGGGCATGTGTCCACTGCACAACCAAGACAAGAAAGCGGCAACCGGGAAGGAGGTAGGAGCAGGAAAGGTAAAATGTGGCTGAAGGAAGAAATGTGGGTTCTGAGACGAAGCTTGATATAATTCAATGCATAAGCATGATGTTTTCTCAACTTCTGGGAGAGGGTTTTGGCTATTGTTGTTAATGGAAGATTTTCTGTAGCTTTTCAGTATGTTTTGATTCTTTCATCTGTCTCTAACCTCACCATCCCCCTAATACTTGATTATCTTCAAGACCTCTGCTTCCCTCTTCCTTCTCCCCCTGCACTCAAAAGAAATACTTGGCTGCTATTTTCCCCAGTTCTCACTTGAGTTTTCAGGCCCAGCCTCTCCCTGAGGAGCCTCTTCTGTTACTGGGGATTTGAAAGAAGCACATGTAACCCTTAGAGATTCCCAACTAGGTGCAAAGAATCACGGTTTTACAGCATGAACTGTAATCAATTATTTTTCAAGATCTTTGCTAGAGTGACTGTTTTAAATTTACTACAAGAAAAACCCTTATATCTGTGAAAGGGTGAGGTTGAAGCTAGCAGCTCTGAAGTATATAAATATACAGCATTCACCATTTGGGCAGGAGATCCTACATTTGTATTCCTGTGCTCAGCTATGCAGTCAAAGGTATATAAGACTGGTGGATACTGGTTGAAAATCTCCTCGGAGAGGAAAATGGGCCAGAAGCAAAATATCTGGCCAGGGTACCTTGACACTTCATTTTTTTCCCATGAAATCTGTTCAAAATATCTTCCATTGCACATTTTCTTGAAAAATCAGATTATAGGGGCACCTCTGGCTCAGTCATCTGACTCTTAGTTTCAGCTCAGGTCATGATCTCATGGTTCATGGGATCAAGCCCCACATCAGACTCTGTGCTGATACTGGAGAGCCTGCTTGGGATTTTTTTCTCTCTCCCTGTCTCTCTACACCTTCCCTGCTCGTCCTCTCTCTCTCAAAATAAACTAAAAAAAAAAATTTGCTAAAAAAAAATCAGATTATAAATGTAGTGAGCTCCAGCATGAGACAGTTCTTGTATAACCCAACAAGTACCTATTTCCATAAAAGTTTCAAGTGCCCAGTGGGTACTAAATGTAATGTACACTTCACACAACCTAGAAGACTTCACACAACTTTTTGTCCTGGGGCCATGGCTTTGCCAGATAAATAGTTACTGGTCTCTATCACAAGCTGGCTAAATCTACTTTGCTTTTCACACTGACTGCTAAGATTCAAAGCCCAATTTGAAATCTACCTCTACTAGTGTGATCAAGACCTTGTATCCTGCATAAGGGGCACCAGTTTTGTATCCTCGTGATTTGTTACTTTACATGGGTTGTAGTTCTGTAAGTTGCCTCGAATCCTTCTTAGAATGAGGAGGTATATTTGGGATGAAGAGATCACTGGCTGAGCCTAAAACACAGCAGAGGCTATTCAGGCTCCAGGATGATCTCAATTTGTAGTGGAGCCCACTATATCTTTCTAATAATCAAAGGTAATTTGCCAAAGACCACCAGGTCTGAACCCAAATTCAGTATTGTTCTCTAAGAACAGCAAACCCCTGGAGAGCGGCTCTCCTATGGTGAAGCCAATAAATGAAGCCAACATTCTGGCTCTTCTGATGCACACAAACTGCATCAAGGAACAATACAGTGTTGCAGCACATGCCCCACCAAACGTAAACCTGCATGCCTTTTGATGATGTGCAAACTGAGAGACGTAGGAACTAATTGTGCTGGACACTTGATATGTACTAACCACATACTTTCTGTAACAACATGATTACTCCATTTTTACACACACAAAAAAACTGAGGCTCATAAAACAGGTCATTAAGCTGCAAGAAATGGCAAACCATGAGTTCCAATCCTGATTGGGCTGGTCTGATTCAAAGTCCTGGCTTATGTACCAAGCCTGCGGGACCTATTGCCCGCCCCTGCCTCTGTTTGCCCATGTGTCATGTGCAAAAATGCCACTTCTCCTTTGATCCCTGATGAAGCTGCTATATGAAGTCTATGAAGCATCGTAAATCCTTTGGAGGAAAAGAACATTAAAAATATAAAGCCATGTGGAATGAGACCAAAGAACTACTGGTTGACCACCTGGTTTGATCTGGGGTCCCATGAGAACTAGAGAACGAATATCAAAGAATACATCTTTATCTCTGGCATCCATGGGTGTCATAAAAATTTGTGGAAACTCTAAAGAAGTCCCAGGTTTATATAACCACAGCATTTAAGTGGTGCAGTAGGGCCTGCCATTGTGGTGGTTACAGTGCTAATGCCACTCCCCTGCACTGTCAACCCCGTAAAGGAGCTCTGACCACAGGGGGAAGTGGGGCATGGAAAGCCCTTTCCTCCTGCCCCAGGAGCCACAGTTCCAAGCATAGCACACTGCACGGACCAGTGAATGCAACACTTGGAGCTCTCTGGGGAACCCTCAGCGAACTGCTTTAGAGCTTCTACCTTTCACTTCTCAGATCCCTCAGAGCAGTTCCGAGAGTTGTGTCCTAAAACATTTACCTCCACTTCAAAGAGAATTTTTATGCTCCTCTTTTTCTAATAAAGTTCCAATCCTTTCCATCTTATTTTGGTTTCCTATTCCCCTTCTATACTGATATTATTAATGCTGGTCTCTTTAACTTCTTACCTATGCCATGCTCTCCCATCACAATGCCTTTGCACAAGCTGTTTTCCCTGACTAGAACACTGAAATACCTGCCTGTCCCCAGGTCTTCTCCCTAGCTTTGACTTCCAGGTAGTTTTTCTAGTTTATGTAAGTCATAACTTCTGAGAAGGCCTATTGACTTCCTTGGGGAGTTGGGCCTCTGTTAAGGAGCTCTGCTATAGGTCTGTATGGTTCTTTAACTTTCATGACCATAAGATTATTTATTGTCTGTCTCTTCCTTTAGACTCATAAGGCAGGTACCACATCTTCACTGGTTGCTGCTTAAAATCTTAACAATGCCTGGCACAGACCAGATGCTCAATAAGTGTCTGAGGAACGAATGAGTGAATCTCTCCTAAAGAATGAAGATCTAACTCAGACTAATGCCATCAGAATAATAACAATAAAATATCCTCAGATTTATGCTGCTCTTCATAGTTTAAAAAGTGTTTTCAACAGGTTTATGACAACAAATCTAATAATCTAGATCAAATGAATACATTATTTGAAAGACACAGTTTGCCAAAACTAATACAAGAAGAAATAGACAATCTAACTAAGCCTGTATCTATTAAAGATATTGAATCAATAATTCGTAGCCTTCCAAAACATAAAGCACCAGGCCCAGGTGGGTTCACTGCTGAATTCCACAAAACACAAGGAAGAAATAATGCCAATTCTCTATAATCTCTTCAGAGGATAAAAACAGATAGGATGCTTCCTAACTCATTCTATGATGTCAGCATTCCGCTAATACCAAAACCAGACAAAGACATTATAAGAGAAGAAAACTACAGACCAATATCTCTCATGAACATAACAAACAAAATATTAACAAATCAAGTCCAACAATGTATAAAAGGAATTGTACACCATGACCAAGTGGGATGTATCCTAACTATGCAAGGCTGATTCAACAATCAAAAATAAATTAACATAATTCAGCACATCAATGGAGTAAAAAAGAAAAATTTCATGATTATATCACTAGATGCAGAAAAATCATTTCACAAAATCTAATACCCACTCAAGATAAAAAAAAAATTCTCACTAAACTAGGAATAGAGGGTAACTTCCTCAACTTGATAAAGACTGTCTACAAAAACATTCTTACATCATACTTAATGGTCAGAAACAAGAAGAAGTTTTTTGCTAAAATTAAGAACAAGGCAAGGATATACTCCCTCAACACATTGTCTCAGTATCATAGTGGAAGTCCTAGCTAATGCAATAAGACAAGACAAAAAATACAAAGCATAAAGAAATAAGTAGAAATAATAGAAAGAAATAAAACTATCTTTGTTTGCATATGACATGATCATTTATCTGAAGAATCAACAAACAAACTCTTGGAACTAATAAGTGATTATAATAAGTTTGCAGGATATACACTTCATATAAAAAATGTGTTTTCCTATATACCAGCAATGAACAAGTGGGATTTTATAATAAAACACAATATCATTCACATTAGTACACACTCCCAAAATTCTTATACAAAATATGTATGAGATTTATATGAGAAAACTGCAAAACTCTGCTAAAATAAATCAAAGAAGAACAAAATAAATGGAGAGATATTCCATGTTCATGGATAGGAAGGTTCAATATTGTTAAGATGTCAGTTCTTTTCAACTTTACCTACAAATTCAATGCAATCCCAATCAAAATCCCAGCAAGTTTTTTTGTGGATATAAATAAACTGATTCTAAAGTTTATATGGAGAAGGAAAAGATCAGGGATAGCCAATACAATACTGAAAGAAAAGAAGAAAGCTGGAAGACTAACAATATGGCACAACTTCACTACTTACTATAAAGCTACAATAATCAGTTTAGTGTGGTATTGGCAAAAGAATACACAAATAAATCAGTGGAACAGAATAGAGAGCCCAGAAATAGGCTCACATAAATGTAGTCAAATGATCTTTGACAAAGGAGCAAAGGCAGTACAAAACAGCAAATACAAATACATTTTTTTTTCCAAATGGAGCTGGAATAACAGGACATTCACAAGCAAAAAAGTGAATCTAAACAGACCTTACACCCTTCATAAAAATTAACTCAAAATGGGTTATAAACTTCAATGTAAAATACAAAACTATAAAACTCCTAGAAGATAACATAGTAGAAATCCTAGATGAACTTGATATGGTAATGACTTTTTGATGCAACACCAAAGGCACAATTCATGAAAGAAAGAATTTATAAGCTGAACTTCATTAAAATTAAAAACTTCTGCTCTGCAAAAGACAATGGCAAGAAAAACGAAAAGACAAGCTACGAATGAGGAGAAATATTTGCAAGATACACATCTAATAAGACACATTTGGACTGGTATCCAAAATATGCAAAGAACCCTTAAAACTCAACAACAAGAAAACAAACAGCCCAATTAAAAAATGGGCAGTAGATCTTAACAGATCCCTTATCAAAGAAAAAAATGCAGGTGGTAAATAAACATATGAAAAGATGCTCCACGTCATATGTCATCAGGGAAATGCAAATTAAAATAACAATGAGATACCACTACACACCTATTAGAAGGACCAACAGCAAAAACACCGAGAACACTAAGTTCTGACAAGGAGGCAGAGCAATAGGAGTTCTGCTTGAGGAATGAAACCTGGCACACTTTGGAAGACATCATGGCAGTTTCTTACAAAATTAAACATACTCATACTATATGATCCAGCAATTATGCTCTTAGGTATTTTTTCAAAGGAGCTGAAAACTTGTTTCCACATAAAAACCTTCACATGGTGTTTATAGCAGTTTTATTCATAATTGCCCCAAACTGGAAGCAACCAAAATGTCCTTCGGTAGGTGAACGCATAAATGAATTGTGGTACATCCAGACAATGCAGTATTATTCAGCAGTAAAAAAACAAAATTGAGCTATCAAGCCATTAAAAGACATGGAGGAAACTCAAATGCATATTACTAAGTGAAAGAAGCTAATCTTAAAAGTCTACTGACCATATTATTTCTGCTATATGGCATTCTGGAAAAGGCAAAACTATGGAGACAGTAAGATGACCAGTGGTTGCCTGGGATTGAAATGGGGAGGGATGAACGCAGGGTGCACTGAAATTTTAGGTCAGTGAAAATACCATGCTTGATACTATAATGACAGATCCATGTCATTATACACTTTCCAAATCCATAGAAAGTACAACACCAAGAATGAACCCTAATGTTAACTATGAACTTTAGGCAATAATGCTGTGTCGATGTAGGTTCTGATTTGTAATAAATGGATCATTTTGGTGTGGGATGCTGATAATGGAGAAGGCTATACATGTGTGGGGGCAGGAAATATATGGGAACTTTTTGTATTTCTCAGTTTTGCTGTGTACCTAAAACTGCTCTATAGTCTTTTTTTTTAAGTGCTTTTGCATACATTATTTTTATAACCCTGTAAAAAAATGTGTTTCTTATAGAAGGGTTTTTATTTTTTTGGAAATCTTTCATTCTTATATTTTTGCTCTGTAAGTGGTAGCAATTCCACACTCGTGTCTCCCTATAATTTTTCTTTTAGGTAACTAACATTGATTTGGCCTTAATGGTATCTTTAGGCACTTTACTAAGCTAAGACTTCTTACTTACCTTCTGGCTGGGCAACCCCAGGGCAAGATGCTGGTTTCTCCATTTGCCCCCCAGTACTCCCCCTTCCAGCCCTCCTACATAGCCTCTATTTCTATACCTGATTCTGATGTCCCTCTCTTTTGCCTGCTAGTTTTTGTCTCCTGTCTGAGCAGAGCGCTCGTACCTTGGGATCTAGCACAGGAGACTGGTCCGAGCTCTGGTACGGGCCTGGCTCTCCTCTCAGACCTCCAGGTCCTCAGGGAACTTGAGGCAAGGAGCTGCCCCCCAGATCCCTCCCTACCACTAGCCCACCTCCATCGGCTTCATTTGGCCCTTTATGAAAGCTAATCGACCCTGGAGTACTTTCCTCACTAGAGTCAAGTAAGCCACACGTCCAGCAATTCAAGAGGGTGCCACAAAGCAGGACTGTGAAAGCAGAAAGAGGAAGGTGGATTGTAAGCTTGAAATGAGCCGCTGATGAGTATCCACTCCCAGAAAACAAGAAGGACCTTGCTAAACTGCTGCCAGATTCAGAGCCTGTTTCTTCCCCAAGTGGATCTAGCTGAAAATATACTGGCTATCAGAAAGGACAGGAAAAACAAAACAAAACAAATGCCCAGCATGTGTGTTGAACACCAGACCACTCAAGGCAGAAGCTGGCCAGTCTATGCCAGATGGCCAGAACGCACACAACTCCAACTCACAAACTCAAGATTTGCCTGGACCAAGGGTGATGAAAATGCAGTGTGTCCTGGGCTTAAAAACTACTCCTACCTTCATGAAAAGTTGGGGGCAGGAGTGGGAGAGAGGGGAGGAGAGGAGGCCTCTGAGGCCACAGTCTCAGTCTCAGGGAGACTGGCCCTTTCCAGGCTCGGCTGGGAGACTCACAGTTAAAATCTACTACATCATTTATATGCTTGGATAGTAAATTTATCTCTTTCCTTCTTTTTTTTCACAGTAGGGGAAATGGGAAGAGGAGGAGGCCAATAAATAATCTGATGTCCTGATAATATTTGACAACACTTGAATTAGGTGTCTGCACTGTATTGGAGGAAAATATTTGGCTATTGGATTAAAATCTAAAAACCCTTAGAACAATAATAAATAAAGTACAATGCTGACAACCCAAAGCACAGTGAACGAGTACCCCAGGGAGGTCTGAACACTTGATCCAGAACTGCAAATGCAAGCTTGAAATCTCTTTGAAGTTTTATGCTTAGTCTTTGAAATTCATCCAAATTCATCCAATGGGCATTCTGCCCATTAATGTTTATTTTAATATGAAAATAATATTCTTTCTCCTCCAAAATTATCAAATAAAACCCAGTGTTCCAGAAAGGTGTGGCAGGGAACACATAGCTCAGTTTCAAATGTCCAGGGGTATGAATAATCAGGTATCCAAAGTCTATGTGCATTTAGAGCAACTGTTGGCTGACCATCTCGCTGCCCTGGGTGACAAAGACAGGAAGTGCAGACCTCAGGTTCTGGGTAACAAACGGACAACAGAGAACCTCTTTTCAAAAGAGGATGGTAGAGACACTACAGAGCACCTTTCATAAGTTACATTAGGGAAAAGGCATTATATCTGGGAGTACAGTGTACACAGGAGTCTCCTAGGGTGCTAAGATCCTTGGGGTCCTTCTTATGGTCCACATTAGTTCAGGTAGGTGAGGCGGCACTAACAAAACAGACATGCAATGGCTCCACACAATAGAAATAGAACAGTCCCTGAAAGTTCTGCTCCATGGAGACCTACAAGAACCCAGGCTGAGCATGGCTCTGCCATCTTTAAAATGTGACTTCCAAGGTCACCTGGGGGCTGCCACCTCAGTGACCTGGAAGAAGAAAAGAGCATGTTGGAGAAACCAATGCAAAGTTTTTACAGGCCAGGTCTGAAGGAAGACTCACATACTCCTGCTCATATTCCACTCATTGCCCCTCAGTCATATGATCAGACTGAATTGCCAGAAGCCTGGGAAAGGGAATCTATATGTATGTTCAGGAAGAAAAGGGAAACATAGATTTTGTAGAGTTGCACTTTTTAAAAAACGTTTATTTATTTTTTAAAGAGAGAGAGAGAGAGAGAGAGCAGGGGAGGGACAAGGAGAGAGAGCCAGGGGACAGAGGATCCTAAGCAGGCTCTGTGCTGTCAGTGGCTAGAGCCAGACATGGGCTCAAACTCACGAAACGTGAGATCATGACCCCAGCCAAAGTCAGATGCTTAACCGACTGAGCCACCCAGGAGCCCCTAGAATTGCACTTTTTGCCATAACACCCGAGGCCAGGAAATCCCATGAAGCTGTGTCCACTAATTTCAGATAGATTATATAATGGGATAGTTGCTACATGGGGCACCAGCACATTTCTGGGTGATTCTAGACCCTCTTTATTGTTTTAGTTATGCTAAAGAGAGTCCCCAAATCAATGAGCTATAAGAAAGTTTCCTGGCACTTTTTCAGAATATTAGTTGTTCTAGAACCTTGATCTTGATCAGTTAATTCCAGACCCTCTGCAATACAAGTAATAAAAATACTTATCACATTAAGACCTAATTTTTTTCCTAAAACTGTTTTCATTTTAACCTTTTAAATTTAACTCCCAATAAGCATGTCTCTGGAGCACGGGAAGTATTTATGAGACCAATTCAAAATAACGAATAATCCCATATTCCTTTACTTATGATTTTTCCTCATACTAAGTTTTCCTTCCTCACCTCATTGGTTGGAGTGTGGCCTGTGTGGTTTGTGGCTATGCAAGTTAAAATAATCATTTGCAAAAACTTTTTTCTTTTTGCAAAATACAGTTTCCCCTGAACAATACAGTTTTGAACTGTGTTAGTTTACTTATACACGGATTTCAATAAATGCAGTGCAGTCCTGAAAATATTTTTTCTCTTCCTTATAATTTTCTTAATAACATTTTATTTTTTCTAGATTGCTTTGTTATAAGAAAACTGTATATAATACAGATAACATAAATATACGTGTTAATTGACTGTTTATGCTATCAGAAAGACTTTTGGTCAACAGTAGGCTATTGGTACTTAAGTTTGGGGGTAGTCAAAAGTTACATGGATTTTCAATGGTGACAGTGGTCAGTGTCTGTAACCTCCATGTTGTTCAAATGTATAGCAAACATTTGGGTCAGATGTATAACAACAGCATGACAGATTAATGACAGATCTTTCTCTGAAATGAAACACTTCATACTTGGAGTCAGAGCCAGGACTAATGAGACCTGTTAGGGCAACTTCTGACTAGGTTGTGTCCTGTACCTGCGTCTCTCAAGCAGTGTCCTTCACCAAGCATATTATATAAGCTCCCCTGTCCAAGGCCTAGGGACACCTTGGATTTGTACAGTTTTCTCATAGGAATTTTCTTTCCAGAAGGATAGCACTGTTTTCAAAGACCCAGAGCTCAGTAAAGTCTGTCTGTCACTGCCTTTTCCTTCCTCCTAGTAACTTAGCAGCACCACAGAAAGTCCTGAGTGGCACCTTTTGATCTTCACCCAAGGCCACCACATTGTCCAACTCCAGAGCACATGATTTGGAGGGCAATATTAAGGGACCTCTTCATCATAAAAATTCAAAAAGATGGCATGTGAATTCAGGCTTTCTGGTCTTTGGTAGGCAAGCACAAGTGGGTTCTTCAAGTTCCAGTTATATCCTACAGGTAAAGTTCTATCGGCTCCAATGGAACAGTAAATAAGGGGACTTCCAGTTTTAATGAAATGGTTTAGAAACCAAGTCATTTAAAATATTTGGTAATGCAAGATGAAATAGGACAAATATGATTTTAGATGCAGCTTGAAAAAAAAGTAAAGGAAATCCCAGAAGTCAGAAATAAAGAGTAAACAAATAAAACCAAAGTAGTGAGCATGTGAGCTGACACTGTGACTTCCCCAGAGGAAGAGTTGTCAGTCTCCATAAGCTTGAGGCTTGAATTTCAATACTCTTGCCAAGACAGGAGGCAGAGTTTTGGTCCCATAAGAGTAAGGAAGATCAAGACTCCTATAGGAAGTGAGTGTCCTTAAATAACGACACCCTCAATAAAAGATTACGCTAGATAAATATCCACACAAGATTATAGGGACAGGGATAGGGAATGGGAAGGGGGTAAAACTTGTATGTCCCTTCTTGCCCTGGCAGTCAAGAAAAAAAAAAATGCTTCCTGGAAATTCATTACTATCCTTCATGTATATTTTGGATCCTATTTCATACTAACAGCATGGTTCAGGAAAACCCAATTAAAGAAAAAAAATATGAAAATTTTCCACCCAATAACCCCCAGGGAACTGAACTCAGGCTGCACAATATTTTCATTTAAAAAAAGTTTTTAATGTTTATTTATTTTTTAAAGAGAGAGAGAGAGAGACAGAGAGTGTGAATGGGGGAGAGGCAGAGAGAGAGAAGGAGACACGGAATCCAAAGCAGGCTCCAGGCTCTGACCTGTCAGTACAGAGCCTGATGCGAGACTTGAACTCACGAACCATGGAATCATGACCTGAGCCGAAGTTGGACCAACTGAGCCACTCAGGCACCCCCTTGGCTGCACAATATTTTCAGAGGATGAGCTCACAATCAAAACTTTTAAAATGCCTGAGGAAATAATCTATGATTAAGAGCCAGCAGACAAAATGAACAAAAGTATTAGAACCCAAGAACTTCGGGTAATTGGATAAACTTACATGTTAAAAAATAAGAATATTTGACATGAACAAAACATAAGAGAATAAAACATTACCAAAAATGAAAAATAACCAAATAAAAATTTTAGAAATAAAAATCTAGTAATTGAAATAAAAAAACTCAGAAGATAGGTTTCATCTGACTAGACACAGCTGATCAGAGAATCTGTGGACTGGAAAGCAAATATAAGGAAATTATACAAATGCAATACACAGATTGAGAAATGAAAAATATCAGGGGCACCTGGGTGGCTCAGTCAGTTAAGCGTCTAACTTCAGCTCAGGTCTTGATCTGCTGGTTCGTGAGTTGGAACACCGTGCCGGGCTCTGTGCTAACAGCTTAGAGCCTGGAACCTGCTTCAGATTCTGTGTCTCCCTCACTCTCCATCCCTCCCCTGCTCGCATTCTGTCTCTCTCTGTCTCTCTTTCTCTCTCTCTCTCAAAAATTAACATTACAAAAATTTTAAAAACAATTAAGATTATCAAAGAGCAGTTAAGAGATATTCAAATAAAATGAAAACAACTAAACATATCTAGTAGAAGTTGCAGAAAGAATCAACAGACTGAGGAGAGCCATATTCATCGAGAGAAAGGCTGAATATTTTCCGGAATTCATAAAAAACATGAATCTGTAGATATAAGAAGTGCAAATATTCTAAGTGAAATAAAATAATTCCACACTTGAACACATCATGGTAAAACTACAAATCAGAAGGCAAAGAGAAAACCTTAACACAACCAGTGAGATCATCCTTTAGACTGAGAGCAGATACACTATAACAGCACAATAAAAAACAAGGCAATGCAATACTATCTTCAAAATGATGATAAAATACAACTCTCAACTTTTTACATCCAGTGAAACTATTGTTCAAGAGTGAGAACAAATTCAAAATATTTTCAGACAAACCAAGACAGAGCAGTGAGTTCATGGACTCTCACTGAACAGATCACCAAAGGATTTTCTTCAAGAAGTAATCAGATGCAGAAGAAAGATGATGTAAGATGTAATGATAAGCGATGACATTGGTAAGCATTCAGGTAAACCTAAGCGAGAATCAGCTGTATAAAAAACAATGATAGATTTTAGGAAAGAGGCATAAAAAGTGGAATAAAATACTAGACAACACTGATATTTGATTGAGGAAATCAGGGGGCTTAGAACGTGAAACATTCCAAGGACCATGCACGATGCAAGAAGGCAGGAAGAATGAGCACAGACTTTGTTAGCTGATGTTCAAAACTGGAAGATAATCACTAAAAGAATAGAAATAGATTATGTTACTTCTAAATCAATAGCAGCAAAATAGAAAAGAGAATTAAGAAAACTCAACCATCCCAGCAGAAATCAGGAAAAAACATTTAAAAACAAATTTACGTATAATATGTATATATATTATAAACAGAAAACACAAAATAATATGGTAAGAATAAAGATTTTAAAACACAATGAATATGGAATATATAAAATATTTATTAAAATATAACAATAAGGAAATATAAATGGATTAAACTTATGTTAGATTTAATTCAATCCATGGAAAAAGATGCAACCTACAAAAGATTCAATACAACTGACGATAAACATATGGAAAGAATTCTCAGCTTCACTAGTAAAGAAAAAATGAGTTCACATATGGATTTTAAAATGACAATCCTTAGTGCTGAAGGGAGTGGGTAAATCGACATTCTTTTAAAATGTTGACTGTAAATAAATTGGAACAAATTTTCTGGAGTACGGTTTGTAACATATATCAAAAGGCTTAAAAATACACATACCTAGCAATTACACTTTGAGGAAATAATCAGACAGTGTGTGCAAAAATTATCTACAAGAATGTTCTAATTAATTATCCATTCAGTGAGGTGGCTCAGTCAGCTGAGCGCCTGACTCTTGATTTCGGCTCAGTTCACAATCCCAGGGTCATAAGATGGAGTCCCACATAGGTCTCTGCACTGAGCAAGGAGCCTGCTTAAGATTCTCCCTCTGCCCTTCCCCCACTTGAACACACACACTCTCTCTCTCTCTCTCCTCTCTCACTCTCTAAAAGAAACAAAAGAGAGGGAGAGTTTACTAGGTGCCAGGCATTGTTCTAAATGCTTTACTAACACATCTTAATCTCCATTACAACTACATGAGCTAGGTCTTTTTATTATCCTCATTTTATAGGTATGAAAACTCAGGCACAGAAAATTAATTTACCAACTTGCCTAAAGCCATTCACCAAAGAGCCTCCCTTTTCTTTTTCTTTTTCTTTTTTTTTTAAGAAGTTTTTATTTTAGTGGTTTGTCCCTTCCAATTTGAAAATGATTTTTTGGGACACTCATCACAGTTGAAGCCAAAGGCCATGGGCAGAGACGAGAGTGCTGAAAATTTGGTAATCACCACCAGAGTATGTACAGAATCTCTCTGAGTTCCGTCCCTTAGTCTAAACCTGGCTGCTCTATTTTCATCGCCTGGGTTTAATCTTATGTCATTCTGCTGATTAACTTTTTATAGAAGACAAAAGGAAATTGGAAAACAGGTAAGATTATGTATCAGATGTGATAACCAATCTAAGGAATGAACATTGCCTGGGGCAGATTTTCCATAAAAGGCCACCACCATGTTTTTCTACCTCAATTATTCTTCCAGAACCTGGGCATTCCCCTGTTAAGAGAAAAGTCCCTGTCCTGTCTTCGTGAATCTGGGTGGGTTCTCCAGTGCCACCATGACACATGTTTATTCCATTATGTGGTCAGTAAAACACATGTTCTGGGGAATATTTTATTTTAATAACACGAACCATACGAAACAGCATACATCCTAATATTGTGAACATACACACGTATGTATGTTAATACAAAAATCATTTATACACAGGTATATTTAGATGTGGGAAAAAGCAAGGATGCATTATACACTGAAATATTAACAATCTATAATCCCAGGATTATCAAAAAAATTTTTTTGCTCACTTTTCATATTTCCACAAGGAACATCTATTTCTCATGCAATCTGAAACAAAGAAATAGTAATTTCAAAGATAAAGAAATCGATGTGGCTGATGGGGTGGGTGGGGGTCAGAGAGAGAAGACATCTGCCTGCCTGGTAGGAAGCTTCTTTGTTTCTGAGGTTTCCTGGTCCCGCCTAACCTGCTGCCACACTTCCCCAGCACCCAAGCTAGCCAGCTTCTTTTCTATCACCCCCCCACCCCCGCCCAACCCCCAGCATCTCCAGCTGTGGCTCTTGGCGGCTGTCATCCTGGGTCAGCTGCCTAGCCTCTCGCCCTTGGTCCAATCCAAGAAGACACTAAATTACTTGGGGAGTCACATGGGTATTTCCTTTATGTCATCAGAGGAAATGGGCCCAGGTGTAAACAGTCCACAGTGGGAGACAATAGCAATTCATTAAATACAGTCAACAAATGTTTGTCGAACTCCTACCATGTGACACACACCATCTTTCAGGTTGAACAACCTTGAATTCAAGGAAGTACCCTAAATCAGCCTCTTCCAATACACTCCTCTGGTGCTTTTTTTTTTTTTTTTAAATAACGATCACAACAATAAAGTTGCCTTTGACATAGATAAAAACCATAATCTCCTCCTCTCTCTGATCTATAGATGAGCTCGTGCATGCTAACAAATGTTCAAGTAATTATTTGATTGCAACTCATTTGGATTCTTAATTAAGTTCCTCAGTCTTTAATTAATCTCTACAGCATCCATTCCTATCACTAAAATGGAATAAAGGCTGGGGCACATAGAAACTGTTCACCTACAATTTTATTTTCTAGTCTTACTTTTTTCTTTTTTAATTTAAATTCAAGTTAGTTAACATACAGTGTAGTCTTGGCTTCAGAAGAAGAAAGAACCCAGTGATTCATCTCTTACATATGGACACCCTGTGCTCATCTGAAAAGTACCCTCTTAATGCCTGTCACCTATTTAGCCCATCCCCCCATCCACCTCCCCGCTCCAGCAACCCTCAATTTGTTCTCTATATTTAAAAATCTCTTATGGTTTGCCTCCTTCTCTGTTTCTATCTTATTATTCCTTCCCTTCCCCTATGTTCATCTGCTGAGTTTCTCAAGTTCCACATATGGGTGAAATCATATGATACCTAGTCTCACTTTTTAAGAAGTGAACTGTTAGTGTCATTTGGATGGAAATATCCTGTATAATGAAAGTTTAGAAAAATTCTTCCTGCTAAAAGCACATTTTTCATCTCCAACTCACCCAAGTCTGAACCGGCAGTCTGAAGGAGGCTGACAGCCCTTTCGGGTTCAACCACCCACACCCTCAGCCTTTTTGGATGCAAACCTGAGGACATTCTTCAGAGCATCACATTTTTTTTTCTTTTAACCTTTTCTGGCTCCTCCAGGACCTCGTAGCTGTTCTTACAAAAGCAGTGTATAGATCAAGAGCATCCAAAACTCTTTACGGTAGGGGTGCTTCTCCTTGAATTAAAATACTTCTCTTAAAATGGGGTTTGGCTTTTTAGCTGTTATGAATTCTGTCACTCTTAATTATTGAGATGCTAAGAAGACCTCATTTAGTAAAGTAGGGAAGCATTTCAACAAGAAATCAATCTGAGAAGATGCATATAAATTTATTAACTGTTTTTTTCTCTTTTCCCTCGGCCTGTGTCTCACACTTATTTTTAAATATGATTTATTTATACTTATTGACTGCTTTCATTTAATTAATTTAGAAAGCATCTAAGTCATCATAAACTTTACTTTGCTAGGACCCCAAACACTGGTCTAAACTAAACTACCCTAACTCTGAGTAGATTATTGCTTTTCTGGTTTGTTTTTTTTTGGGGGGGGGAGCAGAATGGGGTTGCCTATAGTGATTAAAGATTCATATAAAGGGATTTTAACTAAAAAAAAGAATAATTTTTCTTACATAGAAAATACTGAAAGAAGCCCCATAGAGTCAAGTTCTTTACAGTGTTTAACTGAGCTAAGGGATCAAGATGCATGATCACTGCTGACCCGTCTCCCCGTCTGCATTTCTCTCTCATACAAAGAAATGAATGGGCACCTGGAAATCAGACCCAGCCATCCTGCTCGCTGTGGGCTAAGGGGTCAATCCCTCACAGCTAGAACACTAATAAACTTCAAGTCACAAATGTAATAGGACTGGGGGCTTCTGCATGTATTTCGGTTCTCACTAGGGGACCATGATATGATGCTCAATTATTTTCTAACCTCTAGAGTCTGAGGCAAAGAAATATCTCCTCCCTGAGAAATGTGGGCAACAAGTTTTTTTTTTTTTTTAAGTTCACATTGTTCTCCCCATAGACATTAGCAAGTACCAGTGATGGTCTCCACTCTGTCTCCCTCCTCCAGATACACAAAGGTAGATGGGTTGCATGTGCCGTGAGCAGGCGCGGTAGGTTGTGTCCCACGTGTAACTCCCAACACAACATGTGTTGCATCAAAAATTAGGTGTGTCCTGCCATGGCCATGGAATCTCAGGATTGTGACCAAAACTGTTCTTTGCCATCACAGAGACAGTGTGATGAACTGGACTTTTAACATCTGGGTAGGATAGTCTGGGAAACTGAGCCACAATATCCCAAGAGCAAATCATTCACCTCAGATCATCAGCTGAATTCAGGGCACAGAGAGAGGTTTTTATTTTCAGTTAAGCCGGGTTCCAATTGCAGAACCTTCTGTAGATGCCAAGCCATTTGTACCCTGACCCTCCCCAGCTCAGGAAGTTGTCCTGACATGGATGTCAGTGGGAAAATGCTCATGAATTTTCAAGTAAACATTGCTCAGCCTAAATGTTTTAGGCAGTAGGGCTGTCTATAGGCCGGAAGGAAATACATTAACAAGGGGGTAGCTCTGGGTAGGATATTATGAGTGACTTTTTTCTTCTTCTGTAATATGTTTTCAATTTTCAAAATTGTCTACAGTGAGCATGTATTACATGTATAATTTTTTTAAACTAATTTAAAGGGTGGATGGCAAACTATACAAAAAAGGTAATGACTCTTCCTAGAGCCCCTCAAAATGCTGAGGTCTCAAGAAGCCAGATTTCTTTGTGGCCTGTTTCTGGAAAAGAGAATTTCTAGAGCCTTTCAGAAGCTCCAAAAGCTTCTGGAGCACATTTGACTAAACCCTCTTGTACTGGCTGTCACTCCTAGTAATCAGTTACTTAGGGAAGCAGTAGGTAAAGGAAAAACTATCTTGACTCTCTAAAAATATATAGTTCAAAAGTCACTGTGTGTTGGATACACAGCTCTCAAATCTCCTTCATTAACCAATACAGTGGACCAAAAAAGAAAAAAAAGCACTGAGCTCCCTCTGCAGGTCAATGATAGTATTAACTGTCCAGTTTTCTGTTCTTGGCCTCCTTGAAAGAATCTGAGAACCTAGCCAACAAAACTGGCAGTTATTTTAAAATGAAATGAAACGTACTGATACCAAACAACAAGAACAACCAAAACAAAAATAGAAAAAATCTTTATCTTGTGCATTCTGTGGTAACAGAGCAAAACAGTATTTAAATAAGCATAGGAAATAGGAACAGCTCTTGTAATTTCAGTTCCATGAAAAAAAAATCAGTAGAGGGTGATTAAAATAGCATTACCAATTAGAAAGCCAAAATCGGGACTGCAAGACAATATTTCCTGCTCCAACGGACAAAGGCCTCCGTCATGGTCTCAAACTGCTTCACAGAAAAGGAATCGGTAAAATGGAAGTGACAGAATTACGCGGAATCTATTTTTCCTTCTTTCACATGTAAATTTTAGTCAGCTCTTTGATAGCCCAGCTTCATTCTCCTCATCAATAAAGTGAGAGTGTGCTAGGTCATGTCTCGAGATTCCAGTAAGCCCTAACAGATAAACCAAAACTATGATTGTAATAAGGTATCCCAAGGTATATTAAAGAATTGAATTATATTAAAAGGGGTATATCTTCAAGCTCATTTCAGTGGAAGGGTTAGAGGTGATAATTTATATAAAGTAAATAACACACGGAAGGTACTCAATGAATAGTTGTTGAGTAAGCATTGCCATCTGGGATAGGAACCCTGTCTCTGGTCACAGTGGCTGGCCTCAACACCTCTGGCCCCTTCTCTCCCTGGAAGAAATCCTTCAGAAACTCAGCGAGGCCTCTGACTGGCCTTCCTCACTATTCTTTCAATACATCTGACCCTACATTAAACATGACTTTGAATCAAACTCAAATGATGACCTATAATTTTTTTTTTAAGACAGAAAATTGAGGGGCACCTGGATGGTGACTCAGTTGGTCAAGCATCCAACTTCGGCTCAGGTCATGATCTCACGGCTCATGAGTTCAAGCCCCGAGTTGGGCTCTGTGCTGACAGCTCAGAGCCTAGAGCCTGCTTCGAATTCTGTGTCTGCCTCTCTTTCTCTGTCCCTCTCCTGTTCCTGTTCTGTCTCTGTCTCTCACTCTCTCTCTCTCTCTCTCTCTCTCTCAAAAATAAACATTAAAAAAAATTTTTTTAAGAAAAGAAAATTGAAACCCTTCTCTTATGGAGTTCATGCTAAGAAAATTGAGGGGGGGAAATGCCTTTGAGAGACTTTCAATAAGACTTAAAGAACCAAAACCAAATAGATCAACCCAAACTTGAGAGACGCTGGAAACCACGCACGCGGAATCTGCAGTGTGCACGCACAGATTTTTACTGCATGAATTATGACAGCACCTCTCCATTACTTTCAGGAGGAAGCAATGCTTAAGGCTTAGCTGGGAATCCTGAACATTGGTGCCTACAGAGAGGCCAGTCTATGAACTACGTATTTCTGGCCCATGGCAAGGTAAGCATAGAAACTGAAAATGAGAGTATTCAATATTATGTCTACTGAATATGACACTTAAAAATTAAGCTTGCACTTTACATTTCATTTTTTTAGTTTATTTGTATTCTTCCCTGCCAGTAATCCTTTATTTTACTTTACAAGAGTGTCCATCCAAAATAGATTGGAGATTTAAACAACAAAAACTTCATTGGTGATACACTAGGGAAAGTTTGAGAAGCACAGTTCTAGTCTGTATTTTCTTCTAGCCAGAGTGAGTATGAAGTGCCATATCCAATATGACAGCCACTAACCACATATGGCTGCTAAGCACTGGAAACATGGTTGGTCTAAATGGGGATTTACTGTAAGGATAAGATACACACGGATTTCAGGTCCCAGTAAAAAAATGTACAGTATCTCAATGTTTTAAAAAGGTGTTGAAATAATAAGAGACTCTCAAAGACTAAGAACAAACTGAGGGTGGGGGTATGAGGGAGGGGGGAGAGTAGGTGACAGGCATTAAAGAGGGCACTTTTTGGGATGAACACTGAGTGTTATATGGAAACCAATTTCAAAATAAATTATTTAAATTTAAAAAAGGTGTTGAAATAATAATATTTTGGAAATATTGGGCTAAAATATATGATTAAAATAAATTTGATATGTTTCTTTTTAATTTTTAATGTGACTTGAAAATTTATATTTAAATACATGTGGCTTGTATTTGTGATTCACGGTTTCCATACTTCTGTTGGGTAGTACTGAGTGTTGCTTTAGACTTTTCTCCTCATGCTGTCTTTGAACCAGTTTTGTGGTATCCAATCTTACCATTACACAGTCAGCTTGAATGTACTTCTCCAGTAAAACCTTTCATGAACCATAAAAAAGCTCCCAACACACTGTGCAACTACAGTGCTTAGTACAGACCTTCATCTATACGTATATACATATACGCATGGGATATGATCACAGTGAAAACATTGAGTGGATAATTTAGATTTGGTGGTCAGGAATGGCCTCTCTGAGGTGATATTTAAGCAGAAAGATGACAAGAAGGTATGAGACCCACAAAACTGGAGATGAATATATTAGGCAGAGAAAAAAATTCATGCAAGTTTCCTAAATAGAAACAAGTTTGGTATTTTGAAGTAAAGAAAATGGCGGCAGTAAGTTGGAAGAGGAATTGAAGAAGAATTTCTGTTTCTAGCAACAGAATAGAGAGCCTGAACAGCCCTCCCAACTGAAAAATAAAACTCTTGGTAAAATTAAGGATTCTTTTAAATGAATTGCAGAACTGGCATGAATGAAAGTATTCACTGAAAGTAAAAAATATAATGAAATAGGCGTTTATCTTGAATGTTTTTGCTGAGCCTTAGAGACTTGAATTTCTGCTTCAACGACCACATGGGCCTGGGGGACAGAAGGTGTAATGGTGAATTTTACACGTTGATGTGGCTGAAACCACATTCCCCAGATATTTGGTCAAACATTATTGTGGATGTTTCTGTTAGGATGTTTTTGGATGAGATTTATATTTACATCAGTGGACTTTGGGTAAACCAGATTGGCCTCTATAATGCGGGTGGGCCACATACAATCAGTTGAAGGCCTGAATAAAACAAAAGGCTGACCTCCCTCGAGCAGAAGGTAATTCTGACATTAGACTGCCTTTAGACTTCATCTGCCACATCAGCTACTTCTGATTTTTTCAGAAGTCTGCCTTTGGAATCGAATGGCAATCTTTTCCTGAGTCTCCAGTCTACTGGGTTAGCTCATCAGATTTTGGACTCATCTAGCCTTCACACACACACACACACACACACACACACACACACACACACACATCTAGTTGGTTCTGTTTCTCTGGAGAACCACAACTAATACCGAAGGTAAAACCTAAATGGAGAGTCTGGTAGGAAACCTATGACATAAACCTGAAATCTCAGAGAGGGTTTATAACCTCAATATATGGACAATCCAGAAATAAACTCACCATACAAATTACATAGCAAAAAAATTAACTCAACTTTGACACCAGGTAGTAGTGGTGAAAAGAAAACAGAACCAGATAAATAACAATCATAAGCCACTTTTTGTATGGGTTTGTGGTCCAAATTCATACTGCTCATATGATCCAAAGAAACCTTTAAGGGAAGATTTTTTTCCTGAGTAATTTTTAAAGTGTCTCATAAATTTCAATACAGTAAAATTCAGTCTTTGTGATATATAGTTCTATAGGTGTAGTGTATCCACAACTATAACCATGATACTAAGCAGTTCTATCCCTCTCCAAAAAAAAATCCCTTTGTAGTGAAACACTTCCCCCAGCCACCAAATACTTCCACCCACTGATCTGTTCTCCACTGCGATAGTTTCGCCTTCTCCGGAATATCATACAAACTGAATAATAATAGAGCATGGAATCTTTTTGATAATTCATCATCTTTGATGATTATTAGCATTCATGCCACTTAAGCAATTCATTTTAAAAGATTCTCAAAATACTTTAAATATTAAAATGCATTTGATATTCATACATGTTGTTACATCTATCAATAGCTCATTGTTTAATATTATTCCATTGTATGAATGCACCTCAATTTGTTTATCCACTCACCAGCTAAAGGGTAATTAGGTGGTTTTCAGGTTTTCGTAGTTACAAACAGAGCTGCTTTTTTAATGTAAATTTTTATACATTTGCATTAGGATTTTAATATGAACATAATTTTTATTTCTCTTGGGTGAATACCTAGGAATGGAACTGCTGGATCATATAGCAAGTATATGACTAACTTTATAAGAAATTACCAAACTGATTTTCAAAGTGGCTGTACCTGTACCAATTTGTGTTCCCACCAGCAATTTATAAGTTCTAGTTCTTTCTCATCTTTGCCAGCACTGGATATTCTCCGATTTTTTTAAAAAAATAAACCATTCTTGGGGCACCTGGATGACTCAGTCAGTTATGTTTCTGACTCTTGATTTCAGCTCAAGTCATGATATCATGGTTCATGAGATCAAGCCCCAAGTCGGGTTTTGCGCTGACAACACGGAACCTGCTTAGGATTCTCTCTCTCCCTCTCTCTCTGCCCCTCCCCTGCTTGCCCCCTCTCTCTCTCACACACGCACAAAATAAATATTTAAAATAAATAAACCATTCTTCTTTTCAAAGTGCCACAAAATTTAATAGAAAAGGGTGACTTTCTTTTTAATAACATTCTTACATCTGTCAATCAAGATCATAGTAAACATTTAAAAATTTTTATTAGTGAAATTAGATTTTTACATAAAAAATCAAATATATAATTTTGTTTTAAATAAAAACTATGGGCACCTGGCTAGCTCAGGTGGTGGAGCATGCAACACTTGATCTTGGGGTTGTGAGTTCGAGCCCCATGTTGAGAGTAGAGATTACTTAAAAATAAAATCTTTAAAAAACAAAAAACACACACACACACACAAATAAACAATTAAAAACTGCTTTTATTTACTGTGGAAAAATAAGAACCATTTTGATAAATGAAAAAAATTAATGTGAATAAGATAGAATGGTTTTCTTTTTATTTGCTTGGTTGTCTCTCCTATTTTCATTCTTAAAAATCAAGAAAGTCAGAATGATTTGATTTGCTTCATTGCCTAATATTGTGTCTGGTGACACGAATGTGGATTACTTTGGTATCTGCTGAAACATAATGATAAGATTCTTAGAGATGGAATAGAATCTTAAGTTGGGTGTTCAATATTTTGAAAGCTGAATAAACAAAACTAATTAGAGTTTGTGGTCACAGAGAGTTTGTCATTTTTCTTCTTTTGCCCATATGAAAATACGTTAATGGAAAATTACCAATGGAAAAACATTTTTAAATTTATGTTACACTCCTAGCAACTTTAATAATAATGCTTAGTCAGCAATTACATTAATTTCTTTCACTCGGTATTAATACTTTGTACAGAATTAGAGTAGAGGTAGACTGATAATTTACATTCAAACATTCTGAAACATAGAGTTTTAAATGCCATATAAGGAATTATACAAAATAGTACTTTTTAAAAAAATGTTTATTTATTTATTTTTTGATAGAAAGTACGGGTACATGAGTGCCCACACGAGCTGGGGTGGGAGGTGGGGAGCAGAGAGAGAGAGAGGGAGAGAGAGAATCCCAAACAACCTCTGCATTTGTTAGTACTTAATGTGAGGTTTGATCCCACAAATTGTGAGATCATAACTTGAGCCATAATCAAGAGTTGGATGGCGCCCTGTAATTTTTTGATATTCGAGACTTAACTTAGTATTATTTTCAAAATAAATTTCTTTTAGAAATATAATAAATTGCCATTTATAACTCATTTGGTTGAAATTATTACTCCAAGGAACTCTTTTAGTTACTTTTTACTATAAATAGTCTTCAGAAAATAAGAATACTTATTATCTGACAGGAATTTTCATATTTGAAAAAAACAAAAAAAGTTCCAATGCACTTAAAGATTCTCCACCTACAATAAATAATTAGTTGCCAGAGTGACCCCTGTTATAAAATATAACATTTAGAAATGCAAATTGGGTTAAAGAGAAATACTTGTATCATATTTTTTAATTATTCTGTTAAGAAATAACTTTTATTTTTTCTCTCCCTCTTGTTAGCATGTTGTTTTGGAATAGAGCACAGCAATGTATGGGCTTCTCTGTTCCTTCTGTACCTATGAAGGCATCCCTGAAATCTCTCAATCACATAAAAGTTCACTTTTATGCCAGAAATAAGAACAAGAGCTTAGTAATACATTTTTTTTGCAAATTTCTCAATTTTAGGATTAAAGCATTCTCTACTAATTTTAAAATACACGCTTTTCAAGGGGAGAGTTAAGATGCAGAGAAGTATGGAGACCCTGAGCTTGTCTCATCTCTGAAATGCAGGTAGATTAGCACCAAACCATTTTGAACACCTCGGAAATTGATCTGAGGATTAACGCAACAATCTGCACAACACCAGCCACAGAACTTGGCAGGTATGCAGTGCAGAGACTGGGGGAGAGGAAAGCCATGAAGGGTAGGGAGCCGTTTTTGCGGAGAGAGGACAGAGAGAGAAAAAGGAAGGGGGAGAGTACGGTGCATTGAGATTGTGCAAGAAAAGCACTCCCATGAATGTAGCTGGAGAGAAAGAGAAAGAGCGAAAACACTAGCAGGGGACTTAACAAGAAATCTGCTCCCCAAAACCGTTGATGGGGAGAAAGGAGAGGGTTTCGGGACAACTAGGATTCTATAAACAGCAGAGCATAGAGTCTGAAGCTCCAGAATTGTTGCCTGGTGGCGCTCTGGTGAGGAAGTAGGGCGAGTGCCCAGGAGCAGGCAGCGTGGTCTGAGGGATCCAAGTGCCACACAGGGAGAAGGGATTCCCCTGATGGGAGTGCATTTGGTACAGGCCATTGGCCTCTCCACAGGCAAAGGTCCCAGCAGACCCTGGAGAGCAGCCGCTTTTGCTGGTATTGGGACAACAATGCCAGAGTGTGGCAAAACCTGGCACAGGCTGTGTGTTGCGATTTGCCATAATCTCTGAACCTCTACTGCTGCACAATCACACGAACATTTCCTGCGGCAGGCCAGCAACCCAGCCACTGCTCCGTGAGACCCTCCCCCAGGGAGCTGGCATGGGTCCAAGCCGCAGGGTCTCTGAAGTGTGGGGTTTTGAAACACAAACCCATATGAGATAAAACTCTTGGAGGGAGGTGCTGCCTGGCAGGTGGACAACTTGGACACAGACCAGATAGAAGCGGGAATGAACAGAGGCCTGAGACAAAGGCGTGCTTGATCACTGGCAGGTGAAAGCATGAAATTCTTGCACCAGAGACTAAGGAGGTGGATGAAGCTATTTTCACCTCTCCTGTGCACGTGCATGTGCGCACACACACTGATCCACCTCGGGAAGCTAAGCAGCACCACCTAGTGGATAATGGAGCCATTACACCCTCCCAACTGCATCCTCCAAGCACATACTCCAGAACACCAGCACAAATCACTCCACTTATTTAGTGTATGGACTATAGAATATCTCATAGTTTCAGTTCTGTATGGACTATAGAATGCTTCATAGTTTCAGTTCTAGGGGAAACTGATTATAACTTCATTCGGGTTTCATTCTGTTTGCTGGTTCATTTATTAGTTTGTTTTACTTGCTTCTGTTTTTGCTTAAATTGTTTTATTTTTTTCTTTCTTTCTCTTTCTTGGATACAGAAAGAGAAAATTTTATTTTTTTACTTTATTTTTAATTTTATATTCTGTTTCATTTTATTTTGTTTTATCCTATTTTATTATATAAATTTTTTTAATTTGTAAAATTTTTTCTTACATTTTTTTCCTTTCCTTTCCCTTTTTTCTCTATTTTATCAAGCTTCTTTCAATAAGCATACAGAAATACATCTAGGATCTAGCTTCCTTTATTTGATTTTGTTTAAATTTTTTTAATTTTATTTTTTTATTTTATTAATTTGTTTCTTCCTCCAAAATGACAAGATGAAGGAATTCAGCTCAAAACAAAGAGTAGGAAGAGGGACACCTAAGTGGCTCAGTCAGTTAAGCTTCCGACTTTGGCTCAGGTCATGATCTCACGGCCTGTGGGTTTGCCCCGCATCAGGCTCTGTGCTGACAGCTCAGAGCCTGGAGCCTTCTTCAGAGTCTGTGTCTCCCTCTCTCTTTCTGACCCTCCCTAACTCTCTCTCTTTCTTTCCCTTTCTTGCTCAAAAATAAATAAACATTTAAAAAAGAAAGAAAGAAAGAAAGAAACAGAAAGAAATGATAGCCAGAGACTTAATAAATACAGGTATGAGACGTCTGAGCTAGAATTTAAAACCATGATAATAAGAACACTAGCTGGGTTTGGAAAAAGCATAGAAGGCACCAGAGAATCCCTAGAATCCCTTTCTGCGGACATAAAAGAAATAAAATCTAGTCAGATTGAAATTAAAAATACTATAACCAGACGCAATCTTGAATGGATGCCAGGACAGCAAGGACGGACAAAGCAGAGCAGCAAATGAGTGATATAGAAGACAAAATTACGGAGAATAATGAAGCAGGAAAAAAAGAAGGAAACAAAGGCAAAAGACCAGGATATAAGACTTAGAAAACTCAATGATTTATTAAAAAGGAATAACATGTGAATCATATATCATAAGGGCATTATATCATAATTAAGGGGTCTATCCAACAAGAATATCTAACAATTATAAATATTTATGCCCCCCATGTGGATAACCCAAATATATAAATCAATTAATCACAATATAAAGAAACACATTGATAATAATACCACAACAGTAGGGGAATTCAACACCCCCCTTACAGCAATGGATAGATCATCTAAGCAGAAAATCCACAAGGAAACAATGGTTTTGAATGACACACAGGACTAGATGGACTTAACACATATATTCAGAACATTACATCCTAAAGCAGCAGAATACACATTCTTCTCAAGTGGACATGGAACATTCTCCAGAATAGATCACATACTGGGTCACAAATCAGCCCTTAACAAGTACAAAGAGATTAAGATCATATCATGCATATTTTCAGACCACAACGCTATGAAACTCAAAATCAACCGCAAGAAATAATTTGGAAATACCATGAATACTGGAAATTTAAGAATGTTCTACTAAAAAATGAATGGGTTAACCAAGAAATTAAAGAGGAAATTAAAAAGGACATGGAAGCCAATGAAAATGAAAACACCACTTTCTAAAACCTCTGGGATGCAGCAAAGGAGGTCATAAGAGGGAAGTATATAGCAATCCAGGCCTTCTTAAAGAAGGAAGAAAAGTCTCAAACATACAACCTAACCTTGCACCTAGAGTAGCTGGAAAAAAAAAAACAGCAAATAAAGCCCAAAGCCAGCAGAAGTAGAGAAACAGTAAAGATTAGAGCAGAAATCAATGATATCAAAATCAATAAAACAGTAGAACAGATAAACAAAACCAGGAGCTAGTTCTTTGAAATAATTCAAAAAAATTGATAAACTCCTAGCCAGATTGATCAAAAAGAAAAAGGACCCAAATAAGTAAAATCACAATTGAAAGAGAAGAGATCACAACCAACACCACTGAAATACAAACAATAAGAGAATATTATGAGCAGTTTTATGCCAACAAATTGAGCAATCTGGAGGAAATGGACAAATTCCTAAAATTCCTATAATTACCAAACCTGAAACAGAAGGAAATCGAAAATATTAACAGACCCATAACCAGTAAAGAGATTGAATCAGTAATCAAAAATCTCCTAACAAACAAGAGTCCATAGCAGGATTGCTTTCCAGGGAAATTCTTCCAAATATTTAAAAGAAGAGTTAAAATCTATTCTTTTGAACCTGTTTCAAAAAATAGAAATAGAAGGAAAACTTCCAAACTCATTCTATGAGGTCAGCATTATTACATTGATTCCAAATTCAGACAAAGACACTACTGAAAAGGAGAACTACAGACCAATTTCTCTGATGAACATGGATGCAAAAATTCTCAACAAGATACTAGCAAACTGGATCCAATTATACATTAAAAGAATTATTCACCACAATCAAGTGGGATTTTTTTCCTGGGATGCAGGGCTGGTTCAAATATCTTCAAATCAATCGATGTGATACATTGCATTAATAAAAGAAAGGATAAGAACCACCTGATTCTCTCAACAGATGCAGAAAAAGCATTTGACAAAATACAGCATCTTTTCTTGATAAAAACCCTCAAGAAAGTAGGGATAGATGGAACGTACCTCAAGATCATAAAGACCATATATGAAAAACCCACAGCTAATATTGTCCTTAATGGGGAAACACTGAGAGCTTTCCCCCTACGGTCAGGAATATGACAGAGATGTCCACTCTCACCACTGTTATTCAACACGGTGTTAGAAGTCCTAGCCTCAGCATTCAGAAAACAAAAAGAAATAAAAAGCATCCAAATTGGCAAGGAGTAAATCAAACTTTCACTCTTAGCAGACGACATGATACCCTACTCCAAAATATTCCAAAAAAAAACCAAAAAAAAAACCAAAAAAAACAAAAAACTGCTAGTACTGATCCAGGACTTCAGCAAAGTCACAGGATATAAAATCAATGCACCAATGCACAGAAATCAGTTGCATTTCTATACATCAATAATGAAGCAGCAGAAAGAGATCAAGGAATTTATCCCATTTACAATTGCACGAAAACCATAAAATACCTGGGAATAAACATAACCAAAGAGGCAAAAGATCTATACACTGAAAATTATAGAAAGTTTATAAAAGAAATTGAAGAAGACCCAAAGAAATGTAAAAACATTCCATGCTCGTGGATTGGAAGAACAATATTGTTAAAATGTCGATATTACCCAAAGGATATTCAATGCATATTCGATGTGGTCCCTATCAAAATAACACATGCACTCATCACAGAACTAGAGCAAACAATTCTAAAATTCGTATGGATCAGAAAAGACCCCAAATAGCCAAAGCAATCCTGAAAAAGAAAACCAAAGCCAGAGGCAACACAATTTCAGACTTCTAGCTGTATTACAAAGCTGTAATCATCAAGAAAGTATAGTGCTGGCACAAAAACAGACACATAGATCAATGGGGCAGAATAGAGAATCCGTAAATGAGTCCACAAACATATGGCCAACTAAATCTCTGACAAAACAGGAAAGAATATCCGATGGAAAAAGGGGATTTCTTAAGCAAATGGTGTTGGGAAAACTGGACAGTGACATGCAGAAGAATGAACCTGGACCACTTTCTTATACATACACAAAAATAAATTCAAAACGGATGAAAGACCTATAAAGATGAGACAGGAAACCATCAAAATCCTTCAGGAGAAAACAGGCAAAAACTTCTTTGACCTTGGCCGCAGCAACTTCTTACTTGACATGTCTCTGCAGGCAAGCGAAATAAAAGCAAAAATGAAATACTGGGACCTCATCAAGATAAAAAACTTCTGCACAGTGAAGGAAACAATCAGCAAAACTAAAAGGCAACCAATGGGATGGGAGAAGATATTTGCAAATGACATATCAGATAAAGGGTTAGTATCCAAAATCTATAAAGAATCTATCAAACTCAATGCCCAAAAAATAAATAATACAGTGAAGAAATGGGCAAAAGACATGAATTGACACTTTTCCAAAGAAGATATCCAGAGGGCTAACAGACACATGAAACCATGCTCAACATCACTCATCATGAGGGAAATACAAATCAAAACCACAATGAGATACCACCTCACACCTGTAAAAGAATGGCTAAAATTAACAACTCAGGCAACAACAGATCATAGAGAGGATGCAGAGAAAGAGGAACCCTTTTGCACTGCTGGTGGGAATGCAAACTGGTGTAGCCACTCTGGAAAACAGTATGGAGATTTCTCAAAAAATTAAAAATAGAACTACCTTATGACCCAGAATTGAACTACTAGGTATTTATCCAGGGGATATAAGAGTACTGATTTGAAGGGGCACATGCCCCCCAATGCTTATAGCAGCACTATCGACAATAGCCAACGTATGGAAAGAGTCCATGATGAATGAATAAAGAAGGTGTGGTACATACATACAATGGAATATTGCTTGGTGATCAAAACAAATGAAATCTTGACATTTGCAACTATGTGGATGGAACTAGAGGGTATTATGCTAAGCAAAATAAGTAAGTCAGAGGTAGATAAATATCATATGATTTCACTCATATGTGTAATTTTAGAACAAAACAGGTGAACATAGGGGAAGGGAAGCAAAAAAAAAAAAGACAAAAACAGAGAGGGAGACAAACCATAAGAGACTTTTAAATACAGAGAACAAACTGAGGGTTGCTGGCGGAGTGCTGGGTGGGGGGATGGGCTAAATGAGTGATGGGCATTAAGGAGGACACTTGTTGAGATGAGAACTGGGTGTTCTGTGTAAGTGATGAATGATTAAATTCTATTCCTGAAATCATTACAGTACATGTTAACTAACATGGATTTAAATTTAAAAAAATAAAATAAAATAAAACCACTCTGAACATGTGTATAAAAAATACACGATTTTCACTTTTGATGCCAAATCTATTCGTTTTTTAAAAAAACATGACCACATTTTAAGTTTCTGCCTAATATACGTTTAAATATAATAATGTCACTTGAAATCTAACAATAGAATGAATGAATCTTTTCTAGTGATGAAAGACATCAGAAAATTTATTCCTCATTCAGCATCTGAAAATAAAAATAAACCTGAAATAATAATTTTTAGAATTATGATGTGAAAAAGAAATCTCCCACGGTAGAACCCATTTTATAAAAACCCACATTTTTGTAAGATTGACATTGAATATCATCCTACTGTTTAAACTGGATTGCGGCGAATGGGGATTCTGAAGTGAATATTTCCTGACAACTACTCACTTTAAAGTTTGGTGGAAAATGTTTACCATACGACAAAAGTAAATTAAGATTATGACTCCTCTGTCATAGATGACATAGATGATTTCCTTGATTTGAGAACAAGGTCTTTAATGGATGAAGAAAGTTCTTGAAACTCTTTATGAATACTATTGGTGATATCTTCTTGTTTTTTTTGTTTTGTTTTTTGTTTTTTTATTTTTTTGTTTGTTTGTTTTGTTTTTGTTTTGTTTTGTTTTGTTTTTTTGTCTAATTCATCACTCTAGGGACCATCTCCCTGCCTGGTCTTCTTATTTTGACTAAGTAAATGCTTTACAACTGAGCCTCGACACTTTACCAAAAGTGCATGCTAATCATCTGGAATTTTACTATGAAGAAGAGCAGTGATCTGTGGGACACATCTTCCAGGTGCGTGGAGCATGCTGTGCGTTGAGAACTGAAACAGAAGGACTGGTGTGAGGTGCAGAGTAAGAGCAGGGTCTTCTGTGACTGTTAGCTGTTCAGCCAGCGCTCGTCAGTGCTGGAACAGTATCTGTCTTTCCTTTCTTGTGTCTCCTATTTTCCCTGTATGAAAGCTGTTTTCTGCAGAATCCAGACAACACAGAAAGCCTTCGATGCTCTTTTCATTCAGAGAGCTATGGAGTTTTGTGACAGACACTTTGGCTTTTTCTGATAATTTACTTAAATTTTTTTTCTCACTTCACTTGTCATGGTTGCAGGATCTTATACTGCCATTAACGAAATCCAAAGTTAAGAAGTTGAAAATAAGGTTAGTGATATCAGTACACACTGTCTTCAGCAAGTACTTTGTAAGAGCAGCCTGTGTATCTTCTGTAAAGAACTTCACCCCTTTTACACATAGTCCATTATTATTGTATATGTTTGAAACCTCTTCTTGCAAGTCCTTGATTGTGCACGTTCTACCGATTCCAGAGGCAAAAGTTGAAGAAATGAACACTGAACATACCACCATAAGATATGTTTTATTAAGAGGTTTTATTAAGTACTTGCCAAGTTCAGAAATAAACTCCTTAGGGAGTTAGGGGCATCTTGTATGTGTTTTCTTAAAAAATCTTCAACCTCGGAGCACTCAGTCGGTTCAGTGACTGACTTCAGCTCAGGTCATGATCTCATGGTTTGTGGGTTCAAGCCCCATGTCGGGCCCTGTGCTGACAGTGAGAAGTCTCCTTGGGATTTTCTACCTCTGCCCCTCCTCTGCTCTCGAGTGCATGTTCTCTCTCTCTCTCTTTCTCTCAAAAATAAACATTAAAAAATGTTTTTAAATCTTCAATCTCATCTTGGAACATAAAAGGGATCTCTGGTTTCTTCTTCCCAGTGTGAGATGACTCATCAACACTATCATCTTTTCTTCCTTTCTTCTCGAGTTTTGAAATTGTGTACTCTCTGGCATTGCCACTACCTCCTCTCACACTTCCACTGCCCTCTGTTGCTTTTCTCTTTCCTTCATCTTTTTTCATCCTTTTTACTTGTATTAATGCATTCTAAAATGGAGACTTGTTTCAGATCTTCAGTGATTAAATGAACAGATTATTTTTCATTTCCTTTTCAGTTTTCTGGTGCATCAGCTCACAGAATAGTTCTAAGCAGTTATTCAGAAACTTTCCGCTGACTACAACGTCACTAAAAACTACAACTGAAAGCTACTTGTAGAATGCTCTCATCACCCTGTTGAAGCAAAATTACAGCATCCTCAACTGATAAAGAACTGGGAAACAGGGGCACAATATCGACCATGTTCAAGAGCTGATGGCTTCCTCTACTGATGGATGTTTCCATGTGATCCGCAAGTCATTGACCACCGCAGCAGCTTTCAAAAACAGTACTTGTGTAGGTTTTCTATCTTTTATTTATATAAGTCACAGCATGTGGGATTCCAAATTTGGACAAAACATCAAATTCTAGCCATTCTACCTGATGTGTTCTGGCGTAAATGTCAGAGATGAACGCTGCCTTATCCTGTCTTCTACCAACCACAGAGCCCCATAAACATCCATTGTTAACAAGTTCCCTAAACACAGAGTAAAGTAGCTGCTCTTGACACTCATATTTTGAAATCAGAGAATTCACTGATGTAGGCTTGCCGGAGTCCAGCTCCGGCTGAGTCCAGGGTTTCCCGAAGGATGGATGGTTAGGTGAAAGGAACGAGAGAGGCACGAGATGTGGTCTGATCACCAAGCAGGCATCTCTGGTTAGTCTGGCATCTCTCTCTGTGCCCTGCTGGTCTCAGTGTCTTTATTTAAAAGTAGTGAGTGACATTACAGTAAATGAGTGACATCTCATCAGTAAGCATAGTTTGAACAATGTGTTTTTATCAGCAAAGCGGGTGATTTTCTCAATCTTGCAAGTTGTTTTCAAGTTAATTAGCATATAAATTTAAGGCAGGGGGAGAGAACAGGGCGTTACCTAGGCCTGCCTATGTCGATTATCTACAAACAGGCCAGGAGTCATTCTGCCTATTCTTCCAACTACAATGGGGGAGGTGCAACCCATCTAGAAAGGATAGAATTCCCAATGCTTGTTCTTTGCTTGTGAATGAGTGAATTTACATAATAGGAGCCTAACGTTTACGCAAATCACGCCAATATTCAGCCAGCTCATAACTGCTATCAATTTGTGCAACCCATCCCCAAGATGCAACTTTAAGATTACTTCTGGCCAGGCTACTCTCATTCAGATGTAATCCATCAAAGCATCATGCTCCAGGTCCTTCCCTTTTATCTAAATGCCATAAAACAAAAGAGCATTACATTCCTTGGGGCCAAGGAGAGTAGCTCAAAAAATCCAAGCCTGAAAAATTACTTAGAAGAAGGTAAGACTAGGCGCCATTTTGGCCTGCAGGAGCTTTGCTTCAACCACCTTTTCCACACAGGGAGGTGTCTCAACCTGTGAACCCAAAATGGCTCCCAACATAGGCTGGGTAATAGCACTGAACAATTCATGATGTGTGTTTTATGTCAAGCTATAAAAGCTTCAGTAAATATTGCTCTCTGTTATTAAGAGCAATGTGGCCATTAATAATTCTACCTAGTCTTTGAGTTAGTGCCTGTGTCAGAAAGTTTCCAGGAAGATCATAGGTTTTACACAGTTGGGATACGGTGACTTGATCACTTTCTTGCAATTTGTCATTTACCTCTTCTAACAGATCCAACTAGTTCTCATCTATCAGTCGTCCCAATACTAGCTGAAGGTCCTTTTCTGATTTAACAATGTTACCAATTCTATTTTCAGCAACAGTCAGATCCACATTGATTACCTGTTGCAGATCAACGTTTACTCAACAGCCTCAGACATATAGCTCATCTTTCATTTCCTTACTAATTTGGGCTGGAATAATATATTCCTTCCCATCAAGTGTTGTGTGAACTGCTTCTAGCTGTTCTGAGCAATCAGTTTATTCATGATCTCAATGCAGTTCCACTGTGACAAGCTCTGTGTAACTGTGGTGAGCTGTGCCCACTGAAGTCGGCTGCCAAGCACCTGATCTCCTCACAGGTGCTCTTTCCCTACTTGCCCAGCCACCAGAGGACTGCCCACACGTCAGCCTAAAAACTAAACCATTCTAATTAATGAGTAGTGATATCCAATATGTTTTAAAGTTTGCATTTCCCTAATGACTAAGAATGCTGAGCATCTTGTTTGGAAACTGTATACCTTCTTTGATGAAATGTCCGTTCAAATGTTTTACCAATTTGTTTTTTGAGTTGTTTTCTTATTGTTGAGTTTTGAGAGTGTTTATATATTCTGGATACTATTTATCCGTCAGATATGCGATTTGCAAGTATTTTCTCCCAGTCTGTGGCTTATCTTTTCTTCCTTTAATAGCATAGTTTTCAATTTTGATGAAGTCTGATTTATCCCATTTTCCTATGGATCATGTTTTTGTTGTCATATCTAAGAACTCTTCCTTACTGAAGGTCACGGAGATTTTCTTCTATGCTTTCTTCTAGAAGTTTTATACTTTTATGTTTTACATGTAGGTCGATGAATTTATCTTCATATGAGGTGTGAATTATGGGCCAACTTTTTTTTTTGGACATCCAATGTTTCAAGCACCAATTGTCGAAAAGACTATCTTTTGTCTAACTGCTTTTGCATCTTTTTCAAAGATGGGTCTATACTGTACTCTCTATTCTGTTCCATCAGTCTGTTTGCCTTTCACCAATACAACATGAGTAGTTTTGTAGAAGTCTTGAAATCAAGTAATGTGAGTCCTCTAACTTTTCCTGAGATTTCAGAACTGTTTTAACTAGCCCCATTCATTTGCCTGTCCATACAAATGAAATGTCAGCTTGTATATATCTAAAAAAAAAAATCCTTGCTGGGATTTTGACCAGGATTGTATTTGATCTATCAATCAATTTGGGGAGAATTGACATTGTAATATACTGAGGCTCCCAATTCATGAACAAGGTATATGTCTCCATTTGTTTAGGTTTTCTTTGGTTTCTTTCATCAGTGTTTGTAGTTTTCAGCATATATACCCTGCACATTTTGATTCCAATTGTTAGGATAGAAAAATACATTTGGTTTTTATATGTCAACCTCATGTCCTGTGTTCTTGATAAACTCAGTTATTCTAGGTTTTTTTGTAGATTTCTTTGTATTATGCATATAGATAATAATGTCTTTGAATAGAGAATTCTATTACTGCTCTTTTATTTTTTAATGTATTTTACTTTTTATTTTTTATGAATATAATTTGTTGTCAAATTGGTTTACATACAACTCTCAGCGCTCATCCTGACAAGTACCCTCCTCAATGTCCATCACCCATTTCCCCCTTATTACTGCCCTTTTAATCCATAAACCTGTTATTTCTTTTTCCTGCCTTTGTGTACTGGTGAGAACTTCCAGTGAATGAGGAAAGGGGATATCCTTGCATCCTTGCCTCATTTCAGGTCTCCTTGGGAAAGCATTCAATCCTTGGCTATTAAGTATGGCATTAGCCCCATGGAGATACCCTTCATCAGGTTAGGAAAAATTCCAGTCTATTCCTCCTGGTTTATTGAGAGTTTTTATCATCAATGAATGTTGAATTTGACAAATGCTTTTTCTACATTTACTGAGATGATCATCTGGTTTCTTTCTTCAGACTGTTTGTACAATTCTACATATATATGCAGGTAAATAAATCAGGCCAACTTTACATTTTTAGTTTGGACTTAAAGAACAATCACTTGACTAAAAAATAGAAATAGCTTGAAAAGAAATTAGAAGAGATAAAGACAGGGATAAAGTACAGAGAGGTTATACAGGTACTAGTTTATCATTTTATGGTATTTTGTAATATATGTTTTTACAATATAACAGGATCCTACAATCTCAGAGTACATTAAGGCAACAGCACCTGAAAGAGATAGAAGCCATCTCCCCCTAACTCCCAAATAAGGCCTCACCTACATTTCCCCCACACAGTAACCAGTGACTTATTCCCTTAGAATGGACATTCTGACACAGGTCTATATTGCTTTTAAGTCATTTGGGCACATAAAAGTATAATTATCATCTTAATGAACTTCCAGAAATCTCTAGGAAGCTATTACTTGGTAGCCTAATGACAGCCCTAATTTTGCTGTTACATTTTCAGAGAATACCAGTCCTTTTAAGAATAAAATTTATAGTCCACAGAAGCAGCACAGCCTGCTTTAATGGCAGAGAAAGAAATAAGTAGTTTTTACACAGAAAAATTTTTTCTTATTATCAAAAGTTTGCTTTTGTTTTGGTCATGTTTAATGACTTTTTTAATGTGACACTACACAATTAACTCTCCATACGCATTTATGCATTCTGTAACTGACTGGCCTTCTCTGCTCAGAAGAAGAATATGTGTTCTTTTAAGTATAATTCTCTTTCCTCCTAGCTAGGAGGAATAAAGCTAAGACAGAAGAGTACCAAGGCTGGGGAAGAGATATATTAGGATGCTCTTAAATGAAGTAATCTGCCACTCTTTTGTTACATGTCTGATCTGGCTCAGAATTCATTCCCCCATCCATCCAGGTACCATTCTAAAACCACCCAATCAAAATTGGAATAATAGCTTCAATTTATCCATATACTGACATGGATTCTGACTTATTGACCAATATCCAGCCTTACTCTCTGCCACAAAAGTAAACTGTCAAAAAGCACAAAATATCATTCTGTCGGGATATACTACAACTCTTATTAACAAATAGTCTATTAAATTCATTCCTAAAGTTTTCCTATCCAAGACTAATTATGTAATCTTTTTATTAATCACAACCATAAACTCTTTATAGGCTATTACTTATTCTAGGAAATAGACATTAATAAATATTATGTCAAAAATGTATTATGGCTTATTGATACAGACCCTGATATTATTACTTTATAATCTATGAAGCATTATTTTTTCTGGTATCACATCTAGAGTATATATAATCTCACTATTCATCCTAACTACAACTTATATGGGCAAAAATTAAAACAATATCCACTATTGTTCTTGTATTCTTTTTCCATATAAATGATAGTGAGCCATAAAATTTCTACTTTTCCATCACTGAAGACTAAAGCCTCCTTACATTTAAATGAGTAGAATATTCTAATCAAAAGCAACTTTCATAGGAAGAGATCAAGCATAGATATAGATGTACAAAATTATTTTGATTAAACCTAAATATATATATATATATATTTATATATATATATAATATATATAATGTCCAAATTTGGGAGTTTCCTGCTACCTAAATTAATGCTTTTAGATCAAAATGTCTTATTTTTTAAAGTAAACTTAGAACCACATTTCAAGCTGCCCTGTTTCCAGGGCAGTAATTAGATGCCTGATGAAGATTTCTTTCCTTCTCACTGTAACTGCTGTAGTTCATATGTTATAAGTTCATAATGGCCCAGTATGCACAAAAGGTATTTTCTAGAGACATGAAAAATAGCCTACTGGCAAGGAATACTCATCAACACATTCAAAATTAACTTTTTTTCCTCTTACTCTTAAAGAGAAAAAAGACAAAAGATTACTTTATTCATTGAGATCAGTCAAAGCACTGTTATTTTATACTATACTAAAACAACAATAGAAAAACCAGTTTTCATGACTTCGGACCTAAAGGCAAAAAGAAGTGAGCCCTGAGAGAGAGGAAAGAAATGAAATGATCCCTAAATTTTTACCAACTCTCTGCCTTGAGAGTTACCAGCTTAAGTTCTAGGAAGGGGAAGCCAGGCAGAAACAAGAGGACTTCATGAAACAAAGCACTGATGTTTGCAATGCTGAATACTTAGGATGGTGGTATATAGACGGTATACAGTTAGATCTTGTTTCTTAGTCCATTCTGCCATCTTAGCCTCTTAATGTTCATTTAAAGCAATGCTGACAAAGTACTTACTTCTTTTGGCATTTGTGCATTTTTTTTATATGTCATATCTTTTTTTTCAATTCTTCCATACTGCCTTCTTTTGTGTTTATTTGCTCTAGGATACAGTTTTTATTGTATTCTTATTTACTTTTCTGTATACCTTTTAGTTATTTTCTTAGTGGTTATCCTAGAGTTAAAAATAACATCTTAAAAATAGAACAATCTAGTTTGTATTAACCTCAGTTTAGTTTCAATATATACAAAAATCTCTGCTCTTATCTAGCTTTGTCACCTACTATTGTAATTGTCACAAACTACATCTTTAGACATTGTGTGCCCATGACACAGATATATAATTATTATTTTATGCATTTGTCTCAAATCATATATAATAAAGTCAGGATTTGTTTTCTTTCAACACTTAAAATTAATCATCCCCTACCTCTGGGTCTCCATCATAAATTAGATGCTAATCTGATTGAGGATTCCATGTACACAATTGGTCACTTTTTTCTTGGTGCTTTCAAGACTCTCTTGAGATTTGATGGTTTAATTATAATGTGTCTTGATGTGAATCTCTTTGAGTTTATTCTACCCAGAGTTTGTTGAGCTTGGATGTGTAGATTCATATCTTCCACCAATTTTGGAAAACTTCCAGCCATTATTTCTTCACATATTCTTTCTGCCCCTTCCTATCCTTTTTGGATTTCCATTACCATTGGCAAGCATGGTAAGTTTCCACAAGTCAGTCATATTCTGTCTCCTCTTCTTCATTTTTTTTTGTTTCTGCTCCCCGACTGGATAATCTCAACTGACCCATCTTCAAGCTCGTTGATCTTTTCTTCTGTCTGATCGAACCTATTATTATGCCTCTCTGGAAAATTTTTTATTTTAATTGTTATAATATTTTAGCTCCAAAATTATTTGATTCCTATTTATGGTTTTTATCTCTTTGATATCCTCTGCTTAGTAAGATACTTCTCCTGGTACCCTTCTTTGTCTATAATTTCCTTTATCCCTTTCAGCATATATAAGATGATTTAAAGTCTTTGGTAAGTACAATGTCTGCTTCCCCAAGGACAGTTGTTGTTAATTTCTTTTCTTCCTAATAATGGGTGATATATTTTGTTTCTTTGCATGCCTCATAATTTTTTGATCATGAACACTTTGAATATTATAATGTGGTAACAGGAAGTCAGATCCTTCTCCCTCCCCAGGATTTGGTGTTGCTGTTTTTTGAAGGGTTTTAGTTGCTTGTTTTTACTGACTTTTGCAACAACTAATTGTGTAAAGACTATATTCTTTGTCATTAGTGGCCACTTCAGTATCTGTTATATAAGCTTATTGGTCAGGTAGCAAATTACTAGAGATTTCTGTTAAGTGATTTGAGCCAGTAATCATCAGCTTCATCCTCATCATCTCCCAATCTTTGCAGATTGGCTCTGTTTGGACACTCCTTCGATTTTTAGCCAAGCTGTACGCAACTCTTCATTTCCTGCTTCTATGGTGCCTAAAAGTCAGCCAAAGATGAAAATTCAGGATCTGTTCAGGTCTTTTATGAGCAAGTCTCCAATGCTGTGCATGTGCATGAATTTTCAGATTCCCTCTATACTTGACAGCTTTTCAAAGCCCTTACACCCTTACATACCCCTTTCCCTAGCCTTTCCCCCAGGATTTTTCAGTGTATCTACTGTTTGCCCTGTTATCTCTTGCCAGTTGTAGCTAGTATATTTGTCATTAAATGTTTTGACAAATGTTCCTAAGACTCTGCTTTGATTCTGATAAAGTTCTGAGGAAAATAAATGAAATCCAAGTCCCTGAGATGATTCTTCAGGGAGTCACCAAACAAGACAAAACACATAACACAATTCTTCAAGAATGGGGTCCCTATTACTCCCTCTAAACCAGGAAGATACACTGCAGGCTACTGTTTTCTAGTCACTGCCAAACTGAAGGCTAAGGAATTGTAACCAGGTGAATTAAGATGCCACAGAGCTCTCCTCCTGAAATTAATCAGCTTCCTTCTTTATTATGCATCCTTTAGTACACTATATACAGTTTTTGTTAGATTGTAAACTTTCAGAAAATTCGATCCTGAAAGTTAGCTAGCTTAATCACTGTTTCAGGAAAGGGTTGGAGCTGGTTGATCAGGTGTAATGTCACTTATGACAATCAATTTTTGACAAAGGTACAAGTCAATTTGATGGATATCTGTATGCAAAACAATGGATTTCAATACATACTCTATACCATATATAAAAATTAAGTCAAAATGAAACATAAGCTAAATTTAAAATGTAAAATTACAAAACATCTAAAAGAAACAAATGAGAACATCTGTTCCCTTGAATTAGGCAAAGACTATCTACCTATGATTCCAAAAGCATGATCTATAAAAGAAATATAAACATAAATTAGACTTAATCAAAATTTAAAACTTCTGCTTTTCAAAAGATACTGTTATAGTATAAGGAGTAATGTCACCAACACGGTGGGATAAGATGTTTCTTCTTTTTATCACCTTTTTAATTACAGAATTAAACATCCATATATAACTAAAGGTACCTTTTTGGATATTCTTTGGATATTCTTAGTACTTGACTCCAAGAGCCTCTTTAGGAATCTTGCCCTTGAGTGCAGCTCAGCCTGTGTGATACAGACAAACCTCTGTAAGGACTGTAGAACCACGGAGCCAGTGAAACTGCATAGATCCCTCTCATTGCAGTCAGGACAAAAGCCAGGTGAGTGCTGTTCTGAACAGGCACTCATGCATGAGAGAGAATCGGCAGATGTCTGGCCTTTCCAAAGGGAGAATCGAAGACACCACTGAAAAAGAAAAAAAGATACAAATATGTGGCAGTGGAGACAGTAAGAGAAACATTTTCAGTGCCATCCCTCTCTGAAGAGGCAACCTCTCCCACAGGGGTAGGAAAGTGGTGAGTGACCAGCTATCCAGTCGAATGGGACTCAGCTGAAGACACCCATTTCTCCCCATCAACACCCACAGTACTAAAGTGGAAGCTCTACAGTGGGGGGAGGGAGCATATTGGGAAAGGGGCAGATATGAATTTCAAAGGGTTAGACTGTACTTAGCAGAAAGTCCACCCATAAGCCCCTGGGAGTCCCACCCCGAAGATATCCCTACCAGTCCAGGGGTGCCCCAATGCATGAAGTACTAAGCCCACACCTCCCCCCACTGTGCTACCAGCTCTTTACAAATGATCAGGAGTGTGCTGTGAGAACAAGGTCCAGGAAATAGGGAGCTGGCTAAGAAAACAGGCCAAGGTTGGTGGACAAGGGGCAGACCACAAACTTGAACTATACTGCCACTTGATGGAAAAGAAGACAGGTTTCCAATATTTAGCAGGGGAGAATTAAAAGAACCAGAGTACACATAAAAGCTTAAAAATTCATCCACAAGAAGGAACAAGAAAAATGAAGCAGAGACACTTTCATGAAGACCAAGAAGAAAGGAAGAAAAATTCTCAGATAATAACACCATAGAACATAACCCTCCATCTGCTGAAGGAAAGGAGTTAAAGGTGTCTGTGACTTCAAATGCAGAAGCATAAGAACATAACTGCAAAGAATATGAAAAATCAAGGTAATATGGCATTACGAAAAGAAAATAATTCTCAGGCAAACAAACACTCCCACTTAGATATTTGGCCTTTTTCTGTTGTAAACCTTATATTAATGCCTGTCTTCCCCCAAAAAGCATGTAAGTTCTATGACAGCAGGAGTCACATTGTTTTTGTCACCATTATATCCCCAGCACCTACAACAGCATGTGATGCATAGTTATGTAAAAATGAAATAAAAAACCGAAATTGTCTTTAATATATATGAATATATAATTAAAATTAATTTCACTTTTTTCTCTTATGTTTTTAATGTGGCTATTAGAAAATATTAAGGGGAAGTAGGTGAGGGGGATAAGTAAAATAAGTGATGGGGTTTAAGGAGTACACTTGTGATAAGCACTAAGTGATGTATGCAATTGTTGAATCACTGTATTGTTACCTGAAACTACTATAACACTGTGTGTTAACTATATTTGAATTAGAATAAAAAATAAGTTAAAAAAGAAAATATTAAATAATCTTAATTATTTTTAAAGGTTTTTTTGAAGAATCTCAGCAAGCTACAAGAATGCTCAGAAAAACAATTCTATGAAATCGGGAATAAAGTATATTAACAAAGTGATTTCTTAAACAAAGATAGTTAAATTATTTAAAAGAGCCAAATAGCAATTCTGGAGCTGAAGAACTCCGTGATGAAGAACATCATACAGAGTGCCTGTAGCAGGGCAGACCAGAAGGAAGAAAGAATAAATGACTTGGAGAATAGGAATTTTGAAATAACACAAATAGAAGGGGAAAAAAGGAACTAAGACTTTAAAAGAATAAAGAAAGCCTACAAAAGCTATGGGATTACATCAGAAAGACAAATATAATAATAATATGGATTCCAGAAGGAGGAGAGAGAGGAGGTGGGCAGAGAGTCTATTTAAAGAAAGAACAGCTGAGGGGACTTCCGGGGAAGATAGCAGACTAGGAGGATTCTAAGCTTACCTCCTCCCACAAATACAACTAGATAACACCCACATCCATGTAAATAACCCAGAAAACAACCCAAAGATTGGCAGAACAGATTCTCCACAGCTAAATGTAGAGAAGAGACCACATCTTACAGGGTAGGAAGGGCAGAGAGATAGCAAGGAGCTAAATGATCCCATGGGACTGTCTGCAGGAGGGAGGGATGCTGCAAGCTCAGGGAGGGCAGAGGAGCAACCCCACACCAGGCACCTCAGGCACAGGGGACCCACATGGGGAAGATGAATCCCCATAACATTTGCCTTTGAAAACCAGAGGGTCCTCATCATCAGTGGGGCTTAACACCTGAAACTTTAAAAATCAGTGGTCTCAGCTCCTGGAAAGCTGGGAAGTCAGAGTCCTTGCCCTTGAAGAGACAGCATAACAAACAGCTTCACTAAGATAGAGCATTAGAAGCAGCAGTTTGAAAAGCACCTGGGGTATAAGGGAAGGAGATTTATTTACTAATCTTAGAGTGTGTGCTGGAGGGGCAAAGATCTTTGGGAGACTTCTTCAAGAACAAAAGAGCTGGTGGGTGCCATTTTCCTCCCCTACCCACTCCTGGCCTAGATACATGGAACACTTTCCACCTAGCTTGCCAACTGTGCAGTCCACCCCCATAAGCTTCTGCAAACCTGCCCCCTCCAACCCTGTCTGCCTCAGCAGCAGTTTTCCGGGCAGCTACAGGTCCAGTCTCACAATGCACCAGTGCTCACCTTGCTAGCACAGCACATCCCACCCCTGCATTCTCTTGCAGACCTGCCCCCTCCAATATGCCTTTGGTCAGAGCCAATCCAAATAAATACCACAAGCCTGACAGTGTGCACGTAGCCCTGATAGGGGCTGGCACCACTCCAAAGTGACTCCTAGAGAGGATAAGATAACCACACACATCAGTCCAACTTTGCCCCCAGCAATGGGCTTGGGGGCAGATATCAGGTCTGACGTAGGACTTCCCACCAACAAAAGATTCTCAAGAGACAACACAGGGAAAGCACTGTGCAGTTCAGTGCTACTGAATCATTGGCAAACACCTGGTCTGACTCAACAAAAGCCCAAAGTGACCCCAGACTGGTTCTCTAATGACAGAGGGACCAAACACTGCCCACAACAGGCAAAGAGACATTGCAGATGACTGAACTGAAGGCAAATGCATCTCAGTCATGACACTGGGCACACACCACACACACAGGAAACACCCCTGAAGTACCAGGTTCTGGTGAAGGGGACATTCCACTATAGGGCACTACAGGAACTCCTCTTCATAAGGCCACTGCTTCTTTTTTATGAGTTTATCTATTTTGTTGATCTTTTTAAAGAATCAACTCCTGGTTTCATTGATCTGTTCTAATGTTTCTTTAGTTTTTATTTCATCTATTTCTACTCTAATCTTTATCATTTTCTTCCTTCTATTGGTTTTGGGTTTTGTTTGTTCTTCTTTTTCCAGCTCCTTTAGGTGTAAGTGTAGGTTGTTTGAGTTTTTTCTTGCTTCATGAGGTAGGCCTGTATTACTATAAAATTCCCTCTTAGAACAGCTTTTGCTGCATCCCAAAGATTTTGTACTGTTGTGTTTTCCTTTTTCATTTTCTCCATGTATTTTTGGACTTTCTGTCTGATTCTTGGGTGACTCACTCATTGTTTAGTACCATATTATTTAACCTTCATGAATTTGTATTCTTTCCAGATTTTCTCTTGTGGTACCATATTATTTAACCTTCATTTATTTGTATTCTTTCCAGATTTTTCTCTTCTGATTGATTTCTAGTTTCATAGTGTGGTCAGAAAAGATGCATGATATGACTAAGAACTTTTGGAATTTGTTGAGACTTGTTTTCTGGCCTAATATGTTACCTATTCTGGAGAATGTTCCATGTGTCCTTGAAAAGAGTTTGTATTCTGCTGTTTTAGGCTGGAATGCTCTGAATATGTCTATTAGATCCATCTGGCATAATGTGTTATTCAAAGCCACAGTTTCCTCATTGATTTTGTTTGGATGATCTATCTATTGAGGGTGTTACAGTCCCCTGCTATTATTATATTACTACCAATTACTTCCTTTATGTTTGTTATTAGCTACTTTATGTATTTGGGTGCTTCCATGTCAGGTGCATAAATATTTACAATTGTTATATTTCTTGTTGGATTGTTCCCTTTATGAATATATATTGTCCTTTGCCTTTTGTTACAGTCTTTATTTAAATGTCTATTTTGTCTGATATAAGTATTGCCTACCCTGGCTTTCTTTTCACTTCTATTTGCATAGTAAGTGCTTTTCTATCCCTTCACTTTCAATCTGCTTGTGTCTTCATATCTGAAATGAGTCTCTTGTAGGCAGCATATAGATGGGTCTTGCTCTTTTATCCAATCACTTTATATACATATATATATGTTTGTATACACACACATACATATATATATATGTTTATATATATGTGTGTTTGCATATACATACACACATATATATATATATGTTTGGTGTTTTGTTGTTGTTGTTGTTGTTGTTGTTTTTCTTTTTTTAGAGAGTGAGAGAGAGCGAGCGCAAGTGGGGGAGGGTACAGAGAGAGGGAGAGAGAATCTTAAGCAGGCTCCACGCTCAGCACGGAGCCCGATGTGAGTCTTGATCTCACAACCCTGAGATCATGACCTGAGCCAAAATCAAGAGTGAAATACTTAACTGATTGAGCCACCCAGGCACTCCCAGTCACTTTGTATCTCTTGATGGGAACACTGAGTCCATTTACATTCAAAGTAATTATTGATAGGTAAGTACTTATTGCCATTTTGTCACTTGTTTTATGGTTGTTTTTGTATTTCTTCTCTATTATTTTATTCTCTTGTTCTCTTCTGTCATAGTTTGCTGGCTTTCTTTAGTGATAATACTTTGATTCCTTTATATTTATTTTTTCCATATCCATTACCGGTTTTTGATTTGTGGGTATCATTAGGTTTATATATGACATCTTATACATTTAACAATCTATGTTAAGTTGATAGCTACTTAAGTTTGAACCCACTCTTTACTCCTCTACCCCCACATTTTAGGTATATGGTTTCATACTTTACATCCTTTTATTTTGTGAATTCCTTGACTGATTTTTATAGATACACTTATTTTTACTGCTTTTGTGCTTTCTACTTTGCTTATTCCTACTTATGGTCTTTCCTTCTCACTCAAAGAGTTTTCTTCAACATATTTCAGTGACATGAAAAAATATGAAAGTACTCAACACATTGGTAAAGGTGAAAATGTACAGTAAGACTTAGAAAAATATAACTCTATATTAGGATAGTGTATTAACCACTGAACTATAGAAAAAATACTAAAGGAAAAGAGTAGTAAAATTAACTATAGCTACTATAAATTGTTAACAAAAACACAACATGAAAAGAGGTAAATTGTGACATCATTAATATAAAAAGGAGGATTAAGAGGCTAAAGCTTTCATGGGCAATTGAAGATAAGCTCCTATCAACTTAAAATGGACTGTCTTATCTATAAGATGTTTTATGTAAATTCCATGGTAACCACAAAACAGAAAGCTAAAGTAGATCCACAAAAGACATAGAAAGGGGAAACAGCATACCACAATGGAAAATATCAACCGACAAATGTGGGCAGAAACAGAGAAAAAGAAACAATGGAAATAAAAAAATAAAAACAGAAAGCAGTTAATAAAATGGCATTAGTAAGTCCTTACATATCAATAATTACTCTAAAAGTAAATGGATTGAATTCACTTATCAAAAGGCACAAAGTGGCTGGATGGATTTAAAAATATGAAGACCCAACTATAAGAGACCCACTTCAAAATTAAGGCGGCATTTAGACTCATGAAAAAATGGGAAAAGATACTCCACAAACAATAGAAAAAAAAATAAGATACCTAGGAATAAATTTAACCAAAGAAGTGAAAGATCTGTACAATGAAAACAGTAACACTTAACTGAAAGAAACTGAAGAAAACAAAACAAATGCAAGGACATCCTATGTTCATGGACTGGAAAAGTTAATACTGTTAAAATGTCCATGCCAGCCAAAGTATCTACAGATTCAATACAATTCCTATAAAAATCTCAATGGTAATTTCCACAGGAAAAAAAATTATCCTAAAATTTATACAGAACTACAAAAGACCCCAAAGAATCACAAGAAAAAAAAATTGCAAACATCACACTTTCTGTACTACTTCCTGTACTTCCTGTACTATTTCAAACTGTACTACAAAGCTATAATAATTAAAACAGCATGGTACTGGCATAAAAACAAACACTTAGATACCAATGGAACCAAAAAGAAGGACCATAATTAAAGACCTACATATACAGCCAACTAATGTTGATAAGGGAGCCAAGAGCATCTAATTTCTAATAACGGATCCTAAAGAAATAGATCGCCTGACAAAGAATTCAGAATAATTGATTTAAAGAGGCTCAGTAAGCTACAAGGGTGCATGGATACAAGGGTACAGGGAAAGACAACTGAATGAAATCGGGAAAACAATACATGAAAAATAAGTTCATTAAAGAGAGAGAAGTCCTGAAAAAGAACTACACAAAACTTCTAGAGATGAATGAAACAAAAATGCAATACGGCTCTTCAACAGCAGAAGAGAGAATGAGTGAACTCAAGGGCATATTTGAAATTATCCAGTCAGAAGAGAAAAAAAAATAAAAGGGGGAAGAAAGCCTATAGGATTTATCAGATATTAGTAAGACAATCAATATACAAATTATAGGAGTTCCACAAAGAGAAGGGAGAAAAAGGGCAGCAGCTTATTATAGAAATAATCTCTCTCTCTCTCTCTCTCTCTCTCTCTCTCTCTCACACACACACACACACACACACACACACACACACACACACACACAATTTGAACACAATTCCAAACAATTTGGAAATTGTTTGTGGAAATTACCATTGAGATTTTTATAGGAATTATATTGGAGTAAAAAACAGACATTTAGATTCAGTAAGTCTAAAAGCTGCCAAATAGGTGGAAGACAAAGAGCTCTACATTGAAACACATTATAATTAAATTGTCAAAAGTCAAAGACAAAGAAAAAAGTTAAAAGCAGCAAGAAAAGAAATGGCTAATCACGTACAAGGGACCCCTGTCTCCATAAGACTATCAGCAGTTCTCTCAATAGAAATCTTGTAGGCCAGGAGAGAGTACAAAGATATATTCAGAGCACTTGGCAAAGCTATCATTTATTAAAGTTATTTTTAAGCTTAAGAGAGAGACAAAAAGAGAGCATGAGTGGGGGAGGGGCAGAGAGTGAGGGAGAGAGAGAATCCCTAGCCGACTCCATGATGTCAGCGCAGAGCCAGATGTGGGCCTCAATCCCACGACTGTGAGATCATGACCTCAGCTGAAAGCAAAAGTTGTATGCTTAACTGAGTCACCCAAGTGCTCCAGCAAAGCTATCTTTTAAAAATAAAGAAGAGATAGGGGCGCCTGGGTGGCTCAATTGGTTAAGTGGCTGACCTCAGCTCAGATCATGATCTTGAGGTCCGTGGGTTCGAGCCCCGTGTCAGGCTCTGTGCTGACAGCTCAGAGCCTGGAGTCTGCTTCAGATTCTGTGTCTCATTCTCTCTATACCCCTTCCCACTTGCACTCTCTCTCTCTCTCTCAAAAAATAAAAAAAATAATTAAAAAAACAGAAACATTGTTTATAAAAAAGAAAGAAAGAAGAGATAGTCTTTCCCAAGCCAACAAAACTGAGGAAGTCTGTCACTATTAGACATACTTTACAAGAAATGCTTAAGAGAGTTTTTCAAATTGAAGTGAAAACAGCAATGTGAAAACATATGAAAGTATAAATCTTACTAGTAAAGGTTATTATATGAACAAACACAGAATATTGTTAACTCTGTAATGATAGTATGTAAATTATGTTTAACCCAAATAAAAGTTTAAAGATAATAATGTGTTAATGAATATGAATATAAAAAGAAGCAACCTCTGAATAGAAGACACAAAATGTGGTGAGAGGAGAGTTAAGTACAGAGTTTTTGTATAAAACTTAAAATAGATGATTATAATGAGAAGATATTTTATGCAAGCCTTGAGGTAACCACTACGAAAAAATTACCTATAATATATACAGAAAAGATAAAGAGAAAAGAATCAAAGCAAGTCGCCGCACTTCTCCTCCTCCTCCTCCTCCTCCTCCTCTTCCTCCTCTTCATCATCATCATCATAAAACAACAAAGGAAAATACCAAGAGAGGAAGAGAGGAACAAAATATCTCTAAAACAGACAGAAAACAATAAAATGGCAATAGTAAGTCTCCACCTATTAGGAATCACTTTAAATGTAAATAGATAAAACTCCTCAACCAAAAGGCACTTAGAGTAGTTGGATGGATAAAAAACAAACAAAAAGATCCAGTGCTATGCTGTCTATCAGAAACTGACTTCAGGTTTAAGGACATATACAAGCTAAAAATGAAGAGGGGGCTTAAGATATCCTATATAAATGGTAATCAACAGAAAGCAGAAGTTGCTATATTTACATTAGACAGAATAGACTTAGTCAAAAACCGTCTCTAGGGACAAAAAGGGTCAATTCAACAAGAAGGTATAACAATTATAAATATATACACACCCAACATCAGAACTCCTAAATGCATAAAGCAAATATTGACAGATCTTAAAGGAGAAAGGAACAGCCATACAGTTAGCAGTAGGAAATTCCAACTCCCTACTTTGAATAATGAAGAAAACATCCATACAGAAAATCAATTATGAAACAGTTGACTTGAATAACATTATAGACCAAATAGACCTAAGGGACAGAACTTCGTACCCAAAAGTAGCAGAACATACGTTCTTCTCAAGTGCACACAGAACATTCTCTAGGATAGATCACAGGTTAGGTCATAAAACTAGTTTTAACAAATTTAAGAACATCAAAATCATTCCAAGTATATTTTCTAACCACAATTTAATAAAACTAGAAATCAGAAAACAGGAAAAGCTGACAATACATGGAAACTAAATAATATACTCTCAAACAACCAGTAGGTCAGAGAGGAAATAAAAAAGGAATTTTAACTGTATCTCAACCAAAGAAAATTAAAGCGTAACATATGAAAGTATAGGATGTACATCAAAAACAGCACTAAGAGGAAATTATATAGCAATAAATGCCCACATTAAAAAAGAAAGATCTCAAATAAACAATCCAACTCTACACCTCAAGGAACTAGAAAAAGAACAACGAACTAAGCCCAAAATTAGAAGGAAGGAATACTAAACACGAGAGTGGAAATAAATCAAAAGAGAATGGGAAGACAATAGAAAAAAATTAACAAAAATAAGATTTTGTTTTTTGAAAAAATAAAAGCAACGATCCTTTAGCTAGGTAAGTAAAAAAAGAGAGAAGTCTCAAATAAAATCACGAATGAAAAAGAAGACATTACAATGGATGCCTCAAGTAAAAATATGATCATAAAAAACTATTATAAACAATTTTATGCCAACCAATTAGATAATCTACAAGAAATGGGTAAATTCCTAGAAACATAAGACCTATCAAAGCTGAGCCAAGCAGAAACAAGAAAGCCTGAAAAGACCAATAAAAATTAAGGAGACTGAGGGGCACCTGGGCGGCTTACTTGGTTAAGTGTCCAATTCTTGATTTCAGCTCAAGACATGATCTCAAGGTTTATGAGATCAAGCCCTGCATCAGGCTATATGCTGACAGCATGGAGCCTGTTTGGGATTCTCTCTCTCCCTCTCTCTCTGCCTCTCCCCTGCTCACATGCATGGTCTCTCTCTCTCTCTCTCTCTCTCACTCTCAAAATAAATAAATAAACATTTAAAAAAAATAAGGAGATTGAATCAGTAATTAAAAACCTCCCAAGAAAGAAAAGACCAGGACCAGATGGTTTCATATGTGAATTCTACCAAACATTCAAAGAAAAATTAATACCAATGCTTGTTAAATTCTTCTAAAATACAGAAGGAGAGAATACCTAGCTTATTTTATAAGGCCAGCATCATCTGGACACTAAAGTCAAACCAAAAAATCCCAAGAAAACTAAGGGCCAATATCCCTGACGAACATAGGTGCAAAAATCCTTAATAAAATACTAGCAAACCAAATTCAATAGTATATTAAAGGGATCATACATGATGATCAAGTGGGATTTATGCCTCGGATTCAAGACTGATTCAACATATTAAAATCTAATCAATGAGATATACCACATTAATAGAATAAAAGAAAAAGGCCACATGATCATCCCAATAGACAAAGAGAAAGCATTTGAAAAAGTCAATATCCATTCGTGATAAAAAGAAAACTCTCAACAAAATAGGTCTAGAGGAATTTACCTCAATACGGTAAAGCCATCTACAAAAATCCTGCAGTGAACATCATAATCAATGTGGAAAAACTGGAAGTTCTTCCTCTAAGACCTGGTACAAGGCAAGGATGCCCCTTCTCATACTTCATGGCACTGCAAGTCCTAGCCAGACCAATTAAACGAGAAAAAGAAAGGAAAGGTATCTGAATCTGAAAAGAAATAAAATTATGTTTGCAGATGACATGGTCATAGATGTAGGAAACCCTAAAGACTCAATAATAACAACAAAAACTGTTAGAACAAATCAGCAACATTGCGGGCTACAAAATCAATATACCAAAAATCAGTCACATTTCTATATACAAACAATGGACTGTCTGAAAAGAAAATCAAGAAAACAATCTCATTACAAAAATAACAAAAAGAATAAAACACTTAGAAGTAAACTAAACAAAGAGGTAAGAGACTTGTACACTGAAAATTATAAAACATTAATGAAGGAAGTTAAAGAAGACACAGATAAATGGAAAGACATCCTATATTCATGGATTGAAAGAATTAATGTTATTAAAATGTCCATAGTACCCAACATGATCTAAAGAATCAATACAATTCCTATTAAAATGTCAGTGCCATTCTTTACAGAAATAGAAAACAAAATCCTAAGGTTCATATTAAACCGCAGAAGACCCTGGATAGCCAATGCAGTTTTCGAGGAAAACAAAACAATAACATTTCCAGATTTTGAAATACACTACAAAGCTACGGTAATCAAAACAGTATGTCACTGGCACGAAAATAAAAAAAAAAAAATAGTTACCAATGTAACAGAATAGGGACCCTAGAAATAATCCACACATGTGGTCAACTGATCGTCACTAAGTGTGCCAAGAAGGGGCACTTAGGTGGCTCAGTTGATTAAATGTCTGACTCTTGATTTCAGCTCAGGTCATGATCTCAAAGTTTATGGAATTGAGCCCTATGTCAAGCTCTGCACTGACTGCACAGAGCCTGCTTGGCTCTCCCTCTCTCTGCCTCTTCCCTATTCACACACTCTCTCACTCAAAATAAATAAACAAAAAAAAAAATAAGTGTGCCAAGAACACACAATGGGGGAAGGATAGTTTCCTTAATAAACAGTGCTGGGAAAACTGGATATCCACATCCAGGAGGATGAAAGTAGATCCTTGTATCACACCCTACACAAAAATCAACTCAAAATGGATTAAAGATTTAAATGTAAGTAAGACCTGAAACCACAAAACTAGAAAAAAACATAGGGAAAAAGCTTCTTGACATTGATCTGGGCAGTGTCTTTTTGGAAATGTTGCACAGGCAACAAAAGCAAAAAGAGACTAGTGGGATTACGTCAAACTAAATATGTCTGCACAGAAAAGGAAACAGTCAGTGAAGTGGAAAGGCAGCCTATGGAATGGAAGACAAAATTTGCAAACCATATATCCAATAAGGAGTTAATATACAAATTTTATGGGAACTCATAAAATTCAGTAGCAAAATGAAAAATGGGCAAAGGACCTGAATAAGCATTTCTCAAAAGAAGACATACAAAGAGTCAACAGGTATATGAAAAGATTCTCAATATCACTAATCATCAGAAAAATGCAGCTCAAATCACAAGGAGATATCATCTCACACCTGTTAGAATGGCTGTTAGCAAAAACAAAACCTAATCAGTGTCGGAGATGATGTGGCGCAAAGGAGATCCCTCGTACAGTGATGGGAATATAAACTAGTACAGCCATTATGTAAAACAGTAAGGAGACCCCTCAAAAAAATAAATAGAACTACCATATGATCCAGCAATCCCACTTCTGGGTATATATCTAAAGGAAACGAAATCAGTATCTCAAAGAGATATCTGTGCTCTCACATTCACTGCAGCACTATTCACAATAGCCTAGATACAGAAACAACCTACATGCCGATGGATGAATGGGTAAAGAAAGTACAACACACAAACACACACACACACACACACACACACGAGAATATTATTCAACCTTAATAAAAGGAAATCCTGTCATTTGTGATAGCATGGATTAATGTAGAAGACACTTCATTAAGTGAAGTAAACCAGAGAGAAAGACAAATACTGCACGATCTCATGTATATATGAAATCTAAAGTATTCTAACTCATAGAAGCAGAGAACAGGATGGTAGTTCTCAAGAGCTGGATGGAGGGGAAGATGTTCAAAGGGTACAAAATTTCGCTTATACAGGATCAATGAATTATGAAGATACAGTGTACATCGATGTCACTATAATTAATACTGAGCTATATACTTGAAGTTTTCTGAAAGAGTAGATTTTAAATGTCCCCACTACAAAAAAAGAAGGAAGGAAAGAAGGAAGGAAGGAAGAAATGAAGGAAGGGAATGAAGGAAGGAATGGAAGGAAGGAAGGAATGGAAGGAAGGAAGGAAGAAAAAGTAATTCTGTGAGGTGATAGATACGTTAATTAGCTTGATTTTGGTACTTATTTCAGCGTATATGTATATCAAAACATCAAATTGTATACCTTAATTATATATATATGACTTCTATTTGTCAGTTATATCTCAATAAAGCTGAAGGGGGTGGATAAAAGAAGTTGTAAAGAAAAAAACTGCTTAAAAAGAAAAGAAAATGAAGAGGTTGTATTAAAGGGACTTCACCAGGAATTACGGGTGCAACTTCAAGCATAAAACTGGATTGTACATTCAAATTCCTCACCAAAAATAATTTTTTAATATAAATATGGTATGTAAACTCATGTAAAGATGTTAAACATCATTAGTTACTAAGAAAATACAAACTAACACAAAAATAGGATCTGATCATTTGTAATAAAATATCTGACTCCAACTTTGGCATTTGATTGCTAATAGCTTTCAAGTCCATCTTTTCCTCTTCCCTTTCTTCCCCACAACTAGGAAAGTGGACTTACACACACACACACACACACACACACACACACACACACACACACACACACACACAGGAGCTCCTAGCTTTAATGCCAGCAGGAAGTTTAAACTACACAACTGCAGCCCATACAAAAGAACATTCACCCCAATCCCACCCCTTAACCTCCACTAAAACCCCAAGCCATTCTTGTTTCTTGCTCTCTCAAGCCAGTTTCAGAGCAGCTTGGGAAGCCTGCCCTGGTCTCCTCAGAAGTCTTATTATGTGATAAACCTTTTCATATCACCTTGGTGTGTCTGTGTGTGATATCAGTCTTGAAATCCAAGCCAAATTTTAACTGGAGGAGGCGTGTGTGTGTGTGTGGGGGGGGGGTTCATCCTACCTATACCAGGTGACCAACACACCATTAGAAGGGTTAAAATTGGGAAGCCTGACTATATTAAATGTTGGTGAGGATTAGGAAGAAGTGGAAATAATACACATATGAGAAAATAATATACAGCTGCTTTGGAAAATAATTTGTCAGTTTCTTAAAAAGCCAAATAGACATTGACCATATGACCCAGCAATTCTACTGTTAGGTATTCGTCCAAGAGAAAAGAAAGCATATGCTGTAATAAAGATTAATACATGGAATGTTCATAACAGCTTTATTTATAATAGCCAAAAACTAGAAATGATCTAAATAGTTCATAAAATATTATTCATAATTAAAACTGGACTAGTAATAAATGTAAAAATATGGATGAATCTCAAATTAGGCAGATTAAAAGAAGACAAGAGTAAAAACGGTGTTGTCCCATTATAGAATTTCTATTTGCAAATATCTACAGTGATAGAAAGCAGTTAAGTGGTTGCCTGGAGACCAGGTTGGGAATGGTACAAAGGTGCTGAGGAGGGGGAGTGGAGACACAGGAGGAAGGGACTACAAGGATGTGATATGGAACTTTCAGAGATGATAAATATATCCAGTATCTTGACTTTGGCGATGAGGGCATGCCTAAGTCAAACTTACGAAGTTCTACACCTAGGTATGTGCAGTGATAATGGAAACTGAACTTCGTTGTTTTTTTTTGTTTGTTTGTTTGTTGTTTTTTTTTTTTTTTTTTTTTTAAAGACTGGAAAATTTCACCTTGAGTACTTGCTGACCGAAAAGAATCCTAAGGATTGTGCTTTGGGGTACTTCTCAGATCTCGTCCTGACCATCATTCTGGGTATTCTCTTCAATTTTGTTTTTGTTCTTTTTCTAAATCCTCTGTTCCTCTTCCTTGGTTTGCTCCCTCATGTTATAGAAGACACCCCTCAGTGATACTTTGAGAAAGGGCATTTCGGGGGCACCTTAGTGGCTCCATTGGTTAAGCGTCTTGAGTCTTGATTTTGGCTCAGGTCATGATCTCAAGGTTGTGAGATCGAGCCCCGAGTTGGGCTCTGCATTGAGCATGGAGCCTGCTTAAGATTCTCTCTCCCTCTCCGCCTCTCCCCCATCCCCCCAAAAAGGGCATTTCTTAACAGTATTCCTATGACAGCTTGGCTAGGCATAGAATTTCAGGTCAGAATTCCTTTTCCATCAGAACTTGAAAGGCACTGGCCATTACCTTGTTTCTCTTGTTGCTGTTAAAAAGATCGAAGCTATTCTCATTCCTTTGTATGTTGACATTGTTTTTTGTACATGATCTTTCGTTTCTTCACTCCCTCCATCTCTCTGGGTGCCCGTGGGTTTTTCTAATTGTTTCCATCAAAGTTTATTACGTGCTTCGGTATGAGTTTATTTATCCACCATGCTGGTCACTCACCACCTTCAACCTGAAAACTCATATCCCTCGACTTCGGCAAATTTTAATGGTGTTTTCCTTTTTTTTTTTTTTTTTTTCTGTTCTCTCAATAGAAGTCCTCCTGTTCAGGTTTCGAACCTACAGCTTTGCTTTTTAAATTTTCTTATCTTTTCTTTCTTCCTTTCTATCTCCTAGTATACATGTATTTTTTATCTTTCTGAGCAATTTCCTTACCTTTATCTACCAACCCAAAATAGAATTTTAAATTTCTACTACATTTCAATTTTTAAGATTGAGTGTTTATATGTATATGTATCATTCTACTCTTTCATTCACTTACTTTTCCAAGCATATTATGGAGAGTTTCTATCCTTGAGGTGTCTGTTCCTTCTCCTGGATACAGTGTGTTCTGTAATCACTGTTTTGGTTTCTCCCTGTTAAGTGCTTCTCACATATCTTGTGTATTATTTTTCTGTAGCTGCACAGATTACTGAAAACTTACTGGCTTAAAACAGTGTCATTCTGGAGGTCAGAAATCCTACAACCGGGGTGTCAGCAGTGCTGCATTCCTTGTGTAGGCTCTAGAAGACAATCCATTTCCTTGTCCTTTCCAGCTTCTAGAAGCTACCCACACTCCCTGGCTCAGGGCCCCTTCCTCCATCTTCAAAGCCAGCAGAGTATCATCTTCAATACCTCTGATTCCATCATCTCATCTTCTTCCTTCCCTCCGACCCTTCAGCCTCCCTCTAGTAAGCACCTTTGTGATTATGTTGGGCCCACCCAGATAATCCAGAATAATTTTTCTATCTCAAGACCTTTAATTTAACCACATCTGCAAAGTCCCTTAGCCATGTAAATGACCATAATCAGTTTCCAGAGATTAGAACACAGACACAGTTGGGGCCATTACTCAGCCTGCCACATCCAGTAATCTTCACCGGTCCTGAACACAGATACCTACAGTGTTAAGATAGTGATTTAGCTTGCACGAAGAAAGAGGTTTTCCCAAATGTATTCATTTTCTTCTACTGAATAACAAACGACCAACAATTTAGCAGTTTAAAACCATATATTTATTTTCTCAGTTTTTGTGGCTCGGGGGCCGGAGGCAGATTTAACGAGTCTTCTGCTCAGGGTCTCAGAAGGCTCAATAAAATTAAGATCTTGGCCCGGATGCAGTCTTACCTGAGCGTTGGGATCCTCTTAAAAGCTTATTCATTTATTATCTCGCATTCTCTTTTTGGCTGGAACTGAGGTCCTGATTTCTTGCTGGTGGTTGGCAGCGATGGCTTTCAGCTCTACAAAGTCACTCTTAGGTCCCAGCCACGGGGACCTCCACAACACAGCAGGCTACTTCTTCAAAGCCAGCAGGTGTCCATCTCCAGTCCGCTGAGGACGCTCAGATCACACTCAGATCACTCAACCTCTGCCATTTAACGCAAGTCCATCAAGACAGTGCCTATTCCACTCTATTCACAGTCTGATTACACTCAAGGACGGGAGGTTACACGGGGTGTATATTCCAGGAGGTGGGAATCCTGGAAGCCATAATAGAATTCTGCCTACATAGTGTATTTTGAATCTTTCTTTTAGAAAGATTCTTTTTCTTTAGAAAAAGAAGTTTAAAGATTTAAATGGAAGCTGAGCTCATATTTTTCTTGGTACTTACTATTTGTGTATGTTAATACATTTAAAATTATGAGCTAAGATGTGTGAGCGGTGGGGGTTGGTGGTAAAAGTAATTTACTGATTACCAAATATATTCCAGGTACCATGATAGATTCCTTTACTTTACAGTTACTCCATATCAGAGAAAAGAATAGCACTTGAACCACAGAGGTACTAAAAAAAAAAATGTAGCCAAATCAATTATTAGTGTGTTCTTAAGGCTTCTAAGTACAGATAAGAAAGCTAGACAATGACAGTGACTCTCATTAAGTTGAAAGGCTAAACTAGTGTTTCCTAATTTTCCTAAACAAGTGAATGAGAATGCTTTCAATGGTTTTGGAAACAAATATTTTACATTTCCCAGTGTAATGAACGTTTTTTTTTATAAAGCAAAACAGATTTTAGTTGCACAGAATTTAAAACAGACTGCGGCTTATGTAACTAAATTTAATGGCCTAAAATATTTTCTCCTAAATCATGCTGGACATATTTTATTAATCTATGAATAGAATTTATTTCAGGATGGCACTGTAGATATTTAATCATAGTCAAATCTTTCTTCATCTACAAGATCAAATACAGTTAATATTGCTTAGAAAATAAAAACTACAAAGGCCTTTAGAATTAAGAAACATTTTAAACCACATTTAAATTCAAATATTGCTAAACACAACTTCCATCCTGAAGCATCAAGAAGTCTGAGTACTGTCTTTGTTCAGAACAATCAAGGTAAAAACATCGAATAATTTCAGTTTTCAAAATGGTTCTATTAAATATTTAAAGACCTGAAAGTTTCTGGCAATATAGTAATGTTAGAATATATGAAGCAAATTATAAACACGAGTCAAAAACAACTCAAAATAATGACAGTTATTTAAAGAAAAAACTTCTTTAAATGTTTTATTTATTTTTTGAGATGGGGGAAAGGGGAGAGGCAGAGAGAGAGAGGGAGACACAAAATCTGAAGCAGGCTCCAGGCTCTGAGTTGTCAGCACAGAGCCCAACACGGAGCTCCAACCCTTGAACCGAGAGATCATGACTTGAGCCGAAGTCGGATGCTTAACTGACTGAGCCACCCAGGCGCCCCTATGACAGTTATTTTTAGTTGCTATTTCTCTACCTAAACAAATACAGTCTGATAACATAGCTGAAATACTACAAATATGAAGTGGCCAAACATCAAAGAAATAACTGACTCATAATACAGAAAACCTAAATTATTTCACTGATGTAAAAATGTACTAACATTTTTGTGTTCATGAATAAGAGAGCATGATAATAACATATGCTTAAAGTTCAAAAGAAAATTTCTTATAAAATCATAAAACTTTTAGGAAGCACTTTGGCCAAAAATATTACATTCTTGGTCTCAACCCAGAGAAATATTTTGGAAAACTGGAAGAAAAACTGTATTTCATAGTTGTTTGAGGTGTCTCAGTCTGGTTGGAAAAAGAAGATATTTTCCTCATTCTTATTTGGGCACTTTGCATGCATTCACACATGGCATGAATTTAAACTTTGAACTGGCATGCACAAAACCCTCTATGAAGAAATCACAGTCCAAAAATAAAAGCAATTTCTGATTTCTGAAACAGAACATGAAACAACATTGGCAGGGCCCTGTTTCCTCAGGAGTGAATTAGGCATTCATTCCAGCCAGGTGTTCAGTTACCCAAAGCCCAACTCAACACATGTTGGTGAGAGATTGCATTTGAAAGCTCCTTACAAGGAAGCAAATGAAATGAATAGTATACATTATTTCTATAAGGTTAAAACACACACACACAACACACACACACACACACACTATATGAGAAGCTGGAATCACAAAAATCTCAATGGGTTTCAGTAATGGCAGACGAGGTAATAAACATCAACTCTCTGAACACTAGAAAAGGTAGGCAAAACCAAGAGCAGTTACTTGAAAGCATCCAAATGGCAACAAGGCAATGAAAAATCAGTGAAGAAGCAAACTTTCACAGGAAAGCCTAGCATCTGGGGTTGCTGTTCCCATTGGGACATCTGCTGATGAGGCAACTGAGAGCTGAGCAGAGGTTTCAAAAAACTCACAGGAATAGGGGACAAAAACTGAAGTTCAGGACTTACCAAGGAGAAAGAACCCTCCTAAAGGTTTGTGGCTTTGCATGGAGACACACTCTAAGAGTAAAGAGTAACTAAAATGAGGAACTAAATCCGACTTCAAAATCTCAAGCCCTTTCTTGATTAAGGGGATTGAGAATCCTAAGTACCCCTATCTGCCTTTTGAAAGCAAAACTAAAGCAGTTCTGAAGGAAGATGAGCATCATCCCCCGAGATAATCTCTGCTCTCTTTCACATACAGTGTCAACACACAAAGTAACAGCTCCGTGTACTAGGAGAGAGATCAACATCATGAAAAACAGAGAGGCCCACAGGGGAGCAAACAAGCCAGTTATCACACACAGACTTTAAAGTAACTGTTTAATACAAGAAAATCAGACAAGATTGAGAATTTTGTCCAAAAATTAGAAAAAAAAATTTTAAGTACCGAGAGGAAATTCTAGAACCAGAAAACAAACAAAAAAGTGAAGAGGGAAAAGGGATAGAAAATAGAGAAAAAAAATATGGTTGAAAGTTTTCTAAAACTGATAAAAATTATTTTTAGTTCACTAAGTGATGCTCTCTCTCTAATAAACAAACAAAAAAGCTCTAGAATTCCAAAGTATCTGTAGAGTCACAATAAACAAAAACATACAATTTAACATTAATTTACCATAACATGTACTGTCTTAAATCCTCCTCATTTGAAAATGGTTTAATTGGGTACATAGAAGAGGGACTTCATTAGATTAAAAAAAGCTAATAGATTACTGCATTAAATTAGGTGAGAAGTAATAAAGACCTGAACTAAGGTAATGGCAACGGAAACAGAAAACGATTAGTCAAACAAAGCGGGAAAGAAGGAGTCTAAAATGATCCCAAACTTTAAGCTTCAGTGGCAGACAAAATAATGGCACTAACAACAGAAATGGGGAAATTATGAGGTTAGCCCATTTTAAGGAAGAAGACATTTTAACAATGCAGGCTGAATTGGAGGTGAAGAATGACAGGGCACACAGTCCAGTGCACAATAAAGATGAAGTTCTAAGGCTGGGACGATGGGTTAAAAGGTAATGATTTGACAGTCTTATGCCCAGAAGTGATGACAAAGCTACGGAAATCACAGCTTCTGAAAACTGTTTATTTGAACCCACCTTACTAGTTTACAAAAGATAAAACTAAGTGCTACTGCTCACCATTCTTCTAAGTGTAGTTCTTCTTTCCAAAAAAAAAAAAAAAAGGTGAATCAATGAAGTATAAAAATATGCAAAAAGTGCTTTGGTTCTCAAAAAACTCAATTACAGTCAATACTGATAACTGAATTTTACAACCAGTAATACCAAGAAATCAAGCAGGGAAACCCACAGACGTTTCCCGTTGGGACTATTAGAGAATGAGAAAGAGAGGGGAGCGTGAAGGGACTTTAATCACATAAATCATTGACAAGCAGCCCTTCTACATCACCACAATTAATTGTTAGTGAAGAATGACAAGGTGAAGCCTGTGCTAATTTTGTATTGATAGGTGTATTCAGAGAATTACAAAACCCATTTTAGATGGAATAAAAAAAATAAAACAGGCCTTCAGCCTGCTTCATAATGACCTTTTACTGTTAGTTTTTGAGAGAGAACACGTCGATGTGCTATTTTACACCACTCTCCAAGTCCACGTGTAACCTCAGCAAAGATTATTTAAAACCCTAATCATTAGGCTGCATTAATCTAAGCCAAGTACCAGTAAATTGTAACGGGAAAGGCTTCAAAAATGTAAGACTTTCATTGTATCTAACAATTCAACAAATTAAAGAATTTTAGAACAAATTAACATAATACAGACCTGATTTGTAATCTTTTCGTTAATTTGAGCCATTTTATTTGACAGTATCCATTATAGTAAAGTTTTCAGTATGCCGTAATGTAAAATAAACCCAGAAAAAATAACGATCTGTAACTTACATTTTTCATTAATTTTGCCTTGGCCTATTCTAAGTTAGGTATTTTATCATACTCAATTGTCTTTGTAGAACATTTACTGTTCAAGCTGAATCTTTCTGATACCCTCTTTTAAAATGTTTCAGCATTACATTCTAACAGCTTAGTTAGAAACTTTACCACAGGGGGGAAAAGTTTAAATGTATATACCTAAGAGTAGACAGAAAAAGTGAGTAACACCTTTAATCTAGCTTTACTCCACTAAGTTCTTAAAGGTGGGTGGGACAGACAGGCTACAGATAACATAAGAATCATATGTAAAATATGAATAGTATATTTTTAAATAATTTGTGGTGACTTTACATATCCTGTCTTATACATATTACAGACTGAAGAGTCTATCTAAAGAGGCATTTTCTGGGAGTTGCTCCATGGGAATTCCAGAGGGACATTGTAATGTTTATATTCTTTGGAATATGTATCCACAAGTAACTGAACTCTGCAAGAAACCAAAATAAGACTTTCAAGTATCTAAAATAAATTTGCCAACACCATCGCAAGCTGAAAAGTGATTTTCGGTCATGCTGTCTTTCCAAGTACGTATTGCAAAGAATCTCTCATTAACAAGGCTTCACATGGAATTGTGGGTCATGACCTGATTATTTCTTGATGATAACTTTAAGCTACTTAAACCTTACTTCCTTATTCAATATTAAGGAGAAAGACTCCTCTGAGTTATATGGGAATCAGCTTCTGGACCTCTGTGGAAAATTTAACAGCCAAATTTTACCTAACTTAAGGATGAGATCCATGGAAACTCAAATTTGCAAAAAGGAGCCACAATCTAAAACTACTTGTTATCAACAGATTGTCTAAAAGCACTGCCTTTTCACTATTCTCTCACACAAAACCTTTCAATAACTTACCAGTGAAAATACATTAACTTCCGTAACTTTGCCTTTCACAGTCCTTCACAATCTCACTCAGCCTTAACTCTTCTGAGTATCATGGTAACAACTATAAACTAGCTGGTCCAAACCGGTTCTCCGATACACTTCCCACTTCCTGACTCTTATTTAAACTGTCCTCTTTTCTCAGATCAATAAGCCCGGTGTCCCTTTCTCAGTCTATCTGTCGTTCCAGACCTACCTATGCTATTCATCAATAAAGCTTTTTCTGATCATCTCAGGCAAAAACAATTTATTCATTTCCATGGCATTTTGAGTGTTCCACTCCTACCATGTTTCCTGAAGGGACTGGATGGAGACACGATGACAGCTACTCACCAACTGAATGCCACACTCTGGAGAGTGGAAAGTTGCTACCTGGACAAGCTGTGACTGCTTGACTGCTCTTTCTGCTGGCTTTGCTGCAGGTGTTTGCTGTGCTGGGTTAAACTACACATGCAAATATAGCTTTTCTCTACTGTGGCACCAACAGCTGTAAGGAATTGAATAGAGCTGTATTTTAAAGGGCAAGGAACTTCTAGGAACATGACATAACTTGAAACCATCTGATTCTCACCTGACGACAGCCCCTAAGTAAAAGAAGAGGCAAAGAGTAAATGATGCCAAGAAGTCCGACTGACTTTAACTGTATTTTCTCTTCTCCTCTATAATCACCAGAGACTTTGTGAGTGAGACGGATTATAGATTATTTTCCTAGAATGACTGGCCAATTCTCTAAATTTCTAAGGATGGGTAATAACTCAGGATTATACTAGTGGGCCATAAAATCCAGAAACGTGTAGAACTGAAATCGGTCTGATCTAGGTGAGCTCATATCAAGTCTTTCACATGCTGAATGAAACTTCTTCCTTACCTTATTGCTGCAATCAGTTTTAATCAAGCAATGGCAATGGTAAGTAACTGCAGATTATCTCCACAATTTAATAAAACTATTTTTTAAAAATTTGGGAGGTGACACAAAGAAGTTATGAGAAATCATTAAATTTGTAGTCTATATTCAGTTAAACTGGAATTAAAACTTTGTATTAGAAGATCTTTGTAGATTAAAATTCATCACACAATTAAATCTGATCCTGAAAAGTTAACACAAACCTACAGTGTCAAAGTTGTTCTAGAGATTACAAAAAAAAGAAAATGCTAGCACGTATTTTATGTGCCTAAGTGAGCATTTTAGACTTAACACCAACCTTAAAAAGAAAATGTCCAATCAAATATCTGTGAACAGAAAATCACTTCATTTGGAAACTCTAAAGTAAATATGCTTTTTAAACCTCTTTTAAATTCTTAGTACAGATTTCTAGCCTGAAAGGATAAATCTAATTAAAGGACAAACGGAAAATAGCTTTTAAAAGAACTGTATAAAAGAACACTGTGTATGTATACAACCACACTGGCATTTGTTTGTTGGTTTCAGATGTGAAATCAAAACAGCAGAGCCACGTGGGTGCAGAACTTACTTGCTTCCTAACAATTCTACTAGTGAGTTCCCCAAAATATCCCAAGCAGAGCTCATTATTGTGTCTGACCTAAAACTGAGATGGGAAACTATTTTGAAAAGCACTACAAACTGTAAATACGAATTCTGAGTAGCGAGAATCATAATTATATATAAACACTGAAAAGTAATAGCTAAAGAAAAGTGACCCGTATGAGGAGCCAGGCTCTTGACCTAGCACCTTCCTACGTACCTCACTCAAAGCACCGCGTGAAGTAGGCACTACTGTCCTTCCCCCTTTGACAGATAAAACAACTGGGCCCCTGACAGGCTGAGCAGTTTACCACGAAGCCAGTCTGGCTCCAGTCCCCTGTTTTCTAGCACCATACTCTTTGCTTCTAAAACTGAAAGTTATCCACAGGGATACAATGGAAATTCTATTTCAATATGTATCTATTTCGAACAGGAAGAAAGGAGGTTTCAAAAGTAAAAGAATATTGGAAATATATTGTAGAAACAGGGTTTTATTTTTGAAAACAGGAAAAGTGATTAATATTTTAAAATACAATGTACCAATATTTTTATAGATCTGGCTTGGAACAGCTCGAATGCAGGGAATGAAGTTTCTGCATTCATATCTTAAAAACGTGACCATTTTTGGAAATCAGTACCAACCTGCTTTAATTTATACGTGACTAAGAGGACAGTACTTTGCTTGAAGAATACAAAAATACATACTAAAGAGCACTAGCAAATTCTGAAGCTTTATTGTATCCGCTGACTACATAACGTACATATCCAGAAGTTCTTTTAAATGATTTCCATCCCGGGACTGATGTAGAGATCAACAATGGTTTGATTCGAAAATGGATTTTTACCGCTTCCTTTGTTTGTACATTTTATTTAAAGTACATTCCGATCTCCTTCCACCTGTTCCTTGCGGCTGACGGCTCAAAGTGGTGGTGGAAAGCAGGCTTATCAGACTGAAACTGTCCCAGAACTTCAGACCAGAAAGAGGCCCCATGAGAAGATCGCGAAGGGCGACCCCAGGGGAAAGCGGAGATCTGTGAGAGTCTCACACCAGGCCTCTGGGTAGTCCAAGGAACATGTTATTGGGAAAACCGGTTCTTGGAGGAGAAGCCATCAAGCCTGAGTAGTAACTGCTCTTTTTCCGTTGGTGCTTGTGGTGTTTTCTGAACTGCTACTTTTTATGGATTCCAGTAGGTTTTTAATTCTTTCACTTGCGGGCTTCTTCCTCGCCTTCTTGGCAAGAGACACACTGTTCACGACGGATGGCAGCAGCAGGGCCGCCAGCCCCCAAGGCTGATTCCCTGATGTGGAAGGCCGCTCTTTATCTTCCTGATTTAAAATCCAGGCACTTTCTCTGGCCAAATCAACAAATTTTTGTAGCTGGCTTTGATTTACATTTTTGCTGATGTTGAGAGAAGTTTCAAAAGGATTCTGAATGTGCAGTGGAGAAGATTCAGGTTTGTTTTGTTCCTTTCCCTATAGATTATTATAAGGAAGAAAAATGCATAAGTATACAAAAGGCTGAACTAGAACAACAATTTGATTTACTAAAATGTCAAAAACATGCAAAATCCCAGCACGAACTTTACAGAGTAAAGGATTTCTTTCCTGAGAGAACTGGCTATGTGTGCACGTTGTGCGTGCGTGTGTGTGCACCTGTACTTCTGACTGGCTTTTTTACCACTGTGGTTCTGTGATTATTTTTTAGAGAAAAGTAAATTAGGTTTGTGAGCTATGGATGATGATGCTCAGATGAGAGGTAGCTCAACTAAGTCAATCAACAGAAATATTCTTAAAATAACATAATTTTTACCTAACAGGATAAAGCTAGGGAGGGAAAAAAAACATAAAAGAGAAAAATAACAGAAAATAAGACGAAGACACAATTTTAAGACTTGCTAAAAACATAATACAAGCACACAAAATTAGAATCCTTAAATTAAATACAATAATTAATGTTTCCCAAATATAAAATCGGAAAGGAATAGAAGGAACAAATGATTATTCATTATTCATTTTAAAACACTGGAAGTTTCCTATTACATTCCTAAAGATCCAACTTCTATAAGGCTCTGGCGGGTAAGACAACATCTCGCAGAAATAAAAAGAAACGCTAAAGCTGTGATCACACGACTGGCAGATGCGGTAGCCTCTACAATCTTTTCCTCTTTAAAAGGATGTCACATGTATTACTAAAATATTACAAAACAAATGGCCAAGATTCTCCAATGTGAGCAACACCTGTTTATTCCCTGCCCAGCAGGGGTCCTGCCTCTCCATCATCTCTGACGAGCCCTAGGGGTGAAAGTACCAAAAGACAAAGAACTTCATATGATCGTGACCTTTTTCTCATCTGGAATCTAACTCTGTATTAGCTTGCATTTCAGAGCTGTGTCCCCTCCCCTACCCTTCCCCACACGTTTTTCGTTGTTGTTAAACGAAATCTCCATGAGCAGGATAAGAGTTGGGCGAGAATGAACAAACGAGAGCTGAAGAAACAACAGAAAAGACTACCTGGGTATGTGTTTTATGTAGCCAGTCTCTCAATGGTTATAACTAAGTACCGAAGCGATAAACACAATAAACCCAGAGAGCTACTTCAAGTATCCCACACCCGTGAACAGAGTTTGACTGGGGTTCTGCACTAGATTTTCTTTTTTAGAAAAATGTCTATCATTCCAGCTACTCAATGAACCAAAATCATAAATTGATTTCCCTAAATAAATTTAGGGCTCAAACTGAGAGAATCACTAAAATCTCCATGGCTGTGTGTCCTACTTCTTCCATGAACACAAAAGCAGTTTAAACATAACTGCATAGGGGCGCCTGGTGACTCAGCTGGCTAAGTGTCTGATTCTCAATATTGGCTCAGGTCATGATCCCAGAGTTGTGGGATCGAGCTGCACATCGGGCTCCACGCTGAGCATGGAGCCTGTTTAAGATTCTCTCTCTCGTTCTCTCTGCTCTTCCCCACTTGTTCTCATTCTCTCTCTCCCTCTCTCTCCTCTCCCAAATAAATAAAAACAAAAACAAAAACAAAAACAAAAACCTGTAGGGGTGCCTGGGTGGCTCAGTCAGACTCTCAACCTCGGCTCAGCTTATGATCGCACAGTTCTTGAGTTCGAGCCCTACAGCAGGCTCTTGCTGATTGATGGTGTGGAGCCTCCTTGAGATTCTCTCTCTCCTGCTCTCTGCCCCTCCCCTGCTTGTGCTCTCTCTCTCTCTCTCTCTCAGAATAAAAAAAAGAAAAAATGAACTGTTTATAAAATTATGTTTTCCAGAAACGTTTTTAGAATATATTCCATATTTTGAAGGATGCAGTAATAGATGATGAAAGAGCTGGTTTTTGCTCTCCCAAATAATTAGATGACTGATCTTATTCAAGTCAGGCAGCTCCTATAGGCATCAATTTCCTTATTAGTATCTGTTACTGCAGAGCCGAAATACAGTAACGCATTAGAGTGCTTCGTAAACTAAACTAATTCAGTATTAGTACAGCAGAAGACCAGATACTTAATCACCAAATATTGAAATGTTATTTACCTGTCGAATATTTATGGAATTTTTATTGAAAGCGAAATTTCCAAAATATTCAAAAAATTCTTTCAGTAGTAATTCTGCAAGAAAATAAAACAAGGAAAATAAGAGGAAGGTCTATTTCAATTTAAAAAAAACGACAAACAAAGAAAAAGAAAATACGTACCTAATGTTTCTGTGTTTTCCGAAGGTTTAATTCTATTCAAGTCACGAGCAAATGTACAGTTGTGGCCTTCTATTATACATTTATCTTCTGCATCTTAAATTAACAGAAATGGAAAAATAAAACATTCTATTTCAAAGACACTGCCTACTTCAGAAGAGAAATCTATAATTAACTAAATCAAAGTTACAGATTAATGTGTCCTGTTATTAGTCCGTGCTATGTATATTTACAGTTAATAGCACTTAAAACTCTATTAAAAAAGGATTTGAGACTAATTATAGTACAGTGAAATTAGCATTACATTTCTTAGCATACTAGAACTAACAGTCTATCAACAACCCAACGACTCCTAATCTATCTTTTCAGGAAATCAGCTTTTCAGTTATAAATGCAAATGTAGATATTTCCCACCCTTCACCAACTCCAATCTTGGCGCTATTTTTATTTTTGATCAATAATATTTAATTTCATCTCCATTTCCATCCTTACCACCCTGTCATGCATATATTTTCAACACTTCATCCATGACACAAACTGAATGCTCTAAGAGTTTTGAAAATCCTCTGGCAATTCCTAACATGCAGTGCTCTAGCAGCCAGAATTCACTACCACAAAGGAAATGACACACTGGGCATTAGCATTCACCTTTCTTTCTTTTTTTAAATATAATTTATTGTCAAATTGGTTTCCACACAACACCCAGTGCTCATCCTAACAGGTGCCTTCCTCAGTGCCCATCACCCACTCTCCCCTCTCCCACACCCCCTATCAACCCTCGGTTTGTTCTCAGGACTTAAGAGTCTCTTATGTTTTGCCTCCCTCCCTCTCTGTGACTTTTTTTTTTATTCCCTCTTCCCCTCCCCCATGGTCTTCTGCTAAGTCTCTAAAATCCACCTATGCGAGCATTCACCTTTTCTAATAGTATTTGTAGCTTTAGAAGTAATCACTTCTCTCATGATAAAATACAACCACCATGAAATCCCTCGCCCACTCTAATCTACATTCCGCTGTACAATCAATCAGCAAATTCCCACCAATTAGATTTCTTCAAAAATCTAATTAACGGCCACCTCGTCGGAAAGCATTTCCTAACTCCAAGTGGGCCATCCTTGTTGTCCCATGCTCCATAGCACTTCTCTGGCTGCACTGTGATTATATGCACGCTGTCCACTCCCCTACCCCACTCTAGGATGACAAATGTCATGGTCCTATTCATTATTCCCCTCCCCAAGCCCAGTCCAGCCACAAGTATCTAGCATACAGCAGGCACATGACCGGTAACGGACAGATCAGTGATACTCTGAATGCCTGTAATCCCCAGCAGGGTAATTAAATATAGAAACAAGAAAAAGATAAACAAGCGCCCTTCAAATTTTTGTCTTTTTTTTGTTTTTTTGGTGGTGTTGGTATTTTTTGGGTAGACCTGGGTTACAAACAGAAGTTCTCAAAATTATTCTAGATCCTAACATGTTAATTTTAATAGCAAGTTTTATGTCCTCTACTATATAATTTATAGTACCCTGAAGAACTTGTACACAGTCACACTAGATTTTTTATGGGACCCAGACACATGTTTGCTCTTTTAAACCATTAATAGTTTATATTTCTTGTGACACAGTGCCAGTCATATATACTGGTGTTCTTTTAGTTTCTCAGGAACGTATGTCCAATTAATGCTTTCCTACCATAGAAAAATGAGCTCCATGTTAAAAGTATTTCTAGGGCTGAGACTGTCTCTGGGACCGCTGCTCTTCACTAAAAGGGTTTTTTAACAGAAAGCATTAAAACTTGAAGGAAAAAAAAAATCTTCCGATTTAAGACTGGACCATCTTGGTTTTTTTAAAATCACCTAAGGCATTCAAACCTAGCAGCCTGGCTGTCCGAGCTCTCCCCTCCTTTTGTCTTTCCCCCATTGTTCTACTGTAACACCCAGACAACATCTGCACAGTCCAATGTAATAGTCACTAGCCACAGGTGGCTATTAAAATAAAATATTCAGTCCCTGGACCACACTAACTGTATTTCAAAGGCCTAATAGCCACAAGTGACCAGTGTCTACCCTATGTACAACACAGATATAGAACACTTCTATTATCATAGAAAGTTCTATTGGATAGGGCTGCCTTAGAAAAATGATTCTCAGGGTGCCTGGGTGACTCAGTTGGTTAAGCATCTGACTTTAGCTTAGGTCATGATCTCACGGGTTGCAAGTTTCAGCCGCATATCAGGCTCTCTGCTGTCAGTGCAGAGCCCACTTCAGATCCTCTTCTCTGCCCTTTCCCCACTTGTGGCTCCACTCTCAAAAATAAATAAACATAGGGGCGCCTGGGTGGCTCAGTCGGTTAGGTGTCTGACTTCGGCTCAGGTCATGATCTCACAGTTGGCGAGTTCGAGCCCCGCGTCAGGCTCTGTGCTGACAGCTCAGAGCCTGGAACCTGCTTCCGATTCTGTGCCTCCCTCTCTCTCTGCCCTTCCCATGCTCACACTCATCTCTCTCTCTCTCTCTCTCAAAAATAAACAAACATTAAAAAAATTTTTTAATTAAATAAAATAAATGAATGAATAAATAAAAAAAAAGAAAGTGATTCTCAACCTATTCAGACATAGGAAACCCTATCACTATGAGTTTAAACCTATGGCACTTTTTTCTTAAAAGTATCATCTGAAACAATGGCAAAAAGTCATAAGTAAATACAAACTCTCCCAGTTGTGAGGAAAACAGCCATGTAATAAGCACCTTAAGTAACTCATATTAGGAACCTGATGACACATTCCTTCACCTTCACCTTAAGTGAAGTTAAAAACTATGAAAAAGTAAATTTACATTTACTAAATTTGATTTTCTTGCTTCCTTGGGAAACCTTAGAGCCTCACGGATTGGTACATCAATTACTCTTTCAGCGCAGCACACATGACAAGTGAAATTCACTGAATAATGTTCTCACAGACACAGCCAGATCGATAAACTTACCCATATCTTTTCAGGGAACTAATAGCCACACTGTAGTAACTCGTAATTAGTCACAGAGATCACTACTGGCATTCTTAATAGAGTACCCAGGGGCTGTAGTACAGATAATCATGCCTATGGGTTGTATAATTACTTACGTCGATCTTTCTGGTCAAAAGAGCAAAATCTACACTGTGCCAGCTACATGCATTTCTAATAAGTAACCTGAAGTTGAGAGGCACATATATTAGTTGTAAAAGGCATAAAGTTCAGGCATAAAGTTCATAACTTTCATAAAGTTCATATGAAGGGTTAGTATTTTTTTCTTTGATAACAAATCCTTCATGATGTCCTGCTTTCATAACAGAAGCTGGAACAAAACACGAATAGCTAAAAATCATATAACAATATTCAGCTTCTATTATAACTATTAACAGGTCTAAACCTTCCAGTATGCCCCAGGTCAGTAGTAATTAAATGGGATAGGCCAATGGGTGATCCCTGCTGTACTAATTAATGCAGACTGCTGAATACGGGGCAGGGAGTGCTGTACACTTAGACATTAGACACATTGGCATTCTGCTTCCTTCTAACTCGCCCAGCCAGAACCCTTTTTGAAAATCACATCCAAGCAACTGCCTCTCAAGTAGCTAGATCTAACCTTGTGAAGAATATAAGTATTATGGTTATATCCATGTTTCAAAGTAGCTTTATTTATTGCCTTGTAGCTCACTCAACTCCAGAATGTGACTCACCCTTAGACACTGTTCTTCACACATGTACATCTATAATATAGACTGTTCCCTATTAATCACTTATGCTAATCAACAGACATGGTGAAGTTCTACCTGTTCCTCCCACCACGCCATATGCTCCAGCGACACTCCACCTCTCTGGGAGGGAGTCTATAGACTGGTTATGAGCACATGCTATGGAGTAAAGATGATGAACTGAACACAAGCATCTATCTTCACCTTCATCCTCCCAAAATGCCAATGATATGACAGTTAAATGACATAAAATCTTAAAGATGGAGAAGAGAAGAAATAAGAACCAAAAATTTTTCAGTGAAAGAACAGATGGACAAGTAGCAAAGACTCAGGAGCTCTGAAAAGACTAAATACTAAACTAGTAGTGAAGAAAGCCGAGAAAAGGGACTCCTGAGTGGCTCGGTTAAGCATCTGATCCTGATTTCGGTTCAGGTCATGATCTCGTGGTTCGTAGGATCAAGCCCCCTGTCAGGCTCTGCACTGACATTGCACAGCCTGCTTGGGATTCTCTCTCTCCTTCTCTCTGCCCCTTTCCCACTCTTTCTGTCAAGAAAGAAAGAAAGGAAAAGAAAGGAAGGAAGGAAGGAAGGAAGGAAGGAAGGAAGGAAGGAAGGAAGGAAGGAAGGAAAGAAAGAAAGAAAAGGAAAGAAAGAATGAAAGAGAGAAAAAAGAAGGAAAGAAAGAAAGAAGAAAAGAAAGAAAGAAAGAAAGAAAGAAAGAAAGAAAGAAAGAAAGAAAGAGAAAGGGAAGGAAGGAAGGAAAGGAAGGAAGGAAGGAAGGAAGGAAGGAAGGAAGGAAGGAAGGAAGGAAAGAAGGAAAGAAAAGAAAAGAAAAGAAAAGAAAAGAAAAGAAAAGTCAAGAAAAAACCAGATCTACAAGGCAGAGCTCCCAACAACTCAGGAAATGGAACACCAGGTCTAACTGGAAGCACCATGACTGGAAGTTTCCTGGTTAAAGAAGCAGTTAGATTGCCCAGACCTCTTCTTCCCGGACAGAAAACCTTAGGTTTACTTTGGAGAGGGTCAAAGAAAGGATATCTACACAGGGAGATACAAGACACAGCTGAGGTTGGGAAAATTGTTCTAAAAACAACAGTAAGTGAACAAAAGCATAGTAAATGCCAAAGTTACAGCAGCTAGTAACTGGGTCTTTTCTTCTGGGAAAAAAAAAAAAAAGAATTAAAAGTCATTTCTGGGGAATCTGAATAGCAGGACACAGCGATCGTGACATGAAAAGTGCGCACCGATGAACCAGTCCAGCTACACTGCCCCGCAATGAAGCTCAGAGCCAACAAGCCCCACCTAAGGTCAGAGATTCAAATTAACTTTTTAGTTTCTAACTCAAACATGAGCAGAAAACCAAAGATTATCAGACACCTGAGGAAGGCCTCTAACAGACAGTAAACTTAAAAAATGAGATAAAATGAAAAAAGCTATTTAGAAACAAACGAGGCTAAGTAAAGAAGAATTAGTTCATAGAATAATCAACGATTCTATTTTGAGAAAAGATTTAGACAAACGGTGGCAAGTTGGAGATTCAAGTAATATTAAGCACATAAAAAACTAAGCAAACAAGAAAATAAGCAGCATTAAAAACTATGAACTCCAAAGAACAGAAAAAGTTGAGCAGGAATGGAAATTAATTTTAGTTTACTCCATGGATTAGACAGGAATAGCACTGACATAGTCATAATATATAAAGAGTACAAAGCAGGGGCACCTGAGTGGTTCAGATGGCTAAGCATCCAACTCTTGATTTCAGCTCAGGTCATGACCTCGCAGTCTGTGAGATCAAGCCCTGCACTGGGCTCTGTGCTGACAGCGTGGAGCCTGCTTGGGATTCTGTCTCGCCCTCTCTCTCTGCCCATCCCTCACTCACGTACTCTCTCTCTCTCTCTCAAAATAAATAAGCATTAAAAAAAAAAAGAGCATAGCAAAATTATGCTCCAGCCATATTCAGAATATGAGGGGTGGAAGAGACGTGTGTATGGTGAAGGCTACAGGGGGAAAGAAGTTAATTCCTTTTCTTTCATAAAGGGAAGTCATATATGATGCTTAAAACTAAAAATCAAGAAACACATGATTCAAATATTGAATCATAAAAGCAATATAATGTTTTATATGCCAATTATACTCCCCAATTAAATAAAAAATTAAAGCATTTTATTTTGAGAACATGGTTTAAAACAGGAAACAGATCAGCTAAAAGAGTTAAAAGAGGTGCCCAAAGAGTGAGGCAAAATGAATAGAGGGCAGAGGCTCAGAGTGGAAGTTACTGTTACGAAGTTTGTAGAAAACTCTGTGTATCTGTAACTTTGATAGAACTGAAATTTAAAAATCATAGTTCTTTCAGGGTGCCTGGGTGGCTCAGTCAGTTGGGCAGCGAACTTCAGCTCAGGTCATGATCTCACGGTCTGTGGGTTCAAGCCCTGCATTGCGCTCTGTGCTGATAGCTCGGAGCCTGGATCCTGCTTCAGATTCTGTCTCCCTCTCTCTCTGCCCCTTCTCTGCTCATGCTCTGTCTCTTGCTCTCTCAAAAATAAACGAACATAAAAAAAAATTATAGTTCTTTTCACGAAACATCATTAAGAGAGTGAAAAGAAAACCACAATTATGTATTTATTTGACATATAAAGATATACACATACATCCATAACACGTGACAAAGGACTCATATGCACAATACATAAAGGATTCCTGCAAATGAATCTTTAAAAGGGACAGATAGGGGTGCCTGGGTGGCTAGGTCAGCTAAGCATCCGACCCTAGATTTCAGCTCAGATCATGATCTTAGTGTTCCTGGGACCCAGCCCTGCGTCGAGCTCTGCACTGACAGCACGGAACCTGCTTGGGATTCTCTCTCTCCTTTCTCTCTGCTCCTCCCACTATTCATGCACACTCTTTCTCTCTCAAAATAAATAAACACTTAAAAAAATTTTTTAAATAAATAAAAAGACAGATAATGCAAGAAAAAATAGGCAAAAGACTTAAAGAATCATCACAAGAGATACACAAATGGCTGTGAGATATTTATATACGTACGTATGAAAAGGTGTGCAACATCATTAGTTGTTAGGGAAAGAAAATCAAAACACACCATGATGCCACTACACGTGCATTTGGAATAGCTACCATAAAAAAAGATAGTACCACGTGTTGGCAAAGATAAGGCACAATTCATAATGCTGTGAGAGTTTACACTTTGGAAAACTGTTTGGCAGTGTCTACTAAAGCTGAATATACCCAAACCCTAAGACCAGAAATTATATTCCTAGTTTACACTTGAAAGACAGGAGTACCTATGCTCACCGAAGATATGTGCTAGAATGATATGAGCAATTACCTGTAATTGTCCCAAAGTACAAATTATTCAAATACCCATCAAAAATAGAATTGAAAGTATTTTCTGGTGCATTCGTGTAAAAGAATACCGTAGAGCAATGAGAATGAGTGATCCACAAAGACACTAACAGTAGGAACGAATCTCCTAAACACAGTGCTGAGCAGGAAGAAACCAGACACAAAACAATACACATGACGTGATGCCCTTTACCTAAGAGATATAAACAGGTAAAATTAAGTCCATACTGTTGGAAGCGGGGGTGGGGGGTGTGTAGGGACTTGGAGGGACCACCCCAGCACTTCTGTGGTATTTATTCAGTTGGAGTGATGGTCACATAGGTGTATTCAGTTTGTGAAAACTGATATGTGTGTGTGTGTGTGTGTGTGTGTACACAAACGTACTTCTGTATGTATTATATTTTGGTTACCTTAACAAATTTAAGCCTCAGTCTCTTCACCTATAAAATGAAAACAGTAATTCTGCCTCATAAGACTTGCTGGGAGAACTGAACGAGATGATGGATAAGATTTTTTTTAGCGAAATGCCTAATACAGAATTAGGGCTCAAGAAGTTGTTAGAGTCAGTCACAGAGCTGCCAATGAAACCCTTCTTCCAGTCAGGGGCTCCTGCGTCAACACTGCCAACGATACTACACCCAGTCATTTCTTCCTCAAACCTTTAATTCATCACAGGAAAGAAGTACAGGGTCCTAAACAAAAAAAACTGTAATCAAACAACTGTTTATAAAAGGAAATTGCCACATAAAGCACTAAGCACAGAAGTAAATGTAACAAGGGCAGTAGAGCCAAAACAGGAGAGAACACACAATAAAAGACATGAGGGGTGGGGGAAGAAGTGGAAATTACACAAAAACACAGAGAAACAGAATTCAAGAGTAACCAAAATACGAAAGTTGCCATCATGCTCAGTACAAGAAGTTTTCAACTTAAGTGTTCACCCAATCATCTGAAATCTATTTACTGAACTTCCACTATGGACTCAATACTATGCCAGGAACAGAAGAGGCAGAAATGAACCAGAGACGGCCTGCCCTAGAAAGGCCTGGCCATCTGGGGTAAATAAAAGAATTCAGCTACGTTACAGCTGTTACAAGGCCACCGGAGCACCACCTCCTGGGAGGAAGGCAGGAGGGAGCCAGACAGGGGTGACCTAACACAAGAGATCCCTGGGACTTGGTTTGTCTTCTTCCTTTGCTGGCTTAATCTTGAAAAAAAAAGAGAAGGGAGTGAGAAGAAGGCAGTTTCAGGCAAAGACAGAGATGTAAAAAGCCCAAAATCTCTGAGGATCAGCAAGGAGTTCGGAGTGCTGCCACTCCTGATTTGGACACACAAGTGAATGTGCGAAAAAAGGAGGAAAAGGAAGATCAGAGAGACCCGAAATACAACTCTACGATGTTCGGGCTTATTCTAAGCTCCAAACAGTGCTTTATCAAGTCCTCAAAGTGCTCGAAGGTGTTCCATAAATGTATGCACTTTTTATTAATAAACGAGCAAGCAAATGTTATTTTTTCTTTTTTAAGAAACACAAATTGGGGCGCCTGGGTGGCTCTGTCCGTTGAGCGTCCGACTTCGGCTCAGGTCATGATCTCACCGTTCCCGAGTTCAAGCCCCGCGTCGGGCTCTGTGCTGACAGCTCAGAGCCTGGAGCCTGCTTCGGATTCTGTGTCTCCCTCTCTGTCTGTACCTCTCCCCCGCTCATGCTGTCTCTCTCTCTCTCTCTCAAAAAAAAAAATGATAAAACATTAAAAAAAAAAAGAAAGAAACACAAATTGAGAGCCTCTATTTGATTATCAGGTGAGAGGCACAACTCAGAAGAGACAAAATGACTGTATACAAGACTTAACTCACCCTGCCAATCATAGAACACCCAGGATGGTTTTCATTTTTTTATAGTTTAACATTTTTTCATTCTCAGCCAGAGACTGTTGAATATATATCAAGGTGGGACCACTGGTTAAAATCGGGAAGTGTAAAAAACAAGGAATTTGAAAAATACCTAAATGAACAGAAAAAGAAGTTTTGATAAGTTCTTCTTAAAATAATCTTCACCACATCCTTAATATATATTCACTTATGAAAAATTCTTTTAGAGCAAATTGAAGGTACTGTTAGAACTTCAAATATCAAAGATAAAAAAGAACCAATAATTCTGTCAAATGTGCTTTTTCATTTATTGGCAATTCATTTCATTTATTGGCTACTACTCATTGCTGAGTAGTAACTGCAAAACAACTTAAAACTTACTGTGCTTAAAAGCTAACACAGAAAAATTTTAAACCACCAATGTGGTATTTTAAAACAGAAAATTAAACAATTTCAAAACCAGTTTTGTCTGTTTTGATGCCATTAGATTACAAATAAAGTTAAACTGTTTTAAAAAACAGATTTGAAATAAAAACTCAACATATTATAAATGTGTCCATAAATCATATTCTTTTTCTAAAATAATTAGCAGAAAGTTTTTAAAAAGTTACTAGGCAGTTACTGAAGGATTTCAAGAGTGAATAATATAGTCAGAGATGAATTTGTGAACATCACTCTGCTACTTACAACTAGATCGGCGGGAAACAATGGGGGTAAGGGGAGAAGGCAGTAGAAATGTTCCCAGGAAGGGACTGTCAAGGGCCCACTCTGGGAGGAGCAGCAGCACGTGTAAGGCTGGACCAGAGCAGTCAAGATGGGAGAACAGTCTGCTCCCAATGTAAACCTGCCTCAGTGCTCCCCACTTTCTACAGCTCTACTCTTTCCTTAGCTGTTGAACTCAAAATTCCCATGATTTTTTCCCCAAAATGGTCTCTATGAGGGCAGTTTTAAGCATCAGTGCACACAACAACGGTTAAAGAGGAAGTGCTGTTTACAGGCTCTTTACTGGTGAGGATCCCCCGTGTTTAATCTACGCGTGTATGTCCTACATCTACCAGATGGAGTTACCTGAACACAACGTCCACACTGTCATTGCACCAAAAATAACACCTGATGTAGAACAAGTGACTGATAAATATTTAGTGACTGGGTGCTGCCCCTTTATTTCGACCTCAACAGTGAGGTGTGTGACCGCTACCCTACCTTCTGAAAACGTCCTACTTTCCATTAACCCACCACGCTGAGCTTTTTTAAAGCTGAATTTCAAGCCATGCAGTACTTACAGTGTTCACAGGAAGGAATTACTTCTAATTTGAAAAACAAGACAAAGTGGCATAGAAGAGAGAATCTAGAAAAGTCACAGTCCAGGCAGAAAAACAAACAGCGTGAACAAAAGAGCAAAGACACAATGCGATGAGAGTCACGGCAGTACTGAGTGGAACGTGGGAGCACATGAAGAGGAAGAACGGGAGAAGAGGCCGGGAAACCGGGAATGGCTACGTAAGTGAAGATCTCAAAGTACGAAGCTGAGTAAACTGAGGTTTATTCCATAGGGAATAAAATCTCTCTTAAGGTTATTTTAAACATAGAAGATTCAGGGATGTACTTTAAAAGTACTATCCGGCAGCAATATACAGGAGGGGGAGAAGACGGAGTGTGTACACATTTTCAGTGTATCCCTCGTCTACTTTCCTGTTAGAATTTAGAACTCTAATACATTAATATCTCTAATGTCAAATAATTTGTGACATAAATTAAATAACATAATAATTTAAAAATAATACATCTAAGATTGCTTGTAAACTTTTAACTAAAAAACACATTTAGGATCTTTAACACAGCATGGTACGGTTTTTAGCTTCTTTAAAACAAATCTAGAAGTAAGTTCAGATTTGGAAAGCCATCCTGAAACTGTGCTCCACTCAAAGCTGTATCTGGGATAGGTTTGTTTTTCTTTTCCCAAGGTCATTCCAGGCTTGGTCAACTAAGAGAGAGGCTCCAACTGTCTCATGATTGTTGTAAACAACCTTGCCAACTGACACAAGTAAGGCAGAACTCTAAAGGCCTCAGCTTTGCAAATCCTCTGCTTGCATGACCCCTGGTGGGCATTAAAAAAATAAAAAGCACTTAAACTTTAGATTCGCAATGCTTTAAAATTACGGAAGACAAATTACATGACTAATAAACACACATGTCTTTGATAACATGTAATTATATTCATTTAAAACACCAGAAAGAGAAAATAGATTGCTTCGTCTTACCTGATAGGGTTTTCAGGTAGTCTAATGTTGGAAGAATAGGGGGTGATCTCCTCTGGAGAAAGAAGATGACCATCATTGTAAGAGAGAAATTTGTAATCCAAGAGCCAGGAATACTGCTCGTTAAGGAATGTGCTCGAGCCCAGCATCGAATACTGAACACCAAGGCTCTCACTCGTGAATCAAGAGCACCATATATATAAAGGAGTTCGGAAGTTTTCAAGGCAATCCTTCGAAAGAAAAAGAAAAAAAAAAAAAAAGAGTTTTCAAACCACCAAATTATGGTTCCAGAGTAGAATAAGGCACACGCCTGGGAACATACGTAAATATCTTACCATTTCTAAGCGTGTTCAGAACACCATGATCAGATAATCAAAAGCATTATGTATTTGCAACGTAAAATTGAATGTGAATGGTTGAATATCAAACACATTCATTACCAGTAAAACATTCTTTTAAATGTTGACAATCATGATGTAGTTGTAAAACTTAGAATTTTTAAATCAAAGTTCCTCAACATGAATTAATTAAGAGAAACACTACAGATGTGCTCTTTATTCATCAATAAAGACACTGACACATTTATGAGTGAGAGGCTCTATCTACACCTGACTTTCACGCTTTGGTTATCTAGTTCTGGGCAAGCAAGGAAAACACTGTACTAATTGTATCAAGAGTATAAATGCCTTAAAATTCAGCCAAAATTACATAAGTCTAACATTTATAAAAACCAAAACCTAGAAAGATAAAATGTCTTTTAAAGAAATCAAACTTCAGAGTCAATTTTTAAAAAGTTTCCTAGTCATAATGTTACAATGCAAAAAAATTATTAATCAGAAATATTTTAAAATTAAGCTCCTACTGACCAAAACATGTCTTGTAATTTCCCAAAGAACCGACAGAGGGCACAAACCCACTAACAGTACCAACTTCAAACTGTAAAGTATCCTCATGGCACTTACTTTCTGAGTTTACAAACAACAGAAGAAATGGCAAATTAGAAATTCAAGGTGATTAACTGTTTTATGTAAAGGAATCTAAATTAAGTTGAAAATAAATATCAAATAGTGCAAGGTATTCGATACAAAGAAACAATGGACGAGTATAAAAACGTGAAAGATTTTAAAACAAGTTTTTAAAAACTTGTCACAACAAGACAGTAAAAATAACACTGCTACAGACACAGAGGCCATTTTGTTCTATTACAATGCTGTACAGAAAAAACAATAATGATAGAAAATGCAGTATGTACATTTATTTATTTTTACTCCCTTGGGCTACTTGAGAGAAATTCAGAAGTACTTAGCACTGACTTGTTAGTGAACAGGAGTTTAAATAAAAGTGCTCTTGAATGGATTTTCTGAATCTATGGTTAGTACTGATTATCTAACAGATAACACAGTGAAATCTAATGCATGCACTGAGAAAGCTGGAGTTCTGACTTCAACGCCTCCATTGAGAAGTTTTCCCTGCTGAGAACGAAAGAAAAGGAATCAGAGTAGGAAAGAACTTGTCATTTGCACCCCATTTTTTTTAAGGAAACAGGCTGCTAGAATAATAAAATGAAAATATGCTAAGGGAAAGAACTATAGAGACTGAAGCTGCTCCGACCACTTTCCAACCGAAGCAAACACCATCTGGGTTTAGGACCCAACCTGTCTATACCTGGAGGAGGTTCAGAGGTCAAACTCAATGTGCTACTTTATTTTCTAAGGACACTTAGATGACTACATACAGAAGATCTGTTGTAAGTGTTTCATGTTATCAGGCTACATAAGTTAAGAACAATGAAATAGTTCTCAGACGATGTTAGTTAGGTATGTGAACACTTGAAACACAGCATCCTAACATTTTATTCGTGAATACCAAAAAGCCAACAGCTATGTAGAAGAGAAAATATTTCCAATTTTTAAATGCAAGTATTCAAAAATTTTTAAAGTTATTATTAAAGCATGTATAAAAGTCCAAAGCCACTGTTTCCGTACAAGAAGAACTATGCCAATACCTTGTAATATTCACATTTAAGATGACAAAACAAAGAGATCGTACCTATTGTTAGTGGTCAAATCACACTGAAATCCAGAGGCCTGGTGTGAGAACCTCACAAGAGGACACCGAGCATTTAGGATTTTTTGTACGCCCACACAGCCAGGGCCAAAGTGCTCAAGGCATTCTCCTATCACAGACAGGATCTTCTGAGTTGCAATTCTTTCTGAAGGTACATTTTTCACTTGAAATTCCATCAGAAAATTTCCTGAGGTCTGAACAATAAAAACATTCATAAATGGGAGCTTTTAAAAAGAAGTAATTTCTCAAATAAATTTCCTAGAAGGAAGCTCTAAGTTATTTTCGGCAAAACAAAAAACAAAAAAAACATACTCAGGGGGTGCCGGCGTGGCTCAGTTGGTGAAGAGTCTGACTCTTGATTTCCACTCAGGTTATGATCTCATGGTTCGGTAGATTGAGCCCCATGTCAGGCTCTGCACTGGCAGCGTGGAACGTGCTCAGAACTCCCTCTCTCTCCCTCTCTCTCTCTGTCCACCTCCCCTGCTTGCACTCTTTACCTCTCAAAATAAATAAACTTAAAAAAAAAAACAAAAAACAAAAAACAGAGGGGCGCCTGGGTGTCTCAGCTGGTTAAGCATCAGACTTTGGCTCAGGTCATGATCTCACAGTCTGTGAGTTCGAGCCCCATGGCAGGCTGTGTGCTGACAGCTCAGAGCCTGGAGCCTGCTTCGGATTCTATGTCTCCCTCTCTCTCTGTCCCTCTCCTGCTCACACTGTTTCTGTCTCCCAAAAATGAATAAATGTTTAAAAAAAAAAAAAAAAAAAAGAACATCAATGAAGGTGTGGAGACAGGGATGAAGGGAAGAAAAATAAAGCAAATATGTGGAAAGAAACTGAGTACCTCAAGTACTCTTGATAATGTACACTTCCTAGTTCTGGTTCTTTCCTAAGACTTATCCACATCCCTGGCCCTGGGTTCTATGATGCTTCCTCTACTTTTTTAAAAAATTTGTTTAAGCTAGTTTAGGTTGGTTCCCATGAATAAACAAAGAATATTACTAATACGGTTGACAATAAAGAGCAGGGGGCGGGGGGAGAAGATAGCATCCTAACTGTCTTAACAAATGAAGGACTGGTTAAGTGAATTACGGTACATTCACTCAGTGGAATATTCCACAGCCACTGAAAACGATGCAGCAGACTGAAGTGCCAAGACACTATTAACTGGGGAAAAAAAAGTTCAGGTGATAATCTGTAAAGATTAAGGGTTTTGTTATAAAAAGAAGGATTTCTACCTGCAAAGGTAAAAAGTCCAGAACAAAATACATTAAATTATTCATAGTAGGTACCTCTGGAAGTGGTAGGACCATCAGAGATACTTACATTATACATTTCTGTAACTATTACTTTATGATCAGAAAAAAAGACATTAAAAAAATATACAGGTGTGACATGTATACAAACTATCCCCACAAATAAACATGTTGTATTTTCTCTATTTATTTCTGTCATCCAGACAGCTTTTTAAAATGTATTTACTAGGAAACTTTTATATTGAAGAGCAAAATGGATTTCCTTTAAAAGCTTCAAAATTTCAAAAATCTAGCTTAGCTCCTTTGTTAAAAGATCTTTCTAACTTTTGGTTCCCTTGTCTATTAGATTTTAAAATTCAAATACACACCAATTTTTATGGGAAGCAGGAACCCGAACAAGAATAACAAACAAATAGAGCACAGAGCTACTCAACAGAAAAGTAAAGAAAGAGAAATATCTTCTACCAGGATTAAGCAGTACCAGAAGAAAGAGACAGGTTTGGGGTGAAATAATCTCAGGCTAGCAAAAAAAAAAAAGCAATTGGGAGATTTCGTATCAGACTAGTATCAGCTACGTTGGACTCAGATGCAGAGGAAGGGTTAGAAGTACTCAGAAGAAAAGAGACAATGAGATTTTTAATTACATCCTACAAATGAGAGAAAAATAAAATCACTGAGGCAACGAATGAAAATGACACCAGAGAAAAATAGATCTGAGTAACAGAATTAGAATTAGGGTCTGGAAACTGGAGAAGCTATGAACTCCAGGCAGGAATGTGAGAGTTACTGAAGCTGTTCACCAAATACTCTGCATCCCCTTTCTGACACTTAGTAGGGTGTCCTGCGCCTGCCCCTCTGAAGTTAAGCACAGTCACGTGACTTGCTTTCGCCAATGAAATGTGAACAGAGTCTTCACAAGTCCCTTCAGGGCGGAGCTTTAAGAGCCAGTGGTCCACTCTCCACTGTGCCCTTCCATTGCTTCGGTGCTAGAAGCACGGGCCCAGGCGGTGAAAGCTGCTCAGCCTGGGTGCTTGAGAGATCCGCTCAGAGTGCCCCTGCTGACCTGCCCTGGCCACACAGCCTCAGCAGGAGATTAACAATGAGCTGCTGAGTCTGGGGAGGTGTTTATCACCAAAGCAAAACCTGGCCTAATCTGGCTGATATAAGAAACAAGAGATCAAGAACCACATGGGTAATTGTACCTAGATAAATGCACTCGGCAGAGAAATAAAACACTGCAATCATGGAAGATGCAGATGATGAAAAACACACCTATTACGAGCAAAAATAAGATCCTCCTCAAAATTACTCTCCTCTAGCAAATAAAAATTAGATAAATTCCTCACAGACAGCCAAATCGATAAACGTTTCTTACCAATTTTGCTATTTCTCTGGCACTACTCTGTTTCAGATAAATTTTTTGAAACAGTATCGCATGTTCTTCCTAATTACTCGGGAATTATGCCAATATCTCATAAAAATAAAACAAAAGGTAAGCCCTTTGCCCACAGCAATAATTTAGAGAACAGAACAGGGCTTAGCCACCAACTTTTACTTCTGTTACCTAAATCCTGTAAGATATAAAACCCTATTAGAAAAAGAAAAACTAACAAAGAGCAAAGGCAGATTTTAGCTTAAAGTTTTGTACTGGGGCGCCTGGGTGGCTCAACTGGTTAAGCGTCTGACTTCAGCTCAGGTCATGATCTCATGGTTTGCAAGTTCAAACCCCACAATGGGCTCTGTGCTGACAGCTCAGAGCCTGAGGCCTGCTTCTGTGTCTCCCTCTCTCTCTGCCCCTCCCCTGTTCACGCTCTATCTCTCCCTCTCTCAAAAATAAACATTTTTTTTTAATTGTGTACTAAAATGATCTTTGCGATAACCTAGGCATCACATTTCACTTGTAAGCATCATTCACACATTAAGAAACTTACAAAAGTTTACGATTTTAGTTGGTAAATAACTTTCCTTTATTCATTAGCAAATCATCTCTTTAGTGCCTCTGGTACACAAAATACACTACATAGTGCTAAAAGACATACAAGAGTCTAATACACGCTTCCTAACTCCCCTCAACTGGGGCTGAATAAACAAGCACCCAGAATCATAATGCAAGGTGGTGTGCCAAGGGAGACACACGCCAAGAGGAAAGAGGAAGGAGAGTTCACAATTGCACAAAGCTGTCCAAGAGGCTCTTATATGAAGTTAATGAATTTAAAAGTGCTTCTGGTTTTCATTATATTTCATTTTTAATGTTTCTATTAGCAAAGCTATTATAATCTTAAACAAGCACATATTTCAAGGTACACATTTATAACACATATTTCATTAGTTAAACCTACATACCAAATAATACCAAACTGTTTAGTGAGATTGGAGCACTGTCTTTTAAAACATCTTTTTGGAATATCTCTATATTTCAGAAATCTAAGACCCAACTAAAAGTTTCCAGTTCTTTCCTCTGCTCCAATGGAAAAAGCTGTATTTCCTATTTGCATAATAATGAAATAACTAGTAATACTGCTGCTGACGGTGACCAACATTTGAACACTTATCACATGCTGAGCACCGTCCTAAGCGTTTCACATGTATTAGCTCGATCAGCCCTCCAGCACTCCACGAGACAGGTGCATCGTGACAGCATCCCACGTGACAGCATTCCACCTCACAGCTAGAAAAATTTAGGCACAGAGAAGACCAAAATAACTTACTGAGGATCACACAGCTAGTGAGTAAAAGAATTACTCTTCTGCAGTTTGGCTCTAGAGCCCAGGCTTTAACCACTACATTATTACATTCCTTGATTATTTACCAAAGTCTTTTACTTAAAATAAAAATAATCTAACACAACTTAAGTGTCCCTGCTAGCAATTTAATACAGTTTCAAGTACATGTTAATCTTACTAAGAATGATCCATTTCATCTTGACGTGTTTTGTATTCCTTGGCCAGTTTTAATTCGCTAAGTATATACTGAGCATAGTAAGTTATGCCAGCACTATGAGGGACAAGAAAATGGACAGACATGGTAGCTGCCCTGCCCTGGCTTATGACACAGTGGGAGGAATATATCAGCCACTAACTAAACATAACATAGGAGGAATTTGGAGACAGATAAGAATATGAGCGAGATACTACAAAAAAAGGGTAACTAATTCTGACGGAAAAAAACCAAGAAGGTGTCAAGAAGGTAGAGTCAGAACTGGCCCTTGAAACGACTAGCCAGGAACGACAGAGAGTAGCAGGAAAGAGCACTCCCCACTGAAGAGACAGGACAACTGTTTAGTCATCATTCTTATTCTAAAAGCACCTTATAATTTGGTAATTAAATGATATGATTGGAAAACTGGGTATACGAAGACATATAATGAGAAATCATTACTAAATTAATTGAGAGAGATCATTTCAATACTATGCTAACGAGAAGACCCTTTCTAGGTCTGTGAGAAGATCCGATCTGTCTTTTAGGAGAACTCCAGCACAGTCGAAGACTGTGACATAAGAAATAGGAGGCAGAAAACAGGATACTGTGACAATCATCTATGTGAGAGTTTGTAAGGAACTGCGTCACCACAGCTTTGAGGGTGTACATAAAGGGGAAGATACAAGGGATAACTTAGAATTAAAGAAGATGGCAAACGTCAAGAAAACTAAAATGCCACTAATTAACATGGGAAACATATGAGAACTTTCAAAAAAACTTACAAAGAATATTTACAAAGAATGGAAAAAGTTTTATTTTCTAAACGGTAGGTTCGAGTGTAACTGGACATCCACGTAGAGATGTACTGGTTTGAAATGTGTAAGACAGAGATTTATAAAAACCTACATTTTATAAACACACAGAAGCCATTCCAAGTTGTAATTAAAGTAAAGCACCCCTTACATTGTTTGGGAGGATGGCGGAGATACTGGCTAACTTTACCTGTTACATATGCATATTAGTAAGAACTAAATGGAATATATAACTTCCAAACTCTAAGAGGAAAAGTGGGATGAGGCAAGAATAAAGCAGTAATCCACAGAAACAAAAGGTACAGGAGAGAGAATACAGTCAGTGTTACCGCAAGAGTATTATATGGTGACAGACGTGACAAGACAGACACTTGTGGTGAGGACAGCATAACATATGAACTTTTCAAATACTGTACACCCCTGAGACTTATATAACATTGTGTCAACTATACTTCAGTTTTATTTTTCTTTAAAAAGCAGGAACCCGATAGGAGGAAGGAAAAGGGAATGAAAAGCAAAGAAAAAACACTGAAAAAGATAAATAAAAAATAATATGGTAGAAATGAATAAAGTAGAAATGAATCCAAAATTATTAGTAATAATGAATCAATACAATGACTTCAAAAACTCAAGATCGGAGTAAACGCACATCTGCTATTCACTAGAAAGATACCCCAAATACAACAGCATATTATAAAGGCCAAAAATGAAGACACAGAAGATACATGAAGAAAGCAACAAGTGGCATCTTAATGAACAAAAAAGAATTTAAGGAAAAAGCATGTGTAGAGATAAAAGACATACTTTAATGATAAATGAACAACCCAGTCAGAATCATATACCTATCTACCTACATGTAGCTAATACAGTCTTTGAAAAAAACAAAAATCAAAAGAATTCCTAGGAGAAATTAACAAAACCAAACATACTGAGATTTCAAAATATTTCAGTAACTAGATCACACAGATAAAAAAAAAAATTAGTTAAGATACAGATAATTTGGATAACACAATGAATAACCCTGGCCTAATGGAAAAACTTCAGAAGCCATGGAAAGAATAATCACTTTTACTGAATATGTGTAGAATATTCACAAAAAAATGATTATGTATTATACCAAACAGAGAAAGACTTTACAGTTCCAAAGAATTAAAATCGAATGGACCACATTCTTTAACCCCAATGTTTATTAAAGTTTAGAAATCAAGTTATAATTTTACTAAGTCCAAAGATTACTTTTATAATATTTTTAGTGACCTAAAACAATTTAATTACCTTGCTGGTGCTGAATTTTCCAATTTCATCTAGATCCAAAAACATGTCCAAATCACATCCTAATTTCCCAAAACTGTTCACTGAAGAGCCAAAGGGTCTGACAGTACAGCCCAGGAAATACGCAGCCGCTATGTCTTCAATAAGAGAGCAGGTGAGATATCGGAGCTTAGTGTTCTCCTCTGTTAACTGGGACTCCTTCAGGAGAGTGTTCAGCTGATCATCCATCTAGCTGGCCAAAACAAAAACAACAACATATCGAAAATGTACAGGTCACATAAAATAGTTGCCATTTTATTTTTAGAGATATGACGGCTTTGGAGACCTACATGAAAAACATATACTTTTTTCCTTCCGCCATAAAAGCAAATGTTTTAAAAATATCCTTTAAAAAAGACTGAGGAATAATAATAATAATGATGATAAGAATAATAATAAAAGTGTAAAACCATAGAAAAATAAAAATAAATAAAAATGAAAATACAAATGTTGGCGCTTCAATCCACAACTAAATTGTCAGAATCTCCATGGTTGAGGCCAGTGAACACATTTTTAATATGTTTTACAGGAATTCTGATGAGCAGCCAAGTTTGGGAGTCGATTGCTAGTCCAGACTATGATCTGCTTATTCTGCATATAGTTACTAAGCTCCTACGGCTAATGGTGAACCAGAGTATGGTTAGTCAACCAGTCTGCATGTAACCTAGGGATCATCTGCCCAAGTCTCTCACCTACTCGAGGAACCTCGGTATTTAATATTTAAATAGAATACACTCAAACCCACAGCTTGCTCATCCTGAGAAAATATCCCTCACAATGTCTTTGAGGATTATGGAGGGAAATGTGGCTGGTTTGATTTGAGTTGTGCTATATATGCAAAAAATACACACCAGATTTGATGATTTTTTGAAACAAAAACGTAAAATATCTCATTCATAATTTTATATTGATTATATGCTGAAATGCATATTTTAGATTTATTGGGTTAAATAAATTTCAAAAAAAAGGACTGAAGAACGATGAAATTGGCAAAAATCAAAGTTTGCCAGAATTAAAACCACTATATTTCTTATGCAATATATATAAAGTATTGTTTTAGGAAAATGAAAATAGTTAATATGCTCCAAAAAAAGGTCAAAACAACCACAAAGCCAGACATTTTAAACAACGTTGGGGGGGGGGAGCGGAGAAGAACCAACGTTCAAGAAGGAAACACAAGAAATAAGCAATGCTTCAGATAATCATATTAGTTTTGGTTTTATCAGTTCTTGTTTCTTGTCAGAGTACTAATTTTTGTTTTGGTTTTCTAATTTTAAAAATTTTATTTCTAACCAAGACCCAGGATCCCTCAACTCCTCGGAACACTAATCCTGTATCTTCACTAGAAAACTGGTATTAAAAATATCCCCTTTTGAAACTGTGTACTGGAGTATTTAAAATAAAAATCATAGCCTCAAATGCCCATATTCAGAAAAAATATTGAAAATAACTGAACTAAATGTTCAAATCAAGAAAAATAAGTAATAGCAAAGAAAACATGTAAGTTTAGAAATAAAATTTTTAAAATTAGAAAACCAAAACAAAAAATAGTACTCTGACAAGAAACAAGAACTGATAAAACCAAAACTAATATAAACGATGTTGGGGCAGCAAAAATAGATTAAATCAGAGATGAGGTTTTTGTTTTTGAGATACTTTTTAGTTTTGAGACAGTGCAAGTGGGGTGGTGGGACAGAGGATCCAAAGTGGGCTCTGTGCTGACAAGCTGACAGCAGTGAGCCCAATGTGGGGCTCGAACTCAAGAACTGTGAAATATGACCTGAGTCGAAGTTGGACACTCAACCTAACCAGATGCCCTGAGATACTTGTAAGTTTATAGAAAAATGCCAGGTACAACAGTATGTCATTATGTTGACTGGAGAAAGAAAACCTGACTAGTCCAAAGACTGAAAACTATAAGACTGTGGTTACTTGGGAGGCATTCAAGTAAAGTGTGGGGGAGGGGAGGGGGGAAGGATGACTTTCACTTTTCACTCAACATATTCTGTAGTCTAAATATTTTATGATAAGAACCTCTAATAAAGAAAATAATGTCAAACAGACACACACGTATTTTTAGATACTGGAGGAGTATACCTACAAACTTACACTTTCTGCATAACAAAGTAACTCAAGAAGTTTCTTGCTGGAAGGAGGTGAATGAGTACTACATTGTATACGTGACTGCTCTGAAGTTGGGTTTGATGGATTCTTCGTCTTTAAATTGAAGAAACGTGATTTGAATGGAATCGCAGCCTCTGTGCCCATATTTGGTGTACGAGTTCCATTCTGTAGTGAAGTTACACTTTCCTTTTTACAAAATTCTACAACGGCATAAAGACCCTACGCCAAAAACATAAGAAAAAACAGAACACATCTCAGAATGATATGTTTTACATAGTATTTTTGCTCAAATTTCCAAACAATTATCAGAATACTAAAAAAATATTAATTTTTAAAATTTACAAATGATAGACTTCTAACGCAAGCACTGGTTTTAATCATTACAAGCCGATTAAGAAAGAGAACACTATAAACTGATAATAGTCAACAAAAGCTGAAAACTGATGAAAGAGAAAATTAAAAGGCAAAACAAAAATCCCTTCCCCTTGGACTTCATCTGTAAGATAACAGACTACTTAAAGGATTCAAATAATGGATCAGTCAGTTATAAATTTCTTATAATTCTAGAATAATGCTACAAGGATTTCTATTCTCATATAAAAAGATCATTAAAGAAATTTAAAGAGAGATATTAAGATATCAAAAGAGAATCTAACTTTACCATATTGCAAATAATGAATGGAACCTTCACCTTTCAAAAGCATGAATGTTAGACTCTTTTTCAAATACTTACAAAGCTCTCATAGAAGAAATGATTATTAATAGGTCCATGTTGAGATAAATATTTCAGAAACTTTTTCTCACTGATTTTATTTGGGCAGTGTATCAAAACAGTTCGCTGTGCCTGTTCTCGTCTTTCTTTCTGCACCTCAGAGAACGTCTTTTTGGGAGTCCTGTCTTCAGAGCCTATGAATGAGACAAAACATTTCCAACACACACAAACACACAAATATAAAATTTTGATGAGATATATAAAGATTTTATAACTAAAACCACTTTATCCAAATCTCATCTTCTTTCTTCTTTATCTGTACAAGAATGAAGCTATACTATTTCAATTTTCCTGTAATTATCATTAATACTGTCCACTTTCCCAGTTTTTACTATATTCAATGCACGGTACTAAAAAGAGAAAGATCCACAAAGTTTTAAAAGCAAAATCGGGGCCATAAAATCACCTGTTTAACACTACCCCAAATACACACATATAAAACCTGTATAAGGTTGTAACATATCAAAGCCTAAAAGAAATTATTATAAACCTGAGTATAATGAGAATGAGTTTAGAACTCTAACATATTGGGGCACCTGGGTGGCTCAGTCGGTTAAGCAACCAACTCTCGACTTTGACTCAGGTTATGATCTCAGGGTTCATGGGTCTGAGCCCCATGTCGGGGTCTGCATTGATATTATGGAACCTGCTTGGGATTCTCTCTCCTCCCCCTCCCCTACTCTCTCCCTCTCAAAATAAATAAATAAATAAACCTTAAAGAACTTTAATGTATTAAAGTAAGTTATTGCAGTTTTTCTTTGTCGTCAGTCTTGATCTGGCTCAATTAACGGTGAGTTACCAACTATCATGTGCTGTGTATCACAGGGACATCAAAGAATTTAAAACTCAGTTGTTGCCCATAAAGAATTCATGATAATTTTACTAAAAAAATAGAAAATAATTTCTTTTTTCATTAAAAACCACTCTAGGGCTGGGGGGTTTACAATCACAGGAAATGAAGACAAGAGCTATAACAGCCAAGAATTAAATATTAATTATCGACTGAGCACAAAAGAAAGATCAACAGCTAAGTATAAGGAAAAAGAGAATCACTCAAATTCTAAAAGCGTGTTAAAGCTAAACGCTGAATTTTAGCAACGTATTCTTTCCTCCAAGATATTTAGCTTCTAGTTGGGTGACTTAAAAGTGTTCCTTTTAAATATCTGGAATGGTAGGTTCTAGAGATTATAAACCACCAAGTCTGATAACAATACCCACAAGAAATTCCAAAGAGATTAAATAATACAGAAAATGTAACAGACATGAAAATCAGCAGATACTTGTAGACTCCTCTCCTTTCAAAAGGTTATAAACCTGACAGATCAAGGAATACTGCAAACACACTGTACCTCGATTTCAGCAAACTCCAAGACATCCTCACAGACGAGACAGAGAAATGTGTGATACTGCCAGTGAGAGCTTGGTGAAGCCCAGACTCTGCTCGTTAGCAGAGACCTGGAGCAGTCTCCAACGGCACACACCCGGCGCTCCTAGCCCTGACACCTCCACATTTCTCACGACTGACCAAACGCACGCTGAGGACCCTTCCTGCCTTCACTGTACTAGATGCTGAAAACATGTCCCTTAAATAGGGGTCCACATCTCCATTCTGAATGCCAATTCTTTAACATCAGTCTCTTATTTCAAGGCCTGTATCACAACAGCCTGAGTCCACAACTGGTCTTATTCGCACTGGTCTTTTCCTTTTCAAGCCATTCTCTGCTGCCAAAGTGATCTTTATAAATTAGTCTTTTAAAACAGTCTTATTCTTTGACTTCCCTGCTTCAAACCCTTCAATAGCTTTCCTACTGCATTCAAGGTCACGCCAAAACTCAACAGCATGGGGACAGTGATTGGCATTTGATCCCATCTCTCCTCTTCAATGTCAGCTTCTACCATTTCCTCCTTTTGCAGTGTTCACTTAGGGTACTCCACACACAACACTGTGAACTCTGACTATCTCCCCGTCTGACTGGAAAGCCCACTTCTCAGTTTCTGCCCCGAACACTCCCATTCATCCTGCCATAGGTCTGTGAAGGATTCGGACTTTCCTTGGTAATATCTCCTCCACCTCCGTATTACCTTACTTCAACATCTGTGAAAGAACGTACTTCACAGTGTTGTATTTACTTAACAATATGGAGGAACATCTGTCTTCCAGATCAAGGACAGCGACTATAATTATTCACTGTGATCTCAAGTCTACTGACGGTCCTTCCAATTAGTCCCTATTTCCTTCTTCTTTTTTTTTTTAGTATAGGCTCTGCCTACACCACCTCACTCACTCTTCCCTTTGTAACTACCACTTACATATTCTTGTCTCTGATTTTTACTGACTGTTGTCTAAGGGCTTATTGTAAAACTGAAGTCAAATTATTACATTTTATAAAGTAAAAGTATAAATCTTCCCTAGTTCTCTGCCCCTAATAACACTCAACCATTAAGTTTGGTGCTTCATTTCCAGACATTTTTAAGGCATATATATAAACATTTGCATTTCTCCACAAACATTTTTTATACAAAATCACCAAAATCATACTTCACATTATTTTATAATATGCTTTCAAAAATCTAATATATTGGGGATATCTGTTAACGGTATATATCTACCTCATTTTTGAAGTAACTGTGTAAGTATTCTTGTGAATTTATCATAGTTTAGCCAATCCTCTACTGATATTCAGGTGGTTTACCTTTTTCACTATCACAAACAATACCAACAATTTCGTCTGCATACAATGTCTTTGACTTTTATGCGAGCATATCCCTGCAACTGATCACTAGGAAACAGGACAGACTGAAGTTAAGATTGATGGAGAAGTCTGGTAAAAGATGAAGAAATCTGCTTAAAAAGCTGGGAGAGGTAGAATCCAAAGTATTTGCAGCTCTGGCCTGAACGACAGTAGGTACGAATGAGGAGGACAAGGACAAAGTTGGGAAGGAGGGGACAAAAAGTTCAGCAAGTTTATTCTCTCATAAAAGGCTTATCAAATCTACAAATGACACAATGTTGAGACTGAAAAGTATTAAGTGCTAATAGTTTATGACAGACTCAATTTCAACGGTCTTGATAACATAATCTGGTAAGCATAAACTTAACACAAAAACTAAGACTAAATACTGTCCTGCACTTAAAATTAAAAACATCGGGACACCTGGGTGGCTCAGTCAGTTAAGCGCCCGGCTCCTAACTTCAGCTCAGGTCATGATCCTGAGTTCAGGAGTTCCAGCCCCACATCGGGCTCTGTGCGGACAGTGCGGAGCCTGCTTGGGATTCTCTGTCTCCCTCTCTCTCTGCCCCTCCCCTGCTCATTCTCTCTCTCTCTCTCAAAATAAATAAATAAACATTAAAAAAATAATAATAAAGATAAATGACATAATGGGGAAGAAAACTAATCTAACAGTAGTTGCATAAAAGAAGCCCAAAAGTCTGATTTGATGAAAGCTCAAAATGAGTCAAAGTAGTATCTTCACTTCTGGGATGTGCACAGGGAACGAACAGATATACATATATAAAATCCCAAACTTTATTGAGACAAATGTTCTTAAAAATCCAAATTCAAGGACTAACAGCGTTTCTTTACCACTGACTAGTCAGCCCACGTATGGAGCATACATTCTGCTCCGGCCGTAACGGATGTGAAGGATATTAGTGAACCAGAGGCCACCTGGAGAGGAGTGGAAAAAGGTCTAGAAGCTGACAGAATTACTGTAGATAAAGAGGGAGTTACAGCCTGGAGGAAAACCAAGGAGAGCCTGAATGCTGCCTTCAACTCTAACAGCAAACCCTCTACTCATGCGGCACTTCAGTCTTCCAAGCACCTCTACACATACACTCTATTTCGAATCTCACAATAGCCTTTGAGATCGAGAGGTATCATTACTGGTACACACACACACACACACACACACACACACACACACAAAACAACCTGCACAAAATCAAATATCTAATAAGCTAGGTAACCTCTTGTAGAATGTATCTGTTGTCTGCCTAGCATCTGTCCCGTTTTTTAGGTGACAGCACACCCCTGCTGGCAGGAAACCTATGAGGCTGTGTGAGCCTTGTCAACATTGTTATCCTCCCTAAACCACCGACTCTCACCCCGTCAGAGAGGCTAAGATTAGCAGACTACTTCGGATAGCTCCCCTTGGCCGGAGTGTGGAAGTGTGATCAGTCAAAAGCTCTTTCTCAGAATTCTTCAAATTCAGGTACAAGATTATCTTATTCTTCCCTTTGGAAAAGGCTACACGCATGTACACATGAAGTTGCTGGTGACCATGCCTCCGTGTCGAAGAATCTGAGATAAGGAGGCCACCAAACAACAGCTGAGGAAAACAATAGCTCGCATTGACCATATCCATCCAGCTGACCCTAAAGCAGCTGGCTCTTTCTGGAGTTTGGTTGCGTGGGTTGGTATATCCTGCCCTTTCTACTTAAGCTAATTTGAGTCAGCTTCTGTCACCTGCACCCCAAAGAGCATACTACACTATACATACTATAGATTCTTACTCTTAAAATCGGGGTTCTTTTCCACTACTCAAATGAAAGCTATGCCAAAACTAAGACTAACATAAAAATGGGGAATTAGTAGATTTAGCTCATTACAAATATTTTCCAATCATTAGAGACCAACCAAAAAATGGAATTAGCTGATTTGTGAAATAGTGTGTTCCCTGTTACTAGAAAATATTACTAGGAATGTTTTCTAAGGAGTTCTCACACTAAATAGAAACCTCAACTGGATACTTCCCAAGTTCCTTCCACTGATAAAAATTTTATGCTTCTGAGTACAAGGTGCAGTTACTTCCTTCTCTTTTTAAAAATAGAAAAGAAATTGTAATGATGTTTTTGTTGCGCACAAGAGTCCCTGAATATTTAGCCAGTTATATGATACAAAACGAAACACATTTCCTAACGAAAGCAACAAAGCTGTACAAAATGAAGAGTACAGCCTTGGAATCAGGTTTTACCGTTATCACTGCTACTTAATCGATGGGTAAGTCTGAGCTAACCACTTGGACTAGGCTGTTTCCTCAGTGTAAACTAGAGTAATAACTCCTTCCCTACCAACTTTATAGAGTTCTATTTTCTCAAAGAACATATGAAAATACTCCTAAATTTAAACCACCATTCTGATGCTAAATTACAACCGCTTCTTTGGCAGAATTCTTACTCGAATTTTCAGAGTTACTTAAGAATTTTTAACAAAAGCAGATTCTATCAAATACAATCCAATCAGTATTTCTATGAAATATCATATTAAGTAACAATTCTCACTCCCGGTCAATATGAACTTTATTTGGGGTGCCTGGGTGTCTTCTTAGTCAGTTGTACATCCGACTTTAGCTCAGGTCATGATCTTGCAGTTCCTGAGTTCGAGCCCCGTGCAGGGCTCTGCACTGACAGCTCAGAGCCTGGAACCTGCTTCGGATTCTGTGTCTCCCTCTCTCTGCCCCTGCCCCCCTGCCTCCCTCCCCCTCCCCGCTCACACTCTGTCTCTCTCTCTCAAAAATAAACATATTTTTTTTTACAAAAATGAGCTTTTATTTAAATAATCTAATGAGAAGAACAATCCTACCATTTATTTTAAGGGAAACATTTTACTTGTTCAGCCTACTATAAAACTATTACCAGAAATAATTTCATCTTTTAAATCTAGAGCTCCAAGAAACGTACAAATCAACAGTTTGCCTAATAACTTGACTCGAGGTCTAAATTACGCAGGCTCTGTAACCTTACACAAGTTACTTAGTTCTTTCAGCCTCTTTGTACATCTATTAAGTGGAGACGGCGATACGTTTTTTGCTAGATTGTTTTAAAAATTGCAAACAAGATACACGCAGTTCTCGGGGGTCACAACCGGGCTTCAATAATACACAAAGCATATAAATTTAGAACGTCTGCGGGTCGGCAGCCTGTTCCAGTGAATGCAAACCTGTTACCAGGTTACCAAAATGGTCAAAGAATAAAAGCAAAAGGCAATAATTTTCTCAGTCAAGAATCCTACATTTGGAAGCCGGGAATACTGTTATTAATTAAGGCTTCAATACTCCCGTCCTGCATCAACGACTTCTAAATCAGATACATTTGTTAATGAAGCAACTGATACGTAGCATCCCTGTTACCACTGGGAACATTATTTTACCAAATTATAAAATATGAGCAAACTGTGCTCTTCGCCTGAAGTTCACAGAGATTTAAATAAGTTCATTACTGTGCACAGGGGTCCCGAAGAAATATCATACCCAACCACTACCATGAGCAACCGGTGGCTCTAAGTTCCCCTACTGAGATTAGAGGAGGATGGGACACAACCTCACCCTATTGCCAAAGGCTCCTCGGCCGTATCCACAGGCCACGCGCTCGCCCGCGATCCCAGTCTCTTCCCCCTTCCCTCGCCCGCGATGGGTCGCGACTACAGAGCAAACCGAGGACACGGCGTCATCACCTGTCTCTACGCTCCCCGACGACTGCTCTTCTCTTTTAACTTCTGCGGCCACAGGTCCTGGGCAACTGAGAAGCCTGTGGATAGGACGCAGCACTTGACTTCTCTGAGCACATAGGGGCAAACTGGCCAACGATCCCACGGCGCGAGCCGCCATTGTCAAAGTAGCAGAGGCAGGAAGATGAAAGGGCACCAGGCTCCTGCGCATGCGCGCTGAGGCGTAAGGAACGGAGAGCCTAGAGGGTCAAACTAGGCGAAAGTTACCAGACTGAAGATGCCTTAGCTTTGGATCGGTTTCGCTTTTGCTCTCCCACAGTTCTCTAAAAGAAGAGACCCCAGTAGAACGAGCTGACCACCTTTCTTTCAAATAGAGTCATGAAAATAGAACCGGAGAGCAAGGTCGTCATAAGGAAGGAGAACTTACTTGGGAATCTGTACTTAGAGTATAATAAATGATAACACTTTTTCTTTTTCAGGCTACTGCATGTATTGTCTCTTAACCCTTACAACAACCCTGTGAGATGAAACTATTATTATCTGCGTTTATTTATGGGGAGACTGAGGCATACGCAAGTTAAGTAACGTTTCTAAAGTTATACAGCCAGTCCGGGACAGAGACAGGAGTTAAATCTAGATTATCTGGTACAAAGTTTCCTTTTTTCTTATAACAAGTTTACTGAGATTTAGTTCATATCTTACACAACTCACCCCTTTAGGTGTACCATTCAGTAGTTGTTAGTATATCCCAAAGTTGTGTAACAATAGCCTTATCATTTTTTGAACATAATCATTTTTAGAACTTTCTCATCACCTCCAAAAGAAACCTTGTGCCCATTAAGCTATAACTCCCCCAATCACCACACTCCCCCCCAGCCCTAAATGACCACTTACCTACTTATTTTTCTCCATGCTTTTGCCTATTCTAGACATTTCATGTAAATAGAATCATGCAATATGTAGTTTTTGTGACTGACTTCCTACACTTGGCATAATACTTTGAAGATTCTTCCCTGTTGAAGCATCTATCAGCACTTCATTCCTTTCTATGGCCAAACAATATTCCATCGCATGGTGTTAAAAAATATAAACTGTGGTATATTAAAATTTTTAAGAGAATGTTTGAACAAAAATCAATTCAAATCAGTCAACATCCAATCTAGGAGATAGAAAGGGCATTTATAGGCAGAAGGGAAAACTTGAAAATAGAAACGAAAGGTTTTCTTAGGCAGAAGAGAGCAGGAACAAGGAAGTTATACTAAGCAAAAAGCAGATTGGTTTGTGCAAAGCTGCTTTCCTTTAGGGGATGTCCCAGTTTATCAGGCAAATAAACTAACTAGTGCTAATCAGGTGATTCCTGATTGACCGGCTTAAGATTCTATTTCTGGGAGAGTTGAAAGTATAATTAAGTTTTGTTTTGGTTACATGAGGCTTACACAAGTGACTCTATTTGGGGCCTGTTGTCTTATTTTTAACAATGGATATGCCGCATATGGCTACCCATTTCTGTTGTTTTTGTGTTTGGGATATTATAAATAATGCTACTATGAACATCCATGTATCGGTTTTTGTGTGAACATGTTTTCACTTCTCTTGGGCATACACCTATGAGTAGAAATGCTGGGCTGTATGGTAACTCTGTTTAATCTTTCGAGAAAATGTCAGGCTATTTTCCAAAGGAGTGCACCATTTTCATTCCCACTAGTAGTGTAAGAAGTTTCCAATTTCTGCACATTCTTACCATTACTTGTTATTTTCTGTTTATTTTTAGTTTTTTTTTAAACATTTATTCATTTTCGAGAGAGAGACAAAGTGTAAGCAGGGGAGGGGCAGGAAGAGAGGGAGATACAGAATCTGAAACAGGTTCCAGGCTTTGGGCTGTCAGCACAGAGCTAAATGCGGGGCTTGAACCCACGAACCGTGAGATCATGACCTGAGCCGAAGTAGGACACTTGACCGACTGAGCCACCCATCACCCCTTCTGGTTTTTTGTTTTTTAAATAGCAGTGCCAATGGGTATGAGTGGTATCCCACTTTTGATTTGCATTTGATGAACATTAAGCTTGTAGCAGGATTCTTGCACGGAGAGTCGTGACACCGAGGCTTTTTATCCAGGAAGCAACTTTTATTTGTGCTGGTACCGCTCAGCTGGGTTTGTACCCAAGGAACTGAGCAGCCAGTGTTACTTGGTATAGTTTTTTTTATACATTTTCCATTTCTTTATCTCCCATATATGGCAACACACATAAACACGCAGTCTGATTAAGTTGTCTCAGTTTACAAGTCATGGGGGATGTAGGAACCTAGGCGCATATCAGGCGACCTTGAATTTTCTCTCCTTTTTTTTTCTCTCTCCTTAGGGAAGGGTCTCTACCACAGCTGTCTTCATGTCATTATTGTTTTTGTGTATTTTCTTTGGAGAAATGTTTATTCAGATCCTTTGCCCATTTTTAATTGAATTATTTTTACTACTGTTTTAAGAGTTCTTTGGATATAAGTCCTCATCAGGTATATAATTTGCAAACACTTGATCCTATTCTGTGGGCTCAACTTCACTTTCATGATAGTGTCCTTTGAAACATAAAAGTTGATTTTGATGAAATCTAATTTTTCTTTTGTTGCTTGTATTTTAGCGTCATATGTAAAAAAAAAAAATTGCCTAACCCAAGGTTGTGAAGTACCCCTATGTTTGCTTCTAAGATTTTAATATTTTTAGCTCATCCATTCAGGTCTTTGATAAATTTTCAGTAAATTTTTGTATATGGTATGAGGTAGTAATCCAATTTCATAGTTTTGTATGTGGATATTTAATTTGTCCCAGTACTATTTGCTTAAAAGACTCTACTTTGCCCATTGAATGGGCATATTTGTTGAAGTCAGTTGATCACAGATACCTGTGCTTATTTCTAGACACTCAATTCTATTTCATCAATCTATATATCTATCCTTACATCAGTACCACGCTGTCTTGATCAATGTAGCTTTGTAGAAAGTTTTAAAAATTGAGAAGTGTGAGTTTTCCAACATTGTTCTTCTTTTCTGAAATTGCCTTGGCTCTTATGAGCCCCTGCATTTCCATAAGAATTGTATTATCAGCTTCTCAGTTGCTGCCAAAAAGCAGCTGGGATTTTGATAGTAATTGTGTTGAATCTGTAGATCAACTTCAGGAGTATTGTCATCTTTAACAACATCGAATCTAAAACATGAACATGGGAGGCCCTTCCATTTATTTAGGTCTTCCTTAACTTCTTTTAACAATGTTTCCCAGTTTTCAATGTATAAGTCTTACACTTATTAAATGTATTTCTAAGTATTTTATTCTTTGTGGTGCTACTGTATATGGAATTATTTTCTTAATTTTGCTTTTGGATTGTTCATTACAAGTGCATGGAAACACAATTGGTTTTTGTATGTTTATATTGTATCCAGTAACCTTGATGGCTCAGTTTCAGTTCTAATAGTTTTTTGTTGTGGTGGTGGTTTTTTTTGTTTGTTTGTTTTGTTTTGTTTTTTGTAGCTGCATTAGATTTTTCTATATACAGGATCATCTACGAAGAGAGACCGTTTTATTTCTTCCTTTATGGTTTGGAAGCTTTGATTTAGTTTTCTTACTTAATTACTCTAGCTAGAACCTCCAGCACAATGTTGAATAGCAGTGGTGAGAATGACCATCCTGCATTGTTCCTGTTCTTAGTGGAAAAGCATCCAGTCTTCCTGTATAGTTTATGATGTTAGCTGTGGGTGTTTTATAGATACCTTTTACCAGGTTGAAGAAGTTCCCTTCCCTTTCTGTTTGTTAAGCATTTTTATCATGAAAGGACTTTGGATTCTTTTGTTTTTTCCTGCATCTATCAAGATGATCTTATGCTTTTGTCTTTCATTATTTTAATATGGTATATAACATTAACTAATCTTCACCTGTTAAACCAATTTTGCATTCCTGCAGTAATCCCACTGGTCATAGTGTATAATCCTTTTATGTGTTGCGGCATTCAGCTTACCTGTAGTTTTGCTCTAACCTCTTAACTGGTTTGCCTTTTTCTACCATGCTCCATACAGTCTGTTCTCAACCCATTGGCTGCAGTGTTGTGATCATGTCATTCTTCTTTTCAAAACCCTCCAGGGACTTCTTTCCCACTCCAGAGTAAAAGTTTAAAACTTACAAGATATGTTGTAAACCAGCCTCCCACTTCTTCTAGAGCACATTTCCTGTTACTCTCTGCCTCATCTACTCTGCTCTTTCTACACTAGTCTCCTTGATATTTCTCAAATTCCAAGAAGTATGCATCTCAGGACATTAGCACTTGCTGTATTATCTTCCTTGGTTGTTTTTCTCCCATATGGTTTACTCCTTTACTTCCTTCGCCTCTCTGTTCGAATGTTGCCTCATTAGAGAAAAATTTTTTGATCACCTTATAACATAAAAATGCTTTTATGCAAGTATGGCTTAGTATTCCCCATTCTCCCAACCTGCTCTTTTTTGATAACATTTTTTACCATCCGACATTCTATATATATTTATATGCTTGTTTTGCTTACTATCTGTCTTTCTTCAAGTATAGCATAAGCTCAATAAATATATTTACATATTTATTGGACAGTATTATTGATTTATTACTATGGGCAATGTTCTAGATTCTGGAGATTAAATGGAAAAAAAACGTATAAAATCCTTGCTCTTATGGAGCTTATCTATCTGTAGGGCAAAGATATTCAATAAACGAATATAATTAAAGTATAGAGTACGTCAGTGGTGACAAGTAGAATAGAAAAAGATTTTGCAAGAAATATGGAGGCCACTAATATTCTTAATAAAAGCAGTTTTAGGGGTGCTTGGGTGGCTCAGTTGGTTAAGCGTCCAACTTCAACTCTGGTCATAGTTTCATGGTTCTTGAGTTCGAGCCCCACATCAGGCACTATGTGGATAGCTTAGAGCCTGGAGCCTACTTCAAATTCTGCACCTCCCTATCTCTGCCCTCCCCCACTCATGCTCTGTTTCTATCTCTCACTCTCAAAAATAAAGAAATATTTTTAAAAATTTTAAAAAGCAGTTTTAATGGAAGATGGATAATGAAAACCTGATTGGAATGGGTCCAAATACAAATGAGAGGAGAAAAATAAAAACAGATGATACAGAAAATTATTTTAGGGATTTTACTACTAAGGTGAATAGAGAAATGGGGTATGATGAAATAGCATGTTTGTTTATTGATCAAAGCAATCCAGTAGAGATAGAAAATAGGCATTATGGGAGCCAGAAGAGAAAATTGCTGAGCTATATCCTCCAGTAATTCTTGAGAGAGGGTGGAATCTAGTTCCCAAATGGAGGGACTGGACTTAGGAATCCATACCATGTGGAAACGGTGTAGGTAGACACTATGTTTGTTAAATGAATAACTGACTGTTGATCCCAAAAGTAAAGTACTTGCCCCAGGAAATTCCAGCGAGTGGCCCCGCATCATGGGCCTTGTGCACTGAAGTCATCTCTGTATGTAGTATAGTCAACTAGGTTATAGTCCACAATATCAAATTTGGCTTCAAATGCTGATTTGTTATCATTTTCCAAAATCGGTTGCAACAATTCTTTTATGCGGAAGCACTTTAATGTGATGTATCAGAAAACCAACTCAAATTATGGAAATTTAAAATACACACTCATGACTTTTACCCACCATTTCGATTTCTAGGAATTTACCCTATAGACAGACTTGCACAAGTGAGCAAGTTTATGTATACAACGAGGTTCACGGCAGCATTAAATGTAAAATCACAAAAATGGAAATAACTTCAACATCAATTGCTGGCTACATCAGCTAGGGGACAGACATACCATGAAACTCTCTTCCTTAATTACAAAGAATGAGTTACATTGTCTAGAAGGCACCTCTGGCATGAGAAGACTTCTAATTTTTACATCATAGAATTCTAATTATATACATTTTTTTACAATAAGCATGTCTCAATATATTAACTTTACCACTTAAAAAATTTTAGGTAGGAGACTCCAAAGATATGATAATGTTTTACTTTTTAAACTGGGTGGTGGGGCCATATGTGTTCCTTGTATTAGAATTCTTCTTACCATACACACATTTGTAAATATTATTTTGTATCTACTTAATATTTAATAAAAAGTTATACCCATGATATCTGGTTATTTTCTTGTTAATGACTTCTCTCTTAAGTAGGCTAATACAAGGGTGCTTGGGTGGCTCAGTTGGTTGAGCAACCAACTCTGAATTTTGGCTCAGGTTGTGATCTCATGGCTCATGAGTTCAAGCCTCACATCGGGCTCTGTGCTGACAGTGTGGAGCCTGCTCGGGATTCTCTCTCTCCTTCTCTTTCTGCCCCTCCCATGCTTGCTCTCTCTTTCGGTCTCTCTCTCTCTCTTTCTCTCTCTCTCTCTCAAAATAAGTAAAATAAAGTTTAAAAAAAAAGGCTAGTGCAAATAAGTCTTTGTTCAAAGGTTGGGGGTTCTAGTTAGCTGAGGTCCGTTCATTCAGGTTTCTCTATGTCTGTCAATAATTGTCCACATAGATTCTCTCGAATATCTGAAGAAAACCAAACTTCCAGGTACCATTGAATATTTGTTACAGATGGTGGCCTTAATTTTTTTGTTGTTGTTTACAAAATATATCTACTATTAAGGACTGAATTGTGTCCTCCACAAAAGGTATGTTAAAATCCTAGCCCCCTGTACCTCAGAATATGACCTTGTTTGGAAAAAGGATTGTTGCAGATGGCATTAGTAAGATTAAGTCATACTGGAGTAGCTTGGGTCCCTAATCCAATGCAACTGGTGTCCTAAGAAACAGCCAAGTGAAGACAGAGACAGAGAAAGAATGTTGTATGCTGACAACACAGAGACTGTAGTTTGCAGGTGTAAGCTGAAGAATGCTGAAGAATGTCAAAGAATGCCAAAGAATGCCAGAGATTTCCAGCAAACCACAGAAGCTAGGGAGAGACGAGGAAGGATTCCCCTACAGCTTGCAAAGGCAACATGGCCTCACCCACACTAGATTGTGGGATTTCTAGCATTCAGAACTGTGAACAATACATCTCTGTCATTTCAGGTCACCTAGATGGTGGTATTGGGCTAAGAGCAGGACTAGCAAACTAATACATATCCCCTATACTTATAGTTATTATCAATATTATTGTGACATCAAACCATAGTTATCCATCAGATTTAGTGTATTTCACACCACTAAGCCAATGAACCCCTCTCTTCGTTCGAGAGCTTCTCTGTTGGAAATGTCTGGAAGGACACTCTCCAAACCGTCAGCAGTGACAGTTCCCTATGAGGAGAGAAATTGGAGTCTGAGAAATGAGGGACTTTTAACATTTTGCCATCTTAAAAAACTAACAGGTATTCACTGCATCATTATAAAGGAAAGAAACATTCGGGGTGCCTGGGTGGCTCACTCAGTTAAGCATCTGACTTCGGCTCAGGTCATGATCTCATGGTTCATAAGTTCAAGCCCCACGTCAGGCTCTGTGCTGGCAACTCAGAGCCTGAAGCCTTCTTCAGATTCTGTGTATCCCTCTCTACCCCCCCACCTCAAAAATAAATAAACATAAAAAAAATAAAGAAAAAGAAAAAAATCCTATGCAGATTGGAAAGACCATAGGAAAAGAGCAAAAAAATGTGTTTATCTTTCACATGCTACTAAAATGCTTACTATAAATTAAGCTAGTCTTTGATAAAAAGTAAACATGTGTCATTTAGGGTTCAGAGACCATCTATATTGTTTGAGACCATGTAATTATTGAAACATCCTCTTTCGCTCTTGAAGTGTTCCAGTTTGGACAATAAATTATATGGTTACCTGTACTAATATTCTTTCAGATCCTAGTTTCCTGTTCAAGTCACTAAGAAGGATTTTCATGGTCAAAGTCAAATATATCCACTGAGAATAGCTCAGCTGACACATGGCATATGTTCATAAGCTTGTCTGTTGCTTTTCACTTCAACTAATTTAATCATCCTTTTCTTCAATTTGCTGCCTTAAAGAAAACAGATTTTTATTATAATTGTACATGTTTTAAAACTTAAAGAATTTATTAGTATTCAACCAATTTGGGGTTAAGATGATTTGGACAGAGATTAGATGACAGTTCCCTTTCTGTTATTTTTGAAGCCAGGATTTGCAATGAAAATTATAATGTAACTATACCTAAGTTTCCCTGAACTACTGAAAGAACAACTTTTTAATCATGGTGGGGGAAGCCCCCGGGTGGCTCAGTCAGTTAAGATTATAACTCTTGATTTCAGCTCAAGTCATGATCTTATAGTTTGTGGGTTCAAGTCCTACGTTGGGTTCTACGCTGATGGTGTGGAGCCTGCTTGGAATTCTCTCTCCCCCTCTCTCTCTGCCCCTCCCCGGCCTGTGCTCTCTTGCTCTCACTCACTCGCTCTCTGAAAAAATAAATAAATAAAATAATTAACAATAAATAAATAAAAGCATCCTTCAATAAGTTTGGCAATAATTATCAGAATTGCAAATGCATACAACCTTTGATTCAGCGTTTCTACTTGTAGACATTTATTGCATATACTCGCTTAATCTTGAGGCTGATTTCCTGCAGTGAGAGATAAGAAATAACCTACATGAATAAGGAGGATCTTTATTTACCGATCTGAAACTATTTTCAAGATACATTGTGAAAATTGCTAAGTAAAATAAACTAGAGGTAGGACACTGTGTGTGCACGCACACACACGCATACTTGCTTGTATGTATACAAACTATTTCTGGAAGGATACACAAAAAAGTGGTACCTTTGGTTAACTTCGGAAAGAGAACCGAAAGGCTGGAGACAAGCGGGAGAAGGGGATTACTTATATCTTTTGTACCTTAAAATTTTTAAATATTTAAAAACATGCTGCAACTCTAAATTTTAAAGATTTAAAATACTTCTTAATTCAAAATGTGAAATGCCTTCAGATCTACCATTTGCTTCAGAGTAGATAAATTGAGTATCTAATTATCAGGGGAGCCAGGGAGACTTACTTTTCCTTGTCTACATTTTGCACCTTTTAAATTTTGTACCATGCATATTTAGGAGGAAAAAATAAGTATTTTTAAACACTTTAGATCCTTCATATAACTTTGTTAATGAAGCGATTATATAAATTCCTAATTACAGTCAAACTACACTTAAAAATCATATCAGCCTTCATAATTATATATTTTAAATTTATTATAATTCAAGCTGATCATTGACATCCATATCTTTGTGTTTTTATGGTTTTGCTAATAAAAATTACTGATAATAGGGGCTCCTGGGTGGCTCAGTCAGGTAAGCATCTGATTTTGAATATATTCAACATGCTCATTGTATGATCACTTCCGGTTGTCTTTCTGAGATCTAGGCACCCCATTTTTTTCCAGAAGTTCAAGCCAGGAGAACTATCATGAATTACAGCTTGGATATCAGCATCCCCCTCCCAACCACTCACTAAAATCGAGTCTTATTAGATTTTGCCAGGATTTACAGGGTCCAAATAAAATTGTCTAAGTGATTTCTCATGGTTATATTATGCAGAGAGATAAACTGTTCCTATGGTGTATCCATAAGAAGAATGTTGAAATCTTTCACCAGTTCACATATGTCTATGAGATCTGAATGAGATTGACTTTCAATATTTAAAGCAATCGCACATGCCTTCATATTCAGATTAGCATCATTCATTATTTCCTGAGTCTGTCTACCTGAGATCACGCATGAATCCTAGGCACAGGCTTCTGCCTTCCAAATGTTTTGTCAGCACCACCAGAACACATGAATCTGACCATTTCTGACCACACATGCCCATTCTCTGCTGCTGCTGTTCCAATTATGGCCACATGGGGACACTGTTGAAAACTGGAGACCATAATCATCCAAAGCTAGCACGAGGCCATGCAGTACGACCTGTGTCCCAATGTCCTAATAAAAATAGCTTATTCTGGGGCACCTGGGTGGCTCAGTCAGTTGAGCATCCAACTTCAGCTCAGGTCATGACCTCATGGCTCGCTCTCTCTCAAAAATAAATAAACGTTAAAAAATATTTTAAAAAGTAGCTTATGCTGATTTGGAACTCACTATGGGCCTGTTCTATATTGTGTCTAATTGCATCATCTTATTTAAACTTCACAACATAACTGTGAATGTTACTATTATTCCTACTTTATAGATGCAAAAACACATGTAGAAAGATGAAGTAAAATGACCAAGGTCACAAAGTAGTAACTCTAACCCAGGTTTGACTGACTTTCTAGTCACCATGATTATAAGTCCGTCCCTTCAACATGTTTGTGCTTTTGACCTAGTAATTCCACTTCTGGATTAGAGATACACATAAAGGCTTAAATACAAGGATATTCAATGCAGTATATGTTGTAAGGATATTGGAGACAATCTAGAGGTTCAACAAGGAGCAACTAGTTCATTTAGAATCTAATACATTCATTTATTAAGTGAATAATACCAGCCAGTCACAGCTCTGAGTATTTTGTTTCTTGACTCAGGTAACTCCCACAAGACCCTATGATATAGGTATGCCATCATTATAAGACACTCCATTATGTTATCCATCACTGAGAAAAATGCTGCCAATTAACCTAGGACACCATGCTTTTTCATTGTCAATGGTGAAGCACACTTTGGTTTCAGAGATTTTAAAATATGAGAAAAATGTTTATCTTAGAATTAATAAAATAAGCTATTACTTCTTGTTTTCTGGGTAAGGAAAATGAGGCAGAGTGAGATTAAAAACTTTGCTCCAGGTTAAAAAAAAAGGCTGTAAGCAAAGGTAGAATAGTGATCACTGTGACCAACGGTCCCAACTTGATCGATCTCTGTGTGTCTCTCCCCTCCTCTCTCTGAAGGAAAAATATAATATTTTAACAATACTTAAAAAGAAAAAACTACCAAAGATCTTCAAGGAAAGTGATTCTGGCACCTCAGAATACACAGAGGACTTTTGGACAGGCCTGAAATCATTGGAGACATTTCCATAAGGATTATAAGAATGTCTTTGATTCAATGAATTGCACAGAACTCTGAGCTACAAAGTTTTCTTAATTGAAAGAGTTCCGGGGCGCCTGGGTGGCTCAGTCGGCTAAGCGACTGACTTCTGCTCAGGTCATGATCTCACGGTTGGTGAGTTTGAGCCCTGGGCTGAAAGCTTGGAGCCTACTTGGGATTTTATTTCTCCCTCTCTCTCTCTGCCCTTCTCCCACTCATGCTCTCTCTCATTGTCGCTCTCTCTCTCTCAAAAATAAACATTAAAAAATTAAAAAGGAAGAGTTCTGTATCTTCTTTACTACCCTCTGAAATGCTTTATCCAAAAAAGTAGCACCAACAACTTTTCTCTTTCCTGTATGATTTTTTTCTTTAAAAAAATGTTTATTTATTTTAATAAAGAGAGAGAGGAGAGGGATCATGAGCAGAGGAGGGGCAGAGAGAAAGGGAGATGGAGAATCCCAAGTAGCCTCTTTACTGCCTGGCATGGGGCTCGAACTCATGAGCCATGAGATCGTGACCTGAACTGAAACCAAGAGTCAGATGCTCAACTAACTGAGCCACTCAGGCGCCCCTGCTGAATGAATTTTTTTCCCCTAAGCAATTGCTGCTATTTTGGGACCATGAATGGTCAATTTGAGTTAACCTCATGTACCAGTGCTTATAAATAAATGTTTTGAAAATGTGAACATCAGCTTTTGGAATGTCACGCCCCATGTGGTTGCAGTTTGAATTTGTATATTCTAGCCTAAGTGTTTTTTTCTCCTTTTGGGAAGCTAGGCTTTCTCAACTTGGTCCCGGGACTTGATTCTTGCTTCAGAAGCATCTGGCGAGTTTGTTAAAATACAAGCGTTCTGGGCTTGACCTGTGGGCTTATTAATCGGACTATCTAGGGTGGGATTCAGGAATCTGTATTTTTTTACAAGTTGTTAGTTGTGCTAAAACTTGAGAGACACCCCTGAACACCATCACTATATGTGTGATCCCATGGAGGTGCCGCTTTTCTGAAGAGGTGGTTTTGCCACATGAAAAACACCTCACGTAATCCAGTGATTGCTAGATTATTGCTGCTTTTCTCCGTGGAGAACAGGTTAATTCTTTCCTGTCACATTCATAATAATTATAATAGTTGCTATAATTGCTGAATTTGCTTATACTATTTTTTTTTTTTTGCTTGGATTACAAAGAGTTCTTATGGGTTCACAGATACCGTATGACAATGTTGATTGTGAAGCCATCTTTAATACTGAGTTCTATGAACTTAGACCCTAACCAGCCCACCTTCTCAGACACACAGTCATCAGGGCAGAAATATGCATTTCTCTTCTTGCCATGTATTTTTAAGTTTATGTTTATTTTTTAGTGAGAAAGAGAGAAAGAGAGAGTGCGGGGGGAGGGCAGAGAGGAGACAGAGAATCTCGAGCAGACTGCACTGCCAGTGCAGAGCCTGATGTGAGGCTCGAACTCACAAACCGTGAGATCATAACCTGAACTGAAGAGTCCGATGCTTAACTGACTGAGCCGCCCAGGTGCCCCTCCTCTTGTCACATTAAAAAAAAAAATTAACGTTTATTTATTTTTGAGAGAGGGAAAGAAAGAGCATGAGTGGGGGATGGGTAGAGAGAGAGACACACACACACACACACACAGAATCTGAGGCATGCTCCAGGCTCTGAACTGTTAGCACAGAGCCTGACCCGGGGCTCAAACTCACCAGCTGCAAGATCATGACCTGAGCTGAAGTCAGACCGACTGAGCCACCCAGGCGCCCCTCTTCTTGTCACATTTGATACTATCTTTTCTTTGAAAGAGAAAAGGAAGAAAGAAGAAAGGAAAGATCCTTTGAAGAGCTAAGAGGGAAGCGAGTTTGCTTTGCCGCACTTCTTTCTTCTGTGGGTTGCTCACTCTCAGAGCGTCTGTCACTGGCTCCTTTGCCCAACCCTGAGGAAATGTTACTGCCACCAAGCTACAGGGAGACTGTCTTCCTGTGGGCAGAAATGCCTGCCTGGGGTTGCCAGGTAGAGGAAGCCAGCCTCTAGCGGGATGAAGACCCTATCTGGGAACAGTGTGACCCTTCCCTCAGAGATAAAGCCCCCACTTCCTACCCCCACCCTTACTGTCAAACCACTTCTGCTTGGTCTGCGGCCACCCAGCTGGGCTAGGAAATGAGAAGCCTGCCTTGGAGCTAAAGCCTCCAAGACATTAAAAATTAGGCTTATTCCAATCTGTCCCAGTACTCTAAAAAAATAAGCCCTCATGCAGCTCCCTGAGACATAAAATAAGCCTTTATATGGACCTTTCTAAAGAGCCTGGTAAGACTTTCCTAAAACCTCTGCAAACCATGTAAAACATTCAATCGTTTCTTGGGTTTTTCCTTAAAAATGTCCTGTGTCTTATCAGTTTTAGATATTTTCCCAAGAACCCTCGGGAGATTTGCAGAGGGATAATCCAGCTTACATGGTAAAAATGAAACCACTAGCACACAGCTAGTGATGCAAGAAATAAAGCATAAGAAAAGCAGCACAGAAGAAAACCGGAAGGTTTGGTATCTTAAAGAGAAAAACCACAGCGAGATTACTTCGACCCACTGAATCGGTTCCCCAGGTTTCTCCACGCACTGGCCCGGGTTTCAGTTCCTAACCAGAGCCCAATTCAGGTGAAAGAAAATCCCAGCCACCACCAAGTTCCATTCTATTTTCCCCCCATGGAAGATATAAATTTTTTCACCCTATATGCCATTTCCCCCTGTACTCTCTTACTATTTTCTCCATTTAAATAGCCGAATAAGAACCATATTTACTAAGCGTCTTGGTTTCTTCAATAAGAAAACTACAGCTCAGAAGGATGAAGTCTCTTTTCTAAATCACACAGCAAGTAAAAGGAAAACAAACAAACAAACAAACATCTAGACATTACATATCGCTAAAACTTGTTCTTTCGCCCCACACTAGCATCAGGAAAAAAAGATTATACAGTTGATCAATTTGATTACAGTATATTTATGGGAACTATATAAAGCAATATTTCTTTATATTACACTTCTCTAAAAGGAGCCACAGGGGCTCCTGGGTGCCTCAGTCGGTTGAGCACCTGACTTTGTCTCAGGTCGTGATCTCACGGTTCATGAGTTCGAGCCCCACATCGGGCTCAGAGCGTGGAACCTGCTTCAGATTGTGTGCCTCCCCTCCGTCTCTCTGCCTCTCCCCTACTCATGCTCTGTCTCTCTCAAAAATAAACATCAAAAAAAATAAAAATACATAAATAAATAAAAGGAGTTACATGTTACAATAGTACAGACAGGATTCGTGGGTCTAAAAAGCTACCCTCTGAACATAGTTCTGTTATTTGCCAGTAAAGCGACTCGGGCTAAGTCATTCCCTTGATCCCATTTTCATCTTTTATAAATTGAAATTGAAGGTGTTGGATTAAATCACCTCTAACATCGCTGCTTACTTTGAGAATCTAGCCACATCAACTAATAACACCATCGAAGCACGGGTTTAAGTGACAAACGGTTATTCCTACACGGCAACTTTTGACCTGTATCAGTTTGCTGTAATCTACATCATTATCTTTATGTGAGGGGCACATTCTCAGAAAAGTTCTCTCTTATCTAAGCAAAGCCTGGTCCAGAAGCATCTCTCCACCCCCTAACTTCCTCCACCTTGTTCGTTTCCTCCAGGAAATGCTTGTCACAAACTGTACCTTGTATGTGTCTTTTGATCCCCTAGCTATAAGTTCCCTGAAAGTTACGGAGTTTGTCTACTGCGATTTCCTAGAAGTTGGAAATGAATTTAATAGACACTCAAGGATGTGTTGAGTGAACAAATGGGTGAGCAGATTGCCTTTGAAACAGTGTGGTGGTTCTTCTTTGTTTCTCACTTGTAAAGTTAATTTTAGAAGCAGTTACCAGAGATAAAAGCAACAAAATCTTAATTTCTTTTTTTTTTTTAAAGTTTATTTTTGAGACATAGAGACAGAGCATGAGCAGGAGAAAGGCAGACAGAGAGGGAGACACAGAATCCGAAGCAGGCTCCGGGCTCTGAGCTGTCAGCACAGAGCCCGACGCAGGGCTCGAACTCACAGACCGTGAGATCATGACCTGAGCCGAAGTCGGCCGCTTAACCGACTGAGCCACCCAGGCGCCCCCAAAATCTTAATTTCTGTGAATGACATAGAAAATCAGAATGATGTTCACTCAAATGTTGACGGTCATTATCTCTGATCTGGGATGGGGTGGGGGTGTGGGGGATCGGTGTAAATTTCACTATCTCTATTTTCTAAAATGTCTTTACCAAACATAAATGGTTTTGCAATCATATTTTAAAAAGTTTTTAAAAAGTACAAACTTTTGATGTGCTTTCTAATTTGGTGTTCTTCTGGGAGTGGTTAAAGCTATAACCTGTGCATTGGGATGGGGTTCTGCACCGGAACCACGTGGTACACCTGGAGCTAACCCATCTTTGATTCACCGGGGGTAAGAAGATGCGCCTCATTATTCCAGCCCCACTTGGAGTTCTATGCCGCAGACTATGCTCATGAGTCCTGGATCTGATGGGTGAAGTGGGGGAGCTGACGTGACAGCAATTCACTTGGCTAGGACCCCTTGTGGTGGGAGGTTTTGAGCAAGCAAGGAGGTGGGGGCAAGCTGGTGTGGACTCATAGCAGGACTGCAGCAGAAGTAGGGTGGACTGGCCAGTGGCTCCATGGACAATACACAGTGGCAGCTGGACAGTGCGAGCTGTGTTCCTGGAGCCGATCGGTCCCTGTCAGTATCTCTTAAATCAGGGACTTAGCACCTGCTAACTCCAAGAATATCATAATCTAATGCATACGTAATTCTGAAAGCAACAAATCTGGGTTAGAATTTGGATTCTGGGGTGCCAGGGTGGTTTAGTTGGTTAAGCATCCAATGACTTTTGATTTCGGCTGAGGTCATGATCTCACAGTTTGTGAGTTGGAGCCCCGTGTCACACTCTGTGCTAACAACTCAGATCCCTGCTTGGGATCCTCTCTTTCTCCCTCTCCCTCTCCCTCTGCCCCTTCCCTGCTCATGCACATGCGTTCTCTCTTTCTCCCTCTCTGTCAAAAATAAACTTAAAAAAATTAAAAAAAAAAGAATTTGGGGGGGGGGGCGCCTGGGTGGCTCAGTCCGTTGGGTATCCAACTTCAGCTCAGGTCATGATCTCGCGGTCCATGGGTTCGAGCCCCGCATCGGGCTCTGTGCTGACAGCTCAGAGCCTGGAGCTGCTTTAGATTCTGTGTCTCCCTGTCTCTCTGTCCCTCCCCTGCTCACGCTCTGCCTCTCTTTCTCAAATATAAATAAGCATTAAAAAAATTAAGAAAAAAAAAGAATTTGGGCTCTGTATATTATCTGAGTAATTTAGGTCACTAATCTCTAGGTTTTAAATCCTCACATGTAAAAGAAGGCTAACTACAGCAGCTTTCAGGGTTATCGTATTAGTGATTAAAAATGAGTAAGTAGATGAAATTATTATTATTATTATTATGTTTTTGTAAAGTATTGTAAAAATGGCATAAATTCATAATAATAAGTGCTTTAAGTTTTCTCCCAATGTCAAAGCTGTGGGTTGTTATCGGCTTTTGAAATTGTAAAAAGTAAAATGAAAATGGAGTAGCTTTTGTTTTCCTTTCTACACACAAAAAAACCCCAAGACTCCGTGACTTTAAGTGATTAGCACAGGGTCACATGGACGGAAAGTGACAAAGCAGAGGTCTGAATCCCAAAAAGCGCTCTTTCTACTTGCCCAGTATTTCCCAGGAACATTCTCTTGGAGCTTTCCAAAACTGAGACCTTTGAGCCTTCATCTACTAACTGGGAAATCCCCAGGCGACTCCTACAGGCTAACTCGGACTGCTGATCCCAAACCCGGCCAAGGGTAGCAGGAGAGCTCAGATTATGAGTGAAAGTGCCTTCTCCCACTGCCTCGTGACCAGTTTATTGTGCCCTGAAGGCCCGATGGCCACTGGTGGTCTTCTCCCCTTCCCAGCTCTGCTCTTAGAATAGCATGGAGCTATATAGCAAGTCCTCTACCAGTAGAATGTGGAGGCCCACTGCCAGCCTTCATCATTAGAGATTTTGCTACTTGGGTAGAAAAGAGATATTCAGATGCATCATTGAATATTCGAAAAGCAAAGGCAGAGCACAAAAACACAATTAATTACCTGCACTATGCCCAAAGGGCCTGAAAACATAAAATTTGTCTAGAGGCAATGGTGTGCTGCTAAGCATTTAACAACCAGCCTTCTCAAAAGCCTGCCCTGGTTTGTAGCCTTTGCTGGTTTCCGTGGTGTGAGTACTCCCACCGCGGCCTATTTTAAGCTACCAATGTGAGGCCACCTAATGCAGAGTTGCAAAGACATGTGCTGGAGCCTGTCATACGGTAGTGTTTCCACCACGCTCATGGAATAGACACGAATAACCTCAGGAGCCCGGAAAATAACAAAGTGCGACAAAATAATCAGAGGTAAGTTTTTAGTAGTTGAGTCTCTCTTACCTTTGTCTTTAATATCTATCTTACTCCCTGGTAATTTCATGTAATTTTACTCTCAATAATGACTGTTCAGCAACCAGCTCTCACAGATCCTGAAAAGTTCAATACCGGTACTGTGAGCTGGTAGAAACGGGTTCTACTCAGCATGTTGGGGACAGTGCTGGTCTAGGGACTGTGCGTCTGGGCTAGAGACGGGCAGTTGAATGGAAAACAGCTGCTTGCCTGCCTTAAGAACACCTGAGGCCCCAGCAGCACCTCCACAAGCCTACCACCACACTCAGGACTGGGGTGAGAGGGGCAGGAAGTCTCTCCGGTTCCTGCAGCCTCCAAGAGGAATTAAAGCCGTTTACCTTATAAGCCAAACGGGTGTCTTATTTTTGAGGCTTCCTGAGCTCAGTGACCCCCCCCCCCCATCTCTACCCCTGGAAGATAGCCAAAATTCCTTCAGAACCTCTCCTCTCACAATTAGAGATAAAAGATTAAAAATATAAACACCCAGCAGGGTCTGGGTGGCTCAGTTAAACGTCCGACTTTGACTTTGACTAAGGTCATGATCTCATGATTCCTCGATTTAAGCCCCGTGTTGGACTCTATGCTGACAGCTCAGAGCCTGGAGCCTGCTTCGGACTCTGTGTCTCCATTTCTCTCTGCCCGTTCCCCGCTCACTCACGCGCTCTCTCTCTCAAAAATAAATAAATGTTGGGGCGCCTGGGTGGCTCAGCTGGTTAAGCGGCCAACTTCAGCTCAGGTCATGATCTCACAGTCTGTGAGTTCGAGCCCCGCGTCGGGCTCTGTGCTGACAGCTCAGAGTCCGGAGCCTGCTTCAGATTCTGTGTCTGCCTCTCTCTCTGCCCTTCCCCTGCTCATACTCTGTCTCTATGTCTCTCAAAAATAAGTAAAAGTTAAAAAAAATTAATAATAAATAAATAAATGTTAAAAAAATTTTAAAACACACACACACACACACACACACACACACACACACACACACACACCTGGTTGAGGTATGCCTGAAATCCATTCACATCTTGAGGAAAGGGGCCAGAGGCTGGAGGACAGGAGAGGAGTGGCTAGCATAGGAAAGCAATCTGGGGCATTTCACAATTGGCCTATGGTCAGTCCTGTTTTCCTCCAGCTGGCACCTCAGGGCTTCAGCAGTGGGAGGCAACCACGTGCTAGTTAATGCAGGGAGTTATTATTTAGGTTGGGGGTCAGGCATGGATCGGAATCCAGTTTCTTGGACACAGTATCTAACCTCTCTAAATGCATGTAAATCCCCCCATGTAAAAGGAGACACTAGTGCCCACATTGGGACTGCTGGGAAGTAATCTAGCTAAAGGGAGTGCCTGGGTCATGGTAAATGCTGGAAACACAAAAGCTATTATTGTTATTTTAATATGGTCTAAGTGTATAGTAATGTTTCAGGATTATGAAATCCATCCATCAAAGCATCTTGATACTAAGAAAAAAAGTTGTGATGAAAAGTAATCTTTGGCTTTAATTAAGAAAAAAAGGGTGTCTCAGTCGGTGGAGCATTTGACTCTTGATCTCAGCTCAGGTCTTGATCTCATAGATCTGAGTTCAAGTCCCACATGGAGCTTACTTAAAAATAAAGATAAAAAACTAAAAAAGTGAGAGAGAAGTATACCCCTACCCTTGCACACACACCAAAACAATGGAATCTGTTGGCAACGGTTGCTAGCACAGTAATGTAACCACAAGGGCAAAACGCAAAATGGTTTAAGTCATTCGATTTAAAAAAATCACATGGGGGCGCCTGGGTGGCTCAGTCGGTTAAGCCTCAGAGACTCCTGATTTTGGCTTAGGTCATGATCATCTCAGGTTTTGTGAGTTGGAGCCCCTCAGCGGAGAGCCTGCTTGGGATTCTCTCTCTCTCTCTCTCTCTCTCTTTCTCCCAAAAAATAAATAAACTTAAAAAAAATTACATTCCCCAATTCTTACAGGCTGTTGAAATAATGTCACCCATTTCCTAACATGCTGTGTGTGAAGAATACTTTTAAGGAAGGAGTGTTAAATTATTTGGGCGGGGGTGAGTATGCTATTCTAGCATGTTCTTTTTTCTACTATGCATTTCCATTTGTGATTATTATTTTTTATTTTTTAATCCCAGTGTATTTATATATTTTTTTTAAATTTCAGTACGGTTAACGTACATGTTATACTACCATCAGATGTGCAATATAGCGATTTGACAGTTCTGTCCATTACTCAGTGCTCATCACCGTACTTACCTTTATGAAGCAATGCCTTCCTTCAGCAAACAATATGTTGCCAACACTTCCCCCACATCACCGAGACTGCCTTCTCTCTGCATATTTGCAGGTGATTGCACAGTCCTGGGTGTGTGTGGGGGGGTGGGGGGCTGAGGTTAATCAGGAGTGATAGGTGGCATGTGTGGGACTGCTCCAGGCAATTTTGGGGAGCTGCTCTGCTGAGCTTTCTCCTCCTTTTGAAAAATTGAAAAATAGGGGTGCCTGGATGGCTTAGTCAGTTTAGCATCTGACTTCCGCTCTGGTCATGATTCCCGGTTAGGGGTTTCGAACCCAGCATCAGGCTCTGTGCTGACAGCACGAGCCTGCTTGGTATTCTCTGTGTCCCTCTCGGCCCCTCCCCTGCTCTCTCTTTCTCTCTCTCTTTCTCTCCCAAAAATAAACATTTTTTTAATGTGAAAAATGAAAGCACTTGCACCAGCCTGAAGACAGAGCTTTGCACAGTTCCTAGGGGGCATCGTGAGCCATGTGGCAATTTCGGAAGCCCAAGATTAAGAAATGCTGTACCAGGACTTTCTATCAGGGAGGTGGAAGAGAGAAGCATTGAGTAGTTTCTATTTTCAGAGTATGTTTCCAGGACCTCAAATTTGAGGAAGTCATCACACAAAGCAATTAATAAAAACATAATACAGATCACACAGAATTACACAATTCAGGCACTTCGAAAGACCTACGTTTTAGCTTTCTGCACATGAGAAAGGAAGACCTCTGTTTCACACAAAGGCCCAATTTCACACACGGCCCTCATAGATAAACAGTGGCCACAGCTGAGAGTATTCCGGAACTTCCCTTCCCTCCCCATGGCTTCCTGGGGGATTTTTCTTCTCCTTCCCCCCACGTGAGGACTCCATCTCTGCCTCAGGCCCCATTTCCCTTGTTCAGTTGCTGTTCCCACTTTGCACAGTGCTGACAAAAGTTGGTGAGAACAGTGTTCCAAAAGGTGAGGAGAAGGCAAAAAAGAAGGAGGACAGAGAAACTGTCCCTTTCATCCTTGGTTGTCCTCGCCCACCAGAGTCCTGGGGAGAAGGGGAGAGGGCTGCAGGAGCTGAGGGCATAGCCTTGCACGCAGATGAGCCATGAACGCATTATAGATGCTCATCCCTTATTTGTTAAGGCCATCACATGGGGCCAAGAGCTCCAGGGTCTGTTGTCTTTGCAATCTCACCTGGGATAGGTACTGCCGGGGCAGAGCAGAATTTAATCACCATACGGTCTCTGTAGATCTAAGGGATATCCCTAGTCCGCCTCCAGAGGGTGAGTGAAGCCAAGCAGGTCCACCAGCCAGCAGCTGCAGTGACCCAGGCTGTGATGGACGAAAGGGTTTGTTTCAGGTACGGGAGGAGCATGGCCCAAGGCACCGGAGCAGTTAGCGGTGGGCATAGGGCAAGAGGTAGGCCTGGTGGTCCCGAACAGGGGGAGTCAGCCCTGGATCTCCTCCTCTACCGGATACTTCACTCTTTAGGCTGATGTGTCTTTTTAGTGTTGTCCAAGCTATCTGCTTCGACAGGGCATGCGTGTTCTGCAAATTAAAGCCTTGTCATTTTAAAGACTTAATGTGAAAAAACCCAGTTATAATTGAAACCCATGTATTTATCATAAGAAACTTACATATGCCCATGAAAGAAAAAGAGCTACTGGATTTTTAAAACACCATTTCAACTTAAAAAAAATTTTTTTTAAAGGTCAGGGTGCCTGGGTGGCTCAGTCGGTGAAGCGTCCAACTTTCGATTTTGGCTCAGGTCATGATCTCACAGTTCGTGGGTATGTGCCCCACATCAGGTTGTGCACTGACAGTGAGCTTACTTGGGATTCTCTCTTGCTTCTTCTCTCTCTGCCCCTCTCCTACTCGCACTCTCTTTTTCTCTCTCTCTCAAAATAAATACATAAACTTAAAGAAATTTGTTAAAGATTATAATGATTCTAAATTTATTACCCATGTGTCTGCCTGTACAGCATCTCATCTGAAGTTTATTATCAGAAGTTTGGACAGATCATTATTTCAAACATCTTAAATGGTAAATATGTATACTTGTTAACAACAACTATAAGAAAAAAGTTACGCTCATGAAATCAGCCTCAAATTCCTCCTAACTTTAAAAATATCTTATTTAGGGGTGCCTGGGTGGCTCAGTTTGTTAAGCATCCGACTTTGACTCAGTCATGATCTTGAGGTTCGTGAGTTTGAGCCCCACATCGGGCTCTGTGCTGATAGCCCAGAGCCTGGAGCCTACTTCAAATTCTGTGTTTCCTTCTCTCTCTGCCCCTTCCCTACTCATGCTCTGTCTCTCTCTTTCTCTCAAAAATAAATCGATATTAAAAATATGTAAAAAAATCTTATTTAAAGCTTTATGCAAATTCACTAATTATCATCTTCAAATACTTTGTATTTTACTTTTATTATAATTTAATAAAATGAAACACATTTTTCATCAAGCGATCTATAGTTATCCCCCAACTTATTCCAGTTTATTCCAGTATTCTCTAATCATTATACTTTATGAATATGAAAAACATTGGAAACAGTGTCCTATATTCTGTTTATTAGTATAGAGCCCCACTGGAGTTACATAAGGTCAATGCTCTGACCGCTGTTCTACCCATAGTTAATCATTTTGTTTCCATTAGTAAATGAGTTCTGATCTGCAAACTACAGATTACAAACCCATTATTGTCCAGACCTGTAAGTGGAGAAAGCCTCAAGTCAACTGGAACAGGTTGCAACTTAATTTTAAAGTGCATTTTGTTGGCGGCCGAACAGCTTCAAAAGACCTGTTTTGTAATGAACTTCATGATGGCTTCTTGGGTAATTCTCCTATGCATTGTGCGCACGCTGGCTCAGGTGGTTTCTCCCTGGCAAGTTTAAACCTAACTTGGCCAGCAAGCTCCTAAAAAAAGCAGGATTGCTTTTGCAAGCCTGCAGTAACAAAGTCCTGACCAAGTAAAATGCAAGGAGTCTGCAAAGTTTCTTTCCCTTCCGTTCGTTGTTCTCTTTTCAGTCTCTTCCAGGACACCAGATCCAATCTTTCTTAAACTTAAATAAAAAACGTTTTTATATAAACCTTCCTCCCAATTCACCCCACGAGATGAAATCTACTATCCTATAAGTCATGAACAGCCAGTCAGAACCCTGCTGGAGCCGCCATTTCAAGGGCTGCCTAAAAATGCAGCTGTATTTGGGAGACCTCTTCGTAGGAAGTAAGGCTAATACTTAGTTCCCAGAAGATGAGGTGTGGTTTTAATGAGCTCATTCAAGGGGGTGGAGGTGGGAGTGGTTCCATGTTTCTATTTTTAAAATGCTTATAAAGATCATCCCTTGTTGCTCAAACACAACAGAGTAGGGAGAGACATCTCTCATGTTACTCTCATCTCTCACATTGGCGAGATTACAGTCACGCCAACCGTTCCCAGAGAAAAAGCTAGAGCAGTTGACACTTCGGTTTCTGCACATGCGAGTCAGGGCAGCGAAGCTGGTCCCTCCCTTCAAGAGCAGAAAAGAATGGTCGCCCAGAAGGGCTTCTCTTTGTGGCGCTTCCCCCTTCACTGCCCGGGACCACCTGGACAGTTCCAGAGGTTCGCATCATCCCGCATCGTTCATGTCACAGCACTGCCGTAGCTAAAATAATGGGGCGGGGGAGGGGGGAGATTAGTGACGAGTCAATCAGTCCTGTCCGTTTTATTTGCTAGCTGGGCTTATTTTTACTGATGGGCTCAGCTACTTGTCAATCACTTTATCAGCCCCATCCCTGCCTGACCGGAAGCACAAGAGATTATAGGAGTTAAGGCCCTAAGAGGGCGGTGCTTCTCACCTAAGCTGGTCTAGGTCCATCAGCAACTTTCACAGGACTTCTTTGGATCGGAACAGCAACCCACTTTCCACAGAAGAAACATGGAAAGCTCTAGAGCGGGTCCGGTGCACTTTTGAAACCGCGGGGATAGAATGAGTGTGGGCACTGGAGAGGACAGGGCGTGGACTCGAGTCGTGGGGCGTTTGAATCTGGGCCATGCCCGGGACCCCCAACGTCCAGGTCCGGTAAGACCGAGAGAATGTCTCTCTTTCTCTGAGCTGTCTTGCAAAATATCTGGCTTATAGTAGGTGCTTGATACTAGGGAAGTATTGAGAGACTAGCGTGTGTTGAGTTGCAACTCAGGTACTGGGAAAGTCCGGCAGAGTGGATTTCGTGGACACAGGCACTATTTTCCCTAGGACTCGCTTCCTGCTTCATGTGGAGGAAACGATTTCCACTCAAGAGGGAAGAATACTATAAACAAACTTTGATCTTTCCAAACTGTACAGAAAACCCCAGACTTGCAGCCAGAGTTAGGAGGGGGCGATCAGTACAGGGACATTTCCTAATGGGACGGTGCCACCAAATAACCAGTTCCAAGACTGCAGAGAACAAGACCAGGTTTTGCTGGCGGAGTACACTGGCCCCTCTCCAAATGCTCCATCGCCAGGTTCTCGCCCGCCTTGTGGCAACCTCTCCCAAACCTTTAAACGGGAGGCCTTGCGTGTGGACTATGGATCATGGCACTCAGTGTATGTGGACATGAACCGAAACCCGGCCCGGCATGCCTCGCTACCTGCAATCGGGTGCACGGACTCGGTTCTGAGAGAACAAAGTCCAGAAGCCCACCGCGCCTCTGTCCTCCCGGAACGTGGGAGTGGGCGCAGGGAAGGGCCTGGGACCCCGGGGTAGCGCGGACGGCGCGAGCATGCCAGGAAATACGATCTTCTTTTCGGGACTAGGAAGGGGTGCAGTGACACGGTCCCAGGGCACCTTACGCCACCAGGTGGTCGGGTCCCCAGGTCCGAGGGAAAATCCCTAGGTGTTCCAGGCCACCCTCAGGAGCGCGGCTACTGTCCCGGGCAGGAGGGGAGGCGCACCCCAGGTAGCACCGCGAGTCCAGACTCCAGCGATCAGCCGGCGCCCCTCCCCGCGCCGCGCTCCGCTCCGCCCTAGTCCCGCCTTCCGCTCCGCCCCGGCGCCCCGAGGACAAACGTGGAAGGGGGGGGACGGAATTTCCCAGTGTGGGGGCTCCGGCTTCCCCGCAACGCGGCAGTCTCTTTCTGTTTACGGAGTGAAAGGGGAAATGGAAAAGGCGGGGAGGCGGCGGCTGGCGTCCGCTGCGCCGCCCCTCGGCGGGCTCAGACGCCGTGAGTCAGGGGCCGACGAGGGCGGCCTGGGCGTGCGGCCTGGGCTGGCTGCCCCGTGCTCACTGGTGCGCTCGGGTGGGGACGACGCGCCACGCTCTGGGGCCGGTAGCCCTGGCTCCGTCGTCTGCTGCCGCCGGACCTCACTGCCCCCGCGCGCGCGACTCCAGAGGGCCGGCCACCAGCAGCGAAACAGCCGTCGGGGGGCCGCGGCTGCAGCGCTCCGCCCGCCAGGTAACCCTGCATTCGGGGGCTTCTGTGGGGGGGGTTCTCTGTGGTCGCGGCCCTCTTGGGTCTCCCGACCGCTCCCAACCTGAAGCGGAGGGGCGAACTGCGGGGCTCTGGGAGGTGGGGGCGTGTTGCTGCCCTCGCTGCTGCGCTTCCGTGGTTCGCGCGGGACGCGGCTACAGCCGGCACAGCTGGAAAGCACCTTGCGCAAGGGTCTCACGGGGTGCAGACTCCGACTCCTCCCCCTTCCTCCTCCTTCCCGGATCCCTAGCGCGCGAGCAGTGCTGGTCCGGGCAGTGCGCGGGGACGCAGAGATCCGCTGTCACCGCGCCTCCCTCCGCGTCCACCGCCCGACCTGCTGCACTCTCCTCGCAGACCCCGGCGAGTGCGCCCCGGAGGCTGGAGACCCGGCTGCCGCCCGCCCAAATCGTGGGGGCCTTTATCATTTACAAGTCCTGGTAGGCTTCCCGGGCTTTGAAGAATAGGAGGAGGGGAGACGGGGTGGCGGTTGGCGGAGCAGGGAACTTTTTGAATAGCTGAAACTTAATTTCGTGCTTATGTAACCCGGACGCTATTCTGCGACTAAAGGGTCGTTATAGCAGAACATGAATGCTGGGCCTAAGAGAGAGTGTTAAGGGAAAAAAGGTTATTTCACGGATGTTTCCCGCTGGTAATGCGATATCAGGGCTCTGAAATTCTTCTGGTTCTGGGCGGAGAACGACGCTTAGAAAAAGAACGGCGTGCACAGGGATTGTCCCAAAAGTTGATAAGGAAGGCCAGGAGGTGTCTTTAAGAGAAACGTCTATTAAACTTTTGGGAAGACATTTTGGCACAGAATAAAGAGGTGCTCCTAACAAAAACGGGGAAAGAAACGCTACTACAGTTGCATTAAGCATCTGTAGCCTGAGTCTCACGTATTTGCCAAGTGGAATATAATCTGAACCCAGCAGACACCCCCAACTCTCTGATGGATTGGAAGTATGCCTTACTTCCGGCAGATGGCCCTTAAGGATTTTTTCTTACAAGGCAAATTGGATAGTTGAGGTATCTAGAGATTTTGAGGCAGAGTGGCTGTGCTCCTCTGCAGCTAGAATGTGTAAATCTGGGGCTTTTAGAGATGAAAGATATAATAAGAGGCGGCCTGGAAGGGCACTGTACAGAAAAATGGCAGAAAAATCTTTTAAATGGGAAGTAACATAAGATGTAATTATCCTTTGTTAGGCAGAGGCATATGCCTATAATCTTGTCCATTTTTCATTCACATTTGCTAGGGATTTCTCAACTTTTGTTTTTGTAAATAGAAGTAGCCAAGAGGGTAACCTTAATGCTTAGGATAGGATTTCCTCTTGGTTTTATTGACAATTTCTGAAATCATTCAAAGCAAATAATTTTGTCTGTATCTGCCCATTTCGACTGTTGTATTTGGCCACTCCGTTGACAAGTGGGGGTGTCATGAGGGTTTTTATTGTAACCTATGTGGGGAAGAGTCTTTATTGGTAAAGTAGAATACTTCGACAAAGCACAGTTTTCCTAGATGGGTACTGATCTGTAGAACTCAGAAATTATTAGCATATAGTCTGCTTAATTAAAGGCCTGAAAGTGCTGAGGCTTTGCAGGGAACTTTAGCAGGACCGCATGGGCCTCGGGGCTGCTGGGGTACACTGATTTGCGTGAGAGGAGGCTGTGTTGCTAAGGAGTTACGCCTGGCCTCAGTGCCAAACACTCCTCCGCCTCCCCGCCCTCCTCCTCTCCCTCCTCCTCATCTTCTCCTCTGCTCCTCCCCTCTTCCTTCCCCTCTCCCTCAGCTCGAAACTTAGGAGTGTGTTGGCTCAAACCTCTTAGGCTTCGCGTATGAATGCTGGAGACTTTTCTGCACACTTTAAAAATCAAAGCCTGTCTTTCCTCTCTGGATCAGCTGACTGACTTGTAAACTGTGTGGACTTTTTTTTTGTTTCTTTCCTGAGTCACGTTGCTACTGGGAACTTTATTTTCTCTCCAGTCAGCCATTTGCTAAGTCCAGGAGCCTTGGAACTTTTCAAGCCAGCCGGGTCCTCAGTCAGGCCGGTTTTGCTTTAACTTCCTTTTCTCGGTAAATTCTACAGGCAGAAACTGCAACTGAATGGCCCAATGAAATTAAAGCCCAATGTTCCTCCTTTAGCCTAAGAAATTCCTTTCATAACTCAAGGCTCCAAGAGCTTGAATCACGGTCTCCCTCAAAGACACGGGGAGATCTCTGAGAGAAGCTTTCTCATGTAACTGTGGTGATAACAGCTATCAAAGCGTTTCAGAGGTTTCTGCCTTTTTTTTCTTCGTCTCTTGTTCTAGATACAGCGTTTAAAACCTAACTGTGAAGAAGCCCCGGGGGTAGGTAGTGACATCCCATTTGCAAATAAGAAAGGCCTAAGCAGTATCCGCAAAGCCAGAAGTCTGACTCAGTACTTCTCTCTTTTATGCAGGGACCCGCAACTACAGATGACAGAGCTTATTAACCACGCACCAGACACCTTACACACCTGAACTTCTTTAAACCTCACAACCGCCTTATGAGGTAGGTGCTGTTACACTTCTGTTTTGCAGATAGGGGAAGTAGAGGTGCAGAGTGTTTCAGGTGCTTGGCCAAGGTCGTGAGGCAGTGAAGGAGGCCCTGGGAGTCCATCCCAGGCAGTCTGAGTCCGCATGGGGTTATCAGACTGCAGGATGCGAGGTTGCTTTCTGCCGACACAACTTGTGTATCGGAAAATGGTCATCGAGTAAGTGAATAGCGACGCTAGATTGCCTGGTTCTTTTCTCAAGTGACATTCACTCAGAGGCCAATGCTGGGTTGCTGCAATGCAGGTGGGCCCCAAGATAGAACATTTCCTGGAGCTTTGTATTTGAGCTCTAGTTAGATGGAGGCCTGTGGCTTTTAGCATGGAGTGTTGAATGTGCTAAGAACCAGAAACATGGGGATGCCTGGGTGGTTCAGTCAAGTCTTGTCTGACTCTTGGTTTCGGCTCAGGTTCATGGGTTCAAGCCCCACATCTGGGTCTGCACTGACAGTGAGGAGCCTTCGTGGGATTCTCTGTTACTCCTTCTCTCTCTGCTCCTCCCCACTTGCACTCTCTTCCTCTCTCAAAATAAATAAGCTTAAAAATATATTAAAAAAAAAAAAACTAGAAACGTCTCTCAGAGAGGCTGTACTTTCAGGAGTATGATAGTTCAGGTGGACATTTATGCCTCTGAATTCTCTTTGAGGTCTCAAATAAATCCTTTTATCTTTAATGCTCTGGCATGGAGTTGTTCTAAAATCCCAAGGAACAGCTTCATTTTTTACCCTTGGTTTACCTTCTTTTTCTCATTTACGGATCCGGAAATGTAGCACCCCGCTTGCATATAAGAACTGAACTACAGTATTGGCTATGGTTAGCTGCTCTTACCCATGTCTTGCTTAGGATAGATTCGGCGTTCCAGGCCTCTTTGTAACACCACAACTTCTAGAGGGTGATATCTAGATTAGATTCAATTCTTAAATTAACTTTCTGGGGCCATTGAGATACATGCTTTGTGCTATTAAGGAATTCTGGTCTCAAGAGGAGACAGCTGATTCACAGGCTAAAAGAAATCTTCCCCTTTCTCATGAGCCTGGCTGGCTGGTAGGAGGGTTTGAAGCTTGTGGTCCCCAGTCTAAAGGAGCTGTTTAACTCATTTGCATCAGAATTATTCCTGAAACTTGACCTATCCTCATCAATTTGCTTACATTAGAATCCACTTCACATGTTTTTGGCTCCAGGGTCTGAATTTTATTTGCCGAGTTAGTTCCTGAATTTGATAAAATTGTTCTTTTTCTTTAAAGTCACCCCAAGGCTGGGAGGCCACAGAGATCTGTGCGGGGAGGGTTGGCCTCTTGGGGGAACGGTAGGGTTGGAAGCTGTCAAGGGCCAGGAGCCTTTGTATTTAGTGAAAGTTTGTTTTCAGTGGCTGTGGCTGATGCCACCACTTCAGTGCATGAGTGAGTAAGGAGTAAGCTCTCTGGCTCTCAGGTTTCCCCCCTGTAAAGTGAACAGCCGGACTAAGGTCATCTAAGGTCCCTTTCTTCACTGTCCACTTGAATTTACACTGTTGACACAGAGCCCTCGTTTCATAAACAGGCATATGGAAGCCTGTTCCCAATCCTTTTATGTCAGTTTCCCATTGATCTTAAATGCAAATACAAATACAGTCACTAAAGCGTTTCTGTTTTCTTGTGCAGACTCTCTAAAAAGCGGAACAGTGATGGAGTACATGAGCACTGGGAGTGACGATAAAGAAGAGATCGATTTATTAATTAAACATTTGAACGTGTCCGATGTCATAGACATTATGGAAAATCTTTACACGAGCGAAGAGCCAGCGGTTTATGAGCCCAGTCTACTGACCATGTGTCAAGACAGTAATCAAAATGAGGAGCGTTCCGAGTCTCTGCTGCTCGGCGGCCAGGAGGTGCCTTGGTTGTCCTCGGTCAGGTATGGAACCGTGGAGGATTTGCTGGCCTTCGCAAACCATATATCCAACACGGCAAAGCGTTTTTATGGACACCGACCGCAGGAATCTGGAATTTTGTTGAATATGGTATGTTTTTTTTCCTGATCAGCTGAGTGCTGTGTGTTCAGCTTTACTATTACAGCTTCATTTAATGCAGAGGGGCACTTAAACTTGGTTTAGACCGGCTGCCAGGTGTGACTTTTAAAAATGTGATGTCTGTAAGAATCTCCTCCGTGTTAAAGATGCAAAACAGGTCTTCATTAAAAGTTCCATTTCAAGAAACTTTTTCATACGTCAGTTGTACAAATATGTAATTAAGAAGAATGTATTTTAACTTCACAATTCATTAGCAAGCTCATTCATCAGTTAGGCAGAAGAAAAAGACTTAACGAGAATCCTTCACCTGAGAGGGGAATAATTATTATTTATTATTTATTTATTATAAATATATGCCTGCCATGCAGCCCATGCTCTATAAATGTAAATATAATAAATTTATAAAAATATATAAACATAATAAATATTTATATAGTTATATAGTAAATATATAAATAATTATATAATAAATATAATAAATAAATAGTAAATTTATTTATTATTAATATTAATTACTTATTATTATTTAAATAATAATTTAATTAATATTTTTGAAAGCTGAATTTTTTTGCCCCTGTCTTGTCACATCTTGGAATGCCCCACTATTAGTACTGGCTAACTTCAATTCTTGCAGAAATGTAGTTTGCAGGCAATAAATAGCTATCCGCAGATTCACTCTCTTTAATTGACAAAGTATGAATGACAAATGAAATACCTCCTTAGTCATACCAGGTATGCAAATAATCCAAAATATTGTGACAGTACTTTGTCACGGTAGTTGATCAGATGATCTGTTTGGGTGTGTCTGGGATTCTGGCAGTCTTAGTGGGTCAGAGGTGAATGTAGATGCTGGGTAAAAGTCACTGAAATTTTTAAAAAGAACAATTTGCAAAGGAGTAGGTAGTAACTTGCAAAATGAACGTGTATATTGATGAAAGTGACTCCTTTTCCTGTTGGTGCATCTATGTGGCAAAATGGCTAATGTAGGGGGAAGGTCAATGTTGAATGATTAGAGTCTGGACAAAGTACTTAATTATTTTGTTGTTGGTTTTTTTTTTTCCTTTTTTTTTTTTTTTTTGACGTACTACATTCGATTAAAAAACAACACAGTAATGTAGGTCAGCTATGTAGTAAACTGTTTTGTTAGAAGCCAGTTGTGTTCAGCCCTAGCTCAGTTTGGAGCCAGATTACATTTAGCATCCTCGAGCGACTTGCTTTGGTCTGGATGTACCAAACTGTACTTAACAGTTGACTAAGTACCTTACCTTGAGAATATCATTTCTTCTTATACATGGAAGTAATTATGAACTAGGAGCATGACCTGATTTTCTAAACTAAAATACAGCTGGAGAACTCTGGTTAAAAAGTATCTATCTGTAATGAGAAGTAATTGTTTATATATATATTTTAATCTATGTATATGCTACAATGGGTACTTTAAAGGAACACATGCAGAATAAACAAAATATTTTTGCTTATAAATATGTAGAGACTTAGGTACATTTCCCCTTGTCCATCATATTGATGAGAGATGGCTCATAGAACTTTTTTGGGAGTGTACAGAAAGGAATTCAGGAAAATTATAAGGAATACAAAGAAATAGCTTGCAGAAGGTTTTGGAGTGAAAAAAAAAAAAAAGGCCAATGCAGAAAAGGGGAGAAACAAAGATATTAAAAGGAAGTGGTAATTTTACCAGCTAAGGCTAAGAGTGATATGTCGTCAGTCCCTGCCATGCAGCCCGTGCTCTATAAATGAACCAATGCTTATTCAGGAAACAATTTAAGAATAAGACACGTGATTTTTAATTTAAAAATGATCAAGAATATAAAGCAAGAAGATTTAAAACTGGAGTAGAATAACAGAAGAACCTTAAAATCCACAGGATTGTAGACCATGCCTCACTGGGCAAATCAGCCCAGTGGTCGATGACCCTCGGGGCTTTAGTTGACTTTCCTGTCACTAAGCTTCAGAATCAGATACATCCCGTGACTGCTACTAACCTATGCCAGGTCTGTGCTTTGTAAATAATGGCATAGGAATCATGACTTGGTCTTCGGCAGTTGGAGACAAGATGATGAAGGAGGCACAGTTGACTTTTGATTCCCATTCATCCTCATACGCTGCTCTCCTTGGAGCCATCCCGTGTTCAATACCTTTGTCTTCCCGTGGCCCTCCTCCTAATACCCTATCAAAACTTTTCCATTCTGGGCTTCATTTCCTGCTCTCTGACTCTCTGCTTTAAAACACGATAGCTAATTATCTAATAGACAGATTCCAAAGTAACATCGATCTATAAAGTGCGTCTACATATGGACCAAATGTCTTCCTTTCAAGTAGTCATCCATTCATTCGCTAGACATAGGTCAAGTACAGTGTATCAGGTACTTTTCCAGGTGCTGTATATCCAGTATGGAAGAGTGTGCTCTCGGGTAGCTTACTGCCTGGCGAGTGTGGGAGACAAGTAAATAGGCAATTACAATGCAGTGTGCTACCAACTGCACCTGATTGCTGTGGGGCTGCTCAGACAGGACACCGTACATAGCCACAAGGGTGGGGAGGGGGAAGAAACAATGTCAAACACGCTTCTGAAAGGAATTGGTGCCTAGGCTCTTGAGTTGGAGTCTGCCAGATAAAGGGGATGAAGAGCACAGAATGTTCCAGATGAAGAGAATAGCATATGCAAAAGCCCAGAGGTGTAGAGACATGGTGTGTTTCTGGCAGCCAACAACCATAAAGCTCGTGGAGTTAATAGACAGGGTGGAGGATCAGGAATTGCAAACATATCCCACAGCATAGGCATGTAAAATGTTGATCTGCACGTGTACCCGAGCGTGTGCAATTTTTCTAAAAATAATATTTAGTAAAGATTCCACCAACGTCCAGCAGGACCTGGGAAAGAAACTTTAGTAGGCTAACCTGGGCATCGCTTTGTACGAGAGGCCTGGGAGTTATTGACACTCCAGACCAACTCATAACCTGAGTGGGGGATGAATAACCGAAAATGGGTTGCAAACGCTGAACTCATTGGTGATTATATGGGCGCTGAGAGGCCCCAAAGGGCTCGCTCATAGATGTGGGCGTGAGATGAGGGAATGCTGTTTCTCAGGGGTTAGTCATGGAGTCCTGGCTTCTCAGGCCTGAAAAAAACCTAAAAGATACTTGAGTCAAGCCCTTTGTCCAATGCTTGAATCACCCTCATCATCATATCCAATAATTGTTGGAACCTTTTGGTCTATGCCTGAAAATCTCCTGTGACAAAGAGTTGATCACATACTGGGGTATGACATTTCATATTTAGCCAATTCTGATTGTAGGAAAATCCTTCCTTCTGTAGAACTAAAATCCGTCTCTGAGTCCCTTTAGCCCTAGTCCTACTTTCAGCCATAAAAAAAGTAGGTATGTTGGGTCATGTGAGGATGGAGGCACACGAATGAACGTGCCTGCATGTTTATTTCAGGTCTGAGATGGATTTAGCTGGGTGATTTTGGGCTAGTCATTACACCCCTCCATGCTCAGTTTACTCATCTGTAAAATGGGCAGCACGAGAGCACTTACTCTGAGGGGGTGTCGTGTGGGACAAATCATGAAGGCACATGAGCTGTTTACGTATCGTGAGTGTTGAAAGGATGTGAGCCGTTGTGACAGTTGTTGTCCACAGCTGTTACTCTCCCTTAGGACAGTCTTTCCAGTATTTTAAAACTTTCACGTTCCCTACATCTTCTCTCCATTCCAAACGCTTCTCGTTGTGTCTGCTACTTGTCACTTACTGGCTCATGAACTGTCGTCGTCACCCGGGCAGCACCTTCTGAACTCAGGCCTGGGTCCATGCCTGTCGTGTAGCCCACAGCTCGAATGTGGCCGTCCTTCTGTTGTGTGACCAGCGGAGTAGAAAAGAGCCAGCTTTGCCTGTGTTCTAGAAAATATGCCTCTTCCGAGGTTGTATTTGTTTTGTAGCAGCCATAAACACAGGCTCCGTACAGAGTTTATTCTTAAAATACCTGAGAATTTTTCTCAAGTCCTGCTGCTGGGCCCAGTGTTGTCGAGTGCCACTCGTCTGGGGAAGGAAATCAAAAGCATGTTTATCTGCCTGCACTTAATGGGGACTTTGGTAAGCTGAAGAACTGGCAAGCAACAAACAGCATGGAGTTCCATAAGATTCTCTTGTAGGGACCCTAGAAGAAGAAGAAGAAGGAAAAAAAAAAAAAAACAAACATCGCAACCCAAATAGGAAGGTGTAGGGCCACGGGAAGAACCAGGGACTCTGCAGACCTGCAGACCGGTTGGTGCTTGCATGTTACACTGTGTATTTTGGGGTTTATCATCAAAGGAGAACTGGCCCTCAGAGGAGGGTCCCCAGAACATGGGAGATTGTAAGATAGGGCAGGAGGAACTCCCAGCATTCCATCTAAAGGGATGAATGCTAAGGTGCTCAGTGACTTGTGAGCCCAGCTTTTAACAACTGACTTTTGATCACGGCTTAGCTTTAATTCCAGTCTTCTGGAAGATAAAAGGCACACAAGAGCTGTGGCTTTGGGGTCAGACAGACCTGAGTTCAAATGCTGACTGTCCTTGCCTAGTGAGTTACTTAACTTCTTGAAACCAGTTTCCTCATCTGTACAGTGGAGGTAAAAATAGTACTTACCTCCTAGGATCGTTGCGAGCCTTTGATGAGGCCTGAGCACAGTGCCTGGCTTATAATTAGCACCCAACAGGGGCGCCCGGATGGCTCGGTCGATCAGACTTCGGCTCAGGTCATGATCTCGCGGTCTGTGAGTTCGAGCCCTGCATCAGGCTCTGTGCTGACAGCTGAGAGCCCAGAGCCTGCTTCAGATTCTGTGTCTCCCTCTCTCTGCCCCTCTCCTGCTCGCACTCTGTCTCTCTCTCTCTCTCAAAAATAAACATTAAAAAAAATTTTTTTTAGTTAGCACCCAACATATGGCTGCTATTCTTCTTCTTCATCCCTTGGGTCAGATTGGACAAAAGTGAGACTTACATGAAGGCGAATGAAACGCTGAAGTGGATAACTGGAGTCTAGGTGAAACGGGATATGTAAATATTTAATAACAAGAAGGAGGCAATAAGCATGTACCGTTGAGTGCCGGGGGTATGGTTCTGTCTAAATGCGGAAAGGGACTAGATTTATCACGTTCTTAGCGTGCTGTAAAAAGAGGCCTCCGGTAATTTGAGGTGAGATAACTTCTTGAAAGGAGGTCATATTTCACACGAGGCAAGACCATGGGCTATAGTACGTATTCAATTTCCTGCTGGGGCTTCGTGCAGGAGCTGGCTCAGGGGAGCGCTCAGGAAATATTTCATTTTAAATTTAGTGACTTCACATTTCTTAGTATTGGAGCTGTCCTCTGCCTCGCTCCCTGACTAATAGCACGCGCATCTGTTGGGGGTGTACAGCTAAGACAGGCGGTAATGGAGACTGGATGAATAACGCTGGGATTATTAGAACTATTCCCGTGGCAGTGGCCTTGAGACGGGCCCACGCATCTGCAGATGAATCAGGTGTTCATTCTTTTCCCATGTGGTCCACGTTCCGCTTTGGCCTCTTCTGCACTTGAAATAACTCAGCATCACTAACCGAAGTTATAATACTGCTAATTGCATTGAGGGAAATTTTGTATTTTTGAGACCATTTATCCCTTGAGAGAATATTTTAAACCTATTTTAGGCATGTGCTCCAGGTCGTCACTCCCGTGGACTCTCTTATTAATTTGTTTTCATTATGATTATAATCATTCCTTCTTTTAATTTGCTTTTTTACAACTGAGTATTCTTGATATGCAGTAAAATACAGAGACCTTAATTGTCCAGTTTGTTGAGTGTTGACACAAGCGCGTGCCCTTGTAGTCCACACCGCTACCAGGATGCATCTCTTTTATTTTTTTTTCTAAGTTTATTTATTTATTTTGAGAAGGAGAGAGACAGAGAGCAAGTTAGGGAGGGGCAGAGAGAGAGAGAGAGAGAGAGAGAATCCCAAGCAGGCTCTGCACTGTTAGCTCAGAGCCTGACAGAGGGCTCCAGCCCACGAACCGTGAGACCGTGAGATCGTGACTGGAGCTGAAATCAAGAGTTGGACCATTAACCACCTGAGCCACCCAGGTGCCCCAGGATTCACCTCTTTTAATATTTGAATCGGTTTGAAACCTCCCAGTAGTTGCCTGCTTGGGAGCTCTTGGAGGTTAAGGGTCTCACAGCTGCCTCCTCACCACCAAACGCAGTGCCTGGCATACACTATGTGCATAAATATTCAATGGGCAAGTAGATGAGGGATAATTCTGCCCTTATTTATTTATGTAGCACTGTCAACTCCTAGCCCTGGCATACCACATTATTTTCCAGAATCCTCCATGATCACCAGTTTATTTCCACGCTCTCTCCGTATGCGTCATGCGTGAGTAATAGCTATGCGGACTAACAGGTTAGCACATTTCAATTGGAAGCAAGTCACCTTGTAGGCACAGTTTGTATTTATGCAATCTTTATTTTCAGCCTTTTGGTCACTGTAGTCATGCTCCCTTCGATAAATAATTTTTAGAATTTTGTTTGACAATTAATTACTCACCAGTAGGTGGAAATACAATCAGGTCTGACCAGGGACGTGTTTCTGTTACATGCTTTCTCTGTCTTGCTGAAGCTCTAAATATAGTCTCTGTACACTGTTAGGATTGCACAACAGTGACATTAATTTCGAACACCGGGTGTAGGAATGCAATCTAATGTAACCAGTTTCTAAAGGGTGTGTCTTAGAAAAGGAGTTTGCTGAAATTCTCACCCTCCCACCTTTTTTTGTTGTTGTAGGTAATCACTCCTCAAAATGGACGCTATCAAATAGACTCTGATGTTCTGCTCATCCCCTGGAAGCTGACTTATAGGAATATTGGCTCTGATTTCATACCTCGGGGGGCGTTTGGAAAAGTATACTTAGCACAAGATATAAAGACTAAGAAAAGAATGGCATGTAAATTGGTATGTACTTGTTAACCAGACATCCTGCACCGTATGTTTGGCATTGGGGCTCTTGTCCGTTTGCATTAGTCAAAAGTTGTTACCATTTGACCGGCTCTCATGTAAGGGTGCGCTGTCCAGAAGCACCTTTTTTCTTTTTCTTGTTCTTGTTCTTCTTCTTCTTCTTCTTCTTCTTTTTCTTCTTCTTTTTCTTTTCCTTTTTCTTCTTCCTTGTCTTTCTTTTTCTGTTTCTCTTTTTCTTTTTCTTCTTCCTTCTCTTTTCTCTTTCTCTTTTTCTTCCTCTTTTCCTTTTTCTTTCCACCTTTTTTTCTTTCTTTTTGGATTTGCTTGCTACCTGTGGCTGTACAGCCCCTAAATCTGCTTAAGCGCATTGTTGGTTTTAGTCTAGTTTGCCTTGATAAAAAAGTACATGCTGCTGGCTTATGTACCTGGCTCGGATATCATCATCCCTCTTGTGGTAGGGTGGAGTGGAGGGGAGCTATCTCTCAGGAGCAAATCTGTGTGCTCCTTTAATCCCATCCACTGGGAAAGGGGCCAGGCAGGGAAGCAGAAGCTGGGCAAGCTAAGAGGCTTCTCAAGGGCTGAATTTAGGGACTCCTGGGATGGCTCAGTTGGTTAAGCGTCTGACTTGGGCTCAGGTCATGATCTCATAGTTCATCAGTTTGATCCCTGCATTGGGGTCTGTGTGACAGCTTAGAGCCTGGAGGCTGCTTAGGATTCTGTATCTCCCTCTTATTCTGCCCCTCCCACTAATGCACACTCTCTCTCTCTCTCTCTCTCTCTCTCTCTCTCTCAAAAATAAACATTAAAAAAATTAAAAGAAAATAAAAATTAATAAATGACTGAATTTAAATAGGCCAATTATTGTAAAGACCCCATCTCTTATTAAACAGTCGTTGCTGAGGTACCCCTGCTTCGTACATGTATCTGCCTAAGCCGGGCACATACACACCCCATGACCCAGCAATTCTGCTCCTGTAGGTCCACACCCCATAGGCATGTACACGTGGTCACCAAAAGCTGTGTGCTAGAATGTTCATCAGAGCACTATTTGTAATAGTCCCAAACAGGAAAGTTTCTAGATGTTGCAGTGTGGTCTCTTTATACAATGGGATGCTGTACAGTGAGGAGAACATAGGATTTAAACGGAAATAATGTAGATGAATCTCGTAAACACATGTTAAGCCAAAACAGCCAGACACCAAGTGAGATCCGCTCTATGAGATCCCACTTCTATCAAGGCCCAAAACAGGCTAAATAGACCGTGCTTTTGGCAGTCGGGATAGTGGGTGCCCTTGGGAGGCAGTGACTGGCAGAGGTCAGGAAGGGGTTCCTGGGCTGCTGGTACAGTTTTGTTTCTGGGTCCAAGTGATGGTTACAGGTGTGTGTCCAGTTGAAAATTCGTTGAATTTGATACTTTACCAGTTTTATGCTTTTTTGTATGTCTGTTTTACTTTAAAAGGTTTTTAGAAGTGCAATAAATTGAAGTCACTTTTGATTTGCTGAATATGGCCTTAGTCTGTCTTACTGTAATTAAAAAATCAGCAATATATTGGCCTTATTTATTCCTTCCTAGAGATTTCCTAGAGTATCTGTTATTAGAAGAAAAGGAGGAGGTACTATCACAAGCCATTCGAAGCTTGTATTTAAAGGAGACGTGTCTCAGTTCCCTTAAAAGAATCTGGGGACATTTTAGAAAGAGCTTAGAACCAAAGTGTCCTGTTCTACAGTTTCATCAGAAAAGGCATGAAAAAATATCTTTGTTTTCTTCAGAGTACTTACATTTAATTTTTAAGCTGTATTTTTTTTCTTAAAAACATATATGTAGGATGATTAACAACCCCTAGCAGATTCAAAAGAATCTAGGATCGAAGAATGAGATCCCTTTCCTTGAGGCGGCTACTGTTAATGAGTTCTTACACGTTTTTCCAGAAAATGTCTCTGTGTGTATACATAGCTTAAAAGTTTTTACAAGTGGGAGCATAATAGATGTACGTTTGCATCTCGCTTTCTTCGTCTAACTCTACATTTTGGAGACATTCCATATCTATCTGCACAGAAAGATCTACCTCTTTCTTTTTTAGTGACTTTTGATTTTCCATAGAATAGATGGCCAGTGCTTATTTTAAAGGCATGGTTAGAGCCTGAGCTGTGGATCCAAAGACTTTATATTATTTCATGACAAGTTGAAGTATTGATAATACAGCCAAAATCTAGATGCTATAGAAAGCATATGTAAAATGGATGGGAAATGCCCTCTTTTGATTCAATCATAAATAATTCCTTGGTTGGATTGCTACATTTTAAATGAAAGTAGTATTTTCAATTTTGTTGTTTTCTTATTGTGAATTGCTTACCTAAAGCTGACATGACGTAAGAACAGGTTTGCAGTTAACATTATTGGAACTTGGCAGTATAATTTCATGCAGATCCTTAAGGGACCCGTGGGGGCATTTATTTGCCTTCCGGTTTGTGGGTTGACCTCTATTATTTATATTTTTTCACCGTCCTGGGTTGTTTCGTATCTTACTGGTATTTCTGTGTTCTAGATCCCAGTAGATCAATTTAAGCCATCCGATGTGGAAATCCAGGCTTGCTTCCGGCACGAGAACATCGCCGAGTTATACGGCGCGGTCCTGTGGGGTGAAACCGTGCATCTCTTCATGGAGGCGGGCGAGGGAGGGTCTGTCCTAGAGAAACTGGAGAGCTGTGGACCGATGAGAGAATTTGAAATTATTTGGGTGACAAAGCATGTTCTCAAGGGACTCGATTTCCTTCACTCAAAGAAAGTGATTCATCACGATATTAAACGTGAGTTACCTTTGGATGTGCACTTTTTGGCTCAAAGAGATGGTTTAGATAGGAGGCAAATGGGCCTCTCCTGTCTTTATTCTGAAGGTCCTCGGTGGAGGGGAGGACAGCTGCCCTGGAGCACTTTGCGCTGTCCTCCCCTGAGCTCCCAAATCCAGTGGGGTCACTAAAGCTTTCAAAGACATAAGGAAGGAGGATTATCCAATTGTGGAAATTATAACCACACATCTGTTGAATCCTGGCTCTGCCCTTGTTAATAAGGCTTTCAAAAATAGTAACTTTAAAACACATGCAGAGTCAAATCTTTTTTTTTTTTAAGTTTTTTTTTAAGTTTTTTTTTTAACATTTTTTATTTATTATTGAGAGACAGAGAGGCAAAACATGAACATGGGAGGGGCAGAAAGAGGGGGAGACACAGAATCTGAAGGACGTCCAGGCTCTGAGCTGTCAGCACAGAGCCCAACGTGGGGCTCGAACTCACAAACCGCAAGATCATGACCTAAGCCAAAGTCGGACGCTTAACCAACTGAGCCACCCAAGCGCCCCTCAAATCGTTTTTGAGAAACAAATAGCTTTTTAATTTTGAACATCATTTTGCTAGTAATTCGTTAAACAGGCCTTCACTGACTGCTTTCCATGGGTAAGAGGTGGTGGGAAATATACCACAAAGACCCAGTATAAACCCTTAATATTCAAAGCTAAATTGCATTAAGTAAAAGTTTACTTTTACTCAAAAAACTAGGTATTTTACTTTTTCATTTTAGGAAAGTAGCATGATAATAAGATGCCTATATCTTAGAATTTGAAGGCCAAGCTTGTAAACATTATATTTTTCCAGCTTCACTGAGATCTAATTGACATAGAACATTGTGTAAGTTGAAGGTATGTGATGTAATGAGTTATGTATACATTGCAAAATGATTACTATAATGCGGTTAGTTAACATATCCATCACCTCACAAAGTTATAATATTATGTGTGTGTGGTGAGAACTTTTGAAATTGACTCTCTTGGTGGCTCAAGTCAGTTAAGCTTCTGACTTTGGCTCCGGTCATGATCTCGCAGTTGATATGTTTGAGCCCCGCATTGGACTTTGTGCTGACAGCTCAGAGCCTTGAGCCTGCTTCGGATTCTGTCTCCCTCTCTCTCTGCCCCTCCCCACTTGCACTGTGTTTCCCTCTCTCTCTCTCTCTCTCTCTCTCTCTCTCTCTCTCCCCCCTCTAAAAAAATAAAATTAAAAAAAAATTTTTAAATCAACTCTCAGCAACTTTTTAAAAATTTTTTTTAATGTTTTTTATTTTTGAGAGAGAGAGAGAGAGCATGAACAGGGGAGGGGCTGAGAGAGAGGGAGATACAGAATCCAAAGTGGGCTCCAGTCTCTGAGCTGTCAGCACAGAACCCGACGCAGGGCTCGAACTCTCGAGTAGTGCGTTGAGATCATGACCTGAGCTGAAGTCGGATGCTTAACCAACTGAGCCACCCAGGCGTCCCTCTTAGCAACTTTTAAATATGTAATACAGTATTATTAAGTATAGTCACCACGGTGTATACTATACCCCCCAAAACTTGTTTATCTTACCGCTGCAAGTTTGTACACTTGGACCACCTTCACCCATTTCCCGAACCCCCAGCTCCTGGCCATCATGCTCTGTTCTCTATTTCTAGGAGTTTAGTTGTTTTAGGTTGCACATACTACTGAGATTCATACAGTTTTCATCCTTCTCTGTCTGACTTAGTTATTTCCCTTGGATCTTCAAGATTCGTCCATGTTGTTGTAAAAGGCAGGATTTCATTCTTTTTTATGACCAAGTAACATTCCGTCATATGCATATATCTACATATCATATTTTCTTTATTTACTCACCTGTCACGTACCCTTAAATTGTTTCCATGACTTGGCCATTGTGTTGTGAGTGTTATTGAGTGTGTGCAACCATTTACGCCCACATTGACTGCGTTCTTGGCGTGTCTGAAGTGGTTTTCACTTAAATTCTCACCCAGATCTATCCTCTTTTGAGTGTAATATGATCACCTTGGTAGGGAGCACATTCAGTCTATTCTGATTTGGGACTCATTGTTTTGGATGATGTTTTTATTTTATTTATGGGCACATAGACAATTCGATACTAAAAAAGTGTCTTCTTTTTATAGCTAGCAACATTGTTTTCATGTCCACAAAAGCCGTTTTGGTGGATTTTGGCCTAAGCGTTCAAATGACGGAAGATATCTATTTTCCTAAGGACCTCCGTGGAACAGAGGTAATTCTATTCCCCAAGGAATGGTCGATGTCTTTTTAAGAGCAAAAATAAAAAATGTTCTGGTGTGCTTGCAGACAGGACTGAAAAGGGGAGAAAAACCACTGCATCAAATAGGATGATCATTGGAGCATATTTAGCGAGTACTTGCTCTGTGCCAAGTACTAATTTTAGCATTTTAAATGAATTATATTATTTAATCCTCGTAACAACCCTATTATTGGTAAATATTGTTCTCGTAGGCAAACACTATTAGGATTCCCATTTTACAATAAGGGAATATGCTGGAAGGGGTTAAAATAAAGTGCCCAAGGTTACTCAGAGAGTGACCGATCTGATACTTAAACCAGTTTTTTTCAGAGCCTAAATATAGTCACATTTTTACTATAACTAATATGTATATATTCTTAGTATAACTTGAATTACTCTTTTGGCTTAAGTATAGCCATAATTGTCGTAGTTGTTAATAATATATATTAAGGATCCATCACATTTTAGGCTTACTTTTAATTCTAGAAAACCTGTAATAAATCTCAAATTTATTATAGCACAAATAAATTGTATTTGAAGATATAAACTAGCTATAATATTTATGTAACTAGCAATTTATATAATATAAATAATAATTTATATTTATTATTGTATTTATATTTATTATATTTAGCTTTACGTTTTATATTTATTATTGTATTTATATCTATTATATTTAGCTTTATGTTTTATATTTATGTAATAAATAAATATTATTTATTGAATAATAATAAATATTGAATAATAATAAATTTACAACAATAAGTAAATTACATAAATGTAATATAATAATATTACCATTTATATACACTAGCTATAGTATTTAAGTCATTGGTGAAGCAAAACCAAAACCTTTTTTGAATGTAAATGAGATGCATGCACGCGCTTTCAGATAATCTATTTAATTTAACATACGCACGATTAGGCTGAATAGTTGATTCATATAACAAGCGTCTGTTGAGAATCGCTGTCAGGCTGTTGTGGGTATCAGGGATGGAGTACTGGACAAGGCCAACAGGGACCGTGCCTTCGGTGGTATTTCAGCAGTCCCCAACTCTTCGGTGAAAGGATCTATTTTAAATTTACCTGAATTCTTCAAAAAGCAACCGTTTAGTTCGTGGTAGATTTTGATGGCCATGGGGTTGGATGCAAATGGGAAGGTAAATGGGTATGGAAGCCACCTCCCTGGTTCGTGTCCACCACTGTAGGATGCTTAGCTCTCAGAGCCTCCCAGCCCCAGGCCCTCTTCCCACTGAAAGTGTTCCCAGCAAATGAGAGAGGGCACTTGGCTGTACCTTTATGTTAAGATTACCAGGCCCGTCTTGGTGTTCAAGCAAATGACAACTGCTAGTCTAGCTAGTAGATGCAGTGCACTTAACCCTACTGCAGTGTAAAAACAAGCAAACAGTCTTCATCTTAAAGCAAGCTTGTGTGAGGTTTTCTTTAACTCTCTCAAAGCAAAGACTCTCCTGGGCAGCAGAAGAAATTGCTGATATTGCTGAAGTTATTCTGGAAAATACTTGAGAAAGAATCTTTGATAAGTTGTCTTCGAGCAGAGTAATATTTAGAAGAGAAAACTGTAAACTTGTTTAAAAGAATGGTTTAGTCCCCAGATCTTAAGAACACTTCAGCAGAGCACAAAATCTAATTAAGACTTCATGCTTACGACATGTTTTTTTTGGGAAATGTTTCAGCATATTTTGGCATTAGTCAGAAGTGCAGATACGTGACATTCTACCCTTTTTCCTGGAGCCAGTTTGAGAAACAAACTATTTATGGTATTATAGATAGAAAATACCTTTCTCTTCCCAGCAGTGTGTTCAAATTAAACATTTTGCAATGGCTGGAGAAAGATACATCTTCTCTGGGATTCTCCAGCAGACAGAGAATGTGTGCTTGGATGGGAGATAATGGCATAGGGTTTACTCCTAAATAGTATTTGGCTTGAGTTCTGTTCAGCAAATGTTAATTGCTTTTGTACAAAGTGCTCAACTGACTTTGATGTCAAGAGTTATCAACCTTCAAATCACCCTGCATTTATTTACTCTCTCTGTATGGTACTCAAATCAAAATTTGATAATGAGCAAGGTGCTAAAGTCCCCATTAAAAACTTTTAGCAAGACTCCTCATCTTTAAAGAGCCAATACGATGTCGTTCATCAAAATCAACTGAGCAGACTCACCATTAGAACTTGATCACTCGGCGGGGGGGGGGGGCGCCTGGGTGCCTCAGTTAATTAAACGTCCGACTTCAGATCATGATCTCATGGTTTGTGGGTTCGAGCCCCACATTGGGCTCTGTGCTGACGGCTCAGAGCTTGGAGCCTGCTTTGGATTCTGTGTCTCTCCCTCTCTCTCTGTCCCTGCCCCACTCCTGCTCTGTCTCTCTCTGTCTTTCAAAAATAAACCTTAAAAAATTAAAAAAAAAAAAAAAAAAGGAGCTTGCTCACTTGGTACTGTATAGCCAGAGATGATTTCGGTGTAACTCAGGAGGGCAAACGTGGCCACCTGTGTTTGATCTCTCTCCCAGCATTCAGATTCAGAACAGGGCTAATCTATATATTCAGTCTTTGTTTTTTAATTACATGGTAGAGAGGAAGAGTAAATAATGAATGCAAATAGCTAATTGGAACTACTTTTATAGCGAGATTCTTTTTTAAAAGTTCTTATTTTCTTCTGAGTCTGCGTTTGGTCATCCTTGATAGAAGTTAACGTGTAATCATCAAATGCACACACACACGCACAGTCTCTTTCCATTTTTTTTAAGTGTTATTTTTAAGAGAGAGAGAGACAGAATACAAGTGCGGGAAGGGCAGAGAGAGAGGGAGACACAGAATCCGAAGCAGGCTCCAACTCCGAGGTATCAGCACAGAGCCCAGCATGGGGCTCGAATTCACAGAACCACAAGATCTTGACCTGAGCCGAAGTCGGATGCCCAACTGACTGAGCCACTCAGGCACCCCAGGCTCTTTCCGTTTCTAATACACGTGTTGAGAGGTGAAGCCTTGACCCCCAACCTACAGGTTCCCTTGCTCAGGGGGTGCAGGTCTCCGAGAGCCTTCCATAGTTCCCACTAGACCTGCTTCATGCTTGTAGTCACCCAGCCTGAAGAGTTCTGGAACACCATGCCCTGATGCTCTGGCTCTTGTAGAGCTTGAAGAAGCAGGAGCTCTGAGCCGTGGAACTCTAGGGGACCTGCCTGGAGCGAGAGGCAGCCGGGTCACCAGGTGGGCAGGAGGCCGCATCCCCAAATGTGCAGTCACAGTCCGTCTCCAGAGCTGACGTCGCCCACGCCGACAGAACGCACTTGGCCTGAGCTTTGTGTAGGAGAGCACGCCAGCAGGGAGGACATGAGCAGCCTGTCCTGACATGCATGCATGACAGCCGACCCTTCCCGCTGCATCTGCCGTCGCACTTTGTGATGATATTTGGCAGGAAAGTCTGTTGGGATGCAGAGGATCTGCCTGCGCTTTAGGAAAAGTTTGAGAACAGGGAGCGCAGAGTAGCCTGTCTGGTGAGACAGACAGACAGACAGAATGAGCAAGGGAAGAAAAGCCTGCCAGGAAGTGTGTTGTAGGATGCTGTGCAGTATGGTTAGGATGGGGAAACTGGGAAATTTCCCCACTTGTTGTAAGCCAGTTGTTTTACTTACTGACTTCGAAATATATTCCAGGAACACTTAGCCCTTTCTCCATACTCAGATGATGGACAGCATAAAAATTTCTTAATGCTAAGTGTGGATAGTTAGGATATTAACTACTGTATGCTTGTACCAGCCGTAAATACAGATTGCTGGCTACCAGTGTTTGCTCTCTCTTTCTTTCTTTTCTAAGGTTAGGAGTCTTAGGGAAACTATTTCTGAAACTACCCCTACCTTTCCGGCATGAAACCAAATAGAACTTACACTGTGATAAAATGTTATGCCTTTATTATTTAGTCACCGGCTACATGGTAGGTAGAAATAAAAAGTAGTTCATGTAGGGGCGCTTCGTTGGCTCAGTCGGTTGAGCATCCAACTTCGGCTCAGGTCACGATCTCACAGTTTGTGGGTTCAAGTCCCACTTCTGGCTCTGGGCTGACAGCTCAGAGCCTGGAGCCTGTTTCGGATTGTGTGTGTGTGTCTCTCTGCCCCTCCCCTGCTTGCAGTCTGTGTGCATGTCTCTCTGTCTCTCAAAAATAAATAAACTTTTGGGGCACCTGGGAGCCTGGGGGGCTCAGTCAGTTAAGGGGCCAACTTTGGCTCAAGTCATGATCTCTCCCTCCATGAGTTCGAGCCCCACGTTGGGCTCTGTGCTGACAGCTCAGAGCCTGGAGCCTGCTTCAGATTCTGTGTCTCCCTCTCTCTCTGCCCCTCCCCTGTTCACACTCTGTCTCTCTCTCTGAAAATAAACATTAAAATATAAAAAAATAATAAAATAAAATAAACTTTAAAAAAGAAGAAGTTCAGATCAATGATAGGACCGCTTTTACAACATTACATGTTATTTGAAGTTCTCTGCCGTGTGATTGGTGTCAATTCCCTAGGATTTCTGCCTACTTTTATTACTGCAGATCATTAGAGGTTCGGCAGCCTCATGACAAACATAAAGTGAAGAAGTGGATTTGTAGTGTCCATTTAAATATTTAAATGTTGGTGTTTTAATAGAAAACTTAAATCTTGGTTGGGGCCTTCCAGAACCTTGGTGAGTGGGTGTCCCGGCTGAGTTCAGTATGTGGAGAATCGGTACTCTTCCTTAGGCTGCAGGGACATCTCGGGCCAAAGTTGCTGGCTCCCCGAGGGTATGTGTCCCTCTCCCTAGCTTCAGGGAACACAGCGGCGACACGCTCTTCTGAAGGACCGAAGCGTGCGTGCAATAAATATGGTGGAGCTGGAGAAGCCAGCTTCCAGACCTGGCTTAGGGAAATGGACACCCAGACGAACAGGGGGAGCCTGACTGAGGTTTTCTGCTTCCTTTTTAGATTTATATGAGCCCAGAGGTGATCCTATGCAGAGGTCATTCAACCAAAGCAGACATCTACAGCCTGGGGGCCACGCTCATCCACATGCAGACAGGCACCCCGCCCTGGGTGAAGCGCTATCCTCGCTCCGCCTACCCCTCCTACCTGTACATAGTAAGTAGAGGCTCAGCCAGGGCTGAGGGTGCAGGGGCGTTCCGCCTGCGCGGGGCGGGGGGAGATGACACACCGAGGGGGAAGACCTGAACTGGTGACCCATGAGACGGAACTGCAAGTTCTTCCCGTGTGATGGGCAGTCCCATTCCTGCGAAGAAGGCATTGCTGTTGTAGTGGGAATTTACTAAAACCTGCGCTGGGCATCAAGTACATGCTGTTCTGTCACACGCGTGATCCTACGAGGCCGCCTAGCCTCCGAGTAGCATAAATCTCTGAGCCAAAGAAGCTGTATATGTTCTTTGAACACTTTCAGAAGAGAGGTGTTAGATAATCGATCGCCAAGCCAGCCTGGCACGTAGTGAACCACGCAGCTTCCATGTTACCGTCGAGAGAGTGAGAGCGGATACTTCCCTGTTACGGCACGGTGACCCTTGAACGCCAGTAACTTCACAGGATGGGTTTAATTCGGGGTTCTTGAGAAATTAAAGGCAAACTTGGTCAAGGATAGGACTGTATTTGCTGCGGGGTGTGTGGCAGGAGGCAACAGGACTTTCCAGGTCCTGTTACCAGAACGCTTCTCTTGTTGAGGGTGGATTTTCGTACCACTGGTGCTAAGAGAGCCGGTTTGTTGCTAGATCCACAAGCAGGCGCCCCCCCTGGAAGATATTGCAGCTGACTGCAGCCCCGGCATGAGGGAGCTGATAGAGGCCGCCCTGGAGAGGAACCCCAATCACCGCCCGCGGGCAGCAGACCTCTTAAAACACGATGCCCTGAACCCGCCCCGAGAGGATCAGCCACGCTGTCAGAGTCTGGACTCCGCCCTCTTTGAGCGGAAGAGGCTGCTGAGTAGGAAAGAGTTGGAACTTCCGGAGAACATTGCTGGTATGGACACCCTCCTGTGCGCGATGCCCCCCTGCTTGCCTTCTTTTTCTGTCTGCATCAGACTTCTGCTGTTCACGAAAGCGCTTGGAAACAAAACTGGAGTGACTTCTTGAGTGCTGTAAGGCGTTCGAGAAATTTAAGCAAGAAACTTAGCAAAAGCATTAAAACAAAAAATTGGCTAATTGACCAGCAAATCGTGGCACGTTTCAGGGCAAATGTAGGTCCTTGAGATCAAGTTGCCTCTGACTTGCTTTTTTGCAATGGGGAGTATCATTTGCCTTTAAAAACAAATCAGGCATGGCAGTTCTGCTGCTGGTTCTGAACAGGGTTCTGTTTAATTCAGTTACGGTAAAGCCACACCAGTCCTTGGTTGGAAACATCAAGATAAAGTATTGAGTTTGAAGTCAACTCGCATTTTTGTCTTCCTCTGCTGAAAACCTCTTTGCCAGCTATGAATCTTTCCCGCTTAGGAAAGTCAGCACACATTCCAGGAACATTGAATCTGCACGGAGAGCGTTTCTATTTTTGTTATTAAAATCTGTGGCATTCTTAATCCATTTAGGTCCAAACCCACATGTCAAGCCTGGAATGTTTATTTGCATTTCATTGTCTTCTTGTCTGACTTTACTGTATTTAAAGAGAATCATCTGGGGCATTGGAAAATATGCCAGAATTTCTAGCTGATTTCTTGTCATCGGTGACTCTTTTTCGAACCCTTTTGTCTATGTCCTATTATAGAAGCTAGCCCATAATGTTCAAGTCTAAGTCTGTAGCTTTTTAATAAAACCATAGCTTGAATGCTTATTTCATTAGGGCCTAAGTTTCCTCCTTCCCCTCCACCCTCCCCTGCCCCCCCGCCAGAAGGAACAAGTATTTATTATTGAACATGTCACCCGATCATTTATTTTATTTTTTTCAATGTTTTCCTTTTCAGATTCTTCATGCACAGGAAGCACTGAGGAATCGGAGATGCTTAAGAGACAGCGTTCCCTCTACATAGACCTTGGGGCCCTGGCTGGCTATTTCAACCTTGTACGGGGTCCGCCCACACTAGAATATGGCTGATTGATGGTGTCATTTGCTCTAAATAATTAAGACTCGGCACCAGTCTCCTGGAAGCTGGTTCTGCTGAGTCTACACTGGGGCTCTGGATAGCGAACTGTGCCATTTGTTCGCTGGCGGTGGGGGCTCCCGTGCCTCATGAATGTGACTCCACATGGCTCCCATGGGTTTGATGTGTGAAGCTGCCCTGGTAAGCCACCAGGTCTAACGGTTCTCATTTCTCAGGTGGTGTGACTCAAAGGGAACTGCGGGTTCATGGAAGGATGGTTTCTAGTGACCGATTGCATTCACTGTGCACTTTGCTCACCATTTACAAAATGCCAACCACAGGGATAATGTATTAGCCTGAAATTACTATTCTTGGTTCTGATTTAAGTTTGGAAACTTCATTTAACTCAGAATACTTGTTTTGTATATACGGGTGTATATTTGAACTCTTCGAGCCTTTGTAGGTAGATTCTAGTATAAATTAAAGTCATTGTATTTTGGGTGAATAGAACAACTTGAATAATCTAGCAATAAGCTGAGCTAGTGTCTTAGAAATGGCTCATTATTCCGGAGCCATCTGACAGCAGCCACTAGTGACAGGTTCTGTTATGTTCCTATGGAAACATTTTGTACTGTATATGCTATGCCTAAAACATTTAAAACGTGATGTTTTAAATGTGGATAAAACTGTGTTAAACCACATAATTTCTGTACATCCCAAAGGATGAGAACGTGACCTTTAAGGAAAATGGAAACTTTTCTAAATTCTTAATGATGCTACTTTTGTAACTCTTCTGACCACTTTCTTGTCAGCATTTGTATATTAAAATAGCATACTGTGTATGTTTTATATCAAATGCCTTCATGAATCTTTCTTACATAGACACACATTTTTAACGTTGTAATTATGCGAGTATTCCTACCCGAAGTGTGTTTTTACATCATGCAAATGAAACCAGCACTTTTATCCAGCGTGATTGGTCAAACCAACTGAATAAACTCAGTATTTTGCCTTAATTCTCGTGAAGAGTGTGATTCTCCGCTGGGACTGGGGGTGGGTTATGAGGGTTGGGATAGAGATTGGAGGAGGACATGTGTCACGAGCAAAGAATACCTGAGAGTTTTGCAAATTGTTCCTGGGTGCCTCATCTTTCGCTGCTGCGTTAAGCAGCAGTTGTCTGGATTCCACCGCATCCCTTCGGCACAGTGGTGCAGAAAACTGATTGTTAGCCCTTGGTGCGGGCCAAGTGTGGTTCTGTTCTGCCTCTTGTTTTTATACATTTATACTACCTTCGAATATATGTTTGCATGCTCTGTGTCTGTTGTTTGTCAGGTTAATAACTAACTTGCCTTATTTGAGGTAGATTTCAATCAAGTACACAAATTCTAACGAAAAGTATTGGAGAGTCTGATTTGTCTTTCACTTGAGGGACCAGTATGACATACTTTTATGTGTGTCACATGGGTTAGGTTTTACTAAAGCCATCTCTGTAACCCTCACAAGCACACATATGAAAGATGCACCATAATTTCCGTTTTGGGGGACCTGAAAGCACAGCGAGATTAGACAACTTTATGCTTAAGATCCCAGAGCAAGTTAAGAGAGAACCCAGGCTTTTCTGTCCCCGGTGCCTATTTTCTTCCTCATATTGTGCTACTCACAAGTGATAGACCTACAGTAGGGAATAGATCATCTTCTGCAGAGAAAGCACAATATTCCCGCTGGGATTTAGTTCTCCAAATAAAGGCAACGGTGGATTCACCACCAAGCTAATGAAGCTTCAGCCTCAGGGCCCCTCGCTTGCATGCCGCCCATGGCCCCGTGCCTGCTTTTATATTACCTAGATCGCGTCCAACACAACCGGGACCCATCCCTGGGGCAAGGGGTGTGATTTTGGATGATTTTCATGGAAAACTAAGACAGTCCATATGAATTGAGTTCCAGTTAACAAATTCCACTTGGAGAAAAAGCATGCTTTTTAAGTAACTCGGAGCTCTCTTGGAAAGACCTGGGGACGTTTGCCAAAAAATGGCCATAGGCAGTGATGGCCGAGAAAGTGGTCATGAAGGCCAGCAGGGCGAGTTCAGGGCTGAGACCTGTGCACTGAGCACTTGAAGAGCTGTTGAGTTGCGGACTGGGATGGGCCACCTGAGTCAGCTTCAGAGAAGAAGGAGGCCCTGAGTTGGCTCTGAGGGAATCCGTCGTTTGCTTCCTAAAAAGGCAAGCAGTGGGGCTATCGGGCGTGAGTGTAGCGGGGACAGAATAATCACATCCTGAAACCGGCCTTGGTAATTCCTGTTTCAGGCAGCACAGCTTTCTGATTGCGCGGGGTCATTGGAATGCTTCATGGAAGACAGATGCAGCTTCTCCAGCTCGGGTCCTGGAGATCATGTCACCTCAGCCCCCTATTGGATAGGTTGGTAAATAGATACACTCGCTCGTCATCACACATCATGGCAAATGCTAGAGCCATGTCTTCCGATTATCACCCCACCCCCACCCCTGCCTTGTGCTTGCCTTGAGGTCTGTGAAATAGCCTGAAACAGATGATGAAGACTGCCTACCAGGAATTTGCTGGACCTAATGGGGATTTGCCCAGCCTTGGGCAGATCGTTCCCATCTGGGGTCAGCCAGTGACCCCATCTTCACCTCTGGAGCTAAGTCATCACCAGAGTCTGCCATGGCACTCAGCACCGTGGTAGGACATGAAATCAGCGACACTGATTTCTGTCAGCTCCTGTGTTCCTCCCTAGTGGATGCCCACTCTCTGACAGACTGAAGCCAGCCCATCTTTTACTGATAGCAAATTTGTGTGGTGGAACTCAATATGAGAGCAATTTGTTGTGTACAGACGTGTTAGGATTTCAACTCCATGTTTTGAAAGCTCCTTATGGACAAAGTTGTTTGTGGTTTGAACTTGAGTCACTTCTTTCGATGAAATGGTTTTGAGATTGGATATTAGGACTTTGTTCTCAAACTCTTCCACCTGGAGTGGGAGGGACGGTTATGTTCTTGACACCTGAGTGACAGCTGTGGCGTCCGTCACTGGAGGGACTTTGAAACTGCAAAAGCCAAGAGGTTTGACCAGCTATTTGACAGTGTTCGCTCTTGATGAGAGTACTTTTCGCTGATCTAATTAGCTCTCCAAAGATCTGGAGACACTTGCTCCTGCCGCAGCCAGAGTATTCCTGGTCAGTAGTGCTGTTGAACCGTGCAACAATCTCAGGAAGAGACGGGACATCTGTTCCCGCCTTGGCGAGTCTGTTCCTCGTAGGCAGTAGGACAAGCTGTGTAACAGTCGCTGGAGTAGTAACCATTGGGACAGCGCCCCCCTTGCCTTGTCACGTCTGCCAGCTACACGCCCCAACAGTAAGGGACCTAAGTTGGCAGCTGATACCCAGTTTTTAATAGGAAGGACTGAGTCCATGGAGAACCAGCTTCTAGAAACGTATACCTCAATGAAATTTGGACTTCATTTCTTTCAGCTCCCCTTTGCCTGGAACAATCGTGTAATTAATCTATCACTGGTGTGGAGTATGTTCTTTCTTTATTGGCTTATTAAGAGGCATTATCTTGTATGCTATTGGCTTGTGAAATAGTCTTATAATTCCCGTAATGAGCCTGTGTCAAATAAACTATTGGCAAAGAATCTCCGTCTCTGAGCTTTTTGTCTCTGAGCGTAATTTGCCCTGAACAAAACTCCAGTGTTTTCTAGAGGGCCTGGGGGAATTTTTTGTGTAGGTCTGCAGCGTGATCGGGAGTAAAGATTGCTTGATGCGACGGCTTCCAAGGCCAAGCCCTTCAGGGCATCCAGGAGAGAATGTACCAGGGTGAGAGCAGACCTATCTAGTGGAGGACAGGCCAAGTCTAGTGGAGAGCTGAAGACTGATTGGGGACCCACGCTGGGCAAAGAATTGTGTTCATCCCTGCAGGGAGCGTAAGTAAGTGAGGGCTCAGGTCCCTCACGAATCCGGTCCTTGCTGAAAAGAAGCATAACCATGTTGCAACTGTTAGAAGATTCTTTATTTTGACATATGGGCCCTCCTGTGTCAACAAAGACTTTTTTGGCCAAGTATATGCTTGCAGTTTTACCTTCTGCCTGTGAGCTGGATTTTTTAAGTGTCGATGCAATCTCAAATGCACGAGAAAGCGATGATTACAAATACCATGGTTTCAAAAGCCCACTTTGGGCCAGGGGAGAGATCCAAAGTAGCTGTGCACAAAGCACTTTTGTACTCATCTGTATGCGCCCTCCCCAGGAATTTTGCTGGGCTCCCTCGAAAGGGTGTGCAGGGCAGAGTGAAGAGGGAGAGAGCTTGGTATGGTCGGCAATCAATGCTCCAGACTCCACTGCTCTAGCTCCCTCAGCCCAGGAACAAGCAGCTGGAACTTGGCTCATCCCCCCCACAGGGACTACAACGTCTTCCCATGTGACCCACTTTTAACTGGATGTGGGTAATCTGTCTCCTCTCCCTTCAAATCAGAGTTAGACAGGACCGCTCATAGTGAGCCTATGTAAGAATCCAGCGCCTTCATGTATTATCAGTGCTGGTTTAAGTGCTGGGTACTTAACCAATTCAGAGACATCTGCTGCACCACAAATGATAGAGAGATAAGAACTGCTTATCTGGCTGTCCAGAGCGCAATAGCTGATTTCATGAGGGCCTGCTCATTCTGGTGAGCAGACAGGAGAAGCCGACTGGAAATACAAATCAGTGAGGCATCAGTCAGAGAGCACAACATCCTCTTATTACAGTTCTGTGTCTACAGGGAGGTGCCTGGAGTCAGCTTGGTAATTGTGTCATTGGACCAGTAACACTAAAGATTAGAGGAGTTACAGAATTCCCGTACAAACGTTGGCTATAACTCATGCCGAATTTTCTCTTGATGAAGCTTAATATACTTCAGGCCTACCTTTCCCAGACACTCACGTAGAACTTCAAAGGGCAGGGACTGTCTTGCTTATTTCCTTGGCACATGAAACAAGTAGAGGCCCATTTGTAAATTTCAAAAGACTGCTTGGAGCTAGGAGTGAAACTGACTTCCCGTTCAGTATCGCTTTTCCCGAAAGCGTCTGTGCTGTGCGAAGCCCCTGGCAGTGGGGGTAATGGACAGGTTACTGGATAACAGATGGGCCAACAAGATCTTCTGCCAACTTCTGGGTTTGTGTGAAAGGCATGGCGTTACCCCCACAGGCACAACGGCCACCCTTTCTGCCCAGGCATTTCTTCTGATCAGAAATTCGGGTCTTGCCCAAGTTTGGGTCCCAATAAGGCAGAAGGTTGGGTGGGGACTCAGGACCTAGGAGACTCTGTACCCCTTACAGCTTTCCTACGTGGACTTAACATGTGAGTCCGTGCCAGGGCCAGCGAGCCAAAAAGGCCCAATTGTTTCTATCTTAATTAAGTTACATAGGAAAGAAAGAGAATGAACGTGGTAATTAATTCAGATTTTCTCACTGAAACCCAGAGTTCCTTTTTTCGCCTGGCCAGTGGGCTAGAGCAAACAGAAAGATTTGGCAGCTGCCTTCCTCACTCACCATTTCAGCCTCGCCTCTCACCCCTGACACCGCCACCCCTCCCAGTTCCCAGGTTCTGCTCTCCAAAAGCAATTGCTGCTAGCCAAGATGGTTTACACAGATACAAACACATGATTATATAACACCCTTCTTTGTAAAACAACAACAATAAAATCTGTACCTGGTAGCATGGTTCATATGTAGTTTATATCTTGGGTTTTTTTTTTTTTTTACAGAATATTTCCCAGAGATTATGGAAGGAAGTATTTTAATAAGAATAATCTTACTTAATGTAAGTCTTGCATTTGTCTTAGACAAAGCCTTTTCCGGCCACTTCTGCCACGAATCTGGCTGTCCTGCTCTTCTTTCCTCTTCTGCGAATGAGAGGTGGAACTACCTGTCAATGTTGCTTCCAGCCATTGAGATCTTTAGAATTCACTTTATAGGAAAGGAAATGGAATGGCAAAAAGTTAATGGATCTAAGGTCTGAATTTAATCGTTCGCAGAGCAGGGACGGGAACCAAAGTCCTTGACTTCTCCATCAGGATCTTGCCACCAGAGCACACTGCTGCTGTCTGTCACGTACTGTTGCCTTCTGGCTATCAAGGGCCCGGGAAATCCTAGAGCAGGAACAAGACAGCAGTTTACACTCATGTCAGCTTTGGGGTGTGGGGAATAGATAGGAACTATCTGTCTAGACTGATCAAGTTTCCTTTCTTCCAATACCAAGAGGCTGGATCCTGTCTCCAGTTGATGTCATGAGATACGATCTACAAGGGTGAGAACAGGTTCTGGGGTAAAGGAGGCAGGGGAGAAAAGATTCTGCACCGAGACAGAGTCAAGGTGATGGTAAAGGAGAAGAACTGACGGTGTTTGGTACAGAAACTGAAGCCACGAGCTGCTCATTAACGAATGGCGATGACGAAGAAAGTTGCTAAGTGCCTGCCGCGCGCTCAAGATCTGGGGATGCAGTTGTGGCCATAGTCATATTCCAAAGAACTAACTCTGTGGGAATCAAACTCATTCCATGTAACCATGCCGTAAGTTTGGCATTTAACCAAACCAGTCACCAATTCCGATGTAGAGGGTGGTTTCCCCACAACACCAACAATTCTCAGATACCCTCTGGGTGCCCTGTAACTCAACTCAGTTCTGACACATCCTTCCTGGAGACAGCGTCGGATCCCACAGGGCAAGGGTTCAGTCCCACAAAACTGCCCCCTGCCACACACAAACACACTTCGGATGCCAGCTGCCAGTCCAGGTTGTCACCCAGGCTGCTGACTTACTGGTTATAAATCAGAGGTCCCCACGACCCTCTCCTTGGGTCTGATTAATAGAGTGGCTCAAAACACTCAGAGAAACATTTTATTTATTAGATTACCAGTGTATTACGAAGGATATTAAAGGATATAAATCAATAGCTAGAGGAAGAGATACACGGGGCGAAGTTCTGAACAAAGGAGATTTTTTATCCTCCTGGAGTTTGGGGCCTGGCATGGTGTTACCTAAGAGTGTTCTGGTACAACTGGTGCCTGGATGACTCAGTTTGTTAAGCATATGACTCTTGATTTCAGCTCAAGTCATGATCTCAAGATTTGTGAGTTCAAGCCCTGAGTGGGGCTCTGCACTGATAGCACGAAGCCTGCTTGGGATTCTCTCTCTCACTGCACTTCCTCCTCACTAAAAAAAAAGAAAGAGAAAAAGAAAAAGAAATTAAATAAACTTCAAAAGTGTTCTGGTACACCAAGCTGGAAGCTCCCAGTACCCCATCCCTTTTGGCTTTTATAGTGGTTTTATTACATAAGTTCAGTTGATTAAATCTTTGGCCGTTGGTGATTGATTAAGCCTTCAGCCCCTCTCTCCTCCTGGAGGTTAGGAAGATGGGACTGCGACTTACAACCCTCTAATCACATGGTTGACCCTCCTAGCATCTGGTCTCCATCCCTAGGTGCTTTCCAAAAGTGACCTCATTAACATAAACTCAAGTGTGGTTGAAAAGGATTTGTTGTGAATATCAAGACACCTTTATCATTTTTATGAATGCCAACAGTTTTAGGATGAGAAATGAGGACAAAGACCAAATACATATCTCTTATTATAAATCACAATATCATAGCATTATTATTTCTGTATAGAATCAATAGAATCACAGAATCAATTGGGACATCCAGTGATGCCAAATGTCCTAGAAGCAAAGCTCTTCCAAACTCACTTTAACTTTCGAGCTGGCAGGTATGTTGGGGAGTGATAGTTCCTTTCGTCATGTACTTGGGTGGCTGAGACTCAGAAAGCAGAGGCCAGAGTGGATCATATTTATTTCCTGTAAGCCAGAGCCCAGGCTTGGGCAGGAGAAGGCTGTGTTCAGGATTTACAAAGTCCGTTCACTCCAAAGTGGCCCCCAAAGTCACTGAAGCCTTGTTGTGTGAGGTTCCATATTGCCGAGTAAGGGAACAGCCTCAGAAGAAATGTAGCTGACACTTACTGAGTGCTGGTATTGTGAAGGACAGTTGGGCAATCATGTCTAGGTATGTTAGTAAATTAGGGAATTGAGACTCTGAGAGGCTGAGTGACTAATGCGAGGACACACTGCTAGAACATGGCAGACCTGAGATCTGAACCCTGGTCCATCTGATTCCAAAGTTCATGCCCTTCTCACTAACCTCAACAGCTTCCCCATGTCACTGGAGGGAAGAGAAGAGAGAAATCGCCTATGAAACCTCATTACAGTGAGCATCCAAATCCTTGACTTCTATAGTATGCTCTGGAAATGAAGTCACGTGAATTATTATAATATTTGTTACTGGGGCACATCCCCTTCTCCAGTACAAGTAGAACTGTAGAGAATGTGGCCTTAGCTCATAAAAAATTTTACTCCGTGTATTTGAGAACATAATTGCATAGCACAGAGTATTTTTTTAATTTTAACATTTATTTATTATTGAGAGACAGGGAGACAGAATGTGAGCAGGGAGGGGCAGAGAGAGGGGGAGATACAGAATCTGAAGCAGGCTCCAGGCTCCGAGCTGTCAGCACAGAGCCCAATGCGGGGCTTGAACTCACAAACCGTGATATCGTGCCCTGAGCCTAAGTCATGCTTTACCGACTGAGCCACCCAGGCGCCCCTAGCACAGAGTATTACATGAGTACACGGTGAATATAAAGTTGAAGGAATAAGAGGTGTGATGAGGTGGGGAGTGGTTCTGCATCAGCTAGAGTCTTTCTTAGACCGGGCTCCCTAGGAAGCCCGGCATGAGGCAGAGTCTACATGCCAATGTTTTATAGGACATACAGTCCTGGAGCCATGAGAGCGAGGGATGAGGGAAGAGAAGGAAGAGAGAAATAAATAGTATCATTACTGAGTTGGCCACAGGTTTCGGAAAAGGCACACTGGGTATTTACTCTCATGGAGTAGCCTCAGAGGGGCCTTCCCGAATACCATGTCCCAGAACTGCCCACTAAAGGGATGGAGGGAAAGAGACTCACTCTTCTCCCTCTTATCTCCTATTCTCATTGGTCAAGGTTGCTGCATGGGAGTTAGCTTCCCTGCACGTTTGGGTTGTGGCTCCAGATACCTTTGGGCAGTTGCCTGGAAGCCAGTTTCCCTGTGCTGCAAATTATCATTTCATCTAAACCCATAAGTGAGGGGAGGGACTGGAGCTTCTTGGGTCCTGTCGGGCATGGACATCAGAGCTGCCGTGGCTCCCACCAGAGCAGGAGCAATAGATGCCATGCGGAAACTCGGTGGAGACTTGGAGATGGTCAGTGCTGGCAGCTGAAGCCATGGGCAGTGGTAGGGGGGAGTCTCTATGAGTAAGCAACCAAGGGCACGGGAGACAAGCAGGATCAAGTGAATCCGACGAGGTATATAAATTGTATCTGATACAGAGTTCAAAGATAAAAGAGATGGGATATTCTAGAGTATCCTATTCAAGAGATAAGATCATATGAGAAAAATTTACTCACAGTGACACTCTTCTAGAGATAGCAATGGAGGGGGAACCACGAGGGATATTCAGAGCTCTGGGCTGGTAGCAGCAGAACTGCTATCGACTCCAGGCTGAAAGGAATTAGGGGAGAGAGCAATGACTAAACCCGGAAACACAGTCATGTAGCAGAGGTCACCTTGAAAGGAATAGTGACCTTGGTCAAAAGACATGGCCAACCCCAGGGCAATATCACAAAGGAGTTAGAAGGTATCAACTCCAATCGGAAGCCAGGGAGTAAGAAAGAGTCTACAGAGGTAGCTCATGCAGATCACCCCCTCCACCCTGCCCCGCCTCGGGCTAAAAGCTGGGTGGAGAACTGAGGACTTTCTATCTGGGGGGACATTTGGCAAATCTATAGCATAGAGTTTCAGAGAGCGCCTGGTCTAGGTCTTTATCACTCCTGCCTTTTTTTTTTTTTTTTTAATTAGATGAGAGATGATGTAGCTTGCTCGAGGTTCTAGCACTGAAAGAGACTTTGCAGGGTGAGTAGGGCATGTCTGGGTGCTGGGAAGCTAGCTACAGGCAAGGCAAGCAGAGTAAACAAATGCCCAGAAGCAGGAATGAGCAAGGCAAGTTCTGTGGAGCACCAAGGGGGGTCATCCTGACCCAACAGAAGTCATAGGATTGTGAGAAATCCTGGTAATCGGGTGGGGTCATCCTTTGAAGGGCACTGAAGACAGGCGGGGCCATTTCCCCTTGGTGTGGCAGGAAAGAGATCGCCATTGAAGGTGCTGAGATGAAAGCAACCCCCAGTAGGATCAGCCAAGGCAGAACAATAAATCCATTTTACAAGAAAGGGGAATTGGATCCAGGGTGTCTAGCTGGGAAACTGTTAAATCAACACAGAATGGAGTGATGGGAGGCTGGATTCGAATACGGTGGAGGATACGATCATAAGACCTGCTTCGAAGGGAAAATTGGTAGGAGTTGCATATTGCTGGAGGAACGAGCAGGTGAACATAAACGGTTAAGTCTGGGTGACTGGAAAGGCACCGCGCTTCACCGAGAGAGGAAGGGGAGATGCATGGTCCTCTAGAGCAAGCGTGAGGACCGAGGTGATGAATGATCAGCTTCGGCTGGGACATGTTGATATTGGGAAAACCCACGACTTAATCACCTCTTCTTCTGAACTTGTACGACCAAGGTTATCATCCATGAAACCACAGAGTAATGGTGCACCAAAGCTGGGGCAGTGGCGGTGAGGGGTGGGGGGTGATGCTCCAGTGCACAGGGGACAATGGGGTGTGTCTATAGACACCTACAATCATGAAATTAACTAAAAGTCTATGTGCTTTTTATTATTATTATGCCCTGGTCAGTGATAAAATGCGACTTCCTGAAAGAACTCATTCGTTGGTCTAAATTGAAAACAACTGCTGTGGTTACTACTGACCCTTAACAACACATAGGAGCTTAAAGTTAGCACATTTAAATTACCTATGCTTTTTTATTATTTTTAAAAATAATTAGTTATTTCTAGGGGTGGCTCAGTCCGTTAAGCGTCTGACTTCGGCTCAGGTCATCATCTCGCAGTTTGTGAGTCCAAACCCCACGTCGGGCTCTGTGCTGACTGGCTCAGAGCCTGGAGCCTGCTTCGGATTCTGTGTCTCCCTCTCTCTGCCCCTCCCCTGCTCATGCTCAGTCTCTGTCTCTGTCTCTCTCAAAATAAATAAACATTAAAAAATTTTTTTATTAAGTAGTTTTTTTTAAAAAATTGTGATAAAATATACCACATAAAATACAAAATTTGTCATTTTAACCACTTGCAAGAGTACAGTTCAATCATTACCACCATCCAGCCACAGAATATTTTTCATCTTGTGAAACTGAAACTCTGTCCCCATTAAACATGAGCATCAAACAAACTTCCCATCTCCTGCTCTCCCCGCCCCCAACCTCTGGTGACCAGAATTCCACTTGGCATGAATTTTACTGCTTTAAATATCTCTTAAGGTGGGACCGTTACTTATCCTGTACCAAACATTGTGTGGGAGCTAATTTGGGGAACTAGTTGTAAAGTTATCCCCACAGAGAACTCAGCCACATGTATTCGTTTCAAGAGTAAGTCTTTAAGATCGCATTAATGAAGTTCGACCAGATGTGGCTGGGGTCTTCTCTAGACCTGTGACCTCACACAGCCTTGTGTTTAAACAGCAGATTCAAAATGAACAATGATCGATAGCCCAGCAGTTTTAGAGAAAAAGAAACAGAATTTGAGACACTTTGATTCTGTCATTTTTTGTGGCCATTTGGAATTCTTACTTGTGTTTTTAAAATTTTTAAATAGTAAAGTCAAGTGCATACCATGAGCTGACCTGGTTTTGTTTGGTAAGTGTAAACTTGGGCTCAGACATGAAATATTTTAAATCGGAATAACATCTTTAACATTAAAATCATTTTCTAGTTCCTAATTGTGCATTTTATTATTTTTTTTTATGGAAGCATGATGGACACACAGTGTTACATTAGTAATTGGTGGTTTTAACACTAAAAAATAGATTGGGGTGCCTGGGGGGCTCAGTGGGGTGAGCATCCACCGACTGGTTTCCGCTCAGGTCGTGATCTCACAGTTGGCAAGATGGAGCCCTGAGCTGGGCTTCTGTGCTTGGGATTCTCTCTCTTCTCTCTCTGCCCCTTCCCTGCTCGTGTGTGCACCCACAAGTGCGTGTACACTCATGCTCTCTCTTTCATCTCTCTCTCTCTCTTAAAATAAATAAATAAAAAATAATAAAGCTAAAAAACAGATCAAAAACATTTTTTGGCAGGGGAATCCCAGTTGAAGAATAACCTGGTTAAGAGGAAAAATGAGCCTCTTACAATAAAGGTGGCCCCTTCTCTGCTGTTCAAGAGAACGGAGAAAAGTATGAAACAGGCCAGTCGATCCTTGACAGCTTCATGGTTCTTAAGTATCTTCCAAGTACCCAAAGTACCTAGAGAACCTAGATGGTTTACTGAATTTTTTAAAATGTGTTTGTTTTGTTTTTGTCGAAGACGGCTAGTGGATGAGATTAGAAAAATGGCACATTTGACTTTATAACTGGCTTTAAAACCTGAGGAAATTTGATCTTCAAGCCCTTGAATGAGAAATAGCTCAATCATGTTTTCCTCTTGCTAAACAGAAAACCCTGGCAAGGAATCCAAGCTACTAAAAATCATTAATCAGATCTATCAAGTAACAATAGATTAAGAAAGAAAAACTTGTGAGAAATTTTTTATCATCATTGGAAGCAAATTGTGTATTTAGCCCAACCAAACTTTTTTTTTTTTTTTTGTGGTTGAGAGGCAGATATGTCATTCTGAATCAAAAGAAATTTGTTGGCGCTGGTGGGTATTTCCAGACTCAAATTGCAATCTGGTTTTGAAGGAACATTTTGTAAAAAAGTCAGCATACTAGTCTTTTAGAGGAGAGTTTTATTTCATGCACATGTCCGAAATATTCAAAATTAATTCATTTTCCTTCTAGGAAATTATATCGCATTGAAAATAATGGTAGAAGTTAAAGAAAAGCAGAATATAGTGGTATTCTGATATTTCTCACTTCTTTACTCACTGAAGTGATCAGGTGTGTCCTTATTGAAGACAGTCAATTAAAATAAAGTAATCGGTTTTGAGCATCATTTGTAGTTCAGGGAAGATCGCTACAGAACACATCAAAGAAATCTTGGAAGAATTGGTTATGGGTGGACATATCCAATGTGGTGCCAGGGTCCAGCAAAGCCCTCAGAGACTGATCGGGGTCTTATTTGGGTCTTCTGCAAACCATTCTCCGCACCTTTACAGTTTACATTTTGGGACATGTTTTTTTCATGTGTGATCTTTTGGGGAATTATGGGAAATTTTATTCATTTGTAGTAATCTCACCCCATCAATCAAAAATGCTGGAGACTGTAGGTAACAAACCCAAAGCCGCTCCCAGATGAATGCAGTGCTCCATATGAAGTTGTGCATACCACAAAGACTAATTTTGAAAAATTAATCCCAACTTTGATCCTGGGAGGGTCAGTTTAGATTTTCTGAAGAAGGCCTTTAACTCTGCAGCAACAAAATGTGAACGAGTCTTGTCGATATAGCAAATAGGATTAGGGCACTTGGCTCAGTCGGTTAAGCGTCAGACTCTTGATTTTGGCTCAGGTCATGAATCCATGAGTTTGAGCCCTGCATCAGGCTCTGTGCTGACAGTGCAGAGCTTGCTTTAGATTCTCTCTCTCTTCCTCTCTCTCTGTGCCTCCCCAACTTATGCCCGCATGCACATGTATCCTCTCTCTGTCTCTCTCTCAAAACGAATAAGTAAACTTAAAAAAAAAAAGAAAATAGAATTAAATTTTGAAGAAGAATGTGGAGAAATGATGAAAAATGCTGGCCTTCCATTGCCAGAAGAAACCCAAAGGGCAGTGTTTGAATTCCCCAACTGTTTCCCCTGAGAACTAGACACTTGTTCTAAAAGAATAGATCAAATCATGTCAATGTTCATGCTCTGATTTTTGTAGAAGAAGAAAAACTTTGAAAGTTTCCTTTTTTAGTGCTTATTTATTTTTTGAGAGAGAGACAGAGTGTGAGCGGGGGAGGGGCAGAGAGAGAGGGAGACACAGAATCCAAAGCAGGCTTCAGGCTCTGAGCTGTCAGCACAGAGTCCAGTACAGGCCTCAAACCCACAAACTAGGAGATCATGACCTGAGCTGAAGTTGGACGCTTAACTGACTGAACCACTTAGGCGCCCCTAAAAGTTTTTAGCAAATATAGAAAAAAAATCTATGGTGAATTTTCTGGAGAATATATTTGCAAGACAATGGAAATATTTTTTAATGTGAAGACTTTGGAAAGCCACCCTGAAGGAAAAAAAAACCAACATGGACAGTATTCTAATTTGTGAAATTTTTTGTAAAATGACTCTGTTAAACTGTATATTTTTGTAACTATGTGTATACCTGTTAGCTCATGTCTTCGGAAGAAACTTTTCATAGTTAAATTCATAAATGTTGTTCTTCAATGGACTCTGAGTGAAGAAAGAGGTATAAATCTGACCCTAACATCGAATATATTGCACATAAACATGCAAAGAAGATCAGCCAAAGATCAATGTGTCATTGGCTGATTTGCAGGAGTCGTAGCTGGAAAACAGCAACTGTAATTTATTATTCTTTACTGCAACAGAAAAAAATACAGTTTTTTTCCTCTTTCAAAGATACATTCATGCAATTAAAAACTTTAATGTTTTACATTTGTCTCTTTTAAATATGATATTTATTTTTATTTACTTACATTACCTTGAAGTTGAAGTTTAATAAGAAGCAGTTTTCATTGTCTAGGCTTCTTTTCTGGTCACAATTGTAATTTGCTTCATTTTATGGTCGTGACTGAAGGTGTCTGTCCTAGAAAGGAAGCGAGTATTAAAAAGTGATCTGCTCTGGGTGTAATGTTAGCTCTTCCCTGACCAATGCCATTGTGATAGACTCGTCTTTGATAGTTGTACAAAGAGGTCGTTTTTCGCTAAGGTATTCATGAGATAACATGGAATAACTTCTCAATTCTTTAAAATATTTTCTAAAATGTTTATTTATTTTTGAGAGAGGAGAGAGACAGATGGCAAGCTGGAGAGGGGCAGAGGGAGGGAGACACAGAAGCTGAAGCATTCTCCAGTCTCTGAGCTCTCAGCACAGAGTCCCATGCAGGGCTCAAACCCATGAACCGTGAGACCATGACCTGAGCTGAAGTCAGATACTTAACCGATTGAGCCACCCAGGCGCCCCCATTTCTTGATCAGATTTTGAGACTGGGGCTGGGACTTGAATCCTGTTTTGCTTTTGCCTGATATGGTAGATGAGAGGGTGCATCATAAAGCTCGCACATAGTAGGTGCTTTAATAAACATTTCTTGAACAAATGAGCGAATGAATAAGTGAATGAAGGACTCTTCTATCTGGCGATCCCCCTCTGCACAAAGGAGCATGTGGAATCTTAATAGAACTTAGAAGGATTTTAAAAAGGCACTAAAAATCTACCAAGGATGAGATAGTTTATTAGCATAAGGTTTCCAGAAGGTTTATAAACTTTGGTGTGGCTTTTAATATCTTGGTTGTACACATCCTAGTTAGCAAAAAATTCTGAACTGTAAAAACAGACAGTTTCCTTAATGAATAAAATTTAATTTGAGAGGAAGCTGAGTGGTTAAGAAAGAGAGCCAAATAACAAAAAAAGTTTGCAAGGAGTAGGAAATGACATGGGAAAGAGGGATGCCACCTTACCTAAATAGTTATAGCCAACACATGTTTTGGCTCTTTGACACCCAAACCGGAGAAATGAGGTTTAGTAATTTATGACACTGGCGTGAAGCTTCATAAAACTTTTAGTTCAAAGCCTCAACTGTGGATCCGTCACGTCTGAACTAAAATAGCCCAACTACTCGAGAAGGGTGGTATTTGCTTCCTTCCCCTTCTACACTCACTGATGGTAATTAAGAACGAAGCTGGGATAACTAAAAAAAGGTCCAAAAAAAAAAAAAAAAAAGAGGAAGTGTGTGAAAATGGTTGGTGTGAATTTTCAGTATATTTTTGGTCAGTGTGTATGGTGGCAATGTATCACTGTGCTTTCTCCCCACTAAGACTCCCAACTCCTTTCAGAAACACGTGTAGTCTGGTCCATGGGGCTTTCTTTTTGATGGGAAATGCACTGTGTCTCTTGAGGTATGGAGTCGTCCATTGGAAGTTTGGTAGTGGATGTGGGTAGGTCCACTACCCAGGCATCGATGGTCGTGACCCAGGTGGGAAGGCCTATTTAGCTGCTATTCCTAATAGATCCTGCTAAATTTGTAGACCAGGGCAGGGCGTACAATTGTATGCATAAAAATATGAACTGAAACTGGAACAAAGAAAAGATAGGGCTAATTACATGGAAGAGGTTATTCAACTGGCATCTAAAAAAGGTTTTAGTCAAAGAGAAATATGTTTACTGCAACATAATTGTAAAATATCAGTAACAGCAGGGAAACAATTAAGTAAATTATGAGACATTTACTTATGGGTCTCGTGTTAGCAGTAGAAATATGTATTATGAAGAATTAGTAATTATACAAAGGAGTTGACTTAGGCTCCATTACTATAGCTAGACATGTCTGATCAGAAAGCTGATTATGCTCAAAAGGAAGTCTTCATTGATCTTAGGATAAAATTCAAACTCAATAACCTAGTTTACATGGTCTGTTATCTCTGGAATCAACCTTCAAAACTTCTGTCTGCTTCCCTTCTGTCTTGCATGCATGCTATTCTCTTTGCCTAGAAGGGTCCTTCCTGTTGCCCAAGCAACTCCAGCTAATTCTTCAGATCCTGACTTGGGCCTCACTTCACTCGGAAAGGCTTCCCCGACCAGGTCTCTGGGACTGGACTGGGGGCCACAGCACCTGCTTTCTGCACAGTGTCATAACTGTCCCATTACTCTAACACGAGACAGGAGGCTGGTGAGGGTAAGGAGCCTTGTATCCCTAGAGCCTGACACAATCCCTCACACATAAAAATGCTTAATGAATATTGGATGAGTCAGTTTTCATACTTAGTGAAACTAGAAGGATCCACACTGCGTGTGTGATACAATTACAGGTATGTGTTTTTAGAACTGTACCTTTTAAACAACAGGAAGGACATACCACACAACAAAGTGTTAATATTTTAATTGCTAAATTTCTATCACAACCATGTATTATTTTTTACAATGACAAAGAATCACTTTGTTATTTTTAAAATGCAACAAAAAGAGGAAACTCTTTGAATTAAACCTTGCAGTTGAGAATAGTGTTTCAAGCATAGTGCCAATAACTGTGATCTGAATTAAAAAAAAAAAAAAGCTGGGGTAACCTTTGGGTGGAGGGAAGTTACATTTATATAAACTACCCTACCCGTGTGCAGGCTGCAGCAGAGGTGGGCCCAGAGCGAGATGGGAAATGAAACCCAGAGCCTGGTAGCACCTGCCCACAGGGCAGGCGGAGACCACTTGGTGAGAGGGCAAAGCCTGCAAGAGAGGTTTTCAGCAGAAACGGAGAGATGCCAGTGGATGCTGAAGAAATGTGAAGGGCTGCTAGGGATGACGTGAAGTCACAGAAACAGCCTGCAGCCGATCATCCCCACCGGGACAAGAATGGCCTTGCTTGGTTCAGATCCACAGAAAGAGGGAGGGACAGAGGGGAATCTGAAGAAATCGAGAGGCTTTGGTGGTGGCGGTAGTGATGTGGGGTGGGGTGTGTGTGGCAACAAGACCCTTGAAAAAGACCCCAAGGGAAAGTCAAAGAAAGGTACATGCAAGTTGACAAAAGGGACCATCGAAAAAACAAAAACAAACAGACAAAAAAAGAGCAAGTTGCCAGAAAGAAAGGTATCAAAGGTGAAGAAAACTTGAGACTTCATCAAAGATGAAAAAATCACTATGAGATGACACTCAGCTGACCAACCCGGCAGGCGAGGTGCATGGTCCCGCCCAAGGAGGCAGGAACTGGAGAAGCCAGCGAGGGCGCGGAAGTGAGAAGTTGTTTGTTGTGCGGGAAGAAACTGGGTGGAGGTGAGTGTCAGGGACAACTTCGGACTTGTTGGGTGCTAGGCTGGGGCAATCATGTAATGACAGCTTGTAAAGACCTTCCTAAAATAACAACCTCGCAGCAGCTGACAATAACAAATAAAATAAAACACCACCACCAAAGGAAGCTAGCGTGGAGTTCTACTAAGAGCACGCTTCCTGCTGGGTAGGAGAAAGCGTCCCCTAGGCGGTGGGGGGTGAGAAGTGGGGCTGCTGGAAGGGCTCCCCAGCGGAGGTGGCTGGTTCCCGGGACGGAGTGGGGTTGGGGGGTCCAGAACACTCAGCCTCAAGGAGCCTTGGGCCCTCCCAGCCTGGCAAATCCGTCCTCCTGGAAACCGCCCCTGTGCTTCTCACTCCAGCTCTGGCTGGTGCGCTTAGTTATGTAAAGTAGGGGCCAAGCTGTGTCCTGCCTGGATCTTTGGACTGGAGACCCACGGTCATGAAGTTAGTTACCTCTGGGTCAAAAGCATTAAGGTGTACCAGACACTCACCAAGCACATTAGCTAAACAAAATAAGTTCTAAGAATCTGAGAATGTAGCTGAAATCATCGGTGTACATACACCACCAATAAACCTATTTTCGCAGAGGCCTTAAATAATCAAGCAGTTAGGAGATCTCTCCCCTATATCCAACCAGGGATCTCATCAGTCCTCCCAGCCATGTATGACCTCAGGGGCTCCTAGTTGTCATGCTCCAAGTTCATATGGAATCGATGGAAATATACCTGTGGCCGTAGGCACATGTGCACGCACGCACAACACATGCACACACACACACCACTAAGGTACAACACTTGGAAGCTCAGAAACCACATTTCCTGCCGTATGGTAATGCTAGCCATCAAGGAGAGACACTCAAGCTGGTGCCCCCAAATAGGACAAGAGACACAGATAGAGTCTGGGCGGTACTCAAGATCTCTGGTCCCAGTCTTGCCTCAGGCCCCGACACATCCCTGACCTTCCCTGACCTTCCTACTGTCAAAAATTCACTTAGGTCCTTGAATCAATGAATTTCCCTTTGGGGCTAAACTATCTTGAGTTGGGAGTCTATCCGCTACCACTGAAACAGGACGCAGAGGCCCGTGAAGGTGCGTGGCACTTGCCAGAAAGGATCTAGCTGCCGAGGAAGAGGGGTGCACACCTCACAGCAGAAACGGGCTGGTGACGGTCTGGGTGACCCACAAGTTCTTACTCGTGACTTTGGGAGTGTCCTGGTGGATGTTGCCGCAGGTGCCTGGAAGGTTGGGGGGAGGGTGGTAAGGGTAGCAGGGAAGAAACCTGGGGAGGGGGAAGGGAGAGAAGGCAAGGATGCCCTTGCTGCTGTCGTTTAGATGAGGAATTTGTCATTTAGATGGGGACAGTCTGGGACATGTAATACATGTAACTCAAGAAACCATACAGTTAAGAACAGTGATTCAAATCTGCAGGATTAGGGCATAAATGCATCTCATAAAAGAAAATTGTATGAAATCTCGGCAGGCTGGTAGGTCATTTTCTGCATACACTGGGGTGACCATAAAACTCCATCTGGGACAGTCCTGGTTTACACCTAGTGTTTTGGCATGATGATTGACAGCACCCTCTTTCTCATTCAAAAGTATTCTGGTTTGAATGGTAACTTCTGTGGTGGCCCCAGTGAACAGCTAACTTACCACTGTGTCACACTGAAGGCAGGGTTGGGTTTAAGTTCCTATTGGTAACTTCTGCCAAAGGGAGGATTGAGAGGCGGGGAAGGAGGAAAGTGGCAGCTTTGGAAAGAAAAGGGGGAAAAATGAAGCAGCTCCCCACTGTTGATAGGGAAAAAGAAGAAGATATAAAGAAAAAACAAAATGATACAGGAAAAAAATCAGCAGCCAGAAGAAAACTGTCGAGGTCAGGACAGGTGGAGCTGCTGAGGAGGCCTGATGAGCTCAGAACCACAAGGACATGTGATCCTGGGCACAGCGGGGATGACCGTGGAGAATACTGAAGTGTCACAGTTGGCAAAGGATGAGTCATGGCGGTAGAACCAGACCGGGCAGAATCCGAGGCTGAGTAATTTGCTGCAAACAGTCGGATCAGTGTGTGGCACTGCCAAGGACCAGAGCTGTGCACAGCTGATGACAAACAAGTTCGGGACTAAATAAGGTCAAGGGGAGAAGACAGACACTCGAGGCGGCTGTTGCTCTGAGGTTCTCTGAAGGATTCGTGCTTCCTACTCCGAGAAATCCAGGGGTGCTGGTCAACTCGGCCCTGGGATAGGCATTGAACCTAAAAAAGATGGACATCCAGGAGCAGCTCCTTAACTTGAGCAGGCAGTGTGAAGGAGATCCAAGGGAGTTAAGCTGCTGGCAGTGTCCACACAGAGTTGAGTTCAAGAGTTAGAACTGCAGTGGCCAGATTCTTAAGGCGGTGCTCACGTGTATTTTAAAGAACATACCATACTGGTCCAGGGGCGCCTGGGTGGCTCAGTCGGTTGGGCGTCTCACTTCGGCTCAGGTCATGATCTTGCAGTTCATGGCTTCAAGCCCTGCACTGGACTCTCCACTTTCAGCAAGGAGTCCATTTGGGATCTTCTGTCTCCTCTCTCTGCCCCCTCTTCCATGTTCGTTCTCTCTCAAAAATAAATAAAAATTAAAAAAAAAAAAACCACACACACACACACACTGGTCCACGCAAGGCTACTGAGAAGTCCTCTTTTTGGAAATTAACCTTGTGCATTGGATAATAAAGGGCTTCACAAACCTTGAAGTGAAAAATGAATTTAACCCAGGACTTTCTGAACTCATTTGACTACGGTACCCATTTTCTGTGCAACACAGAACTTCTTTTTGTGACGTACATCTAAGAAAATGCTTTAGAAATGCGATCCATATAGTCCTTGACTGCTTAGAACACACCCACTTTCTTTGGGGTTGAGGGTGCCTCTTTGCTTTTGTCTCTGGACCCGTGCAATAGGGGTGTGAACATATGGCCATGCTCTTTGGTTAATAAGAGTCTCAAGTAGGGAATCCCAGTGTGTGTGTGTGTGTGTGTGTGTGTGTGTGTGTGTGTTATTGGGTCCTAGGGTCCTTACACTATGCATTCTCCATGTGCCACTCCAGTGAGTGCTCTCTACTGAGAGGACCGAGCTGTACAACCATATTAGTGTGCGTGGCTCCCTGTCACCCTCCTTCCTGGCTTCTAGTTGTATTTAGATGAGGAGAACTAGTAGGAGATGAGGAAAAGTGTGAGGTCAGGCACTTAGTTCCTTGGTTCTTCTGCTCGTACTAAGATCCCAGGTGCTGTCATATGACCTTTTTCTCCTAGCTTGTTCTCCCTCCAGGCTCTGGTGACCACTTCCTCTGCATCCCTTGGGCCTTCAGACAGTAATGGAGCACCTACTTCTCACCCAACAGACTGCACTGTGCCTTCTGGTTTCTCTACCCTCTTCCCACATCTTGAAAAGCAGCAACTTTATTAAACTTTCCTTGATTTCAATTTGTCATTGTTTCCAGTCGGGGCCTTGCCGATGCAGTCCTCTTTCGTGGAGACTTTGGGCTCATTACCTGTTCGTTTATTTGGCAGGTACCCTCCACGGGGTACCTAATCTAGGCCTGCAGTGTGCCAGGGGTTGCGCTAGGTACAGGGATATAGTGGTGAACAAGACAGAGCAGATCCCTGCCAGCATGAAGCTTAGTGAGGGAGAGAAAACCAAGAAGTCGGTCAGTGACTAAACCACATATTGCCCTGAGTACTAGGAAGGAAATAGGTAGGGTGTTGGTACTGAGAATAACAGATACACCTATCTTGCCAGGAAGGTCAAGGCAGTCCTCTCTGAAGAGACCAGAGGAACGAAGTCGTAGAAAACCAAAAGAGAATTTTCTTGGCAGAAGAAATAACAATCACCAGGTCCTTGGGTGGGACAGAGCTTGGTGTGCTTGGCGTGTTGTTTTGTTTTGTTTTCACTATGAAAATGCTTTAATGGTGGCATCTGTACAGCACGTGACACCCAGAGGGAAGGAGAGCAAGTGTCCACACAGTGTGACTTGGTCGTCAGCAAACAGGTTGTGAGTGACAGAGCCTTCGTGTGCCTTCCATGCTTTCCCAGGTGCCAGATGGCTCCAGGCCACTTCCTCCTCTGCCTCCTCCGCACACTGGCCCTCCTCAGCGTCCTGTACTGCTGGGACTTGGCCACCAGTGGTCCATGTCACTCTTGGCCTCATGAACTCCATGTGGTCCATGCCCTTGCCCATGTGCCAGTGCTCTAGATGCATGGGAGTCTCATGAAGGTGGGGGGCATCTCTAGCCCCCAGGGGCAGGATGTCATAGACAGTTGTTTTCACTTTACTGGGGACTCACTCAACAAAATAGCTGTTGTTCTTGTTTTGGACATTAAGCATCCGCTCGTGCACCTCCTTCGTGCACATGTGGCATGACACAGGCCATGGTCAGGCTGCAGCCAGGGGGTGGGGCCACAGGCAGCCATCATGCCCCTGGTGTCAAACATATGCTGGGTGAGCTGGGGCTCATCAGGGCCCAGTTCTGCTGGCCGCTCGGGCTGGTAAGAAATGCAACAGCTCCTGTGGTAGTCCTGTTGGGAGGAGTTAGGGTAGGTGGGAGCCAGGTCACAGAGAGCGACCAGCTCTGGGGGGAAGAGCCCTTGGTTTACTTTCTTTGCACCCACCGGCCGCCACCCCATCTCTGGGTCCCTCCAGGCCAGACTCCCAAGCTTCGTTCACTCCCACCTGGATCAGCGTGTGTGAGTCAGGAGTGGATCAGAAGGAAACGTCTCTTCTTTTTTCCTTAGCCTGCTCCTCCTCCCACAAATCCTGGATCTTCTATGTTTGAATTGTGTCACACACCCCTGCACTTCAGCCTTTGTAACCTGCATCAGACTCTGCTCTGCTTCCCTCCTCCCATCTGGCAACTCCTGGCAGGCCTTGCCACCATGGGCCTTCTTTGCGAGTTGCTCTATACTTAAACATGATGACTTTCCATCCTTTCCACATAAAATTAAAATTCCTTAACCCTGCATGTAATGCACAATGACCTTGCCTTGGCTTTTCTCCAGGCCCGTTTCCTAACACCCTCCCCCTCATGCCCTTCCCATTCCAGCGATACTCATGGCAACCAGCTCTGTGCTTGCTTTCTCTTGTGTCCTGCCTTGACAAAGACTATTTTCTCTGCTCTGAATGTCCTTCCCACCTGCCAGCCCCTCCTCTGCCTGGTTAACCACCATGCTTTTGGGTTCTTAGGAATCCGCTCAAGCGTCAACTTCTCTAGGAAGGGTCCCTGCCACCTGCTGACTCTCCTCTGTGCTTGCGTTCTTCATGCTGTGTGACAAAGTCTGGTCCACCCATCTGTTACCCTGAACTGTGAGTCCCTTAGAGTAAGGATGTGCCTTTCATTTCTGTTTCCCCTGAATGTATTTACTGTGCCAAGTATGTAATGGGTGTTCTGTGAATTCATTAAGAAATGAATGTCTCCATACTAAGGGAGCAAAGCAACAGTAAGAAGCAGAAACACAGAAGTGGCATGAAAGCAGGGAAAAGAAGAAAGGACAGAAAAATCAAGCAAAGACCTAAAGAAATAACTGCCAAGAAATGGTGAAAGAGGAAGGGAACTGGAAAGAGGGCTGTAAGTGCACTGTGAAGCTAGAGGCACAGGCTGCAGGGACAGAGGTGTGAGAAACAACATGAGAAAGACTGAGCATTGTCATTCATTACGTAGGGGGAATTCGAATGAATCAGTTGGAGAAGGCTTTCGAAGGATTAGTGAAGATAGCATCTTCATTCCACATGCATAGAAGGAAACAAGACAGATCTGTTTCCTTTAAATGTACAAACTACTATGGAAAGCCAAGGAACTAGGATCACATTGAGTTATGTAATCAGCCTTGTATGGTGGGAGTGCTTATAAATGAAATGGCAATAGAAATATCGGCAGTAATAAATAACATAGAGAAGAGTGAGCTCCATCCCAGTGCGTTGTCTATGACTTGAGAATGTTTCGACCTCCTTGTTTTTCTGGCTTTCTTCACTCCCACCTCCAGTGAAACCGGAAGCTGGAAGTAGCCAACCCTATGTTGAACAGGTGTGATCTCCTGATTTCCGTGGCAAGAGTTCCTTCCCTAAGGTCCATTTCTTATGAACTTTATTTGGAACTTGTGGTCATTTCCAACATGAAAGCCACACTTAGAGGGAATCTAACTCCATGAGAAAGAATTAATACAGCAGAAACTCTGAAGCATGAGGGGAAGAAGGAAGGAACATATATTTACTGTAAATACATGAACATCCATGAAGTGACAGGTACCATGCGAGATGCTCCACTGTTTTTCTCATTTGGTGTCTTTCCTTTGCCAGATCATTTTCAAATTGAGGCCATCTTTGGAAGATGCTTTAATGATCCAAGAAAACACACCCAGGATCTCAGGCTTTACTTTGCAGTAGGAGCAAAGTGTGTGGCATAGGGATGGGGCTGGTTCGGGGCAAATCTGTGATATGAGCAGAAGGCTTGCTCCTAGTGAGACCCCACCTCCCCCTTCTATCTGATTTCTTTCCCCACCAGCCTTTCCTGCTCTTTGGTACCACGTGGTAGACTTATTCGTAGTAAAGTACCAGGGAGAGAGTGTGATCTATTTTCCAAGAGTATTTGTAATTTGAATGAAAACTGGAGAGAGGGCAAGGTTGGACTAACGAGAACAAATGACACGTAGCAAAATTTCAGGCATTGTAGGGAAGACTGTCCAGTACGAAGAACAGAGGAATGATTATCCTTCTCAAGCCCTTCAAAACACACTATGTTGGCAACCGTATCCTCACGCATCTGCAAGTTTGGTCCATGGTGAAGGAGGTATTGTGCACACCTCAGATCTCCACCAGACACCTGTAGGATTTCTAGGCAACTATAGTCTTCCTTTGGGGTCCAGTACTGTGCTGGCTCAGTGCTGCTGTCCAGAGTTCTGTGGATTTCCTCTGTCTTTGTCTTCCTCACTGGTCTCTGTCTTCAAGTTTCCCTAAAGTATTAAATATTGAACTTGAGTGTACCTTGGGAATAGTTTGTTTGATTAGCCAAGTACATAAAAAGGTCCCTGAAGCAGTTGAACTCTGAGTGGCTCTACTGTGCCAAGACTTGCAAGCACGTTGATGCCCTGTTGCTCTGGAAGACTGATCTGTTTGCATTTTTATGAAGTAGAATGTTTATAAGTACCTGAGCTTCTGGATTTGTACCAAATTTTATTCAAAACGTTACTGCTTGCAAAGCTGAAATGCCATTTCAAAAGGAGAGAAGAGGAGAAAGAGTAAGAGCCACTTCACTGCCAGTTGACGGAAACCAGTTGGTCGGTCAAGGCCCAGAGCCAGGTCTCAGTGGAGGGCACCGAGGACACTTCCAGAAAAGGTGTCTAGGGGAATCACTCTAGCGTGCAGTTCTGTTTGCAGGGCCAGCAACAGAAATTTCCCCGGACTTCACTGACCACTGTTTACCTTCTTGAGTATACTACCGGCAACATGCCCTCACCACTTCCTTCCCACGCCTTTTCTTTCTTTCCCTGCCCACCGAAAACATTATAGCATCAGCATCTAAGTCTTCGGAGAAATGCATTTTCCTAATCTAACTGCTGCATTTAGAATTAGCTAGGCAGAACTCATATTAATATTCAGAACTAAAGACAACACTTTAGCACAATTTTTTTAAGTCTTATGGCTACAAAATCCTTGAAAAGTAAATAAGGGGAAAAGACCACTGAATTTCAAAGCAAAAAAAAGACCTTAAGAAGGATTTAGTCAAATTCTGTTAATTCAGAATTGCCGAGACAATCTTCCAAGACGGTCTAAAAGACCATCAGCTTCCTGGAGTCAAAATGAGAATGAAAGCCTAGGTGTTTCTGACTGCTTGTCTTGTCCTATTTCTACAGCAACATGGTCCCAAAGACACTGAAGAGACACCTGTTATATCATAGTTTACAATGGCAGGATGAAGCTGGATGGATTCAAATTACAGGTATTTTTGAAAGTGAGATGTAAAAAAAGTTAAGGGGGTCAGTGATAGGAAACCACAAAACTTTCATCCTGGTGACTTTTTCATCAAAAATTTAACAGAATCTTTAATGGAAGCCCATTTGGCTGGAAAGATTCTTATGGGACAAACACTGTCATCCAAGGGTGTTGTGTGCAGTAACAACCATCAGAACTTGGACTTGTGAGCTCTGGAAGAGAGATAGGCATTTGCTTCTCAGCCTTTTGGCTAAGATCAGGTAAGCTATGGTATCCCCACCTATGACACTCCGATGTCCAAATTCAGACTTTTTGAAAGACAGTACTCTGGTTGAATCTCAATAACATAATGCAGTTGAAAGACAATGTTGTATACAACAAAGGATTGTGAGCTTTGGAAGTGGACAGACATGGATCCATAACTTACTCCAGTGTGAACCTGAATAGTCTGACTCTCCAAGTCCTTACCTGAAGAGGTGGTGGTAAGAGTATTTACCGCATGGGTGTGAAGATCAGGTGAGGTGATGCATACAAAGTAACTGACATACGGTACATGTCAGCGTAAAATCATTCTCTACTCTTTTAACATATTAAGGAGTAGAAGAAACCAAGGAAGAGACTGAATGAAAGAGGCAATTGAAAATACCTTCTTTCTGGAATGCAAGGCAATACTGAGTGCTGAAAGGAGATGAAATAAGACAAGCAGGAACAGAGTACAGAGGAGATAACACAATTTTTAGGGTAATTTCCTGAATTTATTATTGCCTTTGATAGAGACCAGTCTTGGCTATGTTCGAATCGAGACCACATCTAGATTTGATTTGATACAGTGGGTGCAGCCAAGCTTGCTTTCAAGATGAAAAAAAATGGGCCTTTTTATTCTTTATTGGTAAAAGCTATAATTCTGCTCATAATGATAAGAGAATTCTGATGACAAGAGAAGCTTGACAAAGCTTTCAAAGCCAGGTATCCACTATTGATCCTTATGCACTTGAAATCTATTATGAGTTCATGAAAGTGCTCTCAACAAGGTATTGTAGCTTGAGGAAGTGCTGAGATCTTAAAGAATCTACTTATCAAAGGAAGTAAAGAAGGAGGAAGGAGTAAAGAAAGAAGGAAAGAAGGAAAAAATAAGCAAAGAAGGAAGAAGACCCATTTAATTTGCCCACGGAGAGTTAATGAAGTGGTCAAATGGGAACCAAATGGGAGAAAAGACCCGGAGGGAGAGAGAAAGGGGAGATGGAAGTGGAGAAGAGGAAGGTTTTCCTCTGGAACAACTGCAGCCTGGAATTATCAGGGAGTCTTTGAAGCTGGAAGTGGACTGCTAAGGGTATCCGCGTGTTTCTAATACATTGTCCTAAGCACAGTGTAATGTAGTGTTTTCCATACTGCGGGGTTGTCTTAGTCTGCTAGGGCAACTGTAGCAAAATACCATAGATGGGGTGGTTAAACAGCAGGAATTTATTTTCTCATTGTTTTGGAGGTTGGAGGTGAGATCAGGTTGCCGGCAGGGGTTGGTATCTGGTGAGAGTTTTCTTCCTGACTTGCAGAAGGGTGTCTTCTCACCTTCTAGATGTATGGTCATGTGATCTTTCCTATGTGTGTGTTTGTTGGGTGAGAGATGGGGGAGAGATCTCTTCTTCTTGTAAGGCCACCAATCCTATTGAATTAGGGTCCCACTATGATGACCTCATTTAACCTTAATTATCACCTAAGTACCCTATGTCTGAATACAGTCACATTGGGGGTTAGAGCTTGACATCTGAATTTTGGTGGCGGTGGCGGTGGACACAATTCAGTCCACTGCATGAATTATGAAGTCAATTTAGTGGTTTGCAATGTATATTTACAAAAATTTAAATAGAAAAAAAATATAACAAAGTGCACTATACACAAGGGAGGTAGGTACTGTTTTGCAGGTTGTGCACTGCACACTTTAAGAATGTCATTTGCATTTTAGTTTATGTGGATGACATCCCCTGTGTTTTTTGTGTACCACCCAAAGTCTGATAAGTAATGATAAATGTTATATGAAACCATCATGTATACACATGAGTATGAGTGTGTGTGTGTGTGTGTGTGTGTGTGTGTGTGCACGTGTTGGTGTGTGCTGCAAATGTGATTCTTGTTAGGAATCATGGTCAGAAAACTTTGAAACATGTTATGGTGATCATGTCATTTTTTGGTGGCCCAACATTGGAATACCTTTTCTGGTATTGAGGAACAAATAGAATCCAAAACTGCAGAATCCAAAATGGAAGAAAGTATTCTGGAGCCTCTCTTCCTGGCGTCCAGAGTATGATCTCATTAGCAAGGCTAGCACAAGTGGATGTTCCTACCTGAAACTTTGGATGTCGAGGGGCTGAAGCAAGGGCGCAGGGCAGCTGGAGATTACTAGAGTGGCAGGATGGGGTTACATGGTGGGAGGATGGCCAGTCAAAGGCAGAAAGTGACCAGGACCTGGTAGCAAAGGCGTTGGCAGGAATCTAAGCAGCCTGACCCTGTGGTATGCTCGGCTGCCTGGCCTCCTCCAGCTGCCAGCTGTTTTTCTGATGCCAAGAGCCATTTGCTATGTTTCCAATAAGTTTTGCATAAATTTACTGGAGTCCATTTTTATCGTTTGCCACCAAGAACTGTGATCAAAACACCCAGATTTTTCCAGGCAGCTGAAGTTTGGATGTGATTCACCCATTCCCTCAGCCTACATTTTCAAGCCATGGAAATAATGAAATGCAAATGAAGAAGCAAAGAAATCGAGGAGAAGAGAAATATACATATTCCCTTATTTTTTTCCAAAGCGTTATTTAACAAGCATTGTTTGGGAAAGGAAAAAGAAGAGAAGTAAGCATTTCCTCTGAATTGCAGCATATGACCATAGAAATTGTGGCCTATGTGGTCAAAACCGCTGTTGTGTGATTTTTCTGATACCCTATTTTTACTTCTGCGAGGTAGCATTCATTAGTATAAAGCAGTCTTCTCCTGGGGCATTTACTATTTATTTCCTAGCCATGACAATCAAGACAATATGCAGCATATATCCACACAACCCTTCCAGAGACCAGAAACTTGTGCCCACTGAGCTGTGCTGACTTTTTTTTTCTAAAGGAAAATATTATCACGCCTTCCAATTGAGTTTTTTTGATGCTGTTTTATGAAGACAGTGTGTAGAAAAAACAGCAGTTGATAAGACTTTCTCAACAAAGAGCTTATTATTTTCACACTTTGAGAAGTAGGTATTCCAATTGGGCATAATATTATTTGGTTACCCTTTCAAGAGGGCCTGTGTTTATGTTTTTACCTGAGTAGAAAAACATCTCATTTCTCAGACTTAGGAAGTGGTTTCAGCAGTTGGAAAGACCTCAGTCACAGAGTGTGATAAGGCACAGGGGGCAGAACCGGAGGCTCTGACAATACTTGCCCCAGGCCACCCACTGATGGGAGGAACCCTCCAGAAATGACACCCGTCAGTGGTAAGGGGAAAGCAATGTGAGAATTTGCATCACTCTCACCAGATGAATGACAAAGAGGCAAAGAAATCACACAATTTAGTTTTTAGGCGTCATACCGTTTCTTATAAACCCGTTGGCTACCACAAGTTTTTACCTATGAAGTTGGGTGTCGAAACGCTCAGAAGTTGAGTTAATTTCTAGTTTGTCACAACATCTCCCCCTCCCCGCCTTGTTCTTTTTGTTTTTCTGCATCATTTGAAACTTCTTTTTGTGCCCCAGCCTTTGTAACCAGCATCACGCTTTTGGGACACACACCTGGTGGGGGCCTCTGCCCTCTTTCTTCTGGCTCTGGGTGACCTGTGATTCTAATTGTTTACTTGATGTCTGGACTTCGATTCAGATACCTTCAACCTATCATAACTAAAACTGAAATTATCTTTGGTCCCACATCTGCTTCTCCTCAGCATAGGCCTCATGTACTTTATCAGTAATTTGCAGTCAATTCCCCCAAGGCTTCAAGGAAGACAACTGACCATCATTTGGGACAGCCCCCTCTTCCTCACCCTACAGCTCTCCTGTCTCCCTCCAACACATTCTCAGCACCCTTGACAGGGATCTTTAATTTTTTTAATGTTTATTTATTTTTGAGAGAGAGAGAGAAAGAGAGAGAGAGAGAGAGAGAGAGCTATCAGGGGAGAGGAAGAGAGAGAGGGAGACACAGAATCTGAACACGCTCCAGGTTCTGAGCTGTTAGCACAGAGCCAGAAGTGGGGCTCAAACCCACTAACCGTGAGATCATGACCTGAGCCGAAGCCGGACGCTTAACCAACAGACCCACCCCTCAACAGTGATCTTAAACATTAATGTGAGACATCCTCCCACAGAAAACTTTTCAAAAGTCTTCCCATGACTCCTAAGGTCCTGTGATAACGTGGCTGACAAGGCCCTGTGTGTCCCCATCCGTGTGTCCAGGGTCATTGTATGCCATTCTCCTCACTGCCCTCAACACTCCAGCCAGGTAGACCTATTGTCCGCTCTATTTCGGACCCAACGTAAGCTGCTGGTTCTGGCTTCCAGGCCCCTCTCACCCACCTCGTCATGGCTAACCCTTCCCTCTCTTTCACGGTCTGCTTAGGGCCTTCTCTTACTTCACTCTGAACTTCCCTACAATGCATTCTTTTGTTTTGCAATGTATTATTTCTTTAATGTTTACTATTGATTTATTTTTGGACAGAGAGAGAGAGAGAATCCCAAGAATCCCAGGCTCTGAGCTGTCAGTGAGGCTAACACAGGGCTCAATCTCATGAATGTGAGATCATGACCTGAGCCCAAATCAAGAGTTGGATGCCACCCACGTGCCCCAGCAATGTATTTTTTAATGAAAGCTATAGTTGGGCATCATTAAAGAGTTAAGTTGCTCTTTATGGTTTTTAACGCAAAAAAACCCACCGCTCCTTAACTTCCCCCTTCCATTATTTGCTTTCCAGGGGCAATGACCTTCCACATTTCTGATTCTTTTGGTAACATTCACCTCATTTCATTGTGTAACATACGTGCTGCTTCTCTATTTTCCTGTTATAGGCATTATCTATTGAGTTCTTAATATTCAAGGTGAAGACTTAGTTCTCTTTCACAACTAATCCCTTCCGCATTCTTGGACATTTCCTGTCTCTCTATTTTTCCAACGTAAGTTGTAACTTCAGGTCAATTACTGTGCAGTTACATTCTTATTCTATTCTGAGCTGCATCATACAGTAAACTAGGCTTTTACTTACTAGAGAGAGCTATCAGGGGAGAGGAAGAGAGACTAGTGCCCTCTCTAGTAAGTAACTACTCTAGTTAGGCTTTTTGAGGAGTGGGAAAGAGGCTAATCATCGATGTACTTATCACTGATTATCCCCATCCTCCATTTGTGTTAATATTGTTCAACGAGATCAAATATATTGGGTATTCTAATACTTTTATCTCTTTGTGTGTGTGAGAGAGAGAAAGAGAGTGAACACCAGCGGGGTGTGGGGAGGGGCAGAGGGAGAAAGAGAATCCAAGCAGGATCTATGCTGTCAGCACAGAGCCCGATGCGGGTCTTGATCTCAAGAACCGTGAGATCATCACCTGAGCCGAAATCAAGACTCAGACACTTAATCGACTGAGTCACCCAGGCACCCCGATATTTTAACTTTAAAGCACATCGTTCTCAGAAAAACCTCTTTGAAAACATTGCTCTTATTTCATAGAAAGAATATCTTGTCTTATTTTATTCTAAAGAAATCGATGATAGTTTCTTTTTAAAGTTTTCTTCTCTTTTTTTCTTCCTTGACCCTGCCCCAACATTTTTATTGTTGATTAATTTTGCTTTGACTTCTGATTTTCCTATGAAAGACTTCTTCAAATGTCTGCTTCTCCTTGGCTGTCTGCTCACAGTTAACAATTGAGAGCTCAGAGCTGATTGATGGTACTGGGCATATGGGCCTGGTTTTTACCTGTGGGATGCACGATAGCATGATCTGGACATGCTGTTTCATCGGGAAAAACTCGCTGTTGGTATCAGTATTTGTGTTTCTAGATCTTTCATTTCGAAATGGATCTTTCCTTTTGCATTGTCTGGTCTGCTGACAGGGTGGTTTAAGTCTGGCTGTCAGCCTCTGGGAGCCAAGGGGAAGGTGGTCAGGGTCTCAACATTTAGTATGTCTTCCCTTAATCCTTCTTTCTTGAAACCTAAGCATCACCTTAAATTAGGCTTGATCTCCCCCAGCCCAGACACCCTCTGTTCTACTCGTTCCAGAGAATAAACCTCCAGTCTTGCACCAGGGAAGTAGGGACAGTCTCAGGAGTAAGGGAGTAGATATGGAGATTTTACTGCTACTGAAACAGACTTTTAACCAAATCTCTTGTGTTTAGTTTTTCTGGAAGTATCAGATGATGCTATTTCTTCAGCATTTTGGAGGTCTGCAGTTTATATGAGGTTCTTTCTTAATTTTCTCCCAATACTGGGTTAGTGTTCAATTTCTTGGTTCTGCAAAGTGTGTTACCATATAACTTTACAGTAGTCCCCCCCTCCTTTTTTTTTTTTCTTGGTCTCTATGGTTTATGCCTTTAAAATTCTCTTTGCTGTTATAATAGTGGTGCTTCAGGAGAGCATGGAGATGACAACATGTGCTCAGCTCACCATCTTTAACTGGAAGACATCAAGGCCCTCCTGCAGCACAGCTAATCTCTCCATCGTAATTATAATAAAACTCTAGTTATTACTTCTCTTAAGTCCCCCAAAATCTTTTTACATTAAATATTTTTTTTAAGTGTGTGTAGGTTTTATTTTCTATCAGGTTCACTTCATAACAGTAAGGAGGCATTTGGCGTAAGGTGGAGAACTACTGAATCACAGTACGTACAATGTGCTGTATTTATTATCTGTGCTCTTCCACTGGATGATTACCCCTCATGTTAAGCATTGCTGAACACAGAGATAATTCAGCAAATAATGATTCGTAACAGTTTAATCCACAGCCTGGAATCCTTCTTAATGGCTATAAAAAAGTAAAAGTTCCATATTCCTTCTTCATCATATGCTATCTGTCCTTGTTTTTATTTTCAATTACATACCAGACAAATGTCACTATCAGATTCTGTGTGCATGGTGTTGGGTTACCCAAATGCACTAAGTACACAAACTCAGTGTGTAGAGTGTGTAGCGGTCCACATTGTGGTTAAGAGCCAGGTTTGATAATGGGATAGATGTGGCTTCAGAAATTGACGTAACTCCCTGAGCAAACTTGGATCATCAGACTCTTACATGGAAAATGAAGATCCACTCATTCCCTTGTTTGGAGATTTAAGGAGATGTGGTTGGAAAATTTATTCTGGTTCCTTTGGGACAGAAGTGCCTCTGGTATATGTATTTTTGTTTAGTCACTACAGAGGTCTGTTCTTCAAAACAAAGATGTAGATTGTTATTTAAGAGTGCATTTGAAAACTAAATTTGTGGTCAGCTCCGCCTAAACTTCAGGATACCTTTCACAAAGATGACGCCCAAGGCAAAGAAGGAAGCCTCTGCTCCTCTCAAAGCCAAAGCCAAAACAAACGCTTTGAACGCCAAGAAAGTGGTGCTGAAAGGCATCCATAGTCACAAAAAAGGAAGACCAGTATATCACCTACATTCTGAGGGCCCAAGAGAGTGTCTCCAAAGGCAGCCCAAATATCCTTGAAAGAGCGCCTCCAGGAGAAACAAGCTTGCCACTATGCCCTCACTGAGTTCTCTGTGACCACAGAGTCAGCCATGAAGAAAATAGAAGACAACAACACACTTGTGTCCATCGTGGATGCCAAGGCCAACAAACACCTGATCAAATAGGCTGTGTTGAAGCTCTATGACATTGACGTGGCCAAGGTCAACACCTGCGTCATGCACAATGGAGAAAAGGAGGCATACGTTCAGCTGGCTCCTGACTATGACACTTTGGACACTGCCAACAAAATTGGGTTCATCTAGAGTGAGTCCAGCCGGCTAAATCTAAATATACATTTTTTTCACCACAAAAAAAAAAAATAAATAAATTTCAGGATAGAGTCTAAACTCCAAATACACATTAAATGTTTATTGGCCCTTCATGTATCCACTAGGCAAGAGTTCTCCAGCTGGTTCCAGAGCTCAGGAGAACCAGAACACAGCAGGGAGCAAGAGTTTGCTTCAGGTGAGGGGGAAAAAAATGTCCAATTATAGAGCCTTTGGAATAACAGTAATCACAAAACTGAATTTAGACTGTTAGTTTTTTGGGGGTGGAAGTGAGTTTGGGATGGCTTGGGCATTTCATTTTAAGAAACCAGCAGGAAATGACCGCTAAGGACTGGAAGCAAAGACCAATGATGCAAACAAGGTCATGCCATTCATAAAGAAGATTCATTATCATTGTAGACTTTCCAGCAATGTCTTTGCTTTGATTGCCCCACCCACCCCGTGGTCTCTTCCTGGAAGATACACAGCTTAACTTAGACCTTTCTCATAGGAGACACTATGTCCTATCGGCCTCATTGGAAATGGTAGTTGTACTGTCACCTTAAAACTATCTCCAAGCAAGCAGATTTTTCTGACTTGTATCTGGGGAAAAGTTAGGTCAAAATAAAAAAAAAAAACTATATATTAAAAGTCACAGCCAAAGATTCTCACCAAGTGAACTGAATATTTAGCTCTTATTTTAAAAAATAACCAAGACATTTCAAAGGACTCTTATTGGTTAAATCTGCAATATAGGAAATCATTCACTAGAACATACTAAACCCTAAGTTGCTTGAAAATGTGCTTGTAGTAGGCATTTGATTGTTTAGAAGTATATTCTAAGTATTTCATGCAAAAGTGATTCAAGGAAGCATGTCTTTTTTTTTTTTAATTTTTTTAACATTTATTTATTTTTGAGAGACATAGAGACAGAGCATGAGCTGGGGAAGGGCAGAGAGGGAAGAAGACACAGAATCCGAAGCAGGCTCCAGGCTCTGATGAGCCGTCAGCACAGAGCCCGACGTGGGGCTCGAACTCACAGACAGTGAGATCATGACCTGAGCCGACGTCGGCCGCTTAACCAACTGAGCCACCCAGGCGCCCCTAAGGAAGCATGTCTTAAGTACATAAGTAAAGCAAACATTTTTCTTCCTTTGAGTATACTGAAAAATTAATGCATGCTTTGTTTTTCTGTGTGCAGAAAGAGCACTTTGTTGAAAAGATGAAACCTGAGTATTTGGGTTGAGATGCCTCAAAGTAGAAGACTCTGATGGGTGGTTTTGTGAGCTCGCCGGAGTGAAGAAGGCAGGGAGCACCAGCAGGCTTCTCCTCGTATTCCCTGCCCGCAAGCAGAATAGTGGACAAGGTTTCACAGAATGATGGCAGCACATGTTTTCCCTGAAACTGCAGGAAATGTAAGTTTAATGCTCGTATTTTTTTTTCCTGTGGCCTCTTGAATTTCCTTTATCTATTGCATTTTTTCTTCCCTCTGCTTCTCAGACAGATTTTGTCCATGTGGCTTTGTGTAATGTCTAACATCCCAATAAACCCATTCCTTCTGGGGGTTGGGTCAGGCCACAGAGTTTGGGGTGGGGATGGAGCCAAGCTGGAGATGAGTGGTTTTCAGTAATTCAGAATTTCCTATGGGGGCTCTCGTTTTCTCTAGAGCACAGCTCAGCTTCTCGGACTGAAGTGTATTACCACAGTCTGAATTGCTGGTGTGTCATCCAGAAGATGAGGACTTTAGATTCTCACAAATAATTTGTAGTGAGTTCAGGAGTTGAAACTGTTTGCTCTCCTTTGGGAAGCGTTGCTCACTGTTAATTTATTCTTTTTGGTAGATTGTTTTTGGTAGGGAGGGAGACACGTAACTTGTATTTGCACAATACTTTTTACTTTCCCAGGCTTTATTCTACTTTTGCTGATAGCAACGCATGACCTATATTGGAAAGGGAGTTGTCCTCGAAGTCAGAGTTCGAGACCTCTTACCGGCAAACATTAGAGAGATTGAGGGGCTGTTCAGAACTTTATTACCTCGTAACATATACACTGTAGTAGTTATCAAGGACCATCTGGAAGTTTAAAGGACTTTGTACAGGCAACACATGGATGGCTTAGTCAGCTAACCATTCATCTTCAGCTCAGGTCATGATCTTGCAGTTCATGAGTTCGAGTCCCGTATTGGATTCTGTGCTGACAGCTTAAAGCCTGGAGCCTGCTTCGGATTCTGTGTCTCCTTCTCCCTCTGCCCCTCCCTTGCTCACACGCTCTCTCTCAAAAATAAACATTAAAAAAATAAATAAAAAAATGGCTTTGTACATTGCAAAACACTATTTATGTATGAGTGCTTATTGCAAACATAGTAGGTGCTTAAAAAATATTGTTTGTATTATGCAAGCTACCAGCTACCTTCCACATTCACTATTTATTTTTTTTAATGTTTTATTTATTTTTGAGAAGGGGGGAGGGGCAAAGAGAGAAGGAGACACAGAATTCGAAGCAGGTGCCAGATTCTGAGCTGTTAGCACAGAACTCCACACGGGGCTTGAACTCATGAACTGTGAGATCTTGACCTGAGCCACCCACGTGCTCCTCAGTATTTGTCATTAAAGAGTCACTTGTAATTAATAAGGGCTCTTAGTTTAAATAATTTATCTTCTGGTTTGAGCTGGAGCTGGCTGGGTTTAAACTTCGGCTCTGTCACTTACTACCCCCGTGACCTAGGAAGGTTGCAACCGGGTCTGTAACAGGGTGAGGTAACCGATGGGAGATCAGAGTTGGCAGTTTTTTCAACTTGTGAAACCCGAGTATAAAAACCCCACTGAATTCACTGATAAAATGATATATGTGGGATTTACTTCAAAATAACCCAGAGGATGGGGCAGGGGAAGCAGGTGGGTGAAGAGATAAAGCAAGACTGTCCCTGGATTCAAAACTGCCGAAGCTGAGGGATCAGTACAGGACAGTTTGTCTTATTATTCGCTCCGATTCTATATAACTTAAAACTATCCCATAACAAGAAGTTAATACGAAGAAACAAAATATTCTTTCAAAGTAATGTGGAATGGTACAATTTAGAAATTAGCTTCTGAAATCCCATTTGATATGTTGGCAACTTTTTTTTTTTAAAGGAAAAAGCCCCTCAGTTCCTTGAGATAAGTGGGTGAAATATCAGCATGAAGATTCTCAAGAGTAGCTGCGGTTTGACTTACCCCTCCCCCCACCTCCCCACCCCGTGCCACAGTGACGTTTCTACCTAGTGGACAGGGTATTCCCCTGCCCCACGCTGGCCAATGGTGACTCATATACCAGTTCAGTTTCACGTTGAACTGTTATGGGCATTGATTATCAAAGTTGGAACCCTGAGGCCCAGTTAAATGAGGATAGGCTATTGAATACCCCTGTTTAAAGGTCAGAAGTTTCCTCCAGAAAAGATTCCTCTTCATCTGGAAGCCTCTGCATGACATCACCTCAGATACGAACTCTTTAAAAAGGGGACGTTTCCTAAAAGTACACTCAGCTTTTTTGTGACATTCATTTAGGTTAGGGATGAAATCAGCCTACACCATGAATTGACTTGTTTACTTAGATTAAATAGGGGATTCATCATAACCTTTATCACTTCGACTGTCTGGCCAGCCGACCAGCGGTTTCACTTTGCCTCTGACTCCACAGCAATTTAGAAGGAGGGCAGACTGCCACACTTGCTCACAGCGCATTGACTGTACATGAACTGGCCAGGACTTTCTCTTTCACAGAAGCTAAAGGTAGGCTCAGAAGCCTTCCTTGCTCAGGGCAGGTAGCCACTGTCTGCTGATGACAAGTGAGATGAAATCGATTTATCTACCCTGGATTCAGTTTTCCTCCTGCTTTTCAAGGGATGAGACCAGTGTTCGGGGAGGTCAAGTAAACTCCTCCAGTGCATGGCTGGGTTGGCTTTGAGGCCGCCTTCTCTCTGAGGTCAAGGAAACAATATCTGTTCTACATAGAATTTAAAGATAACATCAAGCAAAAGATAAAAATCAAATTGCTGGCAGAAATGTGTCCTGAGAATAGGAGCTAACATTTCTTTACCTTTTTCTTCCCTTGAAATAACTCTTTGGTAACTATGATGTCTCCATTTTGCACAGGAGAATGTGGCAGAGTTTAAGACTTGGTGAATGGTGGGAACATAATTCAAACCACCTTTCTCTATGCTCAAAGTTGTGTTCTTTCTGTTTCACTGGAGAAAATGAGTACACCCTGGATGTGGTAGAAGTATCCTAAGGGATGATGGTGGAAGGAACAGCAAAAAGATGGAATCATGGACCATCTCCCTCATTTCCCAGCATCCTCTGCAGGTTATCCTAATATGCTCATACCCCAAATGGAACTTTCTTCTCTCCCTCTACTCCTTAGAAATGTACTCAAAGGGGTACTGTGAGCAGCTCGAGGCAAAGGATTGTGTCTAATAAGTTTTATTTTTTACCTAAAATTACAAACTATTAAATATGTAGAAAAAAATCTAACACACATGTTATTAATGAGGTTGATATTATTAAACATCCTGTGGGCTCCTCTCTGACCCCATGTCCTTCCCTCTGCCCAGAGCTAACTGCCTTCCTGAATTTCCTTGCTTTCCTTCTAGTTTTTATCATGTTTATATCAATCCCTAGGCATTGTTTCTTTTGCTTGATTTCGAACTTTATAAAAACAATGTTGTACTGCATGTATTCTTCAGCAATTTGCTTTTAAAGTTTTGAGTATTCATTCATATTGACGTACCTGTAGTTCACTCATTTTTGTAATTGGTCTGGGTAAGCATTTCATTATAAGAAAATACTGTTTTTTTTAAAAAAAAAAACAAAGAAAAAGAGAATATTATCATTTCATTATCTTTTCTCCCATTCAGGGACAGTTGGGTTGCCTCTGGTCTTTTTGCTTTTATGTCTTTTCGTGTTTCTTGGTGCACCTCCGGAAGTTTTTGAGGGTGTAGGGTCAAAGGAGATCCGTGTAAGACTGGAAAGGGGAGTGTTTGCCAATATAAAGACACTCTCTTATATAGACATGAAAATGCTGGTGAGGGCCCAAGAGCAGAGACTGGACAGGATGGCTTTGCTCAGGAAAAGTGTTAGGTCATGCCAACTGAAGTAGAGACTATGGAGGAAGGGACCAAAAGGCCTGGAGAAGTGGGCCTCCTGCTGTGGATTTGGTGTCTAAGATCGGGAAACTACCAACTGATGATGTTTCTTGGGAGGCCTTGGAGGACACACTGTTAACCAAGATAATAGGGAATGTGCTCATTAGGGCAGCACAGACATGGCTGAGAAGCTCAGTGGAGGTTATATCCTTGGACCAGGGCCAATGGGAGGAGATATTATTCTAGAATAGGGATCCCTAGGAGCCGAAGTGATGCCAGGTGGCAACATTTAACTGTCAGAAGCCAGGTGAGTGTAATGACCAGAAGGGATAGCAGAGTCGGAATGGCCTAGAGGTCTACAAAGATGAGGACGTTGGTCCTAGGACAAGAGAGATGGATGTTATTCCATATATAAAACCAGAGGACCTCAAAACTACGTCAACAGAAGGCTGGGATCAGTCACCACACTGGAAAGTTAGCGTCGCTTTCTCTCTGGACTTGAAACGCCCTTAGACTTAAAATGTATCAGCTGACAGAGAGGCCACATCACCTTAAAGGGCCCTGAAGCATCATGGTATCTGAATAAAGTAATAATTTGCCTAGCCTTCCCCCAAAGCATCTACTCAGGGAATCATATACTGAGGAAAGTGGCACACTCACATCTTTTGAAGACTATTGGATACAGGACTGAGTTGAGTTGGTTCCTGCCATTCTGGACTTGTGTCAGAGTAGGGTCACATTGAGATTAGGTGGTAAATGGAGTCCTAGTTTAGGTGCATCTCACAGAGGGTCCAAGAAGTGCACAGACTCACCCAATGGCTACTTCCTGTATTCCTGAATGTATGATAGAAACGAATGTACCCAGCAGTATTTGGAACTCATACTTGTATCTTGAATTTTAGAGTAAGAGCTATTGTAGCATAAAAAGCTAATTACTATCCACTAAAATCATGAGGAGGATGGCGATCACTGCCATCCTCAGAGACGGAGAATGCAGGAATAGTGGTCCTCATCATATCCTTTCCTTTGCCAGTCTAGTCCCTACAAAAATAGATGGATTATGACAGATGACAGTGACCTACTTAAAACTTCACCAACTTTAAATCCCAACTGCAGTCATTGGGCCAGATGTGGAATCTGTTAAATCAGATGAACAGATTCTGGTATGCAGTTATTGACCTGGAAAATGTGTCCTTCCTGATATTTATTGGAAAATAGGATCAGAAATACTTTGCATTCACTTAAGAATGGACAACAGAATACATTCATTCATAGTCTTGCCTTAGGGCTACATTAATTTCTCTGCTTTCTATCACAAGGAAACTAGACCATTTGGACATTCCACAGAAAACCTCATTGGTTCATTGCTTTGATGACATCATGTTAATCAGATGAGCTAGAGGTGTTTTGGTAAGGCATATGTGCTCCAGAGAAAAATCCTACAAAATTTCAAGGACCTGTCATGTTGGTGCAGTTTTCAGTAGTTCTGTGGTCCAGAACATGACAGGACATTCATTCTAAGGTAAAGGACAGGCTATGGCACCTTGTACTTCCAACCACTCAGAAGAAGCACAGTGCTTGGTAGTTCTCTTCAGTTTTAGAGTCAGCATGTTCCACATTTAAAAACACTGTTCTGACCCACATGATGTGGAATGTGGCTGGTTTTGAATAAAGTCTAGATTCAAAAAGTAATCTGTAGCAGGTCTAGGATGCATTATAAGCAGCCCTGAAATTTAGGATATGTGACTCAGGAGAACTTCAGTACACAAGGAGTCTGTCTCTGACAAAGACATCTTTTGGAGCCTTTAACAAATCTTAGAAGGAGGTCAAAGGTTCCTAGGATTCAGGAGCAAGAACGTGCTATAGCAGAGGTCATTTCTACTCATTTGAAAAGGGGCTCCTGATGTGCTTCTGGGTCCTGGTAAAGTCAGAGTCCAACAATGTGACACTAAATGATCATGAAGCCAAAACTTTCTATCCCGAGTTGGGCATAGTCAGACCCAGCAAGTCTTAAGGTCCGATGGGCCAACAGAAATCATTTGTAAAATGGACAGGGTACATCTGGTATTGAGGTAGAGAAAGTCCAGAGGCACAAATGTTTCATGTCATCTACTGCTTAAATTTTTTTATAGGAAATATGTTTATTATTAATCATTACAATTCAGAAATTCTCATTCTTTCTAAGGGCTGGTCCGAACACCTCCTTCTCAGCTCACACCTGTGGCATTCAATGGGAGTGGGGAGGATGGTCCACAGGGTGGATGTTCTCGGTGCTCAACTTATAGTAAAAAGCTTAGGTTCAGTTCATAGATGGATTGGCGCAGTAAGATGAGGCAATTGGAGAGTGGGGTGCTGCTGCTCTGAAGTATCACTCAGAAGTGGAGCTGAAGAGTGGTGAGGAAAAATCCTCTGAATAGACAGAGCTTCAAGCAGTCCACCTGGGCATCTATTTTGTGAGGAGAGCAAAATGAAGAGGAAATCATGTATGTGGACTGAAGGACTTTGCTGATTGGTCAGGGGCTTTGAAGAAGCATCGTTAGAAGATGGAAGTTAAGCAGGTCTGGAGAGGAGGAATGTGGATGAACGTGTGGTAAGGGGCAACAAGGGTGAGAATCTTTGTATCACTTGTTACTGCTCTCAAAAGAGCATTCACCATAGAATACCAAGTGAACAGGATTGCCTGGTCAGTAAATGCCAACTAGTTCCTGTCCTCAATATAATAACGTGGTGAAATAGGCTCAGAGCAGAGATGGTAGAGAGATGCAGGCTACACGTTAGTTCAGCAGCCTGGACTCCCTGTCACCAAGGGTGGCCCAGCCACTACCACTGCTGAGTGTCTGATCTGCCATCCACAGAGACAGAGACCAGTGCTGAGCTTCTCATATATTACCAGTCATTGGAGAGACCACCAGTCCCTGGTGGCAAGTTGATTAATCAACCCCCTTTAATCCCAGAAAGGACAATAATTCACCCTGACTGAGACTGTCATGCGTTTGGGGCATGGAGTTGCCTTCCTTGTCTATAGAACTTTGGCCAGAACATTATCCAAGATTTCGCAGAATGTCTGGTCTATAGATGTGAGATTCTTTCTGATATTGTCTTGGACTAAGGGATTCATTTGACAGCAAAGTAAGTGTGATGATGGGCACAGATCATGGGCACACGACTTTAGGTCTTACTGTATTCTGTACCATTCAGAAGTGGTTAACCCAAAAGGATGATGGAATGGCCTCTTGAAGCTGTACCTAAGATTCCAACATGGAGGGGACCTCTGTGAGGCTAGATCAGTATGCTTCAGGATGCATTATATACCTTCAACCAATGACTCTTAAGTGATGCTTTGTCCTCAAGAGGTAGAATTACTTTTGGCCTAAGAAAAACTGCCTTACCAGAGATGTAATAAACTCTCATTCCCGCTTCCCCCTGCTGGGGTAGCCTATAGCCAAGGATCAAGTAAAACAGGGGCACAAAAAGCTGGCTCCCTAGGCTGCCTAAAGGTGGGACCAACTCCAGTGCAATTGGTGCTGCAGAACTTCCTATGAGATCAGGCTGAAGATAGACTCCAGGTAAATCACGTCTTTTCTAGATTCCTTGTCTCACTCCTTTTATCCTGAGAACACTCTCAATAAGTACATGTACCTGAACTCCTGTCTCAAGCCTTTTAAGGGAACTTGACCCAGAAGATACAGTCTCTTGGGGAGCCTGGTCATCTCAGTTGGTTCAGTGCCCGACTCTTGATTTCAGCTCAAGTCATGATCTCATGGTTCATGGAATGGAGCCCCTTGCTTGGGATTCTCTGTCTCCCTTTCTCTCTGCCCCTCCTTTGTGCTATCTCTCAAAATAAATACACTTTAAAAAAAGAAACAATATCTCAACTGGTTTTCCTTCATTATGTCCTCACCATTGCAAGTCATTAAATTCTTCTCAAATTACCCTGTTTGAGTGTGCAGGGGATCCTAATATATTTGCTAAGATTTGTTTTTAATGCATTGCTGGTGAATTTTATCAAACAATTTTTTAAGATCAAATGCTTTTTATGAGATAAACATAAAACTTTTTCCTGTAATGTATTTAGTAGTGAAATACATGAATGTTTTCAAAAACTAAGCCATCTTGCTACATCCCTGGAATAAATTCAGTGGCCATAGTGTGCTTTTAAAATATATTATGGGCACCTGGGTGGCTCAGTTGGTTAAGCATCCGACTCTTGATTTTGGCTCAAGTCATGATCTTACAGTTCATGGGTTTGAGCCCTGCATCAGACTCTGTGCTGACGGCATGAGCCTGGAACTTGCTTCAAATTCTGTGTCTCCCTCTCTCTCTCTGCCCCTCCCCCACTCGCATTCTGTCTGTCTCTCTCTCTCTTTCAAAAATAAATAAACATTAAAAATGTGTGTGTGTGTGTGTGTGTATTCTTGGAGGGACACCTTGGTGGCTCAGTCACTTAAGCATCCAACTCTTGATTTCAGATCAGATCATGATCCCAGGGTTCTGGGATTGAGCCCCCTGTTGGGTTCCCCACTGGATGTGGAGGCTGCTTAAGAGTCTGTCTCCCTTTACCCCTCTCCCCCTCTTTTCTCTCTCTCTCTCAAAAAAAAAATATGTTCTTGGATTCATTTCACACATATTTTGTGAAAATTTGTATCTGTGCTCAGGAGTCATATTTTCTTTCTAATACTCTCTTTGCGTGATTTGGTAATGATGAGGTTATACTAACCTCATAGAATATGTTGGGGAGTTTTCTTGATTTTATATTCTTTTAAAGAATTGGTATATTCAACCTTTTGAATCCTTGAATAATTGAATAATTGGTAAAATTTTGGGACCTGAATTCCATTGTGATAAGATACCTAATTATTGATTATTTTTCCTCAAGCTCCCTATGACTATACAATATATCTACTTTCAATATCAACATTTTTTTACTTAAGAAATAATTGGTACATGAATGAATGACCCTGTTGGGCATATGTTTAAGTCACCATGCTTAAAAAAAGGAAGTAAATGTATCAATGAACAAACCAAAAGGGAAGTTAAGAAAACAGTTTCATTTATAACAGCATCAAAAAGAAAAAAAAAAAAACACTTAGGAATTAATTTAACCAAGGAGGAAAAATGATTATATACTAAAAACTACGAAATGCCAGTGAAATGAAAGATACCAGTATATGGAAAGACATGCTATATTCATGAATCAGAAGACTAAATATTGTTAAGAGTTCAATAGTGTCCAGAGACCTACTTATTCAATGCAATCCCTATCAAAATTCTAATGACATTTTTGCAGAAAAAGGAAAAACTATCCTAAACTTCAAAATCTCAAGAGAGATTTTGGCTAATCCTTGAATAGCCAAAACTGGCTCAAAAAAAAAAAAAAAAAAAAAGAGAAGAGTTTGAGGCCTGCCCTTCCTGATTGCAAAACTTACTACAAAAATACAGGAATCAGAACAGTTTGGTATTGGCTTACAGAAAGGTATATAGATCAATGGAATAGAGTAGAAATTCTAGAAAGAAACCCTTACATATGGTCAAATTACTTTTGACAAGGATGCCAAAACAATTCAATGGGTGAAAGGACAGTCTTTTCAACAAATGATGCTGGGAAAACTGGATATCTACATTCAAAAGAACAAAATTGGATCTTTACATCATATACAAAAAATAAAAACCTAAATGTGAGACCTAAACAGAAGAATTAAAACTATAAAACTCTTATGAGAAAATAGTGAAAATCTTCACAGCATTAGATTGGCAATAATTTTTTTTATATTATTGTACCAAAAGCACAGGCAATGAAAGAAAAAAAAGTAGGTAAGTTAACTACATGATTAAAAACTTCTGTGCACCGAGGAACACGACACAATGATAAGGCAACTCACAGAATGGGAAGAAATATTTGGAAATCATTTATCTGATAAGGGACTAATATCCAGAATATACGAAGAACTCTTACCATTCAACAACAATGAAAAACCCCAAATCTGATTTAAAAATGCACATAGGACTTGAATAGACATTTCTCAAAAGAAAATATACAAATAGCCGAATGAAAAAAATGCTCAAAATCACTAATCATTGGATACATGCAAATTAAATGCACCGTGAGATACTACCTCACACTCATTATACGGCAACTATAAAAACACCACCACCACCAAAAAACCAAAAACTAACAGGTGTTGGTGAGCATGGGGAGAAATTGGAACCATTGTGCACCCTTGGTGGGAATGTAAAATGGTGCAGCTACAGTGGGAAATAAAATGGGGATTCCTCCAAAAATTAAAAACAGAAGTACTATCTGATCCAGGAATTCCACTTCTGGGTATGTACCACAAAGAAATAAACTTAGGGATTTGAAGAAATATTTGTACATCCTTACTCATAGCAGCACTATTCACAATAGCCAAAAGGTGGAAGCAACCTAAATATTCATTGACAGGTGAATGGAATGAAATGCGGTCTTTAGTACACGGAATATTACCGAGCCTTAAAGCATGAAGTAAATGCTGACACACTCTACAACATAAATGAAACTGGAGGACATTATGGTAACTGAAATGAGCCAGTCAGGAAAAGACAAAAAAAAAAAAACCCACACAAACGTATGATCCCATTTCTATGAGGTGCCTAGCTAGTGTAGTCCAGTTTGTGAAGACAGAAAGTGGAATGGTAGTCTCCAGGGACCGGAGGGCTGGAGGAATGAGGAATTAGTGCATATTGGGTAGAGAGTTTCAGTTCTTCAGGATAAAGGACTCCTGGAGATGGTTGGTGGTGATGGCCACACGACAGTGTGAGTGTGCTTAATACGCTGAACAGCATACTTGAAAATGGTGAAAGATGGCAATTTTAGGTGTAGTTTACCACAGTAAAGAAGGAAATAAACGTGTTAAGTTATTGAACTTCTTACTTTCTTAGGAGCTGTGATATGGTGTGTTATTGACCTCAAGTTTTCACTTCCGTCTTTACTAATAACTTTTGTCAACTGACTTTACAGTTCCTCCCAAGCAACAGGGCATATTTCTCTGTTCCTTGTCAAACCCAGCCGTGATTCGCTGAGCCCCTAGAATCTGCAGATGCATGAGAGCAATTATAAATGCTTCTTGTTTAAAACCACTGAGGTTTGGTGCGGTGTGTTTTTCAGCAGCGTCAAGCTCATTGAAGTAGGAACACATTTCAAATTTTAGAACCAAATCTAGAATGCCTCTGGACATTGTAAATAATATAAGTGATACATAAAACTAATCAAAGAACATGCATGTATTATTCCAAGTTAAGAAATCAACATTACCAAATATCTTTCCACATTCTTTTACCAGAGTGAACTACAATCCTAATTTTGTTAATCACTTTTTTTGTTTCTCTTTATAATATTACCAATTTTTATGTATCCCTAAACAAGCAGTGTATTACTTTGTTTTCTTTTTTTTTTCAACTTTATATAAATCAACTACTACTGTGTGAGTTTGGTTTGGTACAAAATTATGTTTTTAAGGCTCATCCATGTGGAGTAGGGCATTTTTGCATTCATTTTCTCCCCTCTATTGGTAAGTTATCTTTTCTTTTATTGGTTGCCTTTGCTGATTTAACATGAATGCTTCACAAAACCCAAAGTTAGTTAATAAACTTTATTTTCCTCCCAAATCAAAGAACCTTCGAATGCTTTAACACCAATCTATTTACTCCTAGTTCACATGCTAATGCTGTTTGGTCATTATGAACTTTGCATATTAAATATTATATTGGTTCATACAGTCAATGCTTGCGTAAATTTCCCCAAGTAATTTCCCTACACTTTATTTACTCACAAAACTTTTGTATCTCAGCCCTTCCCTCTGTAATCATACCTTTTTTCCTTAAAGTCTATTTAAGAGCTTCTTTTTTCTTTTTTTTTTTTTTAACTTTTTTAATGCTTTTTTATTTTCGAGAGAGAGAGAGAGAGAGCACGAGCGAGGGAAGGGCAGAGAGAGAGGGGGACACAGAATCCAAAGCAGGCTCCAGGCTTTGAGCTGTCAGCACAGAGTTAGAGCTGGGACTTGAACCCGCGAACAGTGAGGTCATGACTTGAGCCGAAGTCAGATGCTTAATCGACTGAGCCACCCAGGCGCCCCTAAGAGCTTCATTTTGAGGATCTGTTAATGGTAATCATTCTCAGATGTGTTTTCTTTTTTTTCTGAAAATGTCTCTGTTTCGCTCTCTTTCTTGAAAGGTAGTTTCACTGGGCAGGCAATTCTCAGTTGATATTCACTTTCCTGCAGCATTAATATTGAGGATATTAACCTACAGTTTTCTGGCTTCTATTGCTGCTGTGGAGAAATAGCTGTTAACTTTATTTTCATTCCCCTGTACATTATCTGTCTTTTCTCTCTGGCTCCTTCTAAGGTCTTTTTATTTCTGTTTCTTTGAAGCTTAGTATAAAATCTCTGCAGGCATGCATTTAAAAATTATTCTGCTCAAAATTTATTGGATTTATCAAATATGGTATATCAATTTTTGAAATTCTCAGACTTACCTTTTCCAAGATTGCCTCACTCCTACTTTCTTAAATTTTGTTCCCTTTCTTTCTTTCCTTCCTTCCTTCCTTCCTTCCTCCTTCCTTCCTTCCTTCCTTCCTTCCTTCCTTCCTTCCTTCCTTCTTCTTTCCTTCTTCTTCCTTTCTTCTTCTTCCTTCTTCCTTCCTTCTTCTTCCTTCTTCTTCCTTCCTTCCTTCCTTCCTTCTTTCTTTCTTTCTTTCTTTCTTTCTTTCTTTCTTTCTTTCTTTCTTTCTTTCTTTCTTTCTTTCTTTCTTTCTTTCTTTCTTTCTTTCTTTCTTTCTTTCTTTCTTTCTTCTTTCTTTCTGTCTTTCTTTCTGTCTTTCTTTCTCTTCCTAAATCCTGATTGTATGGACTGCCCTTCACTCTGCTGTGTCACTTAGCCTTTCTTTAATATTTTCTTTTTTTTTTTTCAGTTTTTGTCTCTCTAAGTATATTGTGGGTACTTCATTTGGAACTATCTTCCAGTTTATTTGTGTCTAGTCTGGTGTTCACTTTTCCATTTTTCATTACAGCAATTAATATTTTTAGTTAACTGCTATGTTGAAGTGCTTTTGGAGATGTTCCTCATGTTCTTTCTGCTCATTCTTATCATGCTGTCTCGTTTCCTTGTGGATTTCATCATTTTTAAGTGTGAGCCCATGCTATTTGTCATCGTACTATGGGAATTACTTAAGGGCTAATAAATATGAGTAAATTCATTTTCTGAAAGGATTTGTGTTTGCATCTTCCTGGCACTGAAGACATTGTCAAACTATGTCCACTTTAAATCAGAAGTCTCGGGATGCCTGGGTAACTCAGTCAGTTGAGTATTCAACTTCAGCTTAGGTCATGATCTCATGAGTTCATGAGATCAAGCCTGCATCAGGCTCTGTGCTGATGGCTCAGAGCCTGGAGCCTGCTTCAGATTCTGTGTCTCCCTTCCTCTCTCTGCCCCTCCCCAGATCGTGCCCTCTCTCTCTCTCTCAAAAATAAACATTAAAACATAAAATAAATCAGAAGTCTCTTACCATTTTTGACAGTGTGGATTGGCCTAGAGGTTGTTATGCTAAGAAAATTATGTCAAAGACAGATACCATACCATTTCACATATATGCAAAATAAAAAAAAAATCTAAAATACAGAGAATCGATTGTTGCCAGAGGTGGGGCGAGGGGATGGGCAACATAGGTGATGGGGATTAAGGGGTACAAACTTTCAGTTATAAAATAAATAATTTTCAGAGATGAAAAGTACGGCATAGGGAATATGGGCAACAATATTATAATCATGTTGTGTGGTGACAGATGGTGACTACACGTACCGTGACGAGCATTGAGTAATGAATGGAGTTGCCTGATCACTATGCTGTGCACCTGAAACTAATACAAGATTGCGTGTCGACTATCCTTCAATTAAAAAAAGTCTCCAAATGTGGCTTTTCTAGGCTGTGCAAACCTTTGTGAACTGAAAGCTGATCAGTGGCCAAGAATACTCAAGGAGAATTTTAAAACCTTATCCTGGAACCAGTGCAGAGATAGACCTAGTCTTTGCTTTATGCTTCTGTGAGCTAGATTTCCTTCTTTCTCACGTCACCCTTTCCTGAGGATCCAGGCTTTCCTTGCGTCTGGGCTGTGTATGCGTGTGCAAATGTGTGTTGAGGTTATGGGGAGGGTTCATTGATTTGACTCCTTTTCAGTGGTGCACAAGGCTTGTCTCCTGTGTCCCTAAATGAGGCTATTTAGAGGTTAGGCGGGGTCAGCCCAAGGCATTGTCGGCTTGCCTCCCTGAACGTGTGCTTTTTCTATTTTGTTCTTGTGGGAGCTCCGTTAGTTTCTTACGAGCTTATCTATTCATTTAAAGTTTCGGACTTTAGGGGCGCCTGGGTGGCTCAGTCGGTTGAGCGTCTGACTTTGCTCAGGTCATGATCTCATGGTCCGTGAGTTTGAGCCCCGCGTCAGGCTCTGTGCTGACAGCTCAGAGCCTAGAGCCTGCTTCACATTCTGTGTCTCCCTCTCTCTCTGCCCCTCCCCCACTCATGCTCTGTCTCTCTCTCTCTCTCTGTCTCAAAAATAAACATTAAAAAAAATTTAAAATTTCGGACTTTATATTTTATCTAAAATTTTTAGGTTTTGTAGCACAAGGGTTTCAGGATTCCCAGTCCACCTTTTTCCTGGAAGCAGGACTCTCACTCAATTTCATAACCTGCACCAGAGTCTCACCTGTAGTTTTTGCATGGCAGGCGCTTACACGTATGTTGCGTGAAGGCGTGGTTGCTTTTTCCACTGTGTTGCCTCTGAATTTCATCTCTCCTTTTGCTCCTGTTTTGGATTCTTTTATGTCTGTCCTAGCATCGAGCTCAGCACTATGCACTTGTTAGGGGCTTATTAGAATGCTTGTTGAATGCACAGGCAAACACCTTGCCTTGTCTGTCTTGCGAGGGAGGTTTTGTAATTTTCTTGGAAGCCTGTTTTATATATTAATCATCTTTATGTTAAAAATCTCCTGCTCTATCTACTCAAGGTCTCTTCAAAACGGTTAATCTATTTCCTTCTGTTTTGACCTTTGTGAGTATGGAGAACAATTGATGGGCATTCTCATTTGGAAAAGATTGAGTTTGTAGACACCTAAATGGTGTTAGCATGGGTCTTTAATATCTCTCTTCCAGAGCAAGTGACCTCACCCCCTCCAGTGGTGGGGAAATCTAGTTCTATATGAAGTTGCGTGTGGCATGATTAAGACTTTATTCTGATGGAACATTTTTCCAATAGAAATGGATCACTCTGACAGGTGGCCTGCCCACTGGACATTCTTGATGAAACTCCTCTGTGCGTCACTGCCCTCTGGGCACAACATTTCAGGTAATCCGGGCAAAGAACCCCAGCCTCTATGGCTCTGTGGTCAGCTGTTTACGAGAGCTGCGTCCATGTTCTGTGAAATCTGTGAAGTGCTGTGGACTGGAACTACCGTGGCTCACCACTGCAACTTCCTGCCTTCCTGCCCCGGGCTGCTCTTCTCGGAGGCCCCACGTGGCTGAGTGCGCCTGGCCCCCCAAGTCCTCTACCCAGGGAAAATAGGAACTTGGCCAGACAGAGGCTGAGGGAAGAGCCAGCAACTCATGCTGCTTCTTGAGGAGGCTTCCCCCTGGCCACTTATTTCATGGTCTTTCATCAATGAGCATCTTCACAATGCTCGGGGCACTGTCTGGGGCCCTCTGCACCCATCCGATGTGCAGGGGCTCACATAAAGATCCAGTGCATGAGACTTCGCTGGATGAAAAGACTGTTGACTTTTGCCAGTTTGATCAGTGGACCAACTGATTCACCTGCAAGAACAAACCTGGTTCCTCCACGGTGCTCGGTTACGTGCTCAGCTGGAAGAGGAATAGGAACAAAGATACAGACCTTGCCTTCTGGAGAACACCTCTCAATAGACAGATTACTGAGCAATAATTCATTCATTTCTTCAATAAATGTTTTTTGAGCACCGACTATGGGCCCGACACTGCTGTAGGCACTTGGGATACGGCAGTGACTAAAACAGGCTAAGTAAGATCCCTGTCACAGGAAACGTTCATTCTAGGTGGGCACAAATATATTTTTGAACCGAACCCCGTTCCAAAATGTCCCAAGGGAGACTGTTGGTTGAGGAAGGCTGACTGAATTCTTTTGTAAGACAACAGCTCTTTCCTGGCCTGGTGCAATAGAAAGCAGAGTGGGCCAGGCATTCAAAGGCCCATCTGGCTCTGCATTGCTTTTGGAAACTTGAGCAACTCAAAGAGACAGGGTGAGGTGCAAAATGAAAATGTGGGGCCTCTTGGTCTAAAATCAGGGGAGGGGGCGCTTGGGTGGCTCGGTCAGTTAAACGTCAGACTTCAGCTCAGGTCATAATCTCACTATTGGTGAGTTCCAGCCCCACGTCTGGCCCTGGGCTGACAGCTCAGAGACTGAAGCCTGCTTGGGATTCTGTGTCTCCCTCTCTCTCTGCTCCTCCTCCGCTCATGCTCTGTCTCTCTCAAAAATAAATAAACGTCAAAATAAATAAATAAATAAATAAATAAAAGAAAAGTAGGGGAAGGGGGAAGCTGTTTCCTTTCTTCTATAGTCTTTCTCTCAACCTGTCATGGTTCTTTTTATTTTCTCTTTAATCTCATTCCCTCAGGGACAGGATACTTGCAGGGTGAACCTAGGCCCTCTCAGATGCCCAGTGCCCCACTGTGTGATTTGGCACATAAATCATGTGTGTCCTGCGCTGGCCCTTTCCATACGCATGCCGGGCCTCCACCAGGGGTGGTCGGCAGCCATGGCTGCAGGACAGCCAAAGACTTTGAAGCAAGGAGCCAGCAGGAGGCAGGCTGGGGGGAGAGGGGGAGACCCCAACCCTAGCACAGGTTTCACTATCCTGCCAGACTTCCATTATAAAACACACATTCAAAGAGCAAATTGGCAATGAGTTCAGTTTGGAATTAATTAAGCCCCAACTGGGCCCTCAGAGTGTGGAGCCCTGAGTGACCACACCAGCCACCTGCAAACGAAGCCAGCCTTGTGTGAGGCCGTTACCTGGTGTGTCATGTAGAAATCATCATATCTCTCTTTCTAGCTCACAGCTGTGTGGTGAGAACCAAATGAGAAATTGAGAGGAAGTATTTCAAAATGTGTAAGGTTCTCTCTCTCTCTTTATATGTATAAATGTCTTTAAAGAAAATTTTCAAATTCAAATATAAATATGTAGAGAGAGAGAGAGAGAGAGACATAAGGCCCTCCATTACTCAAATCCACTTTCTCACGTAGGAATCATGTTGGCTTCGCGTGATATACACGTACGTGGAAAGGGCCCCGCATCCCAACAGTGAATATTCCATTTCCCAGCTCAGTGGAAACAGCTTCTCTAAGATACTATAATGTAGGTCTTTAGAAAGAGCCGCATGATTGGGCCCATCGGAGGTCACAGACTACAGAAGAACTCCAAGATCAACCTTGCCCATTAGCCCTTATTAACCTCAGTTGTTGTGTTGCAGGAACATTCCATGAAGAATTAAAAAAAAAAAATTCTTGGTAGTTTATTGGACTTGGAGGAAGTGGGACGTAATTAAACCTGGATTTGAACCCAGGTTTCAAATCCTTCCTAGCTGTGTGAGCTTGGGAAAGTTATGTAAATAAGTCTCTCTTCATTTACCATAAAATGGGTGTGATATTAATAGTACCTTCTTCAAAGGCTTCTTGTAGGATGAAACATGCATTCCGAGGACTTAGCGCATTACCAGGCATGCAGTAAGGTGTTCAGTAAATGTTAGCTCTTACTATTTTTAGCTTGGAGAGCATTTGGGCTCATGCAAGGGACTTGAAGAGTTATAGGTAGTTTTGGCTGCACATTTATTTGGTGAGTATCATTTTTAGCATCCAAAGTAAATGAAAGAGGCCAAGTTTCGTTGGCCACTAGGGATTCATGTGTTTAGACTTGACTCATGCACTTGTAATTGGTCATTCAGAAAAGGTCTATGGGGAGGAGGAGGAGAAAACACAACAGAAGCAACAACCCACGCATCATATCGTGACCCAGTTAAAACCTGACTTTCTTCTATTGTCAGAGAGGCATAGATTCAACATTGGAAGTGTCATGAATTCTGAACACAGAATGGTGTTACTCTGAACTGAATTTTGTTTCCTCTTTTATTTGTATACATCCTTCTGCTCTTGGCCTTTCAAGTCTGCATATGAAAGTGGTTTGTGTAGAAATTTGATAGCCATGGTTCACGGAGAGCTGCTTCTTAGCCAGGTCGCATACCTGGAGATCATATTTCCACACTGGGCTCTCACAGCCTTCTCCGGCATCTGCTTCAGGCTTAAATATTGCCAATTATAGAATTACCCTTAAAAAAATAGTCACAATGGGATACCAATGAGTTAAAAAAATATTGCACCAAAAAATTCAATGGCATTTTATTAGAGATGAGTTATGAACATGCAAAAACCAGGTCCTTGAGTGACTCGACAAATATTTGATGCCATCTAGTGCTGAGTTTTCAAAATTCAGGCTCGCTGTCACACTTTGCCAGTCTCTCTCTCCAACACAATCCTGGAAAGGCTAGGAATATAAGGAACCACCTCGGCCAAAGCCAGGTAGAACCTATGCTAAAGAATATCGTAAACCAGAAGCTCCTGGAGAAGTCATGTGACACACTCCCTCTGTCTTATAACTTGACCACATCGTAGCCAACCCACACACAGAGCATCCATGATAGTTTTACTTGGAAGTCTTAATTTGTTTTGTCTTTCACTTGGTACCTTAACAAGTTGATTGATACACTCCGTTCTGGGATGGGTAAATGTTATGATTATTAGTCTTCAATATCCTAATTCTCCACGAAAATCTCTTTTGGGGAAGTGAGTGAATGGGAAGGTATTGGAGAGTGAAGACGAAAATCAAGTTTTATTTCTTCATTTTTAATGCATCAGATAAAAAAAAAAAAGAATTAGCCTCCAAAGCCCAGTTCTGATCCACAGAGTGGCGAAATTTGCCTTGTTTTGGCTTATTTATTTATTTATTTATTATTTATTAGAGAGAGAGAGAGAGCACAAGCAGGGGAGCGGCAGAGAGAGAAGGAGAGAGAATCCCAAGCAGGCTCTGCATTGTCAGCACAGAGCCTGATGCAGGGCTTGAATCCACCAATGGTGAGATCATGACCTTAAGCTGAAACCAAGAGTCAGATGCTTAACTGACTGAGACACCCAGGTATCCCTTCTCTTTGGCTTTTAAAGTTTAGGAAGACCTCGTGTGGTTTTCACTCATCTGATTCTTCATTTACTAAACACACGCACACCCCCCAATGCTGGACATGTGACAGAGAATGAGGAGGACATAGTCCCTGCTCTAGTGCAGCTTTTGGTGTGTGTTCAGAGTGGGTTATGCAACTGTGTAGTGGATTATGATGGACTTTGGAAAAAATGAAATAGAACAGAATGCATAAGCATAGTCTTGCATGGGAATGTGGGGAAAAAGCAAAAGCATAATGTTTACTCTCAGGCAAGTGAGGCCAATAGAAAGTAACAATAAAATAGACTTACTTTTGGGGCACCTGAGTGGCTCAGTCAGTTAAGCATCTGACTTTAACTCAGGTCATAATCTCGTGGTTTGTGGGTTTGAGCCCTGAGTCAGGCTCTGTGCTGACAGCTCAGAGCCTGGAGCCTGCTTTAGATTTGGTGTTTCCCTCTCTCTCTCTGCCCCTCTCCCTCTTGTGCTCTCTCTCTTTCAAAAATAAATAAACATTAAAAAAATAAATTTACTTTTTGCAAAGACAATGGGTTTTGGAGAAAACCTCAGTGTTTTGAGTCACACAGGAGAGTTAGAACTCAGAGTACAGGCAGGTCTCATCCACAGGGAGTGAGGTGATTCCCACAGAGAGACCTTGCACTCAAAGTGGGGTGAAATCTTGTTTTTTAATCAATGTGTTTTATTTTATTTTATTTCATCATGATAAGTATACTGTTTAATCCCCATCCCCTATTTCCCCCATCTGCCCCGCCCTCCCGCCTTGCCCTTCTGGTAACCATCAGTTTGTTCTTTATAGTTAAGAGTCTGTTTCTCTATTTGTCTCTCTCTTTTTTCTTTTGCTTGTTTGTTTTGTTTCTTAAATTCCACATAGGAGTGAAATCCTATGGTATTTGTCTTTCTCTGACTGATTTTGCTCAGTATTATAGAGTATTATATTCTCTAGCTCTATTCATGTTGCAAATGGCAGTATTTCATTCTTTTTTTACCTATTTCTTTTTTTATGGCTGAATAATATCCCATTATATATATATATATATATATATACATGTAATGTGTGTATATATATATAAATATATTATATTTATATATGGTCATGATCTCACGGTTCATGAGTTTGAGCCCCACATTGGGCTCTGCACTGACAGTTCGGAGCCTGCTTGGGATTCTCTCTCTTTCTCAAAACAAATAAATAAACTTAAAAATATAATTGTAGGTTTATTTCTGGATTTTCTGTTCTATTCCATCAGTCTATGTGTTTATTTTTATACAATACTATTTTAATTGCTACTGTTTTATAATATAACTTGAAATCCGGAGTTGTGATACTTCCAGTTTTGTTTTTTTCTCTTTCAAGATTGCTTTGGCTATTCAAGGTTTTGTGGCTCCACATAATTTTTAGGATTGTTTGTTCTAGTTCTGTGAAAAAAATACTGTTGGTATTTTGATAGGGATTGCATTGAATGTGTAGATTGCTTTGGGTAGTATAGACATTTTAACAATATTTGTTCTTCTAACCCATGAGCATGGAATGTCCTCCCATTTTTTTGTGTCATCTTGAATTTCCTTTATCAAGTGTTTTAAAGTTTTCCAGGTACAGATCTTTCACCTCTTCATTCCTAGATATTTTATTGGTTTTGGTGCAAATATAAACGGGATTGCGTTCTTAATTTCAGTTTCTGTTGCTTCATAGTTGTGTATAGAAATGCAACAAATTTCTGTACATTGATTTTTCTATCCTGTGATTTTACTGAATTCATTTATCAGTTCTAGTAGTTTTTTGGTGGAGTGTTTGAGTTTTCTCTGTATAATATCATGTCATCTGAAATTGTGAAAGTTTTACTTCTTCCTTACTGATTTGGATGCCTTATATTTCTTTTTGCTGTCTGATTGCTGTGTCCAGGACTCCCACTACTATGTTGAATAGAGTGGTGAGAATGGACATCATCTCTTGTTGCTGATCTTAGAGAAGCTCTCAGTTTTCCCCCCTGAGTATGATGTTGGCTGTGGGCTTTTTATATAAGGCTTTTATTATGTTCAGGTGTGTTCCATCTCGACTTACTTTGCAGAGGGTTTTTATCATGAATGAATGCTGTAATTTGTTGAATGCTTTTTCTGACTCTATTGAAATGATCATATGATTCTTGTTCTTTCTCTTATTGATGTGACATATCACGTTTATTGTTTTGCAAATATTAAACCTTACCAGAGTGAATTCTTTATTCTTGGTCCCCTTGGTAAAAATCACTGATTTGGAGCACTTCTGAGGAGTGGAGTTGATGTGGAGTTGTGCTGGATTTAATCATTTGTGTTGTTTAATAAGCTCTTGGAAATCTCAACCTCCAAAACCTTTGGCTTTCTTATATTCTCTGTGAAATCTGTTGTGTTTTTTAATTTTTGTTTTGTACCTATTTCTTTAAAAAACTTTTTTTTAATTTTTTTTTTTTTTTTGAGAGAGAGAGACAGGGCACGAGCAGGAGAGGAGCAGAGAGAGAGGAAGACACAGAATCTAAAACAGGCTCCAGGCTCCCAGCTGTCAACACAGAGCCCCACTCTGTGAGATCATGACCTGAGAACTGTGAGATCATGACCTGAGCCGAAGTCGGATGCTTAACCAACTGAGCCCCCCAGGCGCCCCTGTACCTATTTCCTGAAGTAAAGTCTCATGCCTTCTCTCTTTCTGACCCTTGGCCTATTTAATTTTCTTTCTCCCCAAGAAAGCCTATTCATATCCGATACCAACACCATATGCCACTGTGAATTCATCCCGGCAGGCGGTGATGTATCTTGTGTGACAACAGCTAATGGGGCAAACAAATCATAGAGCATATGAATCAAGGGTATGAAAAACTCTATCACTTGCATCATCAGTGAATTATTAGGAAAGAGAAGTAAATGGTGACTGAGGGGATGGGGCTTCTTCAGGTCAGGGCCTGGGTCTGTGCATCTGTGTGGTGCCGGGAGTCTGCCACAAAGTAGGCGTTCCATGCAGGTTGTTGAATGAAGGCTAGTGGAAAGACCGTGTGGCCTAACACAAGGGCGTGGGGATGTAGAAGTTGGGCAGCACTGCTTCAGCTGCTTCTGGCTGGGTGACCTTTAGCAGGTGATTAATTTTTCTGCACCTCAATTGCCTTTTCTGTGAAATGATGATAATAATCTTAGAGGAGGGCGGCAGAGATTAGAACTAATAACACAGCACCTGGAACATACGAGATACTCCACTAGATGATATTAGTTAGGCCATGACATTTGCAGATTTGCAATGTCTTTTCATTTTTATGAACTCGCAGAAGATTCATACCATGCAGTAAACTAAGCCTAAGGCTCAGGTTTTTACACAGGTGGAGCTCTGGCCACAGATTTGTATGCTTTGATCCCACAACAAGCGTGAGAAGTAAGGGCTGTTATTTTTATGGCGGGACATGAGGCCTGAGGTCCTGAGATTCTGGATGGTGTGTCCATAGTCCCTCCGCCAGAAGCGTGAGCTGGGATTGAACCCAGGGAGTGTGACTGCAGGTCCAGAGTGCATTCAGTAGCTCTATGAATTGGAAAAGGACATGTTTCTTTGTGAAAAATCTCCATTGAATGTGGCAAAACTTACTTAAAGTTAAATTACAGTTAACAAGTGGTTTGGGGATCTGTAAAGAAAACGTGACCCTCAAAGAAATGTGATGCATGGAAAATCTTGTCTGCTCTAGTGTTGTGGTGTTAATGGTTTGGGGATTTGTGGGTCTTATAATTAGACCACTCATTAATGGCAAGGGTCTACTGGAGTATTATTATGAAAGATTCAATTGAAGTTACTGATATCTCCCAAGGGCTTCCTCGCATTACCAGGTAATGGTTTAAACTCTTCTAGTGCTGTAATTTGAAAAGCAATTCAACATATTTGATTGATTAGGACCTGCTGTATAAATGTGAGGCTCATATGCAGGACTATTAAAAAAAGTTGCTGTAAATATAACCAGTTTCTTTTTCCCCACACACAAAAATGAACACAGGAAATTTTTGGAGTTCAACCCTTCCGTTCTGGCAGCTGCCTCTTCTCAGCAAATTCTCCTAAATACCCGAAGCATTGAGACCCTTCTGTTTCTAAAAGTGACATCTGCATTTCCTGATTCATTTTGAATTTCAGGTTTGGGAAAAGATTCTGCTTTACTCCTGGGCTTGTCCTTCTAATAATACAAATTAACAGTGTTATTTGTATTATTATTTAGTGTTGTCTAAGTGGCAAGCAAGGTAACATTTTACTGTATGAGGCTTGTTTTCCCGTGCTTCGCAGACAAGGAAACTAAAGCAGAGAGAAGTTATGGATGTGTTCAGGGTTATCAACTAGGAAACGATGGACTTGGGATTTGACCCTGGGCAATGTGACTGCAGAATCCATATTCTTTTTTTGTTTGTTTTTCTTCAGAATCTACATTCTTAACACCCAACTTTGCTTCCTGTTCTAAGTGGACATTGAGCTCTGATTCAGAGCACAAATTGTCATCAGCAGACAGGAGCTGATGACTCACAATGTGACTGACACTGTGGAGAACAAATGAGTTGTAATCCTTGCCTGTCAACACAGTAATACCTTACTGAACACCTACTGTGTGCCAGGCTCTGTACCAAGCTCTTTACATACTTATAGCAATTCAATAGTGGTGGAAGTACTTATTCCCATTTTTGCAGATGAGAAATAGAAACTCAGAGAGTTCAAGTAACTTGTTCATTCTTACACAACTGACTAATGGTGAATTTGGGTTGCAAATCCAGCTGTTATTGACACTCACCTTCTTTCTACGATAACGTATTGCTAATTTCTAGGAGATGACAAAGATCGATAAGCCTTAACTCTCATGAGAAGTGTCTCCTTTAACTTTGAAGGATTGTTAGAGTACCTGTTGTCTTTGTTCTAAGACGTAATGTGAAATTCACAGTATTTCTGTCTTGAATACAAAGACTTTTGTCCCGTGTTTTCACCTTCCATTCCCCTGATCTTGGCAAGGTCTGTCTGCATTTTTGAGATTGTTTAAGAAGAGTATCCAGGATACTGATTTGAAACAATTGGTTTGAAACAATTCTCAGCCTACTTTGAGTAGCAGGCTTGCTCCAATGGATTTGTTGTATTAGGGTTCTTCACATTAGACATTTTTGATATCTCTTTTGCTTATTGCTAGGCCAGGTAGAAGATGTGGAGCAGGTTGCTGGGACAAGATGCAGAGACAGGATAGCTTCAGTTTGGGAAACCTGTGGCCAGATAGCCTATGCAATGGGGTCAATAAAGCAAACACCAAATAAAAATGTTAAATTATTATCATATAAGTCAACAGAATAGAATGCAATAAAGTGAAAGTGTTCTTTCCTCCTCTGACCAGAGTTGTTCTCTCCAGAAGAAGTTGTTATTGACAATTCCTTGGGTATGTTACAGGAAATTTAAGTAGATTTTAGAAGGTGAATGTTGGATTGAACACCATATTTATTTGGTATGGGAGAAAGTTTCTTTACACAAAATTAAGAATGCCCATTTTGAAAAGGAAAGGGAGTCATTTTATCCACATCTTTTAGGCCCTCTAGAATGAGTTTTTCATCTGGTGTTTACTTTGCAATCTCCTCTCCCCTCTTTAATTCTTACATTGATATCTCTATAGATTTGTTTCTGAATTTCGTTGTGGGCATGGAGAGGGTGTCCAGATATCTACCTTGAATTGGATGGAAATGGAAAAAAAAAACAACCAGAAAATGCTTCAGAAGGATAATCATACCTGAATAAGTACAGGGGAAGGACTTATGGCCCATTCATAAGATTGGGGGGGAGGTAAAAAAAAAAGATGCAAATTTGGGCTCAAGATTGGTCACTGTGTGTTAATGCAAGCAGTGGTTGTTGAGAGACAAGTCTCCATTTTCTTTTGTGTTTCTTATGTCTTATCTGCAGAGGCACTAATGGCTTTTGTTTTATACTATCTATTCAAGGATGTTTAAACAGTGTCAAAAGATTGAGGTAGTGTCCAGTATAATAAAGACAATGTCATCTTCTGGGACAAAAATCAGGCAGGTTTACTGCCCATTATAAAACATTTGGGTTCCTTAAGCTCAGTGTCCCTCTCCTGTAACTCAACTCAGTGTGTGTGCAGCCATCGCCTGGCCTTCTTTTCATTGCCTTGTGGGAATTTGGATGTGGAGAAGTTGCCCAAATGCTGACACTAAGACTACTACTTAGTCTTATTGCTAAGATTGCTCTACTGTGAGTAATAAAGTCATTTGTTTCTGATCCAGGAGTTTCATGTCTTCTGTCAGTATCCATGGAATTGGGCCATGCTAAATTGTTAGTTTGCAAATAGGGTAAAATCTCAAATTGTTCAAGTTCTTGAATATAGCATACAGAATAACAAGAAACATCAGGGACTCAGTGACATGGTGATTCAAATGACATATTCTTCAGATGACCAAAAAGTCAAGTCACAGGGAGGCACTGATAAAATGAGATGGATAAATGCTCAAGTAATAAACTTACAACCTTCAAATGTTAGCATCATCTGTAAAACTGAGAAATATGAGTACAGTTACTAGACAGCCAGGTCTTTGGGTTGCCATTCTGTGGGGGTGCCTTACCTAAGCCCATCTGGCAGGAGACAGGGAGAATTCAGATTCCTGGAAGCCTCTAGAGGGAGACTACAGGGTGACTATCAATAGAAATAGAGACCAGGTAAACACCTTTTATGATATGTGAAATTCAAAGCAAAATAAGTCAAATTGCTATTAATTAAACTGATTCTTAATTTGTAAACCATGTCACATATACATTTATGCTCTTAAAAATTCACTGAGGATCATCACAGAAAGCTCTTGTGTTTGGCCGTTGTGTCTATTGATATTCATGATATTAGACCTTAAAACTGAGAAATTTAAAAATATTTATTAACTTATTTAAAATAAATAAAACTTACTAAAAATAAAAAAAGTTAGCATAAGTAACTTTTAGGAAAATAACTATTTTCCAAAACAAAAAAAATTACTGCAAAAAGTGGCATTACTTTATGATTTTGAAAATCTCTTTAATATCTGGCTTTATAGAAGGCGTGGATTCTCATATCTGCTTCTTTGCGCAATCTGTTGTGGGGTCTTAGGTAATATAACCTCTGCAAACACCAACATGGAGAGGAAAGAATGAGAGTCAAAAAGTACTTATATTTGTTTGAAAATAGCTTTGAGTTTGTGGACCCCCTAAAAGGATCTCGAGGACCCCCAATGGTTCCTAGACCACACTTTGAGAATGACTGACTTAGAGACAGCACAGTTACAAGAGAAAACAAGTACAGTAGTAACAAAAACCTATAAACCACTAGTTTAAGAAATAGTGTTGCATTGACTTTATGGTACAAATAACACAAGTTTAATTTCTGAGATTCCTAGTAGAAGTTTCAGAAGGAGCCTGTGCATTCTATTTCTTTTGGTTGACTATGAAACCAATGAACTTCCAGCAGAAAGGCCCACTGGCATGCCATCAGATGCTTAGGAAATCATTAGGTTTTATACTTGAGCGAATTTCATTATGACTTTAGGAATGTAAGATTTTGATAACATTTTAAAATAATACCTTTTCTTCCTTACGGGCTTAGAGACTAGTGCCTCATTTAGTGGGATGGAAAGCATGTGATATTTGAGTACAGGCATATCATAGTTGGGCAACTTTAGGCAGACTATTTAGCCTCTCTGAACCTCAGTTTCTTCATCTGTAATATGGGGGTAATGATGACACCCGACCTGTGAGGGTTCAATTTACGTCACCGAAGGCCTTAGTCTGATGCCTGGCATCCAGGAGGACACAAGGCCGAATTCTTGATCCAGGCTTCAGCTGGGGTTGAATGGGGCCTTTGCAGTCATCATGACACACGTCAAGCTTCTGCTTACACACACCCACCAGCAGGAAAGCTCTATTCTCCAGGCAGCACCTTCCATTTCAGAGAGGTCTAATTATTATAAAATTAAGGGAGCTAAAATCAACCTGCCTCATTTCACGCTGGTCCCCTGCTCTTCCTCTAAGCATAGTCAAATGTTCTTTCTCCCGATGGCTCTTCAAACATCTGAAAACTTCTGTCTTTCTCAGTCTTCTTTTCTCCAGACTGAACATCATCACATCCTTCTTGGCGTTTCGAGCCCTGCCCTACTGCTCATTTTCCTTCGGACACAAAGAGAATCTAGTTCTGGGTATCATAGGACCAGGTCAGGTCCAAACCACAAAACGGATACACTTTTCCTCTCCATTCCCACTTTTTGGTGTGTTCGTGTGTTAGTTTACCAGGCCTCGCTGTATGTGACATCCTCATGTTCTACCATTTCAATGCTTTTTCATTTGCTTGCTACCTGACCCACCCATGACATCAGTCATTGTATGTGCCCATTGCCAGCTGAGCAAACAGCCTTGGACAGAAGGCAATGCTCTGTCAGCTCTCTACAGTTCTGTATTTCTCCATGTCTTTAGTATTACATTAGATGCCGCGACATTGACTGCTAGGTTTAGTCTGATGAGTAAGTTAGAACTGCATCAGCTTAGGAAGTGTCTGTGCTCATCTGAAAAGTTGGTGAGTCACTGCCTTCTCTCTGGTAAGCTAACGTGAATGTTCGCTTAGCGCAGTTTTGGAGCAAGCTGTGGCCTTTGCCCTAGATTGCAGTCAGCCTACCGACACTTTCCCTGTTGCTGCCTTTCCACAATCGTTAGACGTTTCAGTGTCCCAGAGGTCAGGACACTCAGAGTTATTAGTCACCGCTGGCACATTTCCATTTCGGACCCAGAGAGCTACAGGAACTTCCGCTTTGAGTTCTCCAAAGCATTTTGAAACTGTGAACTAAGGAAAACACACAGATAGTTTCAGGTGAAACATCTTTTTCTCCAGTTCTAGAAAAAAAAAAAAAAAATCCCTGGAGTTTCACAGGTGACTTCACACGCCTTTTTACTTTTCCAAGTGGAACTCAGAATGAAACTCTTTGTAGCCCTTCTGGGGGATTGCTTTTCTTTCCACTTTTGGGTGTCTTTCATGGACTGTTTGGGAAAACACATCACATCATAGAGCCCTAGTTGGGGTTTTTACGAAGCGTCATGAGCATGCGTTCTTTTCTGAGTTTGTTGCCAGCTCTGCATGGGCAGGAAGCAGTGTGCCTGAGCTCCCAGAATGAGCACCAGAATTTAATGACCCTGGCTGGCGCAAGCCTGCTCTTACCAGCCTCTTCTGTATTCCTTCTGTGGAAAGGATTCCCGACTGCCGCTTCCTGCTTGTGGAAGTGGGGATGCCTACAGAATACTCCTCCTTTATTCAGGCATGTGGCTCAAGAAGCAGTAAGCCTCCATGTGGTCGGGCTCTGGGACTGGCAGGAGAGCTTGGTCCTCTGAAAAAGACCTGGAGGCTGTTGGAGAAGTCCACAGGCTTGTAATGATTAGTGACTTGGGAGGGACAGCAGGAATGATGACAGCCGGATGCCATGCCTTGAGCAGCCCTGCCTGATATTCCCCCAGACCTCAAATGGGACCCAGCCTCCATCATAAACAAGGAGGCACTTTGTCACGTGTGTCAGCCTGGAGACCCAGCCTGGTGATGTAGGAGCTCATGCCATTGTAGGTGCCTAGGGTGGAGGCTGGGATACCTGGTCTGGAGTAAGGACTTACCCTCAGAAAGTACTGAAATGTCCCTTCTGCTTCAGGCTTTAAAAACATATGTATTGTTATAGGGGTCCTAAATGGCTCAGTCGGTTAAGTGTCTGACTCTTGATTTCAGCTCAGGTCATGATCTCACCGTCACTGATATCAGGTTATGATCTCACGGTGTCATGACTGAGCTCAGCACTGGGCGTGGAGTCTGCTTGAGATTCTCTCTCTCCCTCTCCCTCTGCCCCTCCCCAACTTGCATGCACACACCCGCACTATCTCTCTCTCTCTTTTTTTTTAAATTTTTTAACGTTTATTTATTTTTGAGAGACAGAGCACGAGCAGGGGAGGGACAGAGAGAGAGGGAGACACAGAATCTGAAGCAGGCTCCAGGCTCCGAGCTGTCAGCACAGAACCCCACTCGGGGCTTGAACCCACGAACTGTGAGATCATGACCTGAGCCGAAGTCAGCTGCTTAACTGACTGAGCCACTCAGGCACCCCCATCTCTCTCTCAAAAAAAGTAAAAAAAAAATATGTATTGTTTCTCTTACTACAAAAGCCATGTATATTTGTACTAAAATTTATTGTGAAAAGTACTGGAAAGCAAACAGAAGACAAATGTTATCCCAGTTCAGACAATTACTACTACTAGTTTGATAGCTCTTTCTAGATACAATATATATGTATATATATACATATATATTCACTATTTCATTTATCAAAAAATACTTGCAGAGTATAGAATAGTGAGGGAAACATGGCCCCTGCCCTCAAGAAGCGAAGGGATTGATGGGGGAATCAGGTGATAAGTAGATGAGCAATACATAATTACAAAATGTTGAGCTCTGTGAAGGAACATGGTGCTTTGGCAGAGAAGAACCGCCTACCTGCTCAGGGTATCACTGGGAGGGACACTGCGCAGGAGCAAGAACTAGAAGGATTAGGCCAGAAGGAGAAGGAGCCTCAGGAAGGGAGACTGACACATGGAGACATAGTGCATTCTGGGAACCGGAAGAAAGTCAGTGTGGCTCAAGGTTCTCGGGCAAGAGAGAAGAAACTGAGGAAAATGAAGATGGAGTGGTGGGGAGAAGTTGGATAACATGTCAAATGATAACATATTTTTAGTGTCGTATTCTGTATATTCAGTTAATCAGACATGCATATTTACATATATATTGTGTTAATGGGATTATACCATATACAGGGCCAGGCCACATCACTTTTTGAGACCTCTATCATATTAAGAAATAAAATATGACTTTTAGCACCCATATTGTGGTCTCCGAATATTTTTTCCCACTAAAAAGCATAACAGCCCTTGAGGAAATGAGTGAATCCAAGTCTGGAATAGGAAATCCACAAGATGAATCTGAGACATCTTTTCTGACAGAAGGAAGCCATCAAAACCACTGAAACTAGGCAGATTGTGGTGATCATTTTACAATATATTCAAATATCAAATCGTTATATTGTACACCTGAAACTAACATGAGGTTATACGTCAATTATTTCTCAATTAAAGAAACACACACATAATAGCCATGTCACAATGACTTTGAAAACAGCTTGAGGAGGTTCCCTGTGGTCAAATACCAAACAATTTGAGCATCGGTGAGAATAACAATAGCAGTACATTGACACATGCAACTCTATTCCCATTTATGAGTTCCTAGTGATACTAAACACTTTTTTGTTAATTACCTTTGGAGGATTCTAGGTGCTGTGGTTAACCAGATATTGATGGAGGGAAGCTTCTCTTTGCAAAAGTCTTCCAGAAGGGATGACAGAATTAGAATCTCCTCATTTTGCAGCCTTAGTGAATTAATGTATCTTAGCAATGACCGTCAATGCGATTAACCTCACAAAAGAGAGACCACTGGACGTTATGTTGCTCCTAATAGAAGAACTTACGAAGTAGTCTTGTTAAAAGAGTGACCTCGAATATACTTGATAATGTGTGTTTTTAATACATTTAAAAAATTTTTATTAAAAATTATTTTTAATGTTTATTTATTGGGGGGGAGGGGCAGAGACAACTAATTGAAGTACCTGTTTATGGGAAACACGGGGCACACAGGAGCATGTTAAACAACACCATGGGCAAGCAGTACGTGAAATCTTGTTGGTTTCTCTATGTATTCCATTGTACGGGTGTTCTTCCATGTGTCTAATTTGAAGGAAATTCGGTTGTTTCCAGTTTTTCGCTAGGATAAATAATTCTGTTTTAAGCATTTCGTGTACGTGTTTCGATGTCAATATAAATGTTCATTTCCCTTGGGGAAATAAGTCGGAGCGCGGATTGCTGGGCCAAATGGCGTATGTTTAATTTTATTAGAAACGCCAAAACATCATAACAGCCATGCAATAAAACGGGACTTTCCTCAGGGTGGTTGTGAGGATTAAGTGAGTTAATATGTACAAAGTGCTTATAACAGTGCCTGGCACTCAATAAATGTTAGCAATTATCATTACCATCATTACCGATATTACTAGGCTGGAGCACAACCTCTTTACACACAAGGAAGGCAGCCCAGGAATCAGTAATATTCACACGCACTGGCCTGCTGCTGGTGGTGCCCAGGACGACGCTGCTTCTGCCAGTGGTCCAGAAGGTACTGGGCTGTGGGACCAGCCCCTGCCAGCAAAGATCCCGTGTGGTTGCAGTAGAGTGTTTTAGCCGACATGGCTCTCTGAGCTGCTCAGATTTTGCTGGTTTTTGTTTCTAGGAGGAGAAGAGAAGGAAGGAAAAGATAATTTTGTGGTAACCCTGTGGACACTAGGAATCACTGAATTTGAATATTAAAAGAGATTTTTATTACCTAGTGCACATATTAAACTGCATATTAATTATATTCCATTCTGTGTGTTTTTAATACATTTAAAAAATTTTTTAAAAAATATTTTTAATGTTTATTTATTTTTGAGGGGACAGGGAGGGACAGAGAGAGGAGACACAGAATCTGAAGCAGGCTCCAGGCCCTTAGCTGTCAACACAGAGCCCAACGTGGGGCTCGAACTCATGGAGCAAGAGATCATGACCTGAGCTGAAGTCAGACGTTCAACCGACAAAGACATCCAGGTGCACCAATATATTTTTAAAGATAGACTTTGTTCCTTACTTTTTAAAGTTTATTTATTTATTTTGAGTAGCGCCTGGGTGGCTCAGTCAGTTAAGTGTCTGACTTTCAGCTTAGGTCATGATCTCGTGGGTTGTGAGTTCGAGCTCCGTGTCAGGCTCTGTGCTGACAGCTCAGAGCCTGGAGCCTGCTTTGGATTCTGTGTCTCCCTCTCTTTCTGTTCCTCCCCTGCTCATGCTCTGTCTCTCTCTCTCTCATAAATAAATAAACATTTAAAAAATTAAAAAAATTTTTTTAAATTATTTTGTGAGAGAGAAATAAAATGTGGATGGGGGAGGGGCAGAAAGAGAGGGAGAGAGAGTACCCCAAGCAGGCTCCCCGATGTCAGTGCAGAGCCAGATGTGGGGCTTCATTTCACAATAGTGAGATCATGGCCTGAGCTAAAACCAAGAGTCCGACGCTTAACCAACCAAGCACCTCTAGATTTTATTCTTTAGAACAGTCTTAGATTTACGGAAAAATTGAGAAGGTAGTACAGAGAGTTCCCATACACCCTGTACCAAATCGTCCCTATTATGAACATCTTACATTAATATGATACATTTGTTATCATGAATGAATGAATGTTGACACATTATTATTTATTAAAGGTTGTACTTTATTCATATTTTCTTAGTTTTTACCAGATGTGTCTTTTGTTTCAAGGTCCCACCCAAGATACTACATTATGTTTATTTGTCATGTCTTGTTAAGCTCCTCTTGGCTATGACAGTCCCAGACTTTCCTTGTTTTTGATGACGTTGACAATTTTGAGGAGTACCTGTGGTCAGTTTCCTTGTAGAATATTCCTCTGTTGGGATTTGTCTGATATTTTTTTTCTCATGGCTGCACTGGGACTATGGGGCAGCGGGGGAGAAAACCATGTAAGTGAATACCATCCTCATCACATCGTATCAGGGGCACATGCTATCAACGTAACTGATCAAATGTTGGCGATCATTTCCATCACATGGCTGAAGTAGCATTAGTCAGGTTTCTCTCCTGTAAAGTTGCTCTCCTCTCCTCATGGTCCCCTTTGGAAGGAAGCCACTCTGCAGAATGCACACTTCAGGAGGGGGGAGTCATGTTTCACCTCTTGGAATATTGAGTATTTACATAAACTATTTGGATTTCTTCAGTGTAGATTTGCTGCTTCTTACCCAATTGTTTGTTTATGCCATTGCATTTGTTTAAGTTTTATTTGTACTTATTTTGAGAGAAGCATGAGCAGGAGAGCGGGAGAGGGAGAGAGAGAGAGAGAGAGGGAGAATCTCCAGCAGGCTCCTCACAGTCAGTGCAGAGCCTGACATGGGCTCGAACTCATGAACCCCGAGATCATAACCTGAACTGAAGTCAGACACTCAACTGACTGAGCCACTCAGGCGTCCCTGTTTATTCCATCATTTATAGCAGTATTGACTTGTGTTATTTATACATTCTGTGTTAATCTTTTAAAAGTTTATGTATTTCTAAACCTAGGCATTTAGGTTGTTCTTTTTGTTGTATTAGAAAGAATATTATAATGAACAGTGTGTTTAGTTTTTGCTGAAAGCCTTTGGTTATCTATTTAGTATATACCTCTAAAAATAGAATGTTGGAGCAGAAAATATGAACATTTTAATGTTTTTTTTGGTTTGTTTTGTTTGTTCGTTTGTTTGTTTGTTTTTTGCTGTGCACTGCCAAGCTGTTTGCTAGGTACACTAAACTTTGCCTTTTTCTTCTTCTCCTTCTTCCTCTTCTTCTCCTTCTTCTTCTTCTTCTTCTTCTTCTTCTTCTTCTTCTTCTTCTTCTTCTTCTTCTTCTTCTTTTAAAATAATTTATTGTCAATTTGGTTTCCATACAACACCCAGTGCTCATCCCAACAAGTGCCCTCCTCTGTGTCTGTCACCCACTCTCCTCCCTCCCACACCCCCCTCATCCCTCAGTTTGTTCTTAGTCTTTCAGAATCTCTTATGTTTTGTCTCCCTCTCTCTCTGTGTCTTTTTTTCTTTCCCCTCTTCCCCTCCCCCATGGTTTTCTTCTAGGTCTCTCAGAATCCACCTATGCATGGAAACATACGATATCTGTCTTTCTCTGACTGACTTATTTCACTTAGCATAAGCGAAATAAGCTTTGTCTTCTATCTGAAGACTGTGGCATTGCCTGTCTCAACACATGTTTGTGAGTATTAAGCCTTAAAACTCATTTAAAGCTTTGTTAAACTGATAGGGAAAATGTCTCACCCATTCCAGCAATGAGTAGTATTAAATTTTAAGAGTATTTGCCAAGATGATAGAAAAAAGAAGTGTGGATATTTCGATTTGTGTTTTATCACCAATTGAGGGTACACGATTTCGCTTCTTTCAAAAAAAGTTTTTAAGTTTATTTATTTTGAGAGAGACAGAGACAGTGTGAGCAGGGGAGGGGCAGAGAGAGAGGTAGAGAGAAAATCTCAAGCAGGCTCTGCACTGTCAGTGTGGGGTTCAAACTCATAAAACTGTGAGATTATGACCTGAGTTGAAACCAGGAGTTGGATGCTTACCTGACAGATCCACCCAGGTGCTCCGTTTTTGCTTCTTTGTAGTTCTCTGGTCTCAGGCTCACTACTGAACCATGGTTTGGCTATTACAGAGCACCCCTCTTCTTCTAGATCTGTAGGGTCTCTCAGATATGAAAAATCATGAAGAAAAAGTGTCGGGTATAATTTTGCCATAAGGAAGAAATGGTAGTTTCACCCCTTCTATGATGACTCCACAGTGTGACTCAGGATAGTCTGGAATGGCACTGACTGGGATCATAGACAAAGGAGGAACTTTTATGATTTTCCTGAAGACCTGAATTGGAAACTCCACTTACGTTCATTCACTCAACAATTTTGTACTTTATCTAGACACTAAGCTGTTCATTCCCTGTACAATGGTGAATATTGCGTCTACCTACCTGGGAAGACCCTATAAACTATTAAGTGTAGTTAATCAGAACTTTTAATAATACACCTAATTTGGGGCACCTGGGTGGTTCAGTCTGTTAAGCCACCAACTCTTGATTTTGGCTCAGGTCATGATCTCATGGTTCCTGAGTTTGAGCCCTGCGTCAGGCTCTGCACTGACAGCATAGAGCCTGCTTGGGATTCACTCTCATGAATTACCCCAGGTGGGACCAGCATAAGACTTAACTCGTTGAGCCCAGCCCATATTGACAACCGGAGAATCTTGGACAATAACTAACTAAATTCTGAGGTATTTTATTGCATAACACTAGATAAATGATACAACCAACACGGCGTCTTGCTGTTGAGAAGATCGCAGTTGATGTCAGTGTGGAAGAAATCAGCAATAGAATCAGAACAAACCTCCCATCCACTCAAAACGTTCAAAGATTCAACAGAGCAGATGCTAATATCCTGTTTGAACACATGGATTTGTTTTTTTTTTTATTTTTTTAATGTTTATTTATTTTTGAGACAGAAAGAGACAGAGCATGAGTGGGGGAGGGGCATAGAGAAAGGGAGACACAGAATCTGAAGCAGGCTCCAGGCTCTGAGCCGTCAGCACAGAGCCCCACACAGGGCTCGAACTCACAGACCGTGAGATCATGACCTGAGCCAAAGTCAGACTCTCAACCGACTGAGCCACCCAGGTGCCCCTGTTTGTTTGTTCTTTTTTTATAAAACTGGATGAGCCTGGACTTTAGTCACTCCAGTGTTGTTTCCAACATTTCTTGTCCTTCTATTTTGTCCCTTCTCTTCTTTTTTGTTTCTCTTTTGGTGACTTCTACTTTTTAGATATTTTAACTCTGCACAACTTCTTCTCTTCACGCGGGGTAATACCAGAATGTTGAAATTTCCTTTCCTTTGTGGACACTCTTGTAGTTCTTCCATATGTATCTCTATTACTTCTTCTTTTTAATTTCTTAAAGATATCCCTTCATTAGGAAAGAAAAACCTTCTCTAGGTTTCTTAATATTTATCTTGATTTCCTCCCAAGAATTAAATAGATAATATTTATAACAATTGTCTGAAATTATAAATATCATTTATATAAATCTCTGTACAGAACCCTGTCTTATGTTTAACAGGAATTGGCAATATGAAAAAAAACATCAGAAGTGCATGATAGGAAAAGTTGCTAACTATAACTTGCTCATTGATTAGCCTTTTTTTTTTCTTTTTGAGACAGAGAGAGAGAAGGAGAGAGCGAGCACAAGTAGGGGAAGGGTAGAGAGAGAGAGAGAGAGAGAGAGAGAGAGAATCTCAAGCAGGCTCCATGCTTTCAGCCCAGAGCCTGACTTGGGGCTCGATCCCATGAACCGTGAAATCATGACCTGAGCCGAAATCAAGAGTCAGACACTGAACCTACTGAGCACCCAGGCACCCCCGATTAGCCTTTAAATATCATTGTAAAAATGTATCCCTCATTGAAGATTCAACTTTTCTTTTTTTTTTTAAATTAATCCTCTACCATGTTTCAGATTTTTGACATCACATTTTACACCTTTTTATTTTATGTATCTTCTAACAAATTATTGAAGTTTTAATTTTATTACTTTTGTCTTTCAAACTTTATACCAGCTTTATAAGTGATTCATCCACTAACTTTACTATATATTTACCTTTTTTCGATGAGATTTTTACTTCTGTATATTTTCTCATCATTTTTTAAAGTTTATTTATTTTGAGAGAGAGAGAAAGAGTGTGTGTGGGAGGGGCAGAGAGAAAGGGAGAGGGAGAATCCCAAGCAGGCTCTGCTCTGTCAGTGCAGAGTCCAATGTGGAGCTTGAACTCATGAACCTTGAGATTATGACCCGAGTGGAAACTAAGAGTCAGATGCCTACCTGACTGAGCCACCCAGGCACCCCTATTTTCTCATCATTAATTATAGCCATTTCTTTTCAGCTTAAAGAAGTCCCTTTAACGTTTTTTTATAAGGACAGTATTGTGATAAAGTTCTTTAGTTTTTGCTTATCCAAAAAATTCTTTATTTCTCCTATTTTGAATGATAATCTTGCTGGGGAGAATGTTCTTGGTTGGAAATTTTTTCGTTTCAGTACTTTGAATGCCATTATGCCACTCCCTCTACCATGAAAATTTTCTGCCAAAAAATCTGCTGATAGCCTTTTGGGGCTTCTTTGTACACACCAAGTTGTTTTCTTGTTGCTTTTAAGATTCTATCTTTAGCTTTTGACATTTTAATTATAACGTGTGTTGGTGAGAATCTCTTTGGGTTCATCTTGTTTGGACTTTTTTGGGCTTCCTGGACCTGCTCGTCTGTTGTCTTGTCCAGATCAAGAAAGTATTCAGCCTTTATTTCTTCAAATAAGTTTTTTGCCCCCTTCTTTCTCTCTTCTTCTTCTGCAGCCCCTGTAACGCAGATATTATTCAGCTTGATGTTGTCCTACAAGTCCCTTAAGATAGCTTACTTAAATTTTTTTTTCTTTCTGCTCTGTTTCGGTGAGTTCCCTTGCTTTGTCTTCCATCTCATTGATTTGTTCTTCTGCTTCATCCATCCTGCTGTTGAAACCCTCTGGTGTATTTTTTAGTTCATTTATTGTATTCTTCAATTCTGTCACGTCTGTTTGGCACTTTCTTATATTTTCTATTGTTTAACTGGAGTTCTTACTGTGTTTTCCTCCATTCTCCTCTCAAGTTCAGTGAGCATTGTTATAACCATTACTTTGAACTCTTTGTCAAGTAGATTACTTACCTTGATTTTGTTAAGGTCTTTTTCTGAGGGTTTGGTCTTAGAAACATATGCCTCTGTACCCTCATTTTGCCTGAGTCTCTGTGTTTGTCTGTATTAAGTGAAACAGCTACCTCTCTGAGTATTAAAGGAGTGGCCTGTATTGAAGATGACCCGTGAGGCCAAGAATTGCAATCCCCTGGCCACCGGGCACTGCAAAGGTGTCCTTTGTGTGGGCTGAACACACCTGCTGCTTGCGGTGGGTCCACAGCTGTGGTGTGTGTGTGGGAATAGGTCGATTGCCTGGCTGTGGTGCAACAGTAGTATGTTGGAGGGGAGGTGCGTGCCTGGCTGGCTGTGATGGGCTGTGGTGTGGGAGAAGTGAGGCACCTGCACTAGCAGGTTAGAGGAAGATTTCCAAAATGATACCTATGAGCCCCAACATTAGCAAGGTAGAGTGAGATCGCAAAAGTGGCGTCTCACAACACTTCCTTTTCTGCAGAGAGTCCTAGCAGGTTCCTGTCTCTCTGGCAATCACTTTAATTCATAAGTGAGCCTTCTTCACAAATGGTCTGGGTGCATTTCAAACTTGGGTCCCAGGGCAGTGTTCTGAGAGTCTGTGCTCCAGCCCTTTCAGGATGGGTTCTCTCTTCCCTACAGTTCTATGGTTCCTCTGGACCTAATCCTCATTGGTTTTACATTTTGGGGGCCCATCTTGGTGGTTCAGGACTCAAGGCTAGGGTGCCTGATGCGGGGCACAAACTCCTTTCTCCTTAGGGAAAAGCTTCATATTTTCAGGATACCTCCAATTGTGGGTCACCGTACATAGGGTGCTATTTTTGCTTCTTTTACTCGTCTCAGTGTGACTCTTTATTCTTTGTTGTGGAGGCACTGTTCATCTAGCTTTCAGGACTTCTTCAGAGGAAAATATTCCATACATGACTGTAGATTTGTAGGGTCTGTGGGAAGAGATAAGGTTAGGATCTTCCTACACTGCCATCCTGAAATGCCTCCCTGATTCTTCTTTTCTATCTGAAACATCTTGTATCTGCTGGCCAGAACTTTAACATCATTGTGGCTCTTCTTTGACACTTATACATTTAATCACTAAATCGTCCATAAGAAAAAGCGTGAGGATTGAAGAATAATATTAATTCAACATGGTAAGTATAATAGTCGACATACATAGGTATTATAGGGATTCATAGGCCTGTGAGTGTGTTTGGAGGTGTGCAATAAGGAAAGGCTTAAAGGAGAAGATATGGGAGTCTGGTTGTAAATTGCAAGTAGGAGTTCTCATGTAAATTACATGAAGCATGTGGGATTTAGAAGGGGTGTTGGAGGTGGGCACATGGACTGAGAGACAGCTACCCAAGCAGCTGCACACAGAGAGCATGCAGTGTGAGGCAGAGAGGAGAAGCGGGATGGCAGAGTGCTTGGCCATTGGCAGAAGGCTCTAGAGCCCCATGTTGAGGAGCAGACTTCATCTTGTAATGCATAGTGAAGTAGTGGAAGATTTCATTAAAGGGTTAATGCTGAAGATCCGATGGTGGATTTGAAAGGGTAAGGCCATCGGAGGATATGCCTAATAGAGAATGAGGAACTAAATAAGGCAGTGCCAGTTTTCTGTTTTTGTTACTGGGCAAAGAACTTGGTTAACCTTTGTTTCAAACTTTGTTCCCGGGTTTCTTCAGCTTACTTAGCTGCACATAATGAACCATCTGTAAGTAAAAACTGAAAAGAGTTGTCATGTCTAAGGGGCAAGGACAAAAGGAAGAGATCAACTAAGAAGAGTTTAGAAGGATAAGCTGGCAGAATTTACAATTAATTGGGTGTGGGAGGTAAAGGAGAAAGAGTTAAGGGTGACTTCTGGGCATCTGGTTTGGTGAGAGAGTGGTTGGTGGAGCCCTGATGGTGGGGCTCAGGAAGAGACACAGGGAACCACCAGCAGCAGAAGGGACCTCCACACCAGAGTAGAACCATTAGTCCTTGACTAGGTTTGCTGGACAGATGACTGGTTAAATGAAAAAATAAAATTTAATGTTTATTCATTTTTGAGAGACAGAGAGAGACCGAGCATGCATCGGGGAGGAATAGAGAGAGAGGGAAACACAGAATCTGAAACAGGCTCCAGGCTCTGAGCTGTCAGCACAGAGCCCCACACAGGGCTCGAACTCACAAACTGTGAGATCATGACCTGAGTTGAAGTTGGACGCTTAACTGACTGAACCACCCAGGTGCTCCTATGAGTCGTTAAATTAATCTAATGGGAACTTTCCTTCTTTGCTCTATCCTCTTAATCCTTTGTGCCAGGTGAGGATTTGGGCCAGAGGATGAGTTAGAGAATGAAGCCTTGCTAGGTACAACAGCAATGTGACACAGTTGATGGCAAATTTGTGGATTGGGAGCAAGGGATAGATACACAGCCCAGAGTAAATTTCCCAGAAGCTGTTATCACACTGCGGGGCGATCTAAGCCTCACTTCCTGATCATCATAGCCAAGACAGGCTTTTCTAATTTTTTTCAAGGTTATGATATCTCTCATGTCCCCTGTTGGCAGTGGTCATTGGCACTGTGCAACAGATAGCTGGCCGAATGATGCCTCTTCACAGACTGCGGCCTCTTTTAATGTGGACAGTTCTTCATGTAAATACTAGTCAGGAAAGAGTTTTTTTTTGTTTTTTTTTTTTTGTTTTTTTGTTTTTTTCAAGAGAAGCTGTTTTAATTAAACAAAGCGCAGGAAGTTCCTTCCTGAATGGTTAAAACCATGCTGATTATATAAGCAATGGGCTGATTAAAAACGGCCCCTTGGCCAATCTTGCTACATTTACCAGAAATCTTGTTAACATTTTCCCATAAATGATGTGAGAAAATCAAACAATGGAGCATAAAATAGTTAATAGATAGGGAAAAACAAAATAAATATAAAACCTTTTATGCTTCTTCACTTTGAGATAAAGAGAGAAAGTATATTTTTCTATGAAATATAATTTTTGGTAAAAGTCAGTTTCACTGACAGTATTGCACACGTGATAACCTTTCATGCGCAATACAATCTTTCACAAAAGGTAAAATGTTTTAAGTGGACGTTTATAGCACAGATCATTTAGACAATACAGATAAACAAAAGGAGGAGAACGTACAAGGGTCTCACAATGACGCCATTCTGAGAGAACTCAAGTTAAAATAGCTTTTCAGTTTTCTCTCCTTACCTTCAGGCTGAGGAGAACAGTATTGGCCAGAGTGTGTCATGGGCAGAGCACTCTCTGGTTTTGGAAGGAATGTACGGAGGTTTTGGTCAGTGGAGGTCACAGAGGATAAACTCAAATAAAAAATCCAGTCTACTGAATGACCCTCGAAGGAGAGACATGTTGGTGGCTGTGGAGTCATTTGTGCTTCAAGTTGTGAGGAGTGGGGAATGCGGTTTGAAGACGAGTGCTGGGGCCAAGCTGAACCCCTCTATATAAGAGAGAGGAGAGGGTTTTGAGTTTCATTTTGGGGAGAGGCACGATGGTAAGCTGGGGGTGGAGGAGGGGATCAAGAGAGGTGGACACGGCATGAGGGACAGGAAGGTAATAATGACTCTCGGGGCTGCAGGGTCTGGGAAGGACTTCTTATCCTGTTTAACATGGGGGATGTGATGCAGGAAAGCCTCTTTAGGCGTGCTTCAAAAACTGTCAGGATGGTTTTCAGTACTTGCTAATGTCAGGAGTGATAGATTCTTACCCTTTAGCGAAAGAAGTCTTTGCTGCTGGACTGTTCCTTATCCGAGGGCTCCCACTGGCCAGTTTATTACAGGAAGCCCAAGCTAACTAGCAGGAAACATTCACTAATGCACTGACCACATGCAAACTCAGTCAGCGCTAAATCATCTCTATTTCTTCCTCCTAAATTATAGTCTATTATATATTGTGTTTTAAGTAGGCTTTTTCTCTTTATCTAAAATGAAGGGATGCCTTGTGGTATCTCAGTCGGTTGAGCGTCTTTCAGCTCAGGTCATGATCTCAATGTCATGAGATCAAACCACACTGGCGTGGATCCTGCTTAGGATTCTCTCTCTCTCCTACTGTCCCTCCCTCGCTCTTACTCACTTTCAGGGGAAAAAAAAAATGAAGAAGCAGAATTGGTCTCTGGCCATTGTTTTCTTGGTCACCCTGTCTGTGTTGACTGACATGTAAGCTTCCGAACAGCAACGGCCCAAACAAGACCGCATATTACTGCACAGTGAGTTTCAAATCTTACAAAAGAGTTGAGATTTCATGAAAGTGTTGAAATAGCTACTTGAAAACCGCTCAGAACATCTGCAAAGTCATCGACAGATGACGATCTGGCAGAACTCAAGCAGTCCACAACAGAAGGAGAGAAACTCCCCAAGAATGATGCCACGCGCTGGGGCAGGGTGTGATTTTACTATCGAAGGATTAGGGGAGGCCCCGGGGAAGCGGCTGAAGCTGTGTCATGGAGCAAAACATGACCCACTTTATGGGTTCATTGTGAAACTCGGTGCTGCAAAAGATGTCCTTGCTCAGGACTCACTTTGTTCCTTAGGAATTGGTGCATGGATACAGATTTAACCCGCATCCTGTCAAACTTCAGATACACTTGTTTTTGGCTTGCTTCGTGTGGTGTTTCAAGATAAAGCTTGAGCTGAATCTTATGTTTGGACTATTGACCCTAACGATTTTAGTTTATGATAGAAAATCAAAAACATAAACATAGGTAATTCTATAATCAACTCCTATGTATCTGTTACTAGGCTTGACCAATTATTGACTCATGGCCAATTTGTTTTTAAAAAGCTTTTCCTGAATAAATACAAAAATATATATAGAAGAGTGTGTAAGTCATAAAACTTTTCTCAAATTTAAAAATCAATTTGGGGCACCTAGGTGGCTCAGTAGGTTAAACGTCCAACTCTTGTTTTCAGCTCAGGTCATGATCTCGCGGTTTGTGAGTTCAAGCCCCTCATTGGATTCTATCCTGATGGTGTAGAGCTTCCTTGGGATTCTCTCTCTCCCTATCATTCTGCTCCTCTCTGCTCTCTCTCTCTCTCTCTCTCAAAAAATAAATAAGCTAAAAGAATAAAATAAAATAAAAAATAAAATTCAATTTAGTCAGCATAGAGATCAAGAGATACAGTGTCACCAGCTCCCTTGCGGCCACTATTTTTCCCCAAAGTAGTGACCATTCTGACTTTTAACACCATATACCAGGCATGCACAGCTGTCTTCTCCATGCCCACCCCTCCCTCAGCTCTATATCCTATCATTTCATCGGAAAATATTTCAGAATATAAGTCTACAAGATAGAGATTTTAAAAATAACAAAAACGTCATAATCACACTTTAAAAATCAGCTATAGTACCTGGATGTCAGCAAATATTCTGAATGCATACATTTCTCTGTCTTGTAAGTTTAAAATTTTGCAGATTGTTTGAATCATGGTCTAGATAACAAGGTTCCTTAAACTTCTTTTAATCTGTAGGTCACCCCCCCTTTCTGTCTCTGTCTGTCTCTCTGCACTGCCCTCCTCAACACCTCCTCCTCCTACTCCTCTTCCTCCTCCTTCTCCTCCTCTTCCTCCTCCTCCTCCTCCTCTTCCTCCTCCTCCCCCTCCTCCTCCCTCTGCCTCATTGCAAACTTGCCTTTGATGAAGAAACTGGATACTTGTGCTGCAGAACTCCTCAGAGCCTGATTTCCCCCCTGCTTGCTGGGGAGAGGTTATCACGTCTTTTTGTCTCATGTGTATTCTGTGAATTGGTAGTTAGATCCAGAAGCCTGATCAGACTCGGGTTTGATGTCTTGGTAAGAACACTTAACAGGTAGAATGAGACTCTTGTGAGCACATCTACCTGGGTGACTCTTGAGAGCCATGGATAGTCAGCACTTAGATCCATTAAAGTCATTATGGATTTGCAATGTGACAGTGTGTTGTCATTGCTTATTTGTACATTAGACACAATACTTCTAGAAAGAGAAACTTCCCTCATCAACAATTTGGTTACCTCGGGGGACAGTTTATATAAGGACTACAGAATAAAGACTCAATTATTTCCCTTTATTCATAGTTAAATAAAAGTGAGTTGGTTCCTGAGAATCCTCAAAAAAGTGACTACTGAGCATTTTTGCTTTTTAAGTCATCTAGTGATCTCTTGTCATGCTTTACTCCATTTTTACTAGAACTCTTTTTTTTTAGAGAGAGATCGAGAGTGTGCAAGCTGGAGAGAGGGGCAGAGGGAGAGAGAGAGAATCTTTTTTGTTTTTAATTTTTTTAATGTTTATTTATTTATTTATTATTTTTTTTAAAAGCATTTATTTATTTTCGAGAGACACAGCATGAGTGGGGGAAAGGCAGAGAGAGAGGGAGACACAGAATCTGAAGCAGGTTCCAGGCTCTGAGCCGGCAGCACAGAGCCTGATGCGGGGCCCGAACTCACAGACCGTGAGATCATGAGCTGAGCCGAAGATGGCCGCTTAACCGACTGAGCCACCCAGGCGCCCCAAATGTTTATTTATTTTTGAGAGAGAGAGACAGAGCACGAGAGCACAAGTGGGGGAGGGGCAGAAAGAGAGGGAGACACAGAATCCAAAGCAGGTTCCAGGCTCTGAGCTGTCAGCACAGAGCCCAACGTGGGGCTTGAATCACTGACCGCGAGATCATGACCTGAGCTGAAGTCGGACATTTAACTGACTGAGCCACCCAGGCACTCTGAGAGAGAGAGAGAAATAGAGAGAGAGAGAGAGAGAGAGAGAGAGAGAGAGAGAGAGTCTTAAGCAGGCTCCATGCTCAGTGTAAGGTCCAATGTGGGGTTTAATCCAAAAACCCTGGGATCATGACATGAGCCGAGCTCAACCGACTGAGCCACCCAGGTAACCCACCTAAGGCATTTTGATCTCACGTTAAAGTAGATTCACCTCGAATGGACCTTTCTCCTCCAAATTATTGGATAATGCAGCTTCCTGTTCCTGTAATGGAGCATCTGAATGGGGAGACAGCAGTTCCAATTTCTGTGTGAGAACTCATTGCACCTTTCTCTGAAGAGGACAGTAGCAAAATCCATGCGGGAGTCTTTTCGTGTAGGAAAGAGACATCAGAATGTACGTCTTACTAACGCAAATGTTAGGCCCAAAGTACTCCTTGCTTGAGAGGAAGCTTGTTAACTGGATTTGAGTGGCCTGCTGAAAAAGGTTTGGCACAGTGGCTCTGTCACAATACCGCTCAGTATGTGCAAGGGACCACAGAACTGACGAAGTCCAATGTTGCTACCATCTATGTAAACTCGATGTCTCTGAAGTAGGAAATTATGTCAGGGTCTAGACAATGCGTAATGGAAAATATACTCAAGTTAGTGAAACTCGATTGGAAGTAAGTCTGGGGAACGGGTAGCAGACCGCCATGCTACAAGCACGGGCCCCAAGTGTGACTCAGGAAAGCTGAGCCCAAAGCGCAAGTCACACACAACATCTAGTGTGATCACCCACCAGCCAAAGCTCAGCGTCCTTCCCGCTTCCGGTTGGCACGGACATTTGATTTAGTAGGCTCTTTTCTTCGCAGAAGTTTCCCCAGGTGGAACTGGCTTGAGAGCTCACGAAGCTGGAGCGCCGTGAACCAGTGTTTCTGGAGTCCCTCGATCTGAAGATTTGAATCCTAGAGGTGGGCTTCACTTGCCTTTCCCGGAAGAAGGAGAGAGAACAAACATGATGAGGGTATGCATGTTCAGTGGAGATTTCGCTGGACTGTACTGAGCACAGACCGTGCGCTTTTATCTTCCTTAACTTACTTATCTCAAAAACACCATGATGACAAAACTCTGATCCCTTTTTGAGGATAAAGAAAATGAAGCTTAGAGAGGCCCAGTAATCGTCTAGATTACGTGCTTGTCAGAATGCGAGCAGGGCCTCTCGTCCCAGTCTGGGGGACTGCTGCGCCAAGGCGGGTCCTGACTCCCCCGCTCACAGCCCCACGGCTGGGCTTTCTGGAGCTCCACGGGACATCTGGGGCCGCCTTGGAGGGCCAGCTCCCCAACGCTGGCAGGATTCCTCCTGACCCGCTGCTGCGCCCAGGCCCAACCCAGCGTGGTGGCTTCTCCTCTGTGTTACCAGACTGGCCTCCTGCTTGCACTCTTGATTCTCTCTAGAGTTTATTTTCAACGCACAGACAGAATGAGTCTTTAGAACGCAGGTCAGATGGTTCCCGTCTTTAGGAGACCCTCCAATGGCCCCAACTCACTCAGCAAAATAAAAACTCCTTAATGCCCGGTGGATCTCATCTTCTAGTGATGTCACCCCCATCCTGCCCCTCTCCCCCAGCCCGCCCCTGCCGCCCTCCCCCACTCCCAGCTCTTCTCTGAGGATGCCACCCTTGGGCCTTGCTCTTCTGCAGGGTCTTTTCATCACAGCGTCTCTGATGGGGACACCTTCCTGCAGGCTGCAGGGGGGCCTTCTCTGACCTCTTATTAAATTGCAGCACCCATTGCCCCACCTCCAGCGTCTTCTATGACCCCTACACAGGTTTTTGTTTTGCCCTAAGCTCTAGTACCTTCTTCCTTATAAATAATTTGCATATTTACTTTGTTGTCTGTCTCCCCGTTACAATTTAAGCTCCCTCAGAGCTGCATACCCAGGGTTCATGGTTGTTTGCTGGCTGTGTGCTTTGGAAAGACGCCTAACCCACAGGCAACCACCTGGGGCTGTGGCGTTTCTTCAGGGCGACTGCGGTCAGGGCCAGATGGCTGCACTATCTCTTCCTACCAGGAGGTGGCGGTGTGCTCACTCAGCAGGAGCCGTCTGCGCTTGGGTTTCCCTGGTTTCACTCTGTTGGCCTGTGGCATGGTACCAGGTGAACCAGGAGATCTATGGTACCCAGTGACCTAGCCCCGGATTGACTGCCCTCTCTCTCTGCTGGGGAGAGAGAATTCTGTCACTCTAGTGCTGAACGATTTGTCAAAAGACCAGACGAAAAGCTACATTCTGGCACTTTTTTTTCCCCTGCGGAAATCAGAACCAATTGGTAACAATGCTTCACTATAGACTATGATACCCGGCTAAGTATACACTGAAATTACCTGCAAGAAATTCTTGGAGGGTATTTTCATTTATTTTAGGCTGTTTCTTCATTGTAATTATTCGAATATCTCCCACTCCCCCCAATTCCCAAACACGTCTTTGTCAATTGACTTCTGAGCTAAAGAAAATAACTTTTTCTCGGGTGCCAGACAATTTTGAGAAATTGGAATTTCCTTTTGGGATTTTAATTTTTCAAGTTTTTTTTTTTTTTTTTTTTTTTTTGAGAGAAAGATTGCTATCAGGGGAGGGGGCTGAGAGGAAGAGAGAGAGAGAGAGAGAGGGAGGATCTTAAGCAGGTTTCATGCTGAGTGTGGAGCCCAACATGGGGCTTGATCCCACCACCCTGGCATCATGACCGCAGCTGAAATCAAGAGTCAGATGTTCAACCGCCTGAGCCACCAGACACCCCTCAAGTTCTACGCTTTAAAAAAGTTGAAAAGTAAGAACACAGTTCACGTGGCTTTTAACAGGAATAAATATTTTGACACTAGGGCATGTTTAATAACTATGCAAAAATATTAAGAATTAAACAGGAGGACAATTCTACAAACATTTATTGGGCAGTTCCTGTGTGTCTGGCACTATGCTAGGTTTTGGGAAATAAATGAATGCTCTCAGGGTACTTAATAAATAAATGACTGCTCTCAGGGTACTTAATACCCAATGAGAGTCAATAACATTTGCATGATGATTAATTATGATACCCAACAGAATAAAATAACTGATAAAAATCAAACGAAGGTGTACATGGAATATTCACTGAGACAGACAATATTCTGAGTCATAGAAACTCTGCACTCAAATTGAGAAAATAGCCTTGGATATGTTACAGCAAACTGATAACTAAATCACAAAAGAAATTTTGTATCACTTAAGAAATCTGGTACACACAATAAAATAAAATAAATTTTGTATGCATACAGTGGCAAAATTAAATCCTGAAAAATTAGGGCCTAAATATGTATGATTTAATAAAGTTTTATTAACACATATTCATCCAAAAAAAATGATAGGGCAAATGATACTAGCAACATTACTGAGGAATGTAAATACAGGAAGATGTAATTTTGATCAGAGAAATCAGGGAAGACTTCATGGAAGAGGTGAGTTTTAAGTCATGCCTTGAAAGACAAGTAGGACTTTAGTAGGCTGAGAAAGGGAGAAAATGATATCCCAAGCAAAGACACTGGCATACCAGAAGCACACAAATGTGATCATGCTATGATTTTGCGTGGTTGGAGCATTTGGCTGTGGGTTCATGTAGACGGTGTGGGTCTGGGAATGTCCAACTCCACCAGGCCTGCCTAATGGCAGAGGCTCAGTAATTGCTTATTAAAGAGGGCAGGCGGGCAGGCAGGAAGAAAGAAAAGAACAAGGAAGGAATGAAGGAAGAAAGAAGGCCCACTTGGGCAAGGCCTGGTATACAGATCTTCAAGGTGGGTGATGAGTACCAGGGAGAAGTAAGTCAGGAAGTGGGTCAGCGGTGGCCCTTTTTCTGCCTCTGTAGTGCTTCCAATTTTTATTGGAACAATAAAAAGAAAGCAAGGAATATTATCTCTCCTTCCCCCACCCCTTGACCATCTGAAGATAGCATTTATTAAAAGAACTACATCTCCGGGTACCTAGGTGGCCCACTCGGTTGAGTTTCCAACTTCAGCTCAGGTCACGATCTCTTGGTTTGTGAGTTCGAGCCCTGCATCAGGCTCACTACTTCAGCGCAGAGCCTACTTCAGATCCTCTGTCCCCCCTCTTTCTCTGCTCCTCCCCTGCTTGTGCTCTCTCTCTCTCAAAAATAAATTAACCTTAAAAAAACATACACTAAAAAACCCCTACAACATCTTGAAAGTAGTTACACCCATAATCTTCCCCTTGAATGATATAAAACATTCAAATTTCTCCATGAGTTCCATTCTTTATCTATCTTACATGCTTGGCTGAATTTATTCATAACTGTTGTATTGTTGGTATAATTTATATATTTTTTAAACTTGCAATACATCTCATTTAACAACAGCTTTATTAATACATAATTCCATTTTATGTGGTTTTAAATGTACACTTTAAATGGTTTTTCGTATATTCACAGAGCTGCGCAGCCATCACCACAATCAATTTTACAGTATTTTCATCACTCCAGAAGAAACCCTGTACACATTAGCATTCATTCCCACACTGGTGCCCCCAAGTCTAAGTGACCATGAATCTACTTTCTGTCCTTCTAAATTTGCCTATTCTGGACATTTCATACAAATGGAGTCATACATACATGGTGTGGCCTTTTGTGCCTGGCTTATTTTACTTAGCATAAATTTGTAAACTTCATCCATGATGGAACATGTATCCGTACTTCATTTCTTGTTATTGTTGAATACTATTCCATTGCATGGATATACTACAATTTATTATCCATTCATCAGTCGATGGACATTTGGTTTCATTATGCTTTTTGGCTAATATGAATGATGTCTTTCTGAATATTGGTGCAAACATTTTTATATGAACATGTGTTTTATTTCTCTTGGGTATGCACCTGGTGAGGTGATTGCTGGGCCACACAGTAACTCTATTTAATCTGTTTTCCAAACCCATTGCTCCATTTTTATCCCTACCAGTAGGGTATGAGGGGCCCAGTTTCTCCACATGTTTGCCAACACATGTTACTACTTACCTTTTTGAGACTAGTCATCCCAGTGGTGTGCAGTGATACTTCACTGCAGTTTTGATTTGTATGTATCTGATGGCTACTGATATCGAGTCTCTTTTTGTATTATTGGCCATTTGTGTGTCTTCTTTGAAGAAATGTCTGTTTGGAGACTTTGTTCATTTTTAAAAAATATTTTTTACGTGTATTTAGTTTTGAAAGACAGAGAGAGGCAGAATGCGAGCAGCAGAGGGGCAGAGAGAGGGAGACACAGAATCCAAAGCAGGCTCCGGGATCTGAGCTGTCAGCACAGAGCTGGATGCAGGCTCAAACCCACGGACCATGAGATCATGACCTGAGCCAAAGTCAGACACTTAACCAAGTGATTCACCCAGGCGCCCCAATGTTCATTTTTTATTAGAGTTATCGCTTTTTGTAATTGAGCTCTAGGAGTTCTTGATGTGCTCTGGATACAAGTTCCCTTAGCGGATGTAGGATTTGCAAATATTTTCCCCCATTCTCTGGGTTATCCTAGCACTTTCTTGATGGTATCCCTTGAAGCACAAAAGTTTTTAATTTTGATTAAGTCTAATCTATTTTTCTTCTTTGGTGTTGTATCTTTTTTTTTAATTTTTTGAGAAAGAGAGAGAGTGAGAGAGAGCAAGAGTACATGCATGTGTAAGTAAGCACAGGCAAGTGGGGGAGGGGCAAAGGCAGAGTAATGGAGAGAATCTTAAGCAGGCTCCACTGTGGAGCCCAACGCAAACCCATCCTGAGCCTACCCAAGTTCGATGTGAATCCCACATGGGATTTGATCTCATAAACCTCACAATGAGATCATGACCTGAGTTAAAATCACAAGTTGGCCCTCCTCTTTGGTGTTGTTACCTTAGAAATCCTTGTTTGGTAGAAGGTCATGAAGATTTACTGCTATGTTTTCTCTTAAGAGTCTCATAGTTGTAGCTCTTATATCCAGGTCTATGATTCGATTTGAGTTATTTGGGTATGACATAAGGAAGTAGTCTGATTTCATTCTTTTGTTTGAAGCACTCTATTTAAAAGACTGTTTTTTCCCCCATTGAATTGTGTTAGAGCTTTAATCAAAAACCAGTTGACCACAGATGCATGAGCTTATTTCTGGACTTTTAATTCTATCTCATTCTTCTATATATTTGTCCTTATTCCAGTACTGTGTTGTCTTGATTACTGTAATTTTGTGGTAAATTTTGAAATTGGGCAGTATGAGTCTTTCAAGTTTTTTTTTTTTTAATTGTTTTGGCTATTTTGAGTTCCTTTCATTTCCATATTACAATCATTTTGCCAGTTTCTGGAAAAAAGGAGGGGCATCTGGGGATTGCATTGAATGTACACATGAATTTGGTTAGTATTGCCATCTTAACAATATTGTCTCCCAATCCATGAGCATGGAATGTCTTTCCACTTAGGTTGTCTCTAATTTCTTTCAATGGTATTTTGCAGTTTTCAGAGTGTAAGTTTTTTTTTAACTTCTTTTGTTTGATTTATTCCTAAATATTTTATTCTTTGTAATGCTATTGTAAATAGAAATTGTTTTTAGTAGATTTTATATTTTAGAGTACTTTTAGGTTCACAGCAAAATTGAGCAGAAAATAGAGAGAGTTCTAGTATACCTCCACACTCCTCCATATGCACAACCTCCCCCACTAACAACTTTTCACATCAGAATGGTATACTTGTTACAATCTATGAACTTATATTGATGCATCATAATTACCCAAAGTCCAGTTTACATTAGGGCTCACTCTTGTACATTCTATGGGTTTGGGCAGATATATAATGACCTATACTCATCATTATAGTCTCGTGCAGAGTATTTTCACTGCCCCCCAAATCCTCTGTGTTCTGCTTATGCATCCCCCCCAACTCCTTTTCCTGGCAACCAGAGATATTTTTACTGTCTTCATAGTTTTTACTTTCCCAGAATGTCATAGAATTAGGATCATACAGTATGTAGCTTTTACAGATTAGCTTCTTTCACTTAGCAATATACATTTAAGTTTCTTCTATGTCTTTTCAGGGCTTGATAGTTCACTTCTTTTTATTGCTAAATAATATTCTATTATTTGGATATACCACAGTTTATTTATTTATTCAGCAGCTGAAGGACATTTTGATTTCTTCCAAGTTTTGGAAATTATGAATAAAGGTGGTATAAATATCCACTTGAAGGTTTTTGTGTGGACATAAGTTTTCAGCTCCTCTAGATAAATACCAAAAAGTTTAATTGCTGTATTGTATGGTAAGAGTATGTTTCATTTTGTAAGAAATTGCTTAACTGTCTTCCAGTGAAGTGTCTGTACCATTTTGGGCTGTCTTCCAAAGTGTCTGTACTATTTTGCATTCCTACCTGCAATGAATGAGAGTTACTGTTGCTCCATATCCTTGTCAACATCTTGTGTTGTCAGTGTTCTCAATTTTGGCTGTTCTAAGAGGTGTGAGGTAGTGTTTCATTGTTATTATAATTTGCAATTTCCTGATGACATATTGTGTTGGCATCTTTTCATATACTTTATCATATATGTCTTTTGCAGATATTTTCTCTCAGTCTGTGGATTGTCTTTTTATTCTCTCACCAGTGTCTTTCTCAGAGAAGAGGTTTTTAATTTTAATGAGGTCTATCTTATGAATTATTTCTTTCATGGACTGGGCCTTTGTTGTTGTATCTAAAAAGTCATCACCATATCCAAGGCTATCTAGATTTTTCCCTAGTGTTGTAAGTTTGTATTTTACGTTTAGGTCTGTGATCCAATTTGAGTTAGTTTTTGTGAAGGATGTGAGGGTGTGACACAGATCTAGATTCATTTTTTGCATTGAATGTCTGATTGTTTCAGCATCATTTGTTGAAAAGCCTATCCTTGCTCCATTGCATTGCCTTTACTCCTTTGTCAATGAACAGTTGACTATATTTATGTGGGTCTATTTCTGGGTTGTCTCTTCTGTTTCCTTGATCTATTTTTCTATTCTTTCACCAATACTAGATTGTCTTGATTATTGTAGCTTTATAGTAAGCCTTGAAGTTGGGTGGTGACAGTCTTCCAACTTTGTTCTCTTTCAATACTGTGTTGGCTATTCTGAATCTTTTGCCTGTCCATATAAAGGTTAGAATCAGTTCATCACTATCCCCAACATAACTTGTTGAGATTTTGACTGAGATGGCATTGACTCTATAGATCAAGTTGGGAAGAATAGACATCTTGACAATATTGAGTCTTCTTGTTCATGAATATGGAATATCTGTCCATTTATTTAGTTATTCTTTGACATCTTTAATCAGAGTTCTAGTTCTTCTTATAATGATCTTGTATATATTGTCAGATTTATATCTAATTATTTCATTTTTAGGACACGAATGTAAATGGTATAGTTTTTAATTTCAAATTCCATTTGTTCATTGCTGGTATAAAGGAAAACAATTGAGTTCTATATCTTACAACATTGCTATAATTATTTATGAGTTCCAAGAGTTTTTGCTATTGATTCTTTTGGGTTTTCTACATACACCATCATGTCATTTACAAACAAAGACAGTTTTATTTCTTCCTGCCTAACCGGTATACCTTTTATTTCTCTTTTTTATCTTACCTCATTAGCTCAGACTGCCAATATGATGTTGAAAAAGAATAGTGAGAAGGGACATTCTTTCCTTGTTCCCAATGGAGTTACTTTTTTTAAGTTTCATTTTTGGATTGTTCATTGAAAGTGTATAGAAATACAATTGATTTTTGTGTCTTGATCTTGCATCCCAACTATTCCATTTTATAAGTTTTTAAGTTTATTTATTTTGAGAGAGAGAGAGAGAGAGAGAGCAAGAGTGGAGAAGGGGAAGAGAGAGAGGGAGAGAGAGAGAATTCTAAATAGGCTCCATGCTGTCAGTGCAGAGCCCGATGTGGAGCTCAATCCCTTGACCATGAGATAATGACCTGAACAGAAATCAAGAGTTGGATGCTTAACTGACTGAGCTACCCAGGTGCTCCTTTATGTGGTCTTCAGGTTTATCATTTTAACAGTTGTATACAATTCCATTGAATAATATTCTGTAATTTCCTTAATTTTCTCCAATTGCTAGGTTTACATGTTGTTTACAAGTTCTTCATAATTATAAATGTTCCTGCTGGAAATAGTTTTATGCATTCAACTATTGTCTTTGTAATGATTTCTTTAGACTAAATTTACATGTATGGGTCAAAGGGAATGAATATTTTATATGGTTTATATTTTTATTGGAAAATTATCTTTTAATACAGTGTGTAAACCCTAGAGCGAATGCATATATGTACTTATCTAGCACCCCATGATGGTCTTTCTGTTCATGGGGGCTGCACTTGTTTGGCACAAACCTACCTTTGAGCCTTTATCTTCCTCATGCTATCTTCCTGCACAGATGTGGAAATGCCTATTAAGGCATCTAAACTTCCTTCTTTTAATTTAAGATGTGAATATCAGAATACTGTGCATAGTCATACAAGTTCATATGAGTTGCACTACAAAGTTCATACAAGTAGCACAGAATTCAGTAATGTTTCTAAAATCCAAGCTCTGCAAGATTTAATATTATCATTGGCACTGTGACTGCCAGAAGAAAGACACAAGAATCATAGTAGTGGAGGTATCTTCCGTGTAATATAAATACAAAAAGTGTAAGAGAACCACCAAGATTAGTTTCCAAGGGAAGAAACTATGTCCATGTTGCTTCAGTGTGTTGAGTGAACAGAGACCTTTCAAAATGGTGCATGTCATTATAGAGAAGTTGGCCTAGACTTGACCTCGGGCCATCTTGAGAGTGATTTCACAATTTTGCTTACTCAGAAACAAGAAGAACTTACTGATTTCCTTTTAACTGTCAGCCTTACCTAAACACTGTGTGAGGAAGCAAAAGTACATCAGACATGGACTTGATGTCATATCAGACTCTTAAGGAACTTGGATCCATTTGGGAAGATGCATATGCGTATATGAAGAATAATTCAGTTACTCAGAATGGTGTAGTCGGATTTCGACTCTCAGATTTCAGTGGAAGGATGCTCCTGCGACATGAAGGGAACAGAAGCTTCTTCATGGAGAAGAAGCAGCACTGCATGCATGGTGAGAAGCAGAGGCTGCCCTGGGTGCCATTGGACCTGATTCTAGGGCCAGCTGTGCTGGGCGCATGAGTTTTTTAAACCTCTGGGTCTCAATTTCTTAATCTAGAAAAGGAAGGATTGTCTCCCTAAGGTTTGTTCTCGCCCTCAACATTCTATAAAGTAAGACATATTTAAAACTAGCTGCTGGGGGTCACCTGGGTGGCTCAGTCAGTTAAGCATCTGACTCTTGATTTCGGCTCTGTTCATGATCTCAGATTGTGAGTTCCAGCCCTGCATCAGGCTCTGTGTTGACAATGCAGAGCCTGCTTGGAATTCTCTCTTTCCTTCTCTCTCTGCCCCTTTCTCACACTGTCTCTCTCTCTCTCAAAATAAAGAAAGAAACTTTAACAAAAATTAGCTGCTGTTTATGGAGCACTTTCCTGGTTACAGTACATATATTACTCAACAGAAATAACCAAATGTAGCTCCAGTTATTATTACCCTTTTACCAAGGAGGAAACTAAGTCTCCAGGAAATGAAGGGATAAACTCAGGTCTAGTGAAATCTAAAGCCTGATGCCATGGTTACAAAATCTCCTGAGGAGAGTGAAACATTCAGGGAAGGAGACAGAAGGAAATATCAGAAACTTAGTTTCCTATACAAGGGTAAAAGCCTGCTTTCTCTGGAAGATGTGCATGAATTATTTAAAGGAAGATCATTCATGACCATAGTCTGCCATTATCTGTGGGGGATACATTCCAGGACCCCCAGTGGATGCCTGAAACCAAAGATAATACCAAACCCCACAGATACATGCTTTTATCTATACATATATCCTGTGATAAAGTTTAATTTATGAATTCATCACAGTAAGATATTAACGACCATAACTAATAACAAAATAGAACAATTATAATATATCCTGAAATAAATGTCATGTGAATGTCATCTCCTTCTCTCTCAAAATATCTTATTGTATGATATTTCTTTCTCAACATGAAGCGAGCTAATAAAATGCCCATGTGATGAGATGCAGTGAGGTGAATCATGAAGGCATCGTGAGGCTACCACGGACCTTCTGACCACACCTCAGAAGATGGATCATCTGCTTCTAGAACATGGTTGACCACCAGGAACTGAAACAGTGGAAAGCAAAACCATGAATAAGCAGGGGGGTGGGGTCTACCATATTAATGAACTTCTTCCATCTTCAGAACTGCAGCAAACTGTCTCCCCCAAAGGTTGGAAGCATCTTTCATTCAGAGATGGAATTAAAGTTAAGTATCACTTGACCTCTGCCACTGGATGGCTGGTCTTATGAGAACCTTCCGTCTGTCAGAGAAATGCTCCCAGTTCATTAAAAAACCTCTTTTCTGTATTATGGCCAGGTTGCTATAGGGAGCAGAGCTGCTGAGGCTTGAATCTGGTGGTGGGATTGAGCCCCAGGGTGGTGTGGGGGTGCTGCAGGGTGCTTTCCCGGCTCTGAACTTCCCAGCATGAGACCCATGGTTCATAGGATGCAAGCTCTTTGTCTTGTGTTGGGAGGTAACTGATGTGTTTACCTTAGCCCAACTATGAGATGATCATTTATTTTCAGAAAGTCTATTTTTATCACAGCAATACATGCACTTAATTAAAAAGTCACATAGTTTTTAGGGACTAAAAAACTTAGTCCCTAAGGGACACCTGGGTGGCTCGGTCAGTTAAGCATCTGACGCTTGGATTCAGTTCAGGCGTGGTTTCAAGCCCCGCATTGGGCTCTGTGCTGGCAGTGAGACCTGCTTGGGATTCTCTAGCTCCTTCTCTCTCTCTGTCCCTTTCTAATTTATGCTATCTCTGCCTCTCTCAAAATAAATAAATAAGCTTAAAAAAAAGTCAAATAGTAATGAAAAGTGAGTCCTCTGAATTTATTTTCTGCTCTTCCCTTACTGATTCATACATTTTAGATATTATGTATTGCTTTGACTTCCTATCATGATAGTTGAAGATTTTTTCCTTTTCTATTCCCTTCTACCCCCTACGTATTTATATCACAACTTTTATTTAAATCAACATGCCGATTTTTTTTTTAATTTCAAATAAGTAAATTCTGCTCACTGGTTAGCTGAGTATTCTCCTCTGAGTAGGTCAGGTTAAGTCTTTCAATATCTGTTCATTTTGACCTATGAAAATGGCAATTGCATATGAGTCAAGCTAACCTTTTATGTAATTTTTATTTTTCTTGGAGTTAGTGATTGACTCAATTTTAAAAAGCTAATGTGCTTCTTTGACTCCTTGGTTAAATCTTACTGTACACTCGAGGAGTTCTACAAAATGCTTCTCAAAAACGGTTTCTACCGGGTCAATCCTCTCAAGAGTCAGACCCTGTGCACACATCCTTTCTGGAGGATCCCAAAGCTCTTTGGGAATCTCTCACCTTATTTCCTGGGATGGATTCCTTGTTTCCTGAATGCCACATCTTCTCTTTCTTGGTATAGTCTCTCATCATGGTAAAGCACATACCAGGGTCATGTTTTGGTTCAGGCTGCTGTAACAAAATACCACAGATTGAGTGGTTTAACCAACAAACATTTGTTTCTCCCAGTTCTGGAGGTTGGGAGTCCAAGATCAAGGTGCTGGCAAATTTGGTTTTTGGTGAGGGCTCTCTTCTTGGTTTGCCTATGGCTGCCTTCTTACTGTGTCTTCACACAGGAGGCAGAGGGAGAGAGAGAAAGAGAGGGCACTCTGGCCTTCCTCTTCTTATTACACTAACCCCATTGTGGGGTGTCCACCCTCATGATATCATCTAAACCTAATCACCTCCTGAAGGTCTCACCTCTAAGTACTGAGACATTGGAAGTTAGGACTTCACATACGAATTTTGGGTGTTGGACACCAACATTCAATTCACAATAGCAGCTTCTTCAAAAAGGGAAAATTTTGAGATTTTACATGTCTGAAAACATCTTCACATTTAACTGGTGGTTTTACTGAGTTTAGAATTCTGTTTTGAAAAAAAAATTTTTTTTTCCTCAGAAGTTTGAAGGCATTGCTTGTAATCTAACTTTCAGAGTTTGGCTGTTGAAAAATCTGATGCCATTCAGATTCCTGTTCTGCATATAACTTGTTTTTCTCTCTTTTTTAAAATTTATTTGTTTATTTGTGAGAGAAAGAGAGAGAGAGAGAGAGAGAGAGAGAGAGAGAGAGAGAGAGAGGATCCAAAGCAGGTTCTGCACTGACAGCAGAGAGGCCAGTGCTGGGCTTGAACTCACAATGAGATCATGACCTGAGCTGAAGTTAGACACTTAACCGATTGAGCCACCCAGGCACCCCTCTCTCTGAAACCTTTTAAGATCTTTTCTATGTTCCTTGGGTCCAGTTCTAATATGATTGTTGGTAGCTTGGAAAAAGCGATTACCCTCTTTAAACACATATACGAAGTTCCCAAGTCACACCTTGAAGGAAGACCCAGAGAACTGAGCACGTTAGATAGGTCTGCTATTCTGTCCCGCCTCTTCCTCAGCAGGACTAGGAGACTCATTTATGAAGACTTCCAGGGGAGCACCAGCATTGCTGAGATGCTCAGAGGGAGATGTGGGCCAGAGCTGCTGCTAGGAGATGCTGTCACAGAATTAGAGTCTCCAAAAGCAATAGGGAAAAAGGATATGTGACCAGCAGAGGCCAGCCACAGCACTTAACTGTCAGCAGCAGTGGAGTCTAGTTGCTTTAATGGACAGAAAGTTCAAAAAGGTAGCCAGGGAGTCCTGAATTGCAAAGGTCTCTGGAGACAGCAAGAGAAAAAGGTGTTCCCAGGGGCAAGAGAGATGGGTAGCCAATAAAGGTACTGAATTTATATACATAATATACAACATATAATAAAATATATAATTATATGTAATATATTATATATGAATAAATATAAATGTATACACATTATACATAAATATATAATTTATATAAACACACAGACACGTGATTATCATCATTACTCACCTAATGAAGTTTTGTTTAAGTTGGGAAGAGATAAGATAATTTGATTTTAGCCAGAAAGATTTCAAAACTGCAAGGATTTATTCATCTTTATCTTTTCTTGCAAAGAAAAAAATCTTTGATAAGCATTGGATAATAAATAATAGTATATGCTGTTTGAGCATATGTATGTACAATATTTTATAAATAAATTCTTGTAATATTTGCACTTTTTTTTAAAGTTTTTTTTTTAATGTTTATTTATTTTGAGAGAGAGAAACCTAGCGTAAGCAGGTGAGGGGCAGAGAGAGAAGGAGACCCAGAATGCAGAGCAGGCCCCAGACTCTGAGCTGGCAGCACAGAACCTGATGTGGGGCTAGAACTCATGAACCATGAGATCATGACCTGAGCTGAAGTCAGATGCTTACCGGCTGGGCCACCCTGGTGCCCCTAATATTTGCTTTCTATAGGGGATAGAGAATACATTTAGATGGAGAATAACAAAAAGAACTTCTGTTTTGTCTGTAGTATTGTTATTTCATTTTACTTTTTGTTTTATAAAAAAGCAGATGGAAAGAAGTACCAACAATTTAATGGTAGTCAGTTCTGGATAAGTAGGCATAAGGATGTTTGTTAAATGATTATTTTGACTTTTCTGGTATTTTGTAAATTTCTCAAAATAACAAGTGTAAAGTGTTTAAAAGAAACAAAAGAAATCAAGGCATTAATTCTGGAAAACAAGCGATTGCTCTGTGATTGGTATGAACCATGAGGACAAGCAGGAAAAGTATCTGCTAGGGATTGAATGTTCGTGTCCTACCGAAACTCACATGTTGAAACCTAATCCCCAAGGCGATAGTATTGGAGGTGGGGCCTCTGGGAGGTGATTGAGTTATGAGGTTGAAACCCTCTCGAGTGTGATTAGTGCTCTTATGAAAGAGAACTCGGAGAGCTCCCTTGCCCATTCTGCCACGTGAGGACACAGAGCAGATGGCCATTTATGAGGAAATGACTCTCCTTCCTAATCTGCTGGTGCCTTATTCTTGCAATTCCCACCCACCGTAACTGTGAGACATAAGTTTCTGTTGTTTGTAAAGGACCCAGTTTTATGGTATTCTGTGATAGCAATCTGAAGAGAGGAAAATAGCTTTCTAGGAGGACTGATTTTCTACCAACTCTTTCCATGTACGTGGTACCAGAAGATGTGGAAAAGAGCATCCATGAAGGCCTATGTGTGCATGAGGACAGAATTGTCCTGAGGGGTGGGGGATCATGATATTTGTCTCCCCGGTTTTTCTAGATGGATGGAAATTCATCTCTTTGGGGTTTTTCACATTTCACTTGACAAGCATTAAACACACACACACACACACACACACACACACACACACACACACAAAACTCTGTTATTTACTTTTCTGATATTTGTTTTTTGGTGGGTTTTTTTTTTTATATATTTTCAAGAATTTTACTAAAAGGAGCACAGTGATTCAGGTTAAGTGTACTTATGAAATGAGATTCAAAAGAATTATTAAAATGTTTTCCTTACCCCATCAAGAACACTTTCTGTTGTAAGGTGGAGTTGCCTGGACTTTTTCAAAGGGTACGGATAGTGCTAGGGGATACAGATGACAGTGCAATGTGGGAGGGATGCTGGTGCTATGCCAGCAAACAACACGGGGTCAGGTCGTGGCTCTGTTGTGTGACCTTGGGCATGTCTCTCAGCTTCTGGGTCTAGTTTGCTTATATGTAAAATAGGAGATAACAATATCTTGCACCACAGAGTTACTTTGAAAAATAGCATCAAATGAGATAATACTTGGCAAAGTACTTTGGAAATGACAGAATTACCCCAATGCAATGGGGTAATTGCACTCTGTTGCAACTTGCTTGAGCAGCAATATTCAACCACTTAGAGTTTCAGGGGGAAAAGATCCTCTGTTTAATTTGATTTTCTGATATTTTCAGAAGTTTAGTTAAAAGTCCTTATTGATGTAACCTTTCTTACAGATTTTTCTAAGCTTCTCATGGCCTCTTGCTTGCTTTATCAGTGTCCACCATGCTAAACAACCTTCCTTCTGAAGGTGGTGTCTGCCATTTTTTCCCTCTATAAATTACTAAGTTTTCTTTTAAAATTAAAAAGTAATTTATGTGGAGATACTTTGAGACCATGTCAATACCCTGCTCCTATCAGACCTTTACCCACTAGCTTCAGCATTTAGTATTAATGTATTTCTGATTCCCTCATCCCTTCCACACTTACTGGTTGACACTCTACTGTAAGGAAGAGCATTCCTTTCCCCCCACTAACTTCTTTGTTCATTTATTCATTATTATCCATACTAATGGAGTCTATACAATGGGTTATAAACCATTACTGTCATTCCTTACTCTGATGTTCAAACTGTCCCCACTTTGGCCAGTGGGAGTGTTTTAAGGATACCCAGGATTGTTTTAATCAGGGACAGGAAAACATCACACACAAAAATGACTGTCTTGCAGGAAGACATTTTTTTATATGTACAGATCCCTAGAAACAAGAGACACAGCATGGGGCCACATGGGGAAGCAGCAGTGTCAGTCAGGAGGCAGAGGAAGTGAGGGGAAAATGGGGGGGGCCTTTATTGTAGTTTCCATGGGAGAGAATGGGCAAGCAGAGTAGGCAGGGGTAAGAGTGGCTAGTTTGAATAATTTCAGCAGGCTCTGGGACAAAGAGGCTGTCCCTAGTTGTCTAGTACCAGGTCCTGGGGTGATAAGGGCAGGGGAACAGGGGCCCTAAGTATGAAAGCCTGATAGAGGAAGAGGTTGAAGTGTGGGCTCTGGAATGGTTGGTTTGCATACGAAAAGATGAGTCACTGACTATGTTTAGGAATTAGATAACCCCCAGAGGGACAGTCCCTCCAGGGTCAGCAAGGCCCCAGATGTCAAAGCATTAAAACTAGAAACTAGAAAATGGGGCTATTATAGGGAACCCCAAACTAGATGATACTCCCATCATTCTTTGAGTTTTCCTTACTTCCTGGCACAAAGAGTTTGCACAGGTTTCCTTCTGATGATCCATCTTGTCTAGGAAATCAACTCGGAATCATTTTAATCTTCAAAACCCATAATATATCACATAAACCCACACATCTAAGCCTCCCTAAGGATTTCTCAACTCTGGCTACTGTGCGTTGGGGGTAAAAGAGCTTCTGTTTCTTGGGGACTGTGAGTCTCAGGAACAATCAGGGGCTGGAGAGGAGATCAGGGACAACTTTTGGTAAAGTCAAGTGTGTATCATCCTGTACTTCCTGATGGGGCCTCCTTCACCACGTCCAACCGCAAAACATCTCTGTGAACAAAGTGGCCCCATCCAGCCGGGGCTGAACCTCTTCTCCTCTTGGAAGTTTGGACAAAGTCACACTTTATGACCAGAAATACAGACCTCCATGACAAGACTCTATTAGCAATTTCTAGCTAATTGGCCAAGTAGACTATGTTAGTGGGGAGCCCCCAAAGCAAGAAAGCTGAGTGCTGAGATCTTACATGAAACTGCCAGGTGCCGGGCAAGGCCAATGGTAAAAAAATAAAATTCTACTGAGTACATTTGAAGATATGATTGGCTTTTTAAAGCGATTCAGGAATGGGGCAGCAGCCTGTCTTGCAAGCCAAGAAGCTCTGAGGAGTTGTACAAAATGAAAGGCTTTTATAGGAAGGAGAATGGGGCAAGGGAGTTATTAGCAAAAGAAAGAAAAGATTGTTTCAAGTCACTTTCCTTCAGGGGGTCTCATCATACAGATCAACTCATCTTCTGTCTTCCTTTTGGCAGGGGATGGAGAGGCCATGTAGCAGACCACCTAATCGGTGCCCAATCGGAAAACTGCTGACAGGCTGGTTAAGACTATGACTCCGGGCAAGGTCGAAACTGCAATTTTGTTAAATATTAAGCCCCTGGTGACTTGGCCTATGTGATTCCATTTTGGGCCTGTGGTTTTCTCTTTAGCACCTAAAATCACATCAAAATACCCATGCACAACCTGACTGCTTGTTACTCTACAGGCAGTGCACACACCAAGAGCATTAGCATCTTCTGGGAGCTTGGTGAAAATGCAGAATCTCAACCCCTACCCCACACCTGTGGAATCAGAATCCACATTTTAAGGGGTTACCCGGGTGGCTCAGTTGGTTAAGCATCTGACTTTGGCTGAGGACATGATCTCACAACTTGTGAGTTCAGTCCTGTGTCGGGCTCTGTGCAGACAGTGCAGAGCCTGCTCAGATCCTCTGTCCCCTCCTCTCTCTACCCTTCCCCCACACTTTCTCTCTCTCTCTCTCTCAAAAATAAATATTAAAGGGGCGCATGAGGGGCTCAGTCGGTTGAGCGTCCGACTTCGGCTCAGGTCATGATCTTGCGATTTGTGAGTTCAAGCCCCCCGTCGGGCTCTGTGCTGACAGCTCGGAGCCTGGAACCTGCTGTGGATTCTGTGTCTCCCTCTCTCTCTGCCCCTCCCCTGTTCACACTCTGTCTCTCTCTCTCTCAAAAATAAACATTAAAAAAACTTAAAAATAAATAAATAAATATTAAAAAAAAAAAAGGAGTCCAGTGGCACCTGGGTGGCTCAGTTGGTTAAGTGTCCGACTTTGGCTCAGGTCATGATCTTGCGATTTGTGAGTTCAAGCCCCTTGTTGGGCTCTGTGCTGACAACTTGGAGCCTGGAGCCTCCTTCAGATTCTGTGTCTCCCCCTCTCTCTGCAACTCCCATGCTCACGCTCTGTCTCTATCTCTCAATAATAAATAAAAAAACGTTAAAAAAATTAAAAAAAAGAATCCACATTTTAACGTGATCTCAGATAATACCTAGTTATGTTAAAATTGGAGAAACTCTCTTCTAATAGACCGACCTACGACCTGGTGCTGCAGACGTAAAAGGGGAGCGAATGTTTCTCGAAATACATTTTTACTAAACCAAACAAAATCTTGTTCATGAAGGCCCGTGGGATTAAGATTCATATCATTACTACAGGAGAAAAGCGTATCCTTTCCTGAAATTGCCTCAGTGTTACGTGAATATAAGTGGTTCTGGAAAATATAACTGAGTGTTTACGTATCTTCTGTGTGTGAGTTTTAGTCATAGTGTTGGTATGTTGGTACAGAAATGACTATAGGTTTCCAAGCATTTTTAGGGTTGTTGGGGAGAAAGAATTTCCTCTACCCTGCAAGGTCCTTTTAGCTGGACTAAGAATCAAATTGACATGAGACAGACTAACAGGAGAAAATCAAATTTAATAGCGTATGTATGAGGAATCTACATAAACATGGAAATTCCAAAGACAGTGAGGTGAGGTGATGCTTGTATGAGCTAAGGAGAGGGGTAGGGTCTGAGGATACAAACGGAAAACAGACCGTAAGCAGGAAGGTGAGAAGAGATGTTTGGGAAACAAAGTTTGCCCTATTGTGCTAAGTTTCTTAGGTAAAGAAGAATCCGTGTTAATAGTTCTCTTCCTGGTATAAGCTAGCAGTTGAGGGGGAGGTAAAGAGCTTTTCCTGAATCTGCTGAGTCTTGATTGTTTTTAATTTTATTTGTTTTTGTTTTTGTGTTTTTTTGAGAGTGAGAGAGACAGAATTTGAGCAGGGGAGGGGCAGAGGATCCGAAGTGGGCTCTGCACTGACAGCAGAGTGCCTGATGCGGGGCTAGAACTCATGAACCTTGAGATCATGACCTGAGCTGAAGTCGGAAGGTCAACCAACTGAGCCACCCAGGCGCCCGTATCTTGATTACTTTTAACTCGAAATAATGTTCATGCCACACTCTCCTGGGGCCTCAGAGGGTGACCAGATGGCCCTTCTCTTGGGATGAGCATCGGAGTTTCACTGCTCACACCTCTATGCCTATCAAGGTAGGGATGGCTGTTTAGGTTGAAGCCAAATTGGGGAGCGAGGATTGTGAATGATGCCGTAATATGAAGAGGGACTTAAACTATATATAGTGACAAACTTATTTCTGTGAGGTAGAGCTGGAAACCTGGCGGCGTTCATGCCTGGGACCCCAATGTGCATTAAACATCAGAGCCTGTGATGTCTGCACATCGTGCAGGGGGACTAGGGATCCTGGAAGGTGAGAGGTGGGATGAGGAGCATTTGTTGGAAGTGCGTGTGTGTGTGTGTATGCGTGTGTGTGTTGGGGTGGGAGGAGCTAGTGTCAGTGAGAGAGAGAAATTCAGAATAAAAACTTGTAGACTCAAGAGAATCTTAGAGATCCAATCCCCAAATTTTACAAATTAGGAAACTGAGGCCCACAGATTTGAAACAAAATGTCCACAGGGACACAGTCAGTTACTGGATAGCAGGTCTTCTTACTCGAGGACCCTAGAAAGCTAGTCAAGAGACTGCCCCACTCTTAGCTGTCCCTCTGTATGTTCCTTTTTGTGCTGGTAGAAAAAGTTGGGTAGGTGGTTTTCATGACAAACAGAAAAAAATTACTCTCCAATGTGACACAATAGTTATTTTTCAAATATTCCCTTGTACTAACATGTGAAGTTATAGAGCTCTTAAGACTTTCTTGACATTTCGTGTTTCCTAGTAAGAAAGCTATGGTTTCAGATATCATGTGATGAACATTTAACGGTGGATTTGTTTCAGTTTTAACTCAGTGTTTGGTCCCTACACACCCTCTTCCTCCTACTATGTTTGATATCAGGTATTGAGGGAAGTAGATTTTACTCTGCTAACAAGCAATGGCTGAAACTCACCGTCAATCAGCTAGTAGATTTCTCACATACTTGGCATATTAGGAACCATATAAAGGCTATGTTTGAGTCCTACGTAGATGTGAACAGTCAGGAGAGGAATTTTGGTCAAAGATAAAAAACCCTTTTTCCAAGTGGAATGATAATCTCAGGCACTGACTTTCTGGCTCTTCAGTGAATTGATGAGGAAATACGATAAACAGAAAAGACTCCAGAGCCGTACAGAAAATTAGGGAAAATTCTGCCTGCATCTTAGAAACTCCATTTCCTTTCTTAAGAAAGAGCAGTGTCTTTGGGAAGGTAGGTGGAGGAAATTTTAGCGGAACCCTTTCATCTGAAGGAACAACGACTGAGTGAAACTAGGACATTTATTCATACAACAAATGTTTATTAACACTTACTATGTAACAGGCATGGTCCTACTTAGCGAATGTGAGAGACAAAAATCTCTTCTCTGATGGAACTTGCATTCTAGGGACGCCTTGGCGGCTCAGTTAGTTAAGCTTCTGACTTTGGCTTAGGTCACAATCTCACGGTTCGTGAGTTTGAGCCCCACATCGGGCTCTGTGCTGACAGCTCAGAGCCTAGAGCCTGCTTCAGATTCTGTGTCTTCCTCTCTCTCTCTCTCTCTCTCTCTGCTTCTCTCCTGCTTGTGCTGTCTCTCAGAAATGAACAAATATTAAAACAAAATTAAAAATAAAAAAGAACTTGCGTTCTAGCAGGGGAGAGAGACTAACGAAACAGTGTCCAGAGGAGGGCTCATTGAACAAAATGGGAGGGATTCATGGGAGTGAGCCTGGGCATATCTGGGGGAAGCATGACCCATCCTACTCCTAAGAATTTGCAGGAAGAAAGGTAGGATTGTACCATGGGCTGATTATGTATGATCCCCTCAAATTCAGTGTTAAAATCCTAACCCCCAAGGTGGTGGTACTTAGATGTGGGACCTTTGGGAGGTGACTGGGTCAGGAGGGTGGATACTGGTGTCTTTATGAAGAGACCCCGGAGAGCTCCTTCCCTGGTCCACCAGGTGAGGACACAGAGAGAAGACAGAGTCTGGGAACCAGGGAGACGGTTATCCCCAGACACCGAGTCTGCTTGTGGTCCGATCTCGGAATTCCTAGCCTCCACAATTGTGAGAAATAAATGTTTGTTGTTTACACCACCCAGATTACGGTGCTTTTGTTATACCCCAAACAGACTAAGACAGATTGCACACCTCAGGCCACAGCTCTGCCATGTGTCTGAAGCCCTGAGACGGTGGCAGCTGACGCGGTAGGCTCCTTCACTGTCCCTGGCTCACATCAAGGGAGGAAGCGATCTGCAGAATCAAATCGTCGCAGCCTTTGCTCCAGAGCTTTGTAACAAATTATGCCACTAGAGCAAGACAGCGTGTATTCCCCTCAGGCGGTCTGGCCCTTGGGGGCCCTGGTGAGTGATTAACTATTGGAACCTTATCATTCGTCTTAGCTGAGATCTCTTTTAGCAATCGGGTTACCCAACCCCAGCGTGATTTGTGTGAGTCAGAGAGGCCCTTTGTCCTTCACCACCAATTAAGTCCACCAGCTTTGCAAAACATCTTCAGAATGTTTCAGGCTGTGGAGATGAGATTCCATCTTGCCAAGTGCAAGGTTAGACTCTGCCCCGCCCTCCCAGCCGGAGGCCGCTGCCCTTCCCCTTCGGTGCCATCTGCTTCCCCGTGCTGCTGCTCTCAAAGGAGGCCGTTCTCCCGGCAGCAGGGACGAGGCTTGATTCTGCAAACGTATAGCTTCTGTCACCCCAGAAAAAAGAACCAGGGCCTGGGACGCAGTTTGCCTCACGTCCACGTGACCTATTCTCACCAATGGACTTTCCAGGAAACCTCTGCTTATTTTTCTTTTAGTTTCCCTGTCCTCAGGCAAGTACTGCTTTCATGACTAAGGCCTATTAGCAAGGGTTACTGCTCACCCTAATGAGTCTTTGTGGAACACAAAACAAAACAAAGATTCTTTTTATTCTCCACCCGCCATTCTTCCTCTTCTAGCCGCTTTCCTATTCCCTTGGCTCTGAGTGAGAACTCAGCTGAGAGAGAGGCTTGGAGGGTTCTTCTGGTGATTCACCTGGCGATCATACATGGAAACTTCTGGGTGAACCGGTGTACTTTTGATAGTTCCTGGGAAACTGTGAGCGGCTGGTTCAGACTGGGGCATGGGGTTTGTCACCAGAGTTAAAGGGGAAACAGAAGCTGGAGGGAGGCATGAATTTAGAAGCTAAAAGGATTGTTCAGAGAGTACCAGAACATAGGGTTTTGAAGCAGTTATGATGAGGGAGCATAAGGCAACCCGATACCCTGCACTCCTCCTTCCCCCCCCCAGGTGGGATGTGTGTGACATTCCTCAGGTGCTCCTGGCTGCCCAAGAACAAAGGAAAGGGAAAAACAAATGGTTAAACTGATAGAGATCAAAGTCATAAAGACATGAGTCTCCATCAGTTTACAAGCATCTTAGTGAATTATAAGAAAAAGGCAATCTTATCAATAGCCTGATCTCCAGAAACTTGGAAACTCAGTTTCCTAGAGCCCAGACCCCCCCTCCCCGCCCTTCTTAATGATGGGGGGAACAAAGGCAAAAAGGAAATGGCACATAAAATTAAATTTGTTTATAACTTTCAGCCCATTGGCAAACATTTGAGGCAAATACTTGAGGCGAATACAGAGTATAACCTTTCTCCAGGAACCCCTCCTGTCCTAATGTTAATGCCTTACTAGAGGGAAAATAACCTTAGAGTAACAATAGCAAGGCCCCTGGCATCTTATGAGTTCTCTTTACCTGTATCAAAGTCCTTCTGGAGGCCTCCCCTTTGGCTTTGCCTCTCCCAACTCCATAGTATATAACCACTCACTCTTCACAAACCCAGGGAAGCTCTTTCTGCCCATGGATCCTGTCCCCGTGCTTTAATAAAATCACCTTTTTTTTGCACCAAAGACATCTCAGGAATTCTTTCTGGGTTGTTGGGGCACCTGAGAGGCTCAGTTGGTTAAACATCCTACTTCGGCCCAGGTCACAATTTCACAGTTTGTGAGTTCGAGCCCTGTGTTGGGCTCCGTGCTGACAGCTCAGAGCCTGGGACCTGCTTCAGATTCGGTGTCTCCCTTTCTCTCTGCTCTCCTTCTGCGCTCTCTCTCTCTCTCAAAAATAAACATTAAAAAAAAAAAAAGAATTCTTTCTTGGCTGTCAGCTCCGAGCCCCCACCATTTCAAAACCCCTTAGTTACACAGGTGGGGCGCAGAGCCAGGTGTCCCGGGTCCATGGAAGTGGAAAGGCTACAGGAAGTCAGAGCTGATGGCTTCAAACAACACCTGCTGCTCACACTTGCTTTCTAGGGCCAGGGATGTGAGTGCGGGGGTTTGCCGGATTTAAAGGGTTTGGAGGGTGGGGTGTATGTGGACATACCCGCCGAGATCGTATCGCTCTTCAGTCACATCTGGGTGTTGGTCCTGACGACAGAATATTTGGGCTTGAGTGTTGGCTGAAGAACATCACTGCCACCCTCCCTGGTGGGATCCAACCAAGTGTGTTTAGTTGGTGACTCAAAAGACACCTGGCAGGAATGGTGCAGCCACCAGCACAGAGAGAATTGGGACCAATGTGGTGGATGTGGGGTCCTCCGTGGTGTGGGGAGGCGACTGGGTCCCCAGGGGACATCTGGCAATACCTGGAGATGTTTTTGGCCGTCACAACTTGGGAGGGGTGGGTGCCACTGGCTTTGAATAAGTAGAGATGCCATCAAACATCCTAAAATATGCAGGACAGCCCCATACGACAGGGAATGTTGAGATCCTGCTTAGGTTCTAGAAAATGCAATGCATCTAGAAATGCAAGGAGAGGGGCACCTGGGTGGCTCAGACGGTTGAGCGTCCGACTTCGGCTCAGGTCATGATCTCACGGTCTGTGAGTTCGAGCCCCGCGTCGGGCTCTGTGCTGACAGCTCAGAGCCTGGAGCCTGCTTCCAATTCTGTGTCTCCCTCTCTCTCTGCCCCTCCTCCGCTCATGCTCTGTCTCTCTCTGTCTCAAAAATAAACAAACATTAAAAAAAAATTAAAAAAAAAAAAAAAGAAATGCAAGGAGAGAGCTTGGCTCCTCCAGGGACTAGTTCAAGCTGGAGGGAACTCTATTGCTAGCAGAGGGGAGTAGAAACAACTTCCTCTTCCTCCTGCCTTTCTTCCTTGACTCTCACTCACACTGCTGTTACACTCAACACTTCTGACGCCACACAGGGGTGTTTACCCCCACACCAAGCCATATGAGCTGAGTATCCCACAATTTAAAGCAATCCTGACTCTACCTACCCAGAGACAGGGTCCAATCCCACAGGGGGACGGCTCAGTCCTACAAGACCCTCCCGTCTTCCCCACTTCGGATGCCAGTCACAAACCCACATTGTCTCCTGTGCTTCTGACTGACCGGCTGTTGGTTGGAGGTTCCTCCAACCTTCCTTGGGTTCCAGTAATTTGCTAGAATGGCTCACAGAGCTCAGGAAAAGCAGCTGGCTTACTGTTTACCTGTTTATTGGAACAGGATATGGTGCAGGACACAGATGAACATCAGATGAAGAGGTTGCATAGGAAGAGCTAAGTAGGAAAGGCCGGGGAGCTTCCGTGCCCTGACCAGACAGTGTGCTCCCCATGGTCACCACCCCAGAAGCTCTCCGAACCCCATACTTTGGGGACTTTATGGAGGCTTCATCACATAAGCATGATGGATCATTAGTTTCTTTCCGGCCCCTCTCGCTTTTCTGGAAAATGGGGGATGGGGCTGAAAATCATGGCTTGGTCTATCTGGTGGCCAGCTCCCATCCAGGGGCCCATTGAGAGCCACCTCATTAGAACAAAAGTCACCGCTACCGCCCAGGAAATTACAAGGGATTTAGAAACCCTATGCCGGGAATCGGGGTCAAAGACCAAATAGTAGAACCAAAGATGCTTCTGGTGTTCTTATCACTCAGGAAATTACAAGGGCTTAGGAGCTCTGTGCCAGGAATGGGGGGCGGGGGGAGGGCAATATATATATTTTCTATTATTTCACAAGAGGGTATACATGCCATGTCATAAATATCTCACACAAACCTCACCCCTTTAGGTTACAAGAACCTTGGCTTCAAGAAAACCTGAAATTAAAAGACTTTTATCTATTCTTCCAACCCCAGGTTTCATCTTCAAGGGATCAAAATTTGCCAATAACTTATTATTGCTCAAAAGACAGGTTTCTTAGTGATACATCAACTCATAACTTCTCAGGGTGACTGTGAGTTCTTAGGGAATTTAGGGGCCAACTATCCCATTCACTATGACTGTAATCTAGACCCCCTTCTGCTGCCGTCTAATTTATATACCAGCCTGGAGAGAATAACGCTGTGGGGGTCAGGAGCAAGTTAGCTGCTTCTCTGGCCTGGGATGGCCCGCCTGTATCATGAGACGGCCCTACAGGTGACCTCTAAGCCCCTGAGCTAACTCTGGTTCTATGACCAGCTACTGTTATTGGGGATCCCAGAGGCCTAATGTAACCATTATTTTGGGCTTGGAAAGGGTTGTGCCCCGCTATCTTTCTTTCACTTTAAAAATGGGAAATCCCTGGAGACCGTCAGCACAGAAAGACGTATTTGCATTTTCTTAACTCTAAATGTAACAGCTCCTAACTTTCAGAGGGAGGGGCCTCAGGAAAGCTTGGTCCTGGGAATGAAAAGGGTAGCCAGCCCTCAAGGCAGCCCTTTCTTGTCTTGGCCTCATTCTGAGCCAGGTGATCTATTCTCTGCAGGAGCTCCTACCACCCTTCCATGGCCTCCCTGACTTTCTTCTCAGCTCTCACCTGGGGTAGGAGGAGGCATCAGGTGTAGAGTGGCCAGATGAAACACAAGGTTCTAACTAAATTGGAATTTCAAATAAATAGCACATCATTTTTTCAGTATAAGTATGTCCCGAATGCTCTGCGGTTTAGTATAAGTATGTCCCAAATACTGTGGTTCGACCTAAGTGTGTCCCAAATACTGTGTGGTTTAGTATAAGTATGTCCCCAGGACTGCAGAGTTCATCTGCTAAGTCTGACAGCTCTTGTGGGGAGGGAAATGAAAGGGAGTGAGTGGGGAAGTGAGTACCCCAGCTGGGACTGTCCCGGGCAGCATGGAACTCTGCCCCGGGCCTCCCAGTGGTCTGTCTCTCTCTCCACTACCGGCAGCAAGAGATAGAGGAGTGGCTTCCTTCAGGGCCTGCAGCTGGAGGGAAAGAACGTTTGGGTGAGTGGGGTACTTTAGGGGGTTCCCTTGGGGAATCAGTAGGGAACACAACACATGCAGACCTTCCTCAAAGCAGGCTTCTGCTTAGAATCCAGACCTGACACCATGACTGCAATGAAGGGGGCCCCTCCTAGCAAAGCCCCGTTCCTACACATCCATGCACAGGGGAGGCAGCCCAGGACAGCCCGTGAGGGCTGTTGGCTGGGAACGTCCAGCTTTTACAGCTGCTGTGGCTTTCCAGGTTTGCAGCTGCCTATTGGACCCAATGCCCATTTGGTAATAAATGTAGTACCTTGTTTTAACTCTCCTCTGTCTACCCCCGAATGAATGGACGCTACACCGCCCTTCATACCAAGTTTATTTTTCAAATCTACCTAATGCTGCCCCTGTGACATAATGGATGGCTGGTCTCCATGGCCCTCTGCTTGGAATCACCGGCACGAGCCCCTGCACTGTGGCCTGAGACAGGTACGCTGTGTCGGTGACGCCCAGACCATTACGTTTCAATAGTGCTTCCCCGGTTATTATGATAACCCAGCCATTTCCCCACCGGGAGGAGGGAAGAGAAGGAACCTGATATTTATTGATTAGCTGTAATGGCCAAGCAACATGCATAGTTGTTTACGTATATTTTATTTAAGCCTCGCAACACCTCTGATGGGTGCGTATTCTAATACTCATGTTACAAATGCAGGAAGTACACCTCTGAGAAGCAAGGTAGCTTGCTGACATTCCCATCGCCAGTGAGAGGAGGAGCCTGCATTTGAACCTAGGTCTGTCTCAATTCACAGTTGAGCATTAACAAAAATGTGGTAGCAGTGAAGGGAAAGAGGCAGGAGATTCTGGTCAAATCTGCTGTGGAAACCCGGTGGAAAGGCAGGGGGCCATGTGTCTTGGCATGGCGTAAGAGCCTCCCCCCACTCCGGAGATGTGGAATAGACGAGTTGATTTCATGGGGTTCATGCCAACTCTGTGAATTTAGATCCCTAATATTTTTAGAAAAGATTTTTCAATAATAAACACTTTGGACTGTTAAGCCCACTTTTATTTTTTCTTCCCGAGCCACGTGTGAGTAAGGTTTTAAGTGGGCAAACTGCCAGGAAGAAATTCATCCATATAAACTGCAAGTTTGTCACTTGGATATCTGGCCCTGTGTTTGCCAGATTCCATTACTGCATTTGGGTTGCTGGCTTGCCTCAGTGTTGGCTGTCCTTGGTTGTGAGGTCTGCCTTCTTTTCTTTGGATATTGGTTGCAAGAGCCATTTGGCCTTAGCGCCTTATCACCAAGGTCTGCACTCCAGGCCCCCATGGGGGAGTGGATGGAGGTGGCTCAGGCTGCGTGCTGCTGAGCTGCAGGGCTGAGCTCACGCCCTCTGCACCTGAGCCTCCGGGCGCCCGTCTATGCACATCTGCTGACACACAGGTCCCTCACTGCAGTGAACCCAGTTCACGCAACACCTGCTGAACACCTACTCTGTGTCAGGCCCCACAGTGTTCAGAGCAGCCACAGCCCAGGGACAGAGTTTTCTTGAAACAAACAGGTTTTCTTGAAAGGGATGGATTGAGCAAATATCACTGTTCTTGTTTCGGATAATAGCTCCAAAGTGTTAGGGACTGCTAGGCAGAGCAGAAAAATCAATACGAAGACAGTGTTAAAATCTATCAGAAAACATGAATCAAGTTGCAAACACTGACTTGCTTACACTTTTCAAGAGTATATTCAGGGAATTTTAGAATTTAGAGGGACTTATGAAGTCGCCTAGTACAATAGCATTTATTGTATAAAATGAGGCGTAAATATTGGCATTGTACCCGTGAAGTATTAAAAATGTATCCTGAGTAAGCTATATGGGTTAAGAATTCTAAGTGGCTTTGAATAGGATTTCTGTTAAAGAATTGGTTATATATTATATGCAAGAGTTCCCTGTTTCAGTTTTTCCTTCACATTTTACCTGTTTACTCTTAAGATGTTGTATTTCTATTCTATTACATTCTTTATCTTATCTTGTCTTGTCTTATCTTATCTTATTTTATGACCCTGTATTTTAAAAGTTAATATTTGTTTTTGTAGCTTCAATTCCGCCTTTGTTAGTTTCTGTGGGTCCGCCCCATGAAAGGGGAGAATTTCATCTTTCCTTTCCTTGACTGCCACCTAGAGGCTGACAGGATAATTACATGCATGAGGCTTTCTAAACTGCTCATAGAAGAAAAAGGGGCAGTCAGGAGAGAGGTACTCAATTCACAGTTCCTTGTTTCACTTTCGAAGGAATGCTCATTCATGTCTGTGTCTTCACAAATATTTTGATTCTGAGGTTGAAACATCTAAGTGGTCCTCTTACACTCTCCTTTAGCTTGCCTCACCTTCACGGTGAAAAGTGGCTGGCAGTTTTAATTTTTTTTAAGTTTATTTATTTTGAGCGAATGAAAGAGAGAGAGAGAGAGAGAGAGAGAGAGAGAGAGAGAGAGAGAGAGAGAGAAGAGCAGGAGCAGAGAGAGAGAGAGAGAAAAAATCCCAAGCAGGGACCACCCTGTCGGTGCAGAGCCCGATGAGAGGCTCAAACTCACAAAAGGCGAGATCATGACCTGAGCTGAAACCAAGAGTCTGATGCTTAGCCCACTGAGCTACCCAGGCGCCCCATGGCTGGCAGTTTTAAATATGCCCTCGGTCGGAAGCCCCTGCACAGATACCTTATTGAATTCATTAACTAAAATAAAATAAAGCCATTCAGCTTCTGGAGAAGAAGCGTGGCCCCAGGGGCCCATGCTGTAGTATTTCAGGTGGCTTCAGGGTCTGGCCTCAGCAGGGCTCTCTGTGCAGGACAAGGAAGCTGTCACTGTAGAATCTTAGACATTGACAGCTGGAGGGGACTTTGGAGATTGTCTAGTATGTGATTCTCAGCCTAGAAGACTGGTTTATTGTGGCCAAAATTGCTCTAAAATTGCAATCAATTGGTGGCTGATCTTTCCAAGTCCCCAGGGGAAAAAGAGGAAGCTAATGAATAAGATTTTCTCATTTCCAAATTTGCTCTCCTGTAATTTTCTTAAATCATTGTATCTACTACCCTCTACTACTACTACTACTTCTATAGGTCACAAATGACTCTAAAGTAAGACTCTGGGGACAGATGAACTGGGGTCAACAGCTGTTCCTTCTTCTCTAATGCCAGTGTCTGGGAAAACATATACAGTCAGATAAGTCTAATAAGACTATAGAATTGGGGCATCTGGGGGGCTCAGTTGGTAAAGCATCTGACTCTTGATTTTGGCTCAGGTCATGATCCCAGGGTCGTGGGATCAAGCCCCATGTCCGGGTCTTCACCGACAGTGTGGAGCCTGTTTAAAATTCTCTCTCTCTCCTCCTCTGCCCCTACCCCACTTGCATGCACATGTGTGTGCACTGTGTCTCTCTCTCAAAACAAACAAACAAACAAACAAACTGAGGCCTATATTTTGCTGTTTTTGCTGAAAATCCCCTTTTTTAATTTCTTATGCCAACATTAAATTTTTCTGAGATCAGATCGTTATGCATTGAGTGACATGTTATGTCATCCAACAGCATAAGAATCTGTCAGTTGCTTCAACCTGAAATTGTCAAGAGGCAATGATTAAGCAAGAGTGTTTATTTGGGATCTAAGAATTACAGTTCAGGGTATACCATATTTTGGGAAGCAACCTAAATAGTGTCCGACTAGGAAGCAAAAGCCAGGTGTTTTTTTTTTTTAACTTATTTTAACATTTTTTCATTTTTGAGAGACAGAATGCAAGTAGGGGAGGGGCAGAGAGAGAGGGAGACACAGAATTCAAAGCAGGATCCAGGCTCTGAGCTGTCAGCACAGAGCCCGACATGGGGCTCGAACTCATGAACCGTGAGTTAACCAACTGAGCCACCCAGGCGCCCCAAAAGTCAGGGGTTTTTAAAGCAAAAAGGAAATGCCTGTATCCATTGTTTACAAAGAAGTTTTGATTGGTAGTGGTGGCAGAAGGCTAATCTTGACGGAATATACAGTAAAACTTTGGATTGTGAGTAACTTGTTCTGCGAGTGTTCCCCAAGACAAGAAAACATTTCTGATAGATTTTAACGTGATAAATGAGTGCTGACTTGCAATACAAGTTGTACGTGATGCCGAATGTCACATGGTCACAACTGAGCCAATGGTTCTCTCTCTCTCTCTGTGGATCCTGGGTGATCATCTCCCATGCTCGGATGCTCGGTCTCAGGCCATGGTGTTTGGCAGAAGTTACTGATTTTTCAGAATGTTGGAAGGTGCCCACAACTGGCACTCGTGTATTTTTTGTCACTTCAAAGCACCTATAGACAGTCCTTTGCTCTTCCATACAAGAATAAGCTCAGGAATACTTCATTGTAGGTCAGGCTGCCTGCAAGTATAGACCCTTTCCTCTGCTGGCTTATCACCAGTTACCTTAAATACGGTCTATGACAGGAGTTTATTAATACCGTACTGTAGTCAACATCCGTTAGTGATAATGAAGGTCATCCCATACAATAACCCTCTTCTCTCTTGTCTCCCGCACATCAGCCACAAAGGTTTTCAAACGTCAAGTGCAGGTTATTTTATTTTTCTTTATATTTTGTATTTTCTTTATTATTTTGTATTATATTACAGTATTGTAATCATTTTTATATGAATATTTTGGGGTTGTGGAATGAATCATCTGGGTTTCCATTACTTCGTATAGGGAATTCACTTAGATATACAAGCGCTTTGGATTACAAGCATGTTTCTGGAACGAATTATGCTTGCAAACCAAGGGTTTGCTGTAACTGGTTCCTAAGCTATCACGAAGCAAAGTTGCTTACTGTAGCAGGTTTCAGGGGCTTTGGGCGGAGTCCTTGGAATATTTACTGTTTGGCCCAGTTCATGGCTCCACTGGTGAGGAAGTGCCTAAGGCCCATCTCCTCACCTTAAAGACCTCCTGGATCCATTTTAAAACCTTTGACACAAGTGACCCCATCGCATTTCACCTTCCACAGCCTGAACCGCTTATTTCACAGATAGACTAAGCAGGTAAGACCCAGTCTGAGAACAGATTTCCCCTCTGCTGAGAGCACTGCAAATGGCTACCCTGTTCATTGAGTGCAAGAGCCAGCCCCTTACCCCAGAGTGCTGGTCCGGGTCCTTGGGACACAGATCCCAAGGCTGGATTATAAGAGCAAAGTGTTTGGTAGAGTATCTAATGAGAGAAAATTTGGAAGGAGCATTGGAGGTGGGGAGAGCTATCAGACTATGAAGCCAGTCAGACCCCAGGCAAGGTCCTCCTATCTCGGGGAAGAAAGTTAGGTGGGCAGTCCCCACGCATCCATGTGGCCTCAGGAAGGCCGGGCATGGCCAGGGGAGTTTGTGTTTCCCCGGAAAGTGCCTGCCTCCTAGCCCATCTGCACCCAGTCACTGGCTGGGAGAGGCCTTGGGAGGGGTGGCCTGGATTTCACACTGCAGGTTGCTTGGCCTTGGTCACGTGCCCTTTGTACACAGAAGGTTGTGAGGTTGCTGCAGATGGCTTACAAGGCCCATGTGACCTTGTCCTGTCTCTGACTTTCACTCCTAAGTCATATCTCCTCCCTGTCTAGGCCTCTTCCTCTCCCGTAAGAGGTGTGATGGACCCACACTGCAGACATTTCCTCTGCTTAGATTGCTTTTCTTTGCATACTGGTTTGGCCGGCCTCCCCCGTCACCAACGCTCTCCCTCAGGTCTTCCCAATTCTGCCTTCTCAAGTGAGACCTACCCTGACCCCATGCTTAATATTTCAATTTTGTCTCTCCCACTTGCATTCCTAATGCCGCCCAACCCGTGCTTTCCTTTTCCTATTTCCATTATGGCACTTCTTGCCTTCTAACATGCTGTGTAATCTCCTTGTTTATTCTATTTAATGCTTTGTGTCCCTCCCTGGGAATATTAGCTGTGTGCTGCTTGTATTAATATAATCCAAGTAACTAGAACAGTATCTGGCACATGGAAGACACCATATACATGAGTCTTGAGTGAATGAATGAATGTCATTTTTAATTTGCCCTTTCGATATGTGTGTATATATATATATATATATATATATATATATATATATTTATATGTACTCTGTCAGTCCCCTCTCATTTCTATTTATTGAGCCTCAGCCAGCTTCCACTCACTGCAGGTGGATATTCACTCATCGCTACCATATCCTTCAAGGGGACGTGGTGGCAGCCTCCAAGATGGCGGCCAGTGCTCGCTGCCTCTTGGTGTTTATTCATTTGTAGCCCTTTCCTGCATTCTCTCAGGGTTGGTCTGTGTGGCCAGTAGAATACAGAAGTAATGGCGTATCACATGTGTGGCAACATGGATGGAACTGGAGGGTATTATGCTAAGTGAAAAAGTCAGTCAGAGAAAGACGGATACCATATGTTTCCACGCATAGGTGGATTTTGAGAGACTTAGCAGAAAACCATGTGGGAGGGGAATAGGGGAAAAGAAAAAAGACATAAAGAGGGAGAGAGACAAAACATAAGAGACTCTCAAAGACTAAGAACAAACTGAGGGGTGAGGGGGTGTGGGAGGGAGGAGAGTGCGTGACAGGCAAAGGGGAGGGCACTTGTTGGGATGAGCACTGGGTGTTATATGGAAACCAATTTGCCAATAAATTATTTAAAAAAAAAGAAGTAATGGCGTATCACCTCCCACGTTCTGCCACAAAGAAATTGTGACCTCCACTTGTTGTCTCCTGGATCACTGGAGGAAGCCAGTTGCCATGTCATGGACTCATTCGAGTGGCCTGTGGAGAAGCCCGTGGGGTGGGGAACAGAGGCCTTCCGCCCACACCTGTGGGAGGGAGCCACCTTGGAGGGGTGCTCCAGCCTCCAGAGGAGGCCATGGACGACCGAGCTCCAGCTGATCCCCGCCTGGGGAGAGGACCCAAACCAACACTTCCCACCTACGCCGCTCTTGGATTCCTGACCCTCAGAAAATGTGTGATACTATAAATGTCTATGGCTTTAAAGTGCTGAGATTTGAGTGGTTTGTTAGGCAGCAACAGGTAACGAATGCAGTAGGTATTATTATTTAGTATTCACTAAGTTATAGACATGATGAACCTGAACTCACAGAAACAAACTTGCCTAAGGTCCTGCGGCTACGAGGAGGCAGGGCAGGACTTCATACTCCCCATGTGCCCGAGTCTGCTGGGTGCTGCAAAACACTTCAAGTTGCACTTTATATACGTCCGGGGTGATAGGTCATGGTGGGGGAGGGGGGAGTAACTCATGTTTGTTAATTTAATCAGGAAGATGAGACTCATCTACGCAAACCAGCATTAGGTAACGGGATCTCCAGAACAGTGGAAAAACAAAACCATACACTTGGTTTGACCTGAATCCATATCCTTTGGGTCGGAATGCTCAGCTGCATATCCCTTTAAAATGACGTCAGGCAAAAAGAATTCCAAAGCTGTCTGCCCCAGTGAGCCCATACCTCTACCCATTTGTAATAAAGCCAATAATCGCATTGCTTTCAACTTGGACAGAATTTCCATCCAGGTTTGTTGCTGTGTTTGCTCGCAGTAACCAAGGATTTAAAGTCTCAGTGATGCAATCTTTCCTGTGACCACGCTCATTTTTAAAAACTCCTGTATATGGCAAAACAATTAAGTCATTTTGGTTCGGCTTTTGATTTTGCTTCTCTGACCCCAACAACTTTGAAACATTTGTTCAACTGAGTTAAAAAGAAGGCTCACCTGAATCACCTTTTAATAAAATCGCCACCAACTTCCCTTTGTGGTGTTTTATCTGTATGGTGGGAGTCAAGGTAACATTTAATCTGAAGGACCCCGAGTGCAATTTACCTCCCCCTTCCCCAGTAGTCTGGGCTCAGCTGGAGGCCACTGTACCATGGCAACTTCCATTTTGGTGACATTATTTCTAATAAATGACAGCCCGAGGGTTTATGGGGTGTTTCTGGCCCAGCCAAGTGTAACCAGTCAGAGCTGGGGGCAGGGCTGTTTCCTGTCTCCTCTACGCAGTGGTTTCTGCTTCACCATCAAAGATCACAAGAGTGTTTGATGTCAGTTCTTGGAACAGCAATTGGTTAATTAAAGTCACTGAGTGTTTGAACAAATTGAAGGCGAGTGGCAGGCACATCGTTGGCAGCTCGCTGGTGTCAGAGAGGCAGAAGGCGGCTCCCAGGGGAGAGCAGACACAGGAGGGTTCGGGAATGGAGGAAACAGCAACCATTCATCTTTTCCTTCAAGCCAAACCTCCTGACATTCCCACAGGCAATCTCTCCACCTGAAGGACGTCACTGGTTTGATTTCACCTCTCTCTGTTTCTCCACCACAAGGCAGCCACGTAGAGAGGGGGGAGGAGGAAAGCAAGGGTTCTGAGTGACCTTCGAACTATGCAATTATTATTACTACTCAAGAAAGTTTAATATTGTCCCCAAGCGGATGCGTTAGTGATGTTTGAGATGGAGGAGCACGGTCATCAAATTTTGTCTTTTGGGGAAACTCTCGTTTTAGAGCCCTGGCCATCTATATCAGACTGACCCCTGCATGCTGACAGGTCCGGAACAAGCCAGGAAGAACCAGTGCCCTAGGTACTTGCTAGGTCATGGGCGGGTCTTGGAGTTTGCTCCCTGCTTGTCCATGTCACTCAATTCAGGGCCTTTATTAAGTGTCTGAGGGACTTACAATAGTTCATCTTCTAGACGCAGGGTGTCGGGGACGCTGGAATTGTAGATAAAGATATTCAAGATATCTTTGCATCAAAGCCATAAAGTTACCACTTCTCTTGTTGGAGCACAAAAACAAGCCTGTCAAGTTTTATGACATGAGTTTTATGACATTCATAAATAAGAAAATTGTGGCTTTCTGTTGAGTGCTACAGTATCTTGTGAGGATCGTAGTCAAAACATTCCCTATTAGAATGGGCCTATAAACATGGGCTGGGTCTTAACAGAAGTAATTGGAACATGTTTCCTGCAACTTGCAAGGTGGATGTATAGAATATTTATTTAGTTTTCTGTATGCCTGAATCTCTTTGCATGCATACAAATTCTCTGTCATAATCAGTTAGGAAGGCCAACTATAAATGTTTTATAAGTCAAGTGTTAACTGTGCATTTGGAACAGGACTGTGCCAGAGCCAAATTACCCAGGGTTCGAGTATGGAAATATCATAGAGTTCCAGCTGAAGACTCCACTGCTACATAATAGGTGGATGGGGAGTCTGGGGTGCCAACTATTCATATGAAGAAGAAAGACATAGAACATTTACTCAGTCAACTATGCACTCATGAATGACTATTTTATTTATTTCATTTTTATTTTTTTAATGTTTATTTATTTATTTATTTTGAGAGAGAGAGAGAGAGCATTGTGCTCATGCACGAACCTGCGGGGCAGAGAGAAAGGAGAGAGTCCCAAGAAGATTATATGCTACCAGCATAGAGCCTGATACAGGGCTCAATACAACAAATCGTGAGTTGTGACCTGAGCTGAAATCAAGAGTTGGATGCTCAACTGACTGAACCACCTAGGTGCTCTGTGAATGACTGTTTTTGAATGGACACCTTTGCATTTGATGAAATGCATTCATTAGGTGATATAAGATAGCAACTTTGGCTTCCATTTCAAAGAAAGTTGAATTTAACCTGCATAGTTCTTCCCTGTAGTGCTCAGATAGCTGAAAGGCTGAAATTGGGGGATGGAATTTGTTTAGCGCTAAAAGAGACCTTATATAGTTCACTCCTCCACTCTGTATACTCTTACAGATGAGGAATTTGACGGCGAGAGGGGGCAGCACATTGTCCAGAGCACACAGCTTGTTTGAGACTAAGGGAGACAGGGGTGGGGGAGAGCCCCCATCAATCCTTTTCACTTGTGCTTGTCGTCATCCTGTCTCTCCCTACTGGCCCCTTCCCCTCTATAAATACCATCTAATCTCCTTCTCTCAGTGTAAAAGAAACAAAACTCCAAAGCGAAAAAACAGAGCCCTCCTGCCCCCACACCTGTGGTGCCCCCCCCAGGTGCCGTCTGACCTCTCCTCATTTCATACTCTCAAAGGAGCAGCCTCTGTTGGGCCATCTCAACTGTTACATCGTCCCTAAACACCGGTCGAGGGGCTTCTTTCTGTTCCAAGTCCAGTGGACGTTTATCTGCCTTCTCGGTGGCACTCTTGCTTTGTCTTTTCATGCATTTGGCTTCGCTGGCATTATCCTGTCCTGCTTCTGATCACTTTCCTTCGGACTCTGACACCTCTCTTCCTGCTGGCATGCCCGCATTCCATAGGAGCCTGTCCCTGCTCACACACAGCCCCATTCTCATGCTGGGTCCTGGGCCATGTGTCATGCTCGGGATCAACTAAGAAACAGGTGTGAGGTCTCCCCAGTAAAGCCTACACTCTGGGTGTCACTCCTGAGCTTCAGTCTGAATACCCAACAGCTTGTTGGACAACTCCACCTGGAAGCACTAAAGAAACCTCCAATCTGCTTGTTCAAAGTGGGATTCATGGTCAGAACACGCACCGTGCATCATTTATCATTGATTCTGCAGCACCCAGCCTATAGCAGATGCTCCATTACTGTCTGTTGGCTGACAGAGAATCTTACTCGGAAGCCAGGGGGGGTGGGCAGAAATCTTCGAAGACTGCAGGAGTAGGTAAAAGCTCCAAGGTGATCCCAGGAATGTAGCTTGGAGTGTTTATTAGAAACGGTGCTTCCTGATGTACTCAAAGAAAAAGCCAGGTCTTTGAAGAGGAATGTTTGGCAGTAGATGTTGTTCTCTAGCACCACCTAGTGGATATCATGAGTTAGCCAGCGTACCTTCATCTTTTAATTAAAAATGACAACTAAAGATTTGCACTGTAATAGTACCTGCCAAGCATTGTACATAAATTACCTTATCTAATATCCACAACAAGGTAAGTATTATCCTCCCCATTTTTACAGGTGATCAAACTAAACCTTGGAGATTTTAAAGAACTTGCCTGAGTTCACACCACTGTTTCTAACACTAAGACTGCCATTCTGCTAAAGAGCTTTGCATGTTTTTTCTATTTGTTGTATTCAGCTGCTGTTATTTTAGCTTATCTGTCACAGAACAGGAGGAGTCAATTTATGGGGCTTCTAGACTATGTAAGAGACATTCCAGTAAAAATTAGTTATACCAGCAGCACTAATAACAAAAACAAATCACGTGCTATGTGTAGGCAGTGTTCCAGTTCTTCTATACATCATCTAGTTTAATTATTACCACTAGCCCACAAAGAAATACTCTTAATATCCCTGTTTTAGTTTCCCAAGGACACCATCTGGTAGTGGTGGAGGCTGAATTCAACCGGGTAGTCTGGCTCTGGAGACAGGCTCTTATCTCCTATGAGAACAAACAACACTGGGGAGATGTTCAGAGGATCAAATGTACCTTGACGAAGTTTCTCTCATTTGATTTTCACGACAATCGATTTACACATTTGGTCCACATCTAATCCACCCTCATCAGTGCCTGGTGTGGGACCTTTCCAACAGCAGAATTTCAATTCATTATTGAATGAATGATCTATATTATATGATATTGGATGATGATGGCTTAATATGGCCATCACCCCCAAATGGCTTATTTTCCCCTTACTTTAAAAAAATTTTTTTTAATTCCAGTATAGTTAACATACAGTGTTATATTAGTTTCAGGTGTACAATATAGTGATTCAACACAACCATACATCACCCAGGTCTCATCACAACAAGTGACTCCTTAATCCCCAACTCCTATTTCCCCCATCCTCCCTCCTGTCTAGCCTCTGGTAACCATCCATTAGTTCTCTAGAGTTAAGGTTCTGTTTCTTGGTTTGCCTCTCTCTCTCTCTCTTTTCTCTTTGCTCATTTGTTTTGTTTCTTAAATTCCACATATGACTGAAATTATATGGTATTTGTCTTTCTCTGATATATTTTACTTAGCATTATACTCTGTAGCTCCATCCATGTCATTGCAAATGGAAAGATTTCAATTCCTTTTTTATGGCTGAATTATATATATATGTATATGAATACATATATGAATATATATATATGTACATATATATATATGTACATATATATATATTCCACATCTTCTTTATCCATTCATTAATCAATGAAACCTTAGGTTGCTTCTGTATCTTGGCTATTGTAAATAATTCTGCTATAAACATAGGGGTGCATGCATCTCTTTGAATTGATGTTTTTGTATTATTTAGATAAATACCCAGTAGTGAGATTGCTGGATTGTAGGGTAGTTCTATTTTTAACTTTTTGAGGAAACTCCATACTGTTTTCCACGATGGTTTGCACCAACAGTGCCAGAGGGTTCCTTTTTCTCCATATTCTCGTTTACACCTGTTGTTTTTGTGTTGATGATTTTAGCCATTCTGACAGGTATGAGGGGATGTCTCCTTGTGGTTTTGATTTTCATTTCCCTGATGGTAAGTTAGGCTGAGAATCTTTTGATTTTTCTGCTGGTCATCTGAATGTCTTCTTTGGAAAAATGTCTGTTCATGTCTTTTGCCCATTTTTAAATTGTATTATTTGTTTTTTGGGTGTTGAGTTTTCTAAGTTCTTTATGTATTCTGGATACCAATCCTTTACCAGATACCTCATTTGCAAATATCTTCTCTCATTCTGTTGGTTGCCTTTTAGTTTTGTTGATTGTTTCCTTTGCTGTGCAGAAGCTTTTTATTTTAATGTAGTCCCAATAGTTTATTTTTACTTTAATTTCCCTTGCCTCAGGAGACGTACCTAGAAAAAGTTGCTCCGGCCGATGTCACAGAAGTCACTTCCTGTGTTCTCTTCTAGGATTTTTATGGTTTCAGGTCTCACATTTAGATTTTTTATTAATCCATTTTGAATTTATACTTGTGTAAGCAAGTGGTCTAGTTTCTTTCTTTTGCCCATAGCTCTCCAGTTTTCCCAACACCACTTTTTCCCACTGGATATTTTTTCCTGCTTTGTAAAAGATTAATTGACCATATGATTGTAGGTTTATTTCTGGGTTGATTGTAGGTTTATTTCTGGGTTGTCTATTCTATTGATCTATGTGTCTATTTTTGTGCCAATACAATACTGTTTTGATCACTACAGCTTTGTAATATAACTTGAAGTCCAAAATTGTGATGCCTCCAGCTTCACTTCGCTTTTTCAAGATAGCTTTGGCTATTTGGGATCTTTTGTGATTCCATACAAATTTTAGGATTATTTGTTCCATTTCTGTGAAAAATACTCTTGGTATTTTGATAGGGATTGCATTAAATGTATAGATTTCTTTGGGTAGAATAGGAATTTTAACAATATTAGTTCTTCCAATCCATGAGCATGGAATTTCTTTCCATTTCTTTGCCTTGTCTTGAATTTCTTTCATTAATTATAGTTTTCTGAGTATAGATCTTTCACATCTTTGGCTAGTTTTATTCTTAAATATCTTATTATTTTGGGTACAGTTGTAAATGGGATTATTTTCTTAATTCTCTTATTGCCGCTTCATTATTGGTGTATAGAAATGTGACAGATTTCTGTACGTTGATTTTGTATCCTGCAACCTTACTAAATTCATTTATGAATTCTAGTAGTTTTTGGGTGGAGTCTTTCAGGTTTTCTCTATATAGCATCATGTCATGTGCAAAGAGTGAAAGTTTTACTTCTTTACTGATTTGGATGCCCTTTATTTCTTTTTGTTGTCTGATTGCTGTGTCTAGGACTTCCACTACTATGTTGAATAGAAGTGGTGAGAGTGGACATCCCTGTCTTAGGGGAAACGTTGTCAGTTTTTCCCCATTAAGAGTGATGTTAGCTGTGGGTTTTCCATATATGACCTTTATTATGTTGAGATATGTTCCCTCTAAACTTACTTTGTTGAGGGTTTTTATCATGAATGGATGTTGTACTTTGTCAAATGCTTTTTCTGTATCTATTGAAATGATCATATGTTCTTATCCTTTCTCTTATTGATGCGATGTATCATGTTGATTGATTTGTGAATATTGAACCTTCCTTGCAACCCAGGAATAAATTCCACTTGGTCATTGTGAATGATTTTTATAGTGTATAAACTACAATGTATAATGGATTTGGTTTGCTAGTAATTTCTTGAGGATTTTTGCATCTATGTTCATCAGAGATATTGACCTATAGTTCTCTTTTTTTGTGGTGTCTTTGTCTCATTTTAGTTTTAGGATAATGCTGGCCCCATAAAATGAATTTGGAAGTTTTCCTTTCTCTTATATTTTCTGGAGAAGTTTGAGAAGAATAGGTATTAACTCTTCTTCAAATGTTTGGTAGAATTTGCCTGTGAAGCTATCTGGTCCTGGACTTTTGTTTGTTCAGAGTTTTTTGATTACTGATTCAATTTCTTTGCTGGTAATCAGTCTGTTCAAATTTTATACTTATTCTTATTTCAATTTTGGTAGGTTATATGTTTCTAGGATTGTATCCATTTCTTCTAGGTTGTCCAATTTGTTGGCACATAGCTTTTCATAATATTCTCTTATAATTGTTTGCATTTCTGTGGTGTTGGTTGTTATTTCTCCTTTCTCACTGGTGACTTTATTTAGTTGAGTCCTTTTTCTTTTTTTCTGGAAAAGTCTGGCTAGGGATTTATCAAGTTTATTGATTTTTTTCAAAGAACCAGCTCCTGGTTTCATTGATCTGTTCTATTGTTTTTTTAAGTTACTATATCATTTATTTCTGCTCTAATCCTTATTATTTCCTTCCTTCTGCTGGTTTTATGTTTTGTTTGTCCTTTTTCTAGCTCCTTTATCTGTAAGGTTAGGTTGTTTATTTGGAATTTTTCTTCCTTCTTGATGTAGACCTCTATTGCTATGAACTTCTCTCTTAGACCTGCTTTTGCTGCATTCCAAAGATTTCGAACTGTTGTTTCATTTTCAGTTGTTTCCATGTACTTTTAAAAATTTCTTTGTTTATTTCCTGGTTGTCCCATTAATTGTTTAGTAACATGTTATTTAACCTCCATCTATTTGTTGTCTTTTCAGATCTTTTCTTGTGGTCGACTTCTAGTTTCATAGCATTGTGGGCAGAAAAGATGTATGGTATGATTTTGATCTATTTGAATTTGTTAAGGCTTCTTTTGTGGCCTAATAAGTGATCTATTCTGGAGAATGTTCCATGTGCACTTAAAAAAGAAGGTGTATTCTGCTGTTTAGGAAGGAATGTTTTGAATATATCCGTTAAATACATCTGGTCTGATATGTCATTCAAAGTCATTGTTTCCATGTTTATTTTCTGTTCAGATGATCTGTACATTGATGTGCTTAGGGTGTTAAAGTCCCCTACTATTATTGTATCATTGTCAGTTGGCTTCTATATGTTTGTTATTAATTGCTTTTTGTATGTGGGTGCTTTCACGTCGGGTGCATAAGTATTTACAACAGGTATATCTTCTTCTTGGATTTTCCCCTTTACTATTATTACATAGAGCTTTTCTTTGTCTCATTGCAGTCTTTTTTTGAAATTCTATTTGTCTGATGTAAGTCAGACTTATATTCTGGCTTCCATTGACAGCGATTTGTATGATAAATATTTCTTCATCCATTCACTTTCAATCTGTAGGTGTTTTTAGGTCTAAAATGAGTGTCTTGTAGGCAATATATAGATAGGTTTTGTTTTTGTTTTTTTATCCATTCTGTCACTCTATGTCATTTGATTGGAGAATTTATTTAGTCCATTTACATTCAAAGTAATTATAGATAGATATGTACTTATTGACATTTTATTACTTGTTTTGTGGTTGTTTCTGAAGATTTTCTCTGATTCTTTCTTGTCTTTCACGGTTTAGTGGTTTTCTTTAGTGATATATTGTCTTCCATTCTTTTCTCAAGTTCAATGAGTATTTTATCAATATCTTCATGAATAATTTGTTTTGATTAAGGAATTCTGAATCCAGAAAGTTCTTATTAAAGGGAAAATAAGTGAGGTTGAGGGAAGAGAGCAGCAGAGAAGGAGGACCCAGGCTTACCCCATCCCATGAATACAACTAGATAACTATCAAATCATCTTAAATATCCCAGAAATTTACCTGAAGATGGGCAGAGCAAACTCCACAACTAAAGGTAGAGAAGAGACCACATCAAAGAAGGTAAGAATTCAGAGAGGCAGTTTGGGAGAGAAATGGATCATAGCTATCTTGAGGGGGAGAGAGCAACAGTCGCAAAGAAGAGTGAGAGACAGACTAGCACCAGGGGAGCCCACATGGGGAAGACAAAATCACCGTATCAATTGGCTTGGAAAGCAAAAGGGACCAAATTTCATGAGTTCTTGTAATCACTGGGTCTTAAAGCCTGGAATTTTATAGGTCAGCAGGTTTGGCTTAGGAAGAGCCAGAGACATTGGGGCTATTGTTGGAAAGAAGGCAGGGCAAACAGCCTGTGGACTTAACAGCAATCTGGAAAGAGTGCCTGGGGCACACGGTGGGGAGGTTATTTTCTCTTCTTAGAGTGTGTCCCAGAGAGGCAACATTCATAGAGATACCCACTTCAGGAACGAAGGAACTGTCAAGTACCATTTCCTTCCCCTGCCCCTCAACATAAACACAAGGCCACCTACAGGAACCAGCACAGCACACTTACTACCTAACTTGCTTACATGAAGCTCCTCCCTTGTGTTCTGGTGGAACCACCCTTCTCAGTCTCTCTTGCCTCAGTCCCAGCATGGCAGGACTCCTCCCCCAGAAAACTGGCTGAAATTCCTGCCACCATCATGTCTCCTGACCCAGAAATTCTCCTGTATAGACCATTATCCTCAAGAACAGGAGAAGTAACTGATTTCCCTAGCATACAGAAACAGACACAGAAACTTAGACAAAATGAGAAGACAGAGGAATTTTTTCCAAGTGAAAAAACAGGACAAGGCCACAGTCAGAGATCTAGGTGAAATAGATATTGATAACATGCCTGACAGAGAATTTAAAGTAATGATCATAAAGATATTCATTGGACTTGAGAAGAGAATGGAAGACATGAGTGAGACTCTTAACACAGGGATAAGAAATGACATAGCAGAGATAAAGGATTCAATAAACAAAATGAGAAACATGCTGGATGAAATGAACAGCAGGCTGGAAAAAGCAGAGGAATGAATTAATGACCTGAAAAACAGACTAATAGAAAGTACTCATGCTGAAGAAAAGAGAGAAAAAATAATTATGCAAATGAGAATAGACTTAGGGAACTCAGTGACTCCATCAAATGTAATAACATTTGCATTGTAGGAGTCCCAGAAAAAGAGAGAAAAAGGGGGCATAAAATTTATTTGAAGAAATAATAGCTGAAAACTTCCTTACTCTAGGGAAGGAAATAGGTATCAAGATTCAGCAGGCAGAGAGAGCCCCCGACAAAATCAACAAAAGCAAATTCACACCAAGACATATTATAATTACAATGGCAAATATAGTGATAAAGAAAGCATTTTTAAAGCAGCAAGACAAAATAAGTCACTTACATACAAGGGAAACCCCATATAGCTATCAGGGGATTTTTCAGCAGAAATTTGGAGAAGGTGCTTTTCAGTACCTGGGGATATCCTCAAACCTGCTCATGGTGACCTACTTTTAAAATTTATGTTGAACCTAGATGCAATGCAACATCACTACTTAGCTTCTGTCTCAGCCACTGAACTTAGTTTGGGGAGGCCTATGGGCCCAGTTCTTCTGTTGAATTATTTGGTGTGGATTACTTGGTTCTGATTTGACATCCATGCCACACATACCACAGAGTTAGGATTTTATGCAAATAGGTTGGGCCCCTCTTGAGTGCCCATGGCTACAAACTAGGTAATGCTTCATTAGTGACCTCTGAATAATTCTTTTCTGCCATGCTTACATTTGCTTTTATATTACAGGTACAAGCAAGGCAGTTTCATACAGGGTATCCAGTTTTTCAAAACTCTGTAAGGAAGAAAAACCTAAAAGAGAAAAAGAGTATCTTTGATGGAAGTTTTAGTTTATAATAGGGTCAGTGTGCAAGATCTTAAATGAAGAAACTTCCTCTAGATATCTGGTCAACATGTGATGTGGAGAAACACAACTTTGGGTGTAAGTTTTAATTTTTTGCTCTAAAAAGCTTTAAAAAGCATGTGCTTCGAAAAATCAATGTTTCTATTATCATATTGGCTGACTTGGCATTGTGTTGAGATCTTTTAATGAGCTTAAAATTCAAAGGGGATTTTAGCTTTTCAATACTAAATATTCTTCACCATAAGTATGGGATAAGAGAAGACTGTCACTCTGGATTGAATTGTCTACTTCCCTATACCTCAGTTTCGTCAGTTGAAACCCTAACCCTCAATGTGACTATATCTGGAGTTGGGGCCTTTAGGAGTTAGGGTTGTATGAGGTCATGAGGGTAGAGTCCTTGATGGTGGGGTTAGTGGCTTTATAGGAAGAGGAAGAAGGTGGGGGGGCACCTGGGTGGTTCTGTCAGTTAAGCGTCCGACTTTGGCTCACGTCATGATCACACAGTTTGTGGGTTCGAGCACCACATCAGGCTCTGTGCTGGCAGTGCGGAGCCTCCTTGGGATTTTCGATCTCTCCCTCTTTCTCTGCTCCTCCCCTGCTCTCTCTCTCTACAAACTAAACTTTAAGAAAAGAAAAAAGAAAGAAGAGGAAGAAAGAGAGATTATCTCTTTCTGCCATTTGAGGACACGGTGAGAAGGTGATGTTCCGCAGGCCAAAGAAGAATGCTCTCACCAGGCACCTAATCAGTCAGCACGTTGATCTTGAACTTCCTAGACTCCTGAAGTGTGAGAAACAAATGTCTGTTGTTTAAGCCACTTAGTCTATGGCATTTTGTTATAGCAGCCTAAGCAGACTAATACAAATATGATTAAGAAGAAGCCTGTTGGTTGTTTCTATCTAGTGGTTTTATTTTAATTTTTAATTTTTAATTTTTTTTTTTACTTTTTAGAGCAAGAGAGCAGGGTGGGAGGGCAGAGAGAGAGAGAGAGAGAGAGAATCTTAAGCAGGCTCCACAGGCACAGAGTTCGATCCCACGATCTTGGAATCATGACCTGAGCAGAGGGCTGACTGACTAAGCCACCCAGGTCACTCTATCTAGTGTTTTTAAACACATGGGAAAAACATCACATTTTGGATTTTTGAAAGATGGTATGATTCTTTCCCCTTGTGTTCTTATGGGAAGGCAAGACGTCTTGCATTTCTACCGAGCCTTAGCGTAGTGCAATAGAAACCCCTCACTGTACCTGTGCAAATGGCAAATTGTACTCTGTCAGTAAGGCTGGACATATTACAAGGCAACAAATAAGTAAGTAGCACAAGGTCAGAACTGCTTTTGCTCACCCCTGAACCTCCAGGGCCCAGAATAATGCACAGAATCATAGAACTCAAAACAATTTGCTGAATGAGTGGTAGGGTGAAAGAATGAAAGCCCGTGGGATCTCTTAGGTCAGGATCTTGCTCTTCCATGGAATAACCTAACCATGGGCAAGGTTACGAATTTCGGTTGGCTTCAATTTCCTCCTCAAAATGGGCATAGTAACACCAACATTGCAAGGTTGTTGTGAAGATTCAAGACAATAAATATGAAGTGCTTAGCAGGAGCCTGGATGCCCATGAGACCCTCGGTTCTACTGCAGCTCTTGTTTCAAGGAAAGAATAGTTGGAGATGCCCTTTCATGGAATGGGCAGGCTTTGATCATGACTCTAAAGAAATAAAATACATAGGTGGAAAGATAAGGTAGTATGTATATACAATACAATTAAATGATATATAGTATGGTCCCAATAATAGTGTTAAAAAAAAAAACAAGCAAACAAACCCTACTGGGGCGCTTGGGTGGCTCAGTTGGTTAAGTGTCCGACTCTTGGTTTCGGCTCAGTTCATGATTTCAGAGATCGAGCCCCACGTTGGGTTCTGGGCTGACGGTGTAGAGCGTGCTTGGGATTCTTTCTCTCCCTCTCTCTCTGCCCTTCCCCCACTCCCAATCTCTCTTTCTCTCTCAAAATAAATAAATAAACATTAAAAAAAATCCTACAGCTGTGGGCATGCCATGCTCAAAAGCACACCATTTCTGAGCTGTTAGTAGTCGCTTCTCTCTGGCTAAATGATGGATAAAATAGGAGTGTGACTGGAGAACTTCAGTCCTATTCCCTCTAGCATATTATTTATATCTGTAAAAATGAGCATGGCCTACTTTTGTACAACAATGCTAAAGAACAGCTTGCAGAAGGAACAGGTGGCATTGAACTAGATAGAAACGGGGTGGGGATTCCAAGGTGGAGACCTAAGTTACAGATCTGCTGCATAATTTGTTAATCTACATTAGCAAAAGTGCTCTCGAACACACAAATCAGCAATGCTTCCCAGAGGCCTGCTCTTTCCCTCCCAACATCAGTTCAAGAGAATTTCCCAAACTCCCCTTTTCTGGACTTGAAGTTTAGGTAGGTATAAATCTTATATCCTGAGAGACCTAACTGGATTTTGACCCTTACCTCAAATAATTGTTTATGAAACTATTGGAGACAAGTCAATGGCTTGAATATATGGTTCCCTTATCTCCCTACCCCCCAGTTCTCCCCTTGGGCATTTAATCTGAAGGGTGGAAGAAATGAACACAACGTCCTTTATCACGAGTGTCATGGGCAGGACACAAAAATCAGGATATTCTCGATTCTGTCAAGAGATGCTGCGATTTACCAAAACAATTCTTTCAGATGTGCAGAGATCACCGTGCATGACTCTACTCTCACTTATCTCCAGACCTTGGCGGTACTAGCTCATTCACCGTTAAAGCTTGCAAAAAAAACTTGGGTAGAGCCACATAGCAATTAACTTCAGGCCTGATGGGCATTAGAGAGGGATAGAACCCAAATCTCATAATGGTTGGTAAAAATCTCCATTTCCCCTCCTTGCCCGCTGCTCTTGTGCTGAACAGGGACCATGTCACATTCTGCTGCCCTAGCCTAATGCCTTTACCATCATTTAATGTGTTTTTCTCCCTTTGTGTTTTCAAGGCTGTGTATTCCGTGAAAGTATTCCCCTGGTAATGATCCGTCATCGTTAGTAATAATAACATGTAACATTAGTCAGAGCTGCTCTCTGGCAGTGATAGGATAGCAGAGCCCTGGTCTGGTAGTTTTGAATCAAGAATATGATGTGAATGTAATGCTATTTCTGGAATATATACATCTCCGGGGACCCAGGGGGGTGCGCAGAGAGTAGAAGAGCTTATTTTATGGGAATGTCAATCTGTTTCATTTTTTATCACACTTGGCGTTTCTCTGAGCTAATTTCCTCCACAAAATGTGGAGCTGTGATTTATGAGGAGGGAAGGCTCCTGAACTTTGGGTCGTGCAACTCACATGACTGGGCGGGAGCCTGACTCGCCTGCCGGGGCTTAGTGTGTTAGGTTTGGCATCGAAGCCGCAAACATTCGCATGACGTGGAAAGCAAATGTTTTTGCTCTTTCAGAAGAGGTGTAAATCCTCAGTCAGGTCTGGTTTCCCTGGGAAGTGTTCATTTGGGTTAAGTTTTCTGGTAGCTCTCTCTAACAGAGCCAGTTACTTTCACAGAGAGCAGTTGCATATGTACTTGTCACCATTCGCTGTTTTATTTTTTAAAATGTTTCTTCATTTATTTTGAAAGAGAGAGAGAGATCATGCGATTAGGGAGGGGAGGGGCAGGGGGAGAGAGAGAGAAGCTCAAGCAAGCTCCACGATCAGCACAGAGCCCGATGTGAGGCTCGATCCCACGACCGAGAGATCATGACCTGAGCCAAAATCAAGAATCAGATGCCCCTACTTGTCACTATTTAAAATGCTATTTCTGAAAAATAAAATGACGGGCTTCAGAGATCACTCGGCAACAAGAAAATGAATACGTGGCAGGTGTCTAGGACAGTGGCTCCCACCTTCCCTGAGTCCTCTCCCTGCCTCCATCAGTCAGACCTTTCCCGCTTCTAAAAGACCTCCTCTAGAGCAGACTTGATGTCATGTATCTGTCCCCTACTTAAAAACTTTTTTTTAATGTTTATTTATTTTTGAGAGAGAGAGAGAGTGTGGGCAAGGGAGGGACAGAGAGAGATACACACACAGAATCTGAAACAGGATCCAGGTTCTGAGCTGTCAGCACAGGGCCTGATGTGGGGCCTGAACCCTCGAACCAGGAAATCATGACTTGAGCTGAAGTTGGACGCTTAATCAACTGAGTCACCCAGGCGTCCCTGCCTCCTACCTTTTTATAAAGAGCAGCAATACTTGTCCCTCAAGCCTCCCTCTCTGCATTACTCTCTTCTCTGAGGAGACGTCCATACCAGAAGCTACCCTGGACGAAACATTTGTTCTACGAAAGCTCTTTGCAACTTGCAATCTTGGTGAGTGCTCACCACCACTGATGAAGTTTGCTCTCATTTTCTGCATTAAAGATGGGGAAATTGAGGCTTGTAGGGGTGAAATACCTTGCTTGTGCTCACATGGCTGACAAGAAGCTACCATGTTCTGTTTGCAGAGCTCTGTCTGGTTCCAAAAGGTATACTCTTAACCTGGAGCTCAGATGTCCCACAGAACTGGTGTGGACACCCTTCATTTGTCAAGACACCCATGACGGGAAAAGCAAATCCATTCATTAAACATAGGACCAGGAACAAGGACACGTAGCATCCAGTCCTGGCTGTCCACCAGGAGAATGAGTATAATAATGATGTTTTTATTACAGCTAGTACTAATCGGGTGCTTACTGTGTCTCAGGTGCTGTTTAAGTACTTTGCAGGGATTACCACACTCATTTACACAGCAGCCCGTGAGGAAGGTATTGGCACCAGCCTCCTTCCCCAGATCAGGAAACTGAAGCTCAGATATGGCAAAGTACTTTCTTAAGGTCAAGGGCAGCACCCAGCAGTAAGTCACCACTAGTGTCTCTTTTTCCTCATTTTTTCGGAGAAGAGGTTTTGCTAGATAATTTCTTAAATGCCATTCGGCTCTTTCGAATATACTGACTTGTCCTTTGCTTCATTATGTCAAACTGTTGTTTCCTCCCTTAAATTAATATGTCTTTTCAGATTGTTTGTGTTGAGAGACACTTTATAAACATCACCGAGGCCAGGGTATTCTCACTACCCTGGCACACTGTCTGAAAGCGGGTAGATGCAGGTAACATGAACTTGTTATTAGAAGTGAGTAATGATAGATATGAATAGGAAGGGAAGTAAAGATAGCCCAGATTTCAAGTTCATCCCTGGCATCTATTTATTTATTTTAATTAAAGCTGCTAATGCATATTATAATTTGACAGGATCAAATTTGATTTTTCTTTTCCTTTCTTTCTTTCTTTCTTTTTTTTAATTTTTTTTTTTTTTTTTTTACTTTCTTGCCCTTGGAGGAAGAAGATACACAGAAAGAAAAATGGAAAAAAAAACAAAACAAAACAAAGCAAAACAGCAGAGAAGAGAAGAAGAAACAGGAACAAGGGTGTGACTTTTTTCCTTAAATTTCTTTTCTTTTTCTCCTTTTAGTTCTTTCTTTTGGGGGAGCGTTTGAAGAAAGGGGTAAAAGAGATACTGAGTGAAAGAGAAGGATGCAGCAAATTGATCTGAGATTGTCAAAAGGGTGATGCCGCCAGGCACTGGCTGGGGAGGGAAGCATGGTGCTCACAGGGGTCTGGCGCTGGCGGTATGGTCAAGATGGTGCTGGCCTCTGTGGCCAGACTTGGCTTCATGTAGCCTTGGCTTTCGTGTGACTGCCACTTCCTGTGCAGTCATGTTTGGTGAAAACTGAGTGTTTTCGATTCCTCCATTTGTTTTGTTATTTGTTTGTTGAGTTTCCATTTCCTCTACTCTAGGTCTGTAAACACTGTAGAAGAAGAAAAGAAAATGAAAACAAGACACCGAGGGTTTTTTTCTGGACACATGCAAAATTGACCCCTTGGTCAGTCTTCGAACCACAGTCAACAAAGTATTTCATGTTCATCAAGATTTTTAATTATGTACACAGATATGTAATGTGCATTATTATTATTATTATTAATATTGGTCTTATGTGCAGATCTCTTAGACTTTCTGGAATTTTTTGAAGTCTGGGATTTCACTGTGTTGAGAACTCTTTCAATTTAGGATGTTTTATTTGATTGATTTTCACAAATCCCCAAATTTTCTTTATAGCATCATTATTGAGGAGTTCTTTGGAATATTTTACCAAATTTCTGATTTCCTAGTGACTGTTTTTAACAGGGGCTGGAGGAGAAAGGCAGAAAATAGTGAGGACACCCACTAACTATAAGGGTTGATATTCTGGGCTTTGAAAAAAAAAATGAAAGAAGTTTAAATAGAAATTAAATGATGAGTGGTTGATTGGACAGTCATTACGTTGATGTGACAAACCTCGGGGTATTGAATCTGTGTTTACCATTTATCCTATTAAAAATGGTAGACTTTTGTCATATGAGGGCCACCATACCAGCTGGATCAATTTTTTTCCCCTGAAGTCCAAGCTCCTATATTTGCCATCTGGTTGATCCCGGGCTAGTATTAAATGCCAGTCATGCCCGAGAGCTGTCAATGCAGTGAAAACAGCTCTAGCATGGCCTCCCCATGGAAATAATGGCCCCACAGGTGCTGTTGCAATTGGCGTGTCTAGGGCACAGGGGCCATTAATGAAAATTACCCTGTCAATGGATCAACTGCAATGGACTTTGAGCCCTTGCCTGCAGGCTTAAACAGCTTTCAGTTGTGCATGCTCCTCCTATTAAACTGGCACAGTGCTACTTCTGCAGCCACTGGCCCTCAGGAGATGGCTGAGCCACCCACACAGCAGACACCTGCTTGCTCTCATCCTTGCAACCCATTTGAATTCTGGTTGTGGAGATGCGGAGGCTATTCTTTTCTTAACACGGAGTAGACTAGGTACTCTCTAAGAGTACAGGTACTTCTTACTTCTGTATAACACTCATGGATAGGATGCAATTTTTGACAGCATTTAGCGAAGATTTGGGGATAATGTAAGAGAAATAAATGGAGAGGGTAGGTAAGAATTGCTACTACAACCTCTGCTCTCAGGATCCAGGGCTGTCTCTGTGGGGCCCCTTCCTGCCTGGCTCCTTGTCTGCTTCTGTGGTGCAGTGGCCAACCATAACCACCCTTGAGAGGGCTCTGAGCATGTGTAATGGATGTCATAGGGCACCACCCACATCACTGTCTAGGCATGAAGTATCCATTCTCCCTATGCTGCCAGTTGAGTTCTCCAGTCCTTGCCCCAGAGCATACTTTTCACACTCTACTCTGCATCAAAATTACCTGGAGGCTTGTTAAACCACAGGTTGCTGGGCCCCATTCCCAGCATTGCAGAGTCAGAAAGTCTGGGGTGGGACCCAAGAATTTATATTTCCAGCGAGTTCCCAGATGTTGATGCTGCTAGTGTAGGGACCACAGACCAGCTGGCACTAAAAAGAGCTAGCTTGCCCAAGGTCTTGCCCTTCCCTGGGGCAGCCCACATCCAATGAGTGGGTCAGGCAGGGGTAATATAGCCTGATCTCCTCTCCACAATTTGGAACAATTTTGAAGGACATTCCGTCTGCCTCCAGTGTAGGTTACAAGATCAGCTGAGGTCTTCATTGTGATGGTTTCAAGTCCACTTCTCCCTCTGCTCCTCCTACTCCCTTTACACTGTCATGGGTGCTGACATGAGAGCCCTTCTTGATAAACTGCCTGTGTGCCAATCTGCATTTCAGAGTTGGCATCCAAAGTGGATGGAGGGGTGGAGGACCAGCCTGCCACAGTATATCTGCAACTTGAGAACCAGGCCCATGGACAGAGACAGGTTTTCTTCCCCATCAGTTTAAGGCCCTCCACCCAAACCATAACTTCTGTGCCAGGATTGGCTTCTCAGGGTAACTGATATGGGATCATCTTCTCTCTGTCCTCAAAAGGCAATTCCTAGAGAACATAGAACTTCCACACGATTTCATCCGAGGATGTTAAGTCTTAAGTTACACAGAGAAGAGGGCATCAGTAGGCCAATCCAAGACATAGTTACAGTCTTCCTTCTAAAGAAGAGGAAGTAGTGGACATTGTTCCCTTAGGTGTTTCTTGCATTCAGCAACTTTGCATGTCTCCTGAGAACAGTTAACTGAAACTCTACAAGAACAAGCAGCACTCCAATTTTATACAAAACCAATAAAATTTCTTCCTTCACCTCCAAATCAAGAAATTCTTGAAGGTTCATAAAACTAAAGGCAATCCCAGGACAGCAGAGCAAAGACATTTTGTGAACTTGGTTTTTCACCTCTTGTTAGTCCAAAAATACATATGTGTAGATTTTGAGTTATTAATATTTTGGATTTAATTTATCTAGATTAAAAAACAACAACAGCAAAGACTTGGGTTCAATCTCAAAAAGAGCACTCCCGTTACTTTATGTTTGCTGTGAAGATGTTGATTATAATCTCATTACAGAGGGTTCTTGTGTAAGGATCTCATTGGAAAATTTCCTCTGACAGCTTATTATTACGAATAGCTGTGAGTCCTTGGAGCAGCTGCTCTGGCCTCATCTCATGAACTTTCCAGATTGAAGATCTCTGAGGGATAGCATCAAAAACACAGTTCCAGGGATGAAATTGGTTGCAAAAGAACAGATAGGACCATGGAACCCTAAGGCTAATTTGGGTTCCAGGCAGGTTGGATATGGGAGACAGCCATACTTGCAACCTGCAGGAGTGAGTGAAGAAGACTTGACAGTTGGAGAATTCCAATACTTCCAATCCTCCTGGGTGTAAATGAAGGGTCTATGAGGTGGCAGGGACAATGTCCTCCCAGAGAAGGCTGTACCTTGGGAGCAGGGTGGGGTTCCCAATCCCGAGGGTACTTTAGAACAGGTCAGTGTGGATCAAGGTGAAGGTCACACATAGAACCCAGTAGCCCTGGAGTAAATTGCTTAGGAGAGCATGTCTTCCAAACCTCATGCTCTCTTTAAAGAAGAGTGAGATTCTCAACTTAATGTCTACCTTGCTGATCTAGACAACCTCATTTATAGCCTCCCATCCTGGCACACTAGGCTCTCTGGGCACTTAGGGTTCAGTAGTGATGGAGAACATATGTCTCTTACTGGCTCTGTGACTTTTTCAGGTAACTCCCACTCATTCTAATCAGGGAGGATAGTGGGCTTTCAGAGTATCTCCCACCCATGCTCACCATTTTTTCAAGGCTTACAGACCTCAGGCACTGGGGAGAGCTCCTAAGAGGAAAGTGGGCTCCAACAGTCCACCTCTCCTTCCCTCGTAGTCTCCTGAGTGAACCTGACAAAAGGGAAATTGGTTAGAATTGAACCTGGGCCATTAATCTCCAGGGCAAGAGTTCATGATTGGGGAGCAGTAAAGGCCCTGGATGTTTTAAGATCAGGCTCAACCTGATGCAAAGATGGTTATCTATGTGTATTATTTGAAGACCATGGAAAAATCAACTCCTCACATTTTCCTACCCAAAGAAACTGGTGTGCAATCTCTCTCTCCATTTCTTTTTCTTGTGCTCCCTCTTTTTCCATTGTTAAGGCACAGAGATAGTATGGCATCATGATTAAGGATGAAGTTTCTAACTCAGGGAGCCTCTGTTTGATTTTTACTTTACCACTAAACCTGTGTGAACTTGGACAAATTACTTAACTCCTCTGTGCCCCAGTGTATTAATCTGAATATGGGATTCATAATTATACCTTTGTTTGGTAGAGATAGCGCTATGTGTGGACCCAAACCCACCAAAACTTCCTATTCTTTCCTCGAGGACACACAGGAAACTTCATCTCCTAGTCCACTTAGAGATGGGCAGGGCCAGGTGACTAGTTCTGGACCAGGAGGTGGAGTACAGGTGACAATTAGTCACTTTGGGTTGACAAAGTGAATGGCACCTTTCCAATTCTCTGCTCCTCTATTTCTCTGTTCCAGCCACTAAAGAGATAGTGAGATTATAAGAACACACTGGATCACTGAGTCTCCACATGGTGGGCAGTTGCTCTGGTGTGTTGCCTGGACATGCAGAAGATCTTGCATGAAAAAGAAATGAGTTCCTGTTTTATTAAACCACTGAGATTGGGGATTGCTTGTTACTGAGGCAGGTATTACTCTATACTGACTAATACATTACCTCATAGTGTTATTGTTCAGTCTCCTCTCTGCTTTCATGGCATGGTGCCTCTCCTTTTATTTTAGAATTTCCTTTACTGTCATAATACTTTTAGATGTCCAGTTCCCCCACTGGGCTGTGAGTTGCCAGAGGATAGAAACTATACATATATACTTATTTAGCTCCCTTCAGTCTGACAGGAACCCTGGCATAAGTGTAAGCTCAAGAAAATGTTTGCTGATTAGATAAACAAAAGTCTTCCTCCCATAAAAGGGACATTAAACCTTTAGTCCTGAACATCTGAACAGGAAATGAATCAATCTCTCCTTCCTTCTCCCTTATAAAGCCCTTCTCATTCTTCTCTTTACACACTCATGAGGGTATTTTATGCATCTGGCACTATACTATATTTGGGAAACAAGTAGCCAAAGACCTGATGTCTACTTTTCAGAAGCTAATAGTCTAGTGGGGAAGACAAACAAGTAAACAGACAATGAAATAAGATGTGGCCTGAAGCAGGCAGGGCACTGTAGGAGCAAATGGGGAAGGACACACAATATCCAGGCTGAAGGAGCTGAGGTATCCATGCAGGGTTCATGATGAAGCGAAATCAAGAAGGGACTCGAAGGGTGAAGTACAGGTAGTCCTGTGAGAAAAGCATGATATGGTATTCCAGCCAAGGGAACAGCATGTGAAAAGGCACAAATGAGACTGCAAATGTTTGGAAATAGTTGTAATAACACTGATATATGTAAGAGAAAGGCAAGGAGTAAACCTAGAAAGTTACTCCTGAGTAGCTTCCGTTGTCACGGTAGGGAGTTGGGCTTTAATCCCATAGATAGAGATTCTCACCAGGTAAGATGCCTTGTTGGATCTGCATGTCAGAAAGTTCCTTTGTCAAAAGAGTGGCGGAGACTAGTTGTGGGGCAGTCACAGAGTGCAGTGGGGGGAACCGAAGCAGAGGTGTGGGAACAAGAAGAGAAGCGTTGATTTGAGAGATGTCAGGGGAGGGAATTCACAGATCACGGAGAAGATAGAGGGAAATCTTAGGTGATTGCCAGGATTCCCACTTCAATGGTTGGGTAGTGTCTGGCACCATGACTGATGTAGGAAATACAGAGGCCCAGCGGATGTAGATGTGTGGTCTCTGTGTATTTGGGATGTGATATCAAGAGTTCAGTTTCAGGATTTTAACAAGAAATCCAAAGGAATATGAAGACATTAGGAAACTGGAGATGTGTGCTATGCGCTGAAGGGTGGGGTGGGGGGACGGTAGGGAGAAGCCCCAAAGGTGAGCGGCACACATTGCTTAGAGTTGGCCATGTTCTCGTGGGTATCCCTTGCAACCGGAAGTTCTGTTCTTTTTAAAAACTGTGCCCTTCTTGGGAATGCCTTCTTTAAATCTCCATAAAGAAGTCCTATTTTATACATACATTATTTTAGACAGCTTGTCTGCCAAGTGCATTTTAGAGTGAATACCAGTTATTTTTTCTTCTTAATCCAAATGCAGGGAAGAAGAAATGAAGTTGCGTTTGTTACTTTTGCCAGTCAGTGGCTTTTCACACACTTGTGAAAACCGCACATTGTGCAAAAACTTTTCCAGACAGGGACAATTGATTAAAATCAAATACTCTGAGTACTCTGACCAACATGAGATTTTTATTTTAGCTCTTAAGAGGAAGATTATAAATATTAAAGTTAATATTTAGCTTCCAGAGTTGAAAGAACTCCAGCATAAATTTTTATGTGTGTGAATAACCACCCCATTTATTTGTTTCTAGCCCTGGGCTTTACTAGGGGGTTTTAAAGCCGCCATATGCCTTTTGCTCTGAGTGAAAGGGAAAATGTCAAATTCAGAACACACATGATATATGGATTGCTTTTACTGAGTGATTATTGTCTGGTTATACATATTTATTATACCTCATATATAGCTTCAAACTGTAGAAACCTGTCATGGCTCACTGCTAGCACTTAACTCTGACTTAAGAGCCTTTGGTAACTTTATTCCTCCTGTTATCCATTTGGGCCTAACATTAATGCTCAGCTCAACATTTCACATGGTTTGCTTCCCTTCTCTTTCCTTTTTTCCCTCTTATCCCGGCCACTAATAAACTCATGTCTTTGACCTTCTGTTCAGTCCCCCTAAAATGATTTTGAAAAAGTACATATCTGCTGACCCACTTTAAAGTTGGCATCTAAAATATTCCATAAAAATCATACGTAGTTATAAAAGATATAAATATCCAGTCTATTATAAACATGGGCATTGAAAAATAAACCCATTATAGTTCTCTTTAAATAAGTCTAGTAGAACCCGAATATACAGCTATTTGATCCCTAAGAGCATTCATTAAAAAAATATGTGACCAAGTTCTTTAGGAGTTGGAAATTTTATTTTATTATTAAAATTATTTTTAATAAATAAAAAATATTTAAATTATTACTTCAAAAATATTTTGTATTTTATCTCATTTTATTCCCCAAATATTATCCCAGCGTATTTTTTGCTGGGAAGTTTCTTACTGGTAACTCTCTTATATTTCTCTCACCAAATATATGAATATCAAATGCAAGTCTAAATATATTTTTCTTCCTTTCTTCAATTTCTACAATTTCTTTTAATAGCTATCAATATAATTATTATTAGTAGGCAGTTTATGAAAACAACATATATTTTTATAATTATTAACCTAATTATAAAGAATTATATAATTATAATAATATAAATATATTATGATTATAAATATTTAAAAACTTGGAAAGTAAACATACACTGGAGCCAAACTTCCTTTTGTTTTTATTTTTAGAGAGATAAAGAGATAGCACAAGTGAGGGAGGGGGCAGAGGGAGAGAAAGAATCTCAATCAGACACTACGCTTAGTTTGGAGCCCAATATGGGGCTTGATTCCACGACCCTGGAATCATGACCTGAGTCAAAATCAAGATTTGGATGCTCAACCGACTGATCCACCCAGGTGCCCCAGAACCACATCTCTTAATGAGATAGGTGGGAAGGGAATGGGTTTGGGACCTTGATCAACAAGAGGCTTCCCCAACCCCTGTGTGTTATGCATGGCATTTTCACGCGTTAGGGCAACGCATGTCTAGTAGGATGTGGAGCAGGAAAAGGTATGTGCCAACCTAGTAAAAAAGGGAAGACTAAGTGCGAAAGGAAAGAGGAGAACCAGGAAAATGCAGGCTCCCTCTTGGGAAGTTTTAGGAAAGGACACGTGTAGGAGTTGAGAAGCTGGAAATCGATTCACTCTAACTGTCCCCACGTAGCCCCAGGGCTGCAACAGATCCAGTTCTGAGATTCTGGCTCTGAAGAACTGTCATACCACAGCCAGTAGGTAGTGTCTCTTTTGCCCCATTTTTCTTCCAGGAGAAGCTCTTTTGAAAGGCATAGTCTCAAACAGTTTGGGATGTGCTGAACATTCAGGTTTGGTGAGCCTGGGAAGCTCTTTCCTAAAAACTGGTTTACAAATGCATTTTCTACTGAATGATCACATGTACATAGTGACTCTCTGTGATTATTCGTTGAATGAATGCCTATTTTGCATCACTTATCCCAACAGAGCTCTGGATTCAGCACTGAGGCAGGGACAGGGATGAAGACAGGTTCTAAGGATTCTAGCCCCACTCTGGTCTCGGTACGGCAAGTGTTTGCTGGATGAGTTGACCGGGAAAATTATACGAAGTTTAACCTGGCATATTTTAAATTGTGTTAGTTTATGCCAATCTACCACCGTTTCATTTCAAAGGAAAAGGCAGGCAAAATAATAAATGTGAAATTATTATTGTTTTTATTTTCTTTTTTAAATTGACATAATTAACATACAGTGTTCTATTAGTTTTAGGTGTGCAATATAATGATTCAACATTTCTATACTTTATTCCTTGCTCATCAAGATAAATGTATTCTTTTTAAAAAAATTTTTTTAATGTACATTTATTTTCGAGACAAGAGACAAAGCAGGAGCAGGGGAAGGGCAGAGAGAGAGGGAGACACAGAATCCAAAGCAGGCTCTGAGTTGTCAGCACAGAGCCCGATGCGGGGCTCGAACCCACAAACCGTGAGATCATGACCTGAGCTGAAGTCGGACGTTCAACCGATGGAGCCACCTAGGCGCCCCAAGATAAGTGTATTCTTAATCTTCTTTATCTATTTCACCTATCCTCCCTCCCCAATCCTGCTCCCTTCCCTCCGACGACCACGAGTTTATTTTCTGTATTTAAGAGTCTGGCTTTTGTTTACCTCTTTCTTTCTGTTTGTTGTTTTGGTTTCTTAAATTGCACATGAGTGAAATTATATGGTGTTTGTCTTTCTCTCACTGACTTATTTCACTTAGCATAATACCCTCTAGTTCCATCCATGTTGTTATAAATGGTATGATCTCATTCTTTTTTATGGCTTAGTAATATTCCATTCTGTGTGTGTGTGTGTGTGTGTGTGTGTGTGTGTGTGTGTGTGTGTGTGTATGCCACATCTTCTTTACCATTCATCTATCAATGGCCATTTGAGTTCCTTCCATATCTTGGTTATTGTAAATAATGCCACAATAAATATACGGGTGCATGTATTTTTTTGAATTAGTGTTTTAGTTTTCTTTGGGTAAATACCCAGTAGTGGAATTACTGGGTCATATGGTAGTTCTATTTTTAATTTCTTGAGGCACTTCCATGCTATTTTCCAGAGCGGCTGTACCAGCTTCCATCCCCACCAATAATGCACGAGGGGTTCCTTTTTCTCCATATCTTCACCAACACTTGTTATAGCTTGTGTTTTTTATTTTAGTCATTCTGACAGATATAACATGATATCTCATAGTGCCTTTGATTTACCAAATGTGAAACTATTAATACATTATTTACATAGGCTATTATCTAAGGCCACTGGCTCATAGTCAAAAAAGAATCATTTTGGATATATTTATTATAAATCATAAAAAAGATTATGTATACACTGTATAGACTTGTTATATTAACAGTTTTTAAAAGCTACCCTGTCAGTTCTTTTTCAATCAATTATGTTTTTAAAAAACTGCCCTTCCTTCCCTTTGTAATTAGGACTGTTTTTGTTTTTTATCCTGAGAATCTCATTGGCCTTTACAGTGGTTAATATTAACTACTTGCCTGTCAAATAGGAGCCATTTGCATTTGCCATGGGAGCCCTAAAAAGTTGGGATGTATCAGCCAAGTTGCAATTTTCTAGTCATATCAAGGTTGTATAGTCTAAAAGGCGAACCTTGCTATCACTTTTGCTTTTCCACCCTTCGGAGTGAAAAAGTATTTTGCCAGCAGCTCTCTCTGCTACTCAAGTTTACTCACCATAATCACGAATTAACAGAACGTGGTTTCAAAGTCAATTGATTCATCATTTAGGTTTTGGCATGAGAGCCTCTTTTCTCTCATTTCCTGGCAGAATCCAAGAGCTGGAAAGGATTCAGAGAGAGTTGAGGAGGGTGAGAGAGCAAGAGAGAGATTAAAGAGAGAGAGAGAACGAGAAGCTGAGACAGAGAGAGAAAGAGAAAAAGAGAGCAGGAGACTGAGGGAGAGATGGTAGTGGCATAAGACCTAAGTTGAGAAGGTCGGTGTTTTCAACTAATGTACACATTTTGGCTGCTGCTGTATTATATTTTCTCCCACTGGGAAAAATTATCTTGAGTAGAATTGTGTGGTTTGGCACATCTGATTTGTTACAAGTCTGAAATTAAATGTACCCGATGTGTTTAGTTCCAAATTGGAATCCCCCAAAACGTTGAAATATAGGAATGCCAAGTAGCTTGTAGGATTAAGCAAAGATTCAGAGGCATAATTAGATTTTGGCCTCTTCTATTCTTCTTTGGACTATGCTGGACTGGGAATATGAAAGTATTTTGCTACTTTTGTTTTTTTAATCTTTACAGTGTGCGTAATGGTTTCTCCAGGGTCTTGGTGGGATTCCTGCCACTTTGCTCATAGCCATAACCCAAAGGAAGAATACTTTTTTCTTTTGTCTGTCTGTATAAGCTTTTCACAGGCCAGAGTGCAATCTAGGGGAAAACCCTCTAGCTTGGGAGTTGGAAGCCAGGATTCTCAGATCTGTCTCCAATAAGCTAGCTTACCTTGGGCAAGTCACTTCAGACCTCTGGTCCTCAACATCTTCATTTTTAAAATGAGGGGTTTGGATCTTACAGGAACACTGAGGTCCCATTAACACCGGAGACTCTTTGGGGAAGAGTCACCTTTGGTTTATTTTCAAAGGTGAAATAACTCTCTCTGAAATACGCATGACCTTGATATCGTTATAAATGCTGCTAACATGCTCTTGTGTGCCACAAGAAGAGAAAGTCTGTGACTTGTAATGGACAACTGAGACCTCAACATCTGGGGTATTAGTTTGCTGGGACTGCTATAACCAAGCACCACCAACTGGATGACTTAAACAACAGAAATTTATTGTCTCACAGTTCTAGAGGTTAGAAATCTGAGAGCAAGGTCTAAGTAGGGTTGTTTCCTTCTGAGGACTGTGAGAGAGAATCTATTCCATGCCTCTCTCCTAGCTTCTGGTAGTTTGCTGGAAGTCTTCAGTGTTCATTGGCTTGTAGAAGCATCACCCCCAATAGTGTTTTATCCCTCCTTCTCTCTCTCTCTCTCTCTCTCTCTCTCTCTCTCTTGCTCTGTGCACGTATGTGTGTTCAAACTTTCCGTTTTTATAAAGACACCAGCCATATTGTATTGGGGCCCAGTCTACTCCAGTACAATCAAATCTTAATTAATACATCTACAATAACCATACTTTCAAATAAAGCCACATTCTGAAGTACTAGAAGCTAGGAATTTAACATATGAATTTGGTGTGGGTGGGGTACAATTTAACTCATTACAATTGAAAACCTGAGGTCCCAGATACGACAAGAGGTTTGACTTACTGGGACTACACTTTGTTAGCAATTTTGCAATGGGCTTCCATGGTTGGCTCAGGAGTGTTCTTTTGATCCCTCAATCCCCCTTTGATTCATACCACAAACACAAGTTAGAGTTTGGGGTCCCCCCTTCCCCTTCTCCAACCAGTCATCCTGCCAAAAAGGACAGGAAGCTCAAGGAATCAACTTATTAGCTTGGCCACCTTCATGCCATCCAACCCACTATCTCTGCCACCAGCAACCTCCACCTCAGCCTGAAATGCATGATTTCCAACTTCAGAATTGAAGATGCCTCTCTGAATATGTTTAACTGTCAAAAAATAAAAATAACTGTGTGCCTAGAATTCCTAGAATTCGAGACGGGCATAGAACAAGCCCATGTTCTTAATGCTAAGCTCACAGTCTCGTTGGGGAGAGCCTTAGGGTTGCACGTTTTAAAAAAGTAACAATGCAGTGCAGTGTATAGACTCTTAACTAAAAACCTTGGGGCACCTGGGTGGCTCAGTCGGTTAAGCGGCCGACTTCAGCTTGGGTCATGACCTCATAGTCTGTGAGTTTGAGCCCCACATCGGGCTCTGTGCTGATGGCTCATCAGAGCCTGGAGCCTGCTTCAGATTCTGTGTCTCCCTCTCTCTCTGCCCTTCCCCTGCTCACGCTCTGTCTCTATGTCTCTCAAAAATAAATAAACGTTAAAAAAATTAAAAAAAAAAAAAGAACCTTGGCATTTTCCCCAACTCAAGAATAAAACCATAGTGTGTGCTGTCTGCCGTGAGATTTCCAGCTAACGTTTCTGAGCTTCTTTCTCAGTTTCAGTGCAGTTGCATAGCAGAGAGCAGTGGCTTTCTTTTGGGCATCGCAGTTTTCCTATTTGTATTTAGCACATTAGTCATGCAAACCTCATGCCTTCTCCCGTGTGTGCACACATAACCAAACTCTCCTGACCTGGTATGTGGCATATTTCTTCAATTCTTACATTATAATAGAAAATGCATTCAAGGCAGATTTTTTTTAAAAAAATAATTTATTGTCAAATTGGTTTCCATACAACACCCAGTGCTCATCCCAACAAGTGCCCTCCTCTGTGCCCGTCACCCACTCTCCCCCCTCCCACACCTCCCTCACTCCTCACTTTGTTCTTAGTCTTTAAGAGTCTCTTATGTTTTGTCTCCCTCCCTCTCTGCAGCTTTTTTCCTTTCCCCTCTTCCCCTCCACCATGGCTTTCTGCTAAGTCTCTCAAAATCCACCTATGCGTGGAAACATATGGTATATATCTTTCTCTGACTGACGTATTTCACTTAGCATAATACCCTCCAGTTCCATCCATGTTGCTACACATGGCCAGATTTCATTCTTCCTCGTTGCTGCGTAATATTCCATTGTATATACATACCACATCTTCTTTATCCATTCATCAGTTGATGGACACTTAGTCTCTTTCCATGATTTGGCTATAGTCGAAAGTGCTGCTATGAACATTGGGGGACACGTGCCCCTATGCATCAGCACTCTTGTGTCTCTTGGGTAGATTTCAAGGCAGATTTTAAGCACACTTTATGTCTCGACTTGAATCTCATGACTCTGAAGAGTTGATAGACATGATTTTACTGTGGGAATACTAACAAGAGCTGCTATTTGCCTATAACTTTTTATTGAAGCATACTGTGCAGACATAAAAGTGCACATATCATAAGCTTAATGAATCTTCACAAATTGAGCACATTCGTAAAACTGGAACCCAGAATAAGAATAGAATATGCTCTTGGGTCTTCTTCCAGCCACTCTTTCCAAAAGAGTACCCATTATCCTATCCGTTTGTACATGTTTTATCAATGGAATCATGATGTATACATTCTCTTTTATGTCTGCCTTCATTTGTTCAATAGTGTGGCTGTGAGCTTCACCCATATTGTTGTGAATGGTTGCACATTATTCTTTCTCATTGTTGTGTAGTATTCCATTATGTGCATACACAACAAGCATTCATCCATTCTGCAGCTGTTGGGCACTTAGCTGGTTTTCAGTTTTTAGTTCCAACAAGTAATGGTGCTCTAGAAGTTCAGGGTCGTGTCTTTGGGTATGCAATTCACCCATTCCTGTTGCCTATCCAAAGGTATGTGTGTGCTAGCTTTAGGAGGTGATGCCGGATGGTTTTCCTGAATGGCGGTACCAAGTAACACTCAACAGCAGTGTGAGGGAGTCCCGGTTGCTCCATATTCTGGTCAATAGTTAGCAATCTTCACTGAAATTTTAGTTGTCTTGGTGGTGCCTAGTGGTAGAATCTAACTGTGGTTCCGATTTGTATTTCCTTGATGAATAATAAAGTTGAGCATGCATTTATATGTTCACTAGCCATTTGGATATTCTCATTTAGGAAGTGTCTTTTCAAGTTTTTGTCCATTTTTATCCTGGGCTAACTTTTCAAACATTGATTTGTAGGAGAGCTTCATATATTTTTGGTATGAGTCCTTTGTCTGATATATATAGTGTTAGTATCTTCTCCAATATATATATATATATATATATATATATATATATATATATATATATGTATATACATACATACTCTCTCTTTTTAAAAAAATTTTTTTAATGTTTATTTATTATTTTTGAGAGAGAGAGAGAAACAGGGTTCAAGTGGGGGAGGGGCAGAGAGAGAGAAGGAGACACAGAATTCTAAGCAGGCTCCAGGCACTGAGCCATCAGCACAGAGCCCAATGCGAGGCTCGAACTCATGAACTGTGGGATCATGACCTGAACTGAAGTCGGACACTTAATCGAGTCAGCCACTCAGGTGCCCCACCCTTTTCACTTTCTTATTGGTGTCCTTTGAAAAACAGAAGTTCTTAGTTTTAATAGTATCAAATTTACCACAATTTTCTTCTATGAATAGTGTTTTTTATGTTTTATTTAAGAGGTCTTTGTCAATCCCAAGTTCATAAAGATGTTTTCTCATGTTTTTCTCTTTTATTGTTTTACCTTTCACCTTTAACTCTATCATCCATCTGGGATTCATTTTTGTGTGTGTATGATGTAATGTCAAGGAATGTTCTTTCCCTAAAGAATATCCAACTGACCCAGCATCATTTATTTATTTTATTGGGTCTTTTTTCAATGAAATGGTAGTATCACCTTTTTCAGCATCAGGTAATCATGTTAGGACATGGTGTGCCTCTGAATTTCAACTTGTCAGTTGGTCAGTGTGTTTATCCTTGTGCTAAAACCTCACTGTTGTAATTACTATTGCTTTAAAAACAGTGTTTGTTATCTGGTGGTTGAAGGGCTCCAGACTGTTTTTCTGCTTTAAGATGTGGACTTTTTAAATTTATTTTTATTTATTTATTTTTTTTAACAAAGAAACAATGATTGGACTTTAGGAGGCCTACTAATAGTGTTACTGTGTGACATTTAAAATGATGAAGTTGGATTGAATATGGACCCCGGGGCAGACAGCTAGGTTCATATTAGTGGTGAACTAATGCTTTCCCTCTTGGAGCTTTTACCCTGCAGTCGCTGGATTTATGCTTCTTCAGAATCACCCAGAACACGTGCCATTGCCCTTAGGGATTGCTTGTGAAGAGTGCCCATAGACAGGAAAGCTGTGGGTGCTGAGATTTGTACATGTCAGAGAATCACCACCAGCAGGCTCTACCGTGGTGTAGACCACTTCTTAAAGCAGACCGCCACAGCCCAAGCTGATTCCAAGTGCACTCCTGTCCACTCCTGATTGCCTGCAGGTGGAACCCTCTGCCTGAGGTCATGTGAAGGAAAGAGCGTGGCCAGGTCTGAGAGGACCCATGAGGGTTGCTGGTAAAGATGTCCGGGAACAGGTGGACCAGGACTGGGTGCACACTCCACTCTCCTCTGGCCGGGTTTCCTTCTGGAAACGTCCTGCGGGGAGTTTCCCAGCTGTCATTTCATTTAAGTAGATTCTTCAAAAATAAATAATTCCCTGGCTGGAAAGAAGCCACTCAGCGGGGCCTGTGAGCAGAGCGCTGGAAGATGCATCAGCACGGAGCTGCTCCCAAGCACCGGCAAGATCCTACTGATGGGAATGTGGAATCACAAGGCCACCCTTGGACTTCTTGGTCTGAACAAGGTCCTCCTTTTGCCCTACACCTTATACATTGAAGTGGGTATATTTTTTTTCTGGGGTCAATTAAATTACTTTCTCTTGAAAGTAACCCCCCAGAAACTTCATCCTAATCAATTCTTAACTCATTGCCTCATTGCTGGCCTCCACTGGGAAAGCAAGTTGCATGAGCACAGGGACCTTGTGTCGCTCAGTTCCTATTGTGAAAGGAAGGTAGGAAGGAAGGAAGGAAGAGAGGAAGGAAGGAAGGAAGGACAGAAGGAAGGACAGATTAATGAGCAGATAAGGAAGAGTATTAAAGAATGATATTGAAGCTTTTATGGGACATTTTCTGTAACTAGAGGACCCAAGGGAGCTCATCTCAGCTGAGGAGAATACGTCTGTAAGCCAAAGTTTTGTGGAAATGGGAGCTGGATGGTTTGCTTCTTTATACGGTTGTAATAACCTTATAGTCCAAGAAGCGTAGGCATGGTGGGGGGGGTGCTATTGAAGAAACTGGGCAGAGCATCTTTTTTCTTTGTTTTATCCCATCTGTAATGCCTACCCTGACAGTTCTTTTTCAAATTCCCCCAAGAATCTTCTACACTATAGTATTTCTGGCCAAAATTAGAAAGATCCTCTTGTCAGACTAAGAAGCAGAGTGGTAAATGAGCCACCAACCTTGATATCGAGTAGGATTTCCAGAGTTTAGGAAGAACTCAGAATTTGAGCTAATTCTTTCAAGAACAAATAAAAAAATTCCCCTCCATATTTTAGTTACTAGAACAAAACATATGATTAAAAAGCTTATCCTTTGTCTTATGGTTCTGCTTCCCATTCATAAGAGACTCTCAAAGACTAAGAACAATCTGAGGGTGAGGGAGGTGAGGGAGGGGGGAGAGGGGGTGACGGATATTAAAGAGGGCACATGTTGGGATGAACACTGGGTGTTATATGTAAACCAATTTGAAAATAAACTATTATAATAATAAAAAAAAGAAATGAAATATCTAGGAATTTAAATTGTGGGGGGAAAATTCCTATTTTTACCAAAGAAAAGCAAAGTGGCTTTCCGTGTGCCAGTCTTAAATTTTAATACACATGTATTTGTGTGGGAGAATTCTCCCGACAAGATTCTTGTCCCAGCAAGAGAGATTGCAGGGAGGTCCTTAGCACAGCAACCTCAACTACCCTGTTGAATCCCCTTTTACCTGGATGAATGAGGTTGCCCCATGCTCTCACCCCTAAGAGAGTGGATCTTTGCTCATCCAAAGCCATGATGGTGGCTGGTATTTGCAAAGATTGTTGAAGACTCTGGGAACAATCTAGACTCCTACCTCCTTTGTCAGCCAGGACATTTCTTCAGAAACTCTGCCTTCACATTTATCCTAATTCAAATCATTCTCCAAGAACATACTGGGGGAGATGGGAGAGACACCTTTCTTTTAACAATCTTCTCGGTTAAATCTACTCCAGCGTACTTTAGTACCTGCTGTGCGCAATGGGCATGACTGGAGACATTTTACAATAAAGCTGGAGTGGCCACAACAGGGAAACCGCCTTACCTGTCTTTGAACGGGGCCAGAATCTTTGGATTGGGCAAGTCAGCAACCATTTTAAGCAACTGCCTGAGAAGTCTGCAGGAAAATGGACATCCTGATCACAGCACTGATGGTTGTAGACTTGCTGAAGATAGAATCAGTATCAGTAATCAGCGTATAACCAAGAATCATATAGCCTTTATTTTTTTTCTCTTCTTAACTCAGGTAGTTGCCCTTCCCTCCCTTCCTTTTTCTTATAAAAACGTCTGCTTTTGGGGCACCTGGGTGGCTCAGTCGGTTAAGCGTCCGACTCTCGATTTCAGCTCAGGTCATGATCTCCCTGTTGTGAGATCGAGCCCCGTTGGGGAGTGCAGAGCCTGCTCTGGATTCTCTCTCTCTCTCTCTCTCTCTCTCTCTCTTTCTTTCTCTCTCTGCTCCTCCACATGCACTCTTTCATAATAAATAAATGAACTTAAAAAACAACAACAACAACAACAACAACCTTGCTTTCACCCTACAAGTGGGGAACTATTTCAGTTTCTGCCTGATCTGTGCTCCCAGACTTGAAATTCTTTGATCCCAAATAAAGGCTCATTTGCCTCTCATTGTGGTTGTTTACATTCAGGTTAGCACTGCTGCATGGGGGGCACTTGCCAAGTTCCACTATGTCCCAGTCACTGAGAACCCATAATGCTGCCGACGTGGCCTTTGATGCGTTCACATCCATGTGGTAGGGACAGGACAGAGGCCGGCAGAGGCCAATCACAGAGGAGGCATCCTCTCCCTGGCCTTCCTCATTCTTTGCACACAAAGTTGGTCTTCCTTTGCACTACTCCCAGCCTTCCCACATCCCTCAGTTTCATTTTTGCCTGTTTTATTTTGTTTTATTTCACCCTTAGGAAGGGCGGGGGTGCAATTTATCAACAAGCTGCAGTGATCTGATCGCTTCCTTCTGTAATAAAGAAAGCCGGCTCCAGAACATCCCTACCTCACGGGTCCCTCTGAGGAGCAAATGAGATAGTTTGTGGGAAGGCACTTTCCAAAGCATGTAAAGACCCATTGTGTTCAAAATCTATCCTAGGTTTCCACTGCAAAACACTATCTGGGCAAGTTCATTACCTCCTGACAGGAGCCTTTGGGAAAACGCATCAAAGAGGTGGGCATTTACCTTCTGGAAATGTGGGCGTGTAGGCTGGGAGAGGTCGAGGGCCATGGGGAGCTGTCTTCCCGGATTCATTTCCTTTGGAGTCTTATTTTGTTATGGAAATAAGTTCTTTCTAAGTTTAAGGGACTCTCCACAGCGGCCCAGGAGGAAGACAGCATCCTTGTGCAAGGCTACTTCCTGTCATGTCACCCCTCTCTCTCAGCTCCGTGACCCACCCTGCACTTCCGGCCACCACATTCCTGATTTTTGGCCCTCCACTTTCACACTGAATGACGCCCCTGAGGCATGAGCGAGCACCGTGGTGACACCAGGGAGTAACAAGGCCCTTGGAGATGGCCCACCCAGGCCAGAGGGAGGTCCTCAATGCTGACCTGGTGACTGATTCTGTTCATTAAAATATTCACCCCCATTGAATTTTGCCTGTATCTGTTTTCTCGAAAAATGATGGGGAAGTGTAATGGCTACTCTACTACCTGCCTGGGCAAATCTTACTGAGTCTGGTTTTGATCAGATGCCGGGCATGTAAAATATTCATATTGTTTTTACATAAGCTTGTCTCAGTGTCATTAAACTTTCTGGGCACTTCGTTTTGCTCAAAGTAGGGCCTGCCCCTTCTGGGACTGGTCATCACACAGCAGGGCTAATAGGTTTCCTCACACAGTGGTGGTAGCATTTATTTTTCTCAGAAGGCGTTCAAACCCTGACTCCCAGATCCTGGGATCCTCTGAAAACTGAAGTTAATCCATAGCTTGACACAATAGGAGGTAACATATTTCTTTTATAGTCACAGTCAGAAAGCACTGTGCTATTTGCATTATTAATTCACAGGAACACTTTTACCTGACAGATTAAAGTTTATTTTCCATTATGGAAATCCGATCTCATCCTCAAATTATTCATAATCTCTGGCTGGTGGGCGTCTAAGTCTCTTTATAATCAAATTAAGCTTATTTTAGCATTCCTTAGGTGGAAAGTAATGTGTAATAAATCAATTGTGCTCAGAGCTGGAGGTCTGTGTTTCTGGAAACTGAAGGTATCTTCCTGCCTGATTTTCTTTCTTTCTTTCTTTCTTTCTTTCTTTCTTTCTTTCTTTCTTTCTTTCTTTCTTTCTTTCTTCTCTCTCTCTCTCTCTCTCTCTCTTTCCTTCTCTCTTCCTTCCTTCGTTCCTTTCTTCCTTCCTTTCTTTCTCCTCTTTCTTCCTTTCCTTCCTTCTTTCTTTCTTTCTTTCTTTTTCTTTCTTTCTTTCTCTCTCTCTCTCTCTCTCTCTTTTTCTTTCTTTCTTTCTCCTCTTTCTTTCTTTCTCCTTCCTTCCTTCCTTCCTTCCTTCCTTCCTTCTTACAAATTAAGCAACATATTTCTACTTAGGCACAGGGCTTGGGCGCCCTAGACTTGGTGGGGTAGTTAACACACTGGTATGGTTCAGCTATGTAAATTGCTCTGTAAATTTACTCTTCCATTTTCTCTTGGTGACTTTTGACAGAGGTGCCAACTTTCTGAGCATATGGACCCCTTTGAAAGGAGAAATAAAAATTTGCATACATCTCGGGGCACTTGGGTGGCTCAGTGGGTTAAGCATCTGACTCTTCTTTTCAACTCAGGTCTTGATTTCAAGGTTTCAAGTTCAAGCCCCGCATTAGACTCCAGGCTGGGTGTGGAGCCTACTTAAAAAATTTTTTTTGCATGCATTTCATATAAAGTTGTACTTTTTTTTTTTTTAAGTTGTACTCTTAAATAGCCTTGGATGGGTTCATGTGTACACTTGGATTCTAAGACCCCAGTCATAACTCTCCTGTGGCCTGGGGTCCTCTGTCTTTGGTTAGGAAATCCAGTGTGGGAGACCAGGAAACCAAGTGACTCCTGGTTTTACTAGTTGTGTAGGTCTCCAGGAAGGATTTCAAAGGAGGTTTGCTCTGACTCCTTCGTGGCCTGAAGGAGACACACCTTCCAGTGAGCGGTAAACCCAGGCCTAAAAAGGGCCTCTTTCCCTGCCTGAAATTTATCTTTGAAAGCCCCTGGGTCCCTGTAGCCCGTGGGTGGCATTCCTGGGGGCCACGGAGATACGCTTATGAATGATTCACCTCCGGAGTGGGTGGCCCCTGAAGGCCTTTTGCAGAAGCCTGGCGATTGTTTTAAAGCTTCCTAACTGAGCCGCACAGAGCTCTCAGGAGGCCTATCAGGAGTTTACTCTTTCAGACCTCCGCAAGCCCCGGCCACATTACCCAAGGTGAAGCCGAGGTTAGGTTCCTCCGGCGCGCTTCTCGGCAGCAGGGGAAACGATCGGATTTTCAAACGTGGACCTTCCGGTGGCCCTTTGGAAGGGTCTTTGTAGTCGCTGGAGCCAAAGTTCCAAGGGGAGGTTACTATGCGCATCCAGCAAGGGTGACCGGGGAGGCGAAGAGAAAATGGCAAGTGCCATTTCTCCTTGTCCTCGGGTTACTCACATCTGGACCCTTTGGACACGCTCTCGTCCTCCTTTGGCGGGATCCACAGAAGGTCACGGAGCTTGCCCCCTGTGGTCGGGCCCACCTACGTGGGGCCCGGAGGCAAACTCACCCTGGAGACACATCGGAGACGGGATAAGCGGGGCGTGTATTTGGAAACCTTCTCCATGGCTGTGTCAGTTCTCAGAGCGCAGGAAGGGCAGTCCGGCCCGTGCCAGATGTGGGGGCGCCGGGCGTTTCTCCTGGGAAAGGAGCCTGGTCTTCCAGGTCTGAGGGTGTGGCGGTCCGCGCTGAACGAAGGCTCCAGGGGTGGAAGGAGTGGACAGATGGGCTCTGCCCGTGATGCACAGGGCAGTGTCTGCGGCCCCAGGCATCCCTCATTATGTAAAACCAGCCATTGCCATCACTAACCTCCGCTTCCTGTTTTGAAGCGGCAACATAATGGGACCTCTGTAGTTCATTTGTTTGACTAAGAAACAGAATTCGGCTGTGTGGCTCCCAGAGTGGAAAGATAAAATTCAAATGGTCAGAAATGGTCAGTTTTTTCAGACCACAGGAAGTCAGATGGGAAAAAAAAACAAACCCACATTCCTCTTTCAAGTTAGGTTTAAGCCTAATTGTAAGCAAATGATCAGAAAGATGTTACAATGTATTGTAGGTGGTGGACGGGGAGGTGGGAGCGTCCCCTGCTCTGCTCGTAAGGGAGGGACCTCCCAGAAGCTGTACCTTGGCTAATTCTGAGCTCAAGAGAGAGTTTCTCAGAGGCATCAACTTTGGCAAGCAAGCTTTTGCAGAGTGGGAAATTGAGCATTTCAGGAGAAGAAATAATTGGCCTTGGCACCACACCTTGACTTTTTTCTACCCAGGCTGTAGAAAAAAATCCCAGCAAATGGGGCCCAACATTACAGAGTAGAATGGAATTGAGGAAAATAAAAACCTTGGAAGTGCAAAGCTGACAGTCTGCCAAGACAGTGGATAACATCGTTGTCACAACATCCCTACTGATATAGTAACAAAGTTGTTCTACTCCATTTATTTGCAGGCTTGCCCTTCATCTTCTTCCAGGTGAGAATTGGCTTAGAAGGAGACTAAGTGGCCGTAACATCTGCAGTTGGTGTTAGATGCTGATGTGCTTTAATAACTCCAGAGCCGTTCACGTCTGAAGACAGAAGGAGGAGACAGACTACCGTTCTGAATCTTTATCAAGCTGCGATTCTTGCATATTCAGAAACACGGAGTGTTCGGAGTAGGCACAGTAAGAGATGCCAAGATTCTTTACAATGGTCGGTCTCGGGGAAGTAGGGCGAGCTGGGTCAAGAGGCACTAGCCTCCCCCTATGAGTTCAGCATGCCAGCCTTTGTTTTGCCAATATCATCATCCAAGGAGCCTCTCCCTCCTCGGTGCTGCAGTGTTTGGTTAATATTACAACAAGTAAAAATTTGATCACCTTAGAATTAAGGTATCCACACTGGTCCCTCCTTGACTGGAAACTCTTGAGGGTGAAGGGCCCAGATGCTCTTAGTGGCAAGTCTAGCAGGTGAATTCCGCTGAAGTCCATGCACTAAGGAAGCAGAAACACTCCCTGGGGAACCATACGAAGATAAATGACAAGATAACATGGAGAAGCTCAGCTGGCCTCCGAAATAAGTGCTGTTCTGCCCACATGTTGGTACAAAAGCAGAGCTACCTAGACACGTGGGTAAGAGATTGTGCTGTGCATCTGTGTGGCTTTCTTTATCCTGTAAGTTCAGCTGCTGGAAGACAGCATCACGTGCAGCCAGCCTTTCACTAGTTTCTGAAACTTGATTGAGTGTCTACACAAGGCACCATGCAAGGTTCTGGGGAGTCCAACAAAGCCAGGCCTTACCTTCAAGGAGCTTCCGGTCTATGAGGTCCCAATGATGGGACATGGGATAACATTAACCAAATAATCTTGCAAATAGATATATAATTAAGACCCACGATTAGTGCCTTGAAGGAAAGTGCAGGGTATAGAGAGTATAGCAGGGAACACTCTGAGGGAGGAGGAGGAAGCTGGAGGTATGCATGCAAGGGAAGGAGGACAGTCTTTTGAAGGCCAGATACAGGGACTATTTAGGAAGAAGAAGAGAAACCCAATCTTAGCAATCATACTTGGTCGGCTACTGAGACCCTTGCCATCAAAATAATCAGTGAATTACATCTGGCTTGTTTACAACACGAGCCTTTTCTACATAGTGGTCCTATAGATGCACAGGATGATGGGTAGATTTTCATGAGCACAAATCTTGGATGGAAATATTTGTATTGAATCCTGTTGTCCAATAATAACCGATATTTTATTTTTTTAAGTTTACTTATTTATTTGAAAGAGAGAGAGAGCAAGCATGTAAGTGGGGAGGGACAGAGAGAGAGACAATCCCCAGTGGGCTCTGCACTGACAGTGAGTAGCCTCATGCGGGACTCAAACTCACGAACCATGAGATCATGACCTGAGCAGAGATCAAGAATAGGACGCATGGGGCGCCTGGGTGGCTCAGTCGGTTGGGCGGCTGACTTCAGCTCAGGTCATGATCTCGTGGTCTGTGAGTTCGAGCCCCGCGTCGGACTCTGTGCTGATGGCTCAGAGCCTGGAGCCTGCTTCCGATTCTGTGTCTCCTCTCTCTCTGCCCTTCCCCTGTTCATGCTGTGCCTCTATGTCTCTCAAAAATAAAAAAAAAAAAAAAAATTAAAAAAATAAAAAAAAAATTTAAGAATAGGACGCTTAACCGGCTGAACCACCCAGGGGCCCCGATAATGGGTATTTTAAATGAAATGTGCTGTGTTTATAATGTCCCTCCAACCCCCAACACATAACAGAACTGGCAAACCCAAGGGAGTCATCTTACACAGTAACATGGAGTGTTTTCCCTAGCATTTTGTGTAGACAGATCAGTTTTGAATTAGAAGTTTTTCCTTCTTTTTTCTACTCTTGAACATAATTTTATGCTCGCAAGTTGTTCCTCTCTTCTTCTCCTCCATACTTACTAAATACAAAAGGCTAACTCTAAAGCCAGAAATTTGTTTGTTTTCATTACTCGGGTTATATTCATGTTATTACTTCCCATACGCTTGTTTGGAAGTGAAAATGTTGTTGTTAGTTTTAAAGTTTAATTAGCTCAGAACTTGAACCAAAACAACTTCTGGACCATGAAATAAGAACATGACGTCATGGCTTGAACAATTCCAACAAACTTTAAACTACTATGCTAGTGCTGTGTTTATCCTGTTTATTCTATTTTTATGTTATTATTACAGTCATTCTTACTGTGGAAAGCATGCGTGCAAAGTTTGACCAAATATTGTTGAACATGGATCATTTTTTTTCCTCCGCAGGTGAAGATATGGAAGTATTAGAGTTTAATTTGTTTTACATTTTTTCTGGTAAGGCATTCCCTTAAATCTAACCTAACCTCATCTCATCTCATCTCATCTCATGTAATTTGTATTTTTTTTCAACTTTGGGGCAGCTGTTTATTTTTAATATACAAAGCAGAGATCTAGTATCCTAATTGGAAATATGAAAAAAATGATGAGAAAAATCTCAGAGAAGAAAGAGAAAGAAAAAAACGTTTTTCCTCAAGCAGAGAGCTGTTTTTGCTCTTTAGTATTCTCGTAAGGAATGTGGTACAAATGATATATTTTTAAAACTCACAACATTGTAAAGCCAAAGAAATGAATTAGTCAAATTCTCCAATTTTATAGAAATTTGGGTCCTGAGATGTTGCCTTGTCCAGAGTCCCATTGCTGGTCAGCAGCAAAACTGGGACAAGAATTCAGGCTTCCCAATTTTTAGTCCAGTGACTGTACCTCTTTTTGGAAGACTGGATTACTTGGTAATTTTAACCTTGCAATATAAACAAGGAAAATACTCCGATAACAATAAAACTTTAATTTTAGTCTTAGGGGTCCATATATTATTGTGTTCTTGCTGCCCAAACTCCATTATTGTGACTCCTCCTTTCATACCTACTTTGTCTTCTTATAGCTCTGTGTGTGTGTGTGTGTGTGTGTGTGTGTGTGTGTGTGTTCCTTCTTTCAAAAGCATTCTAGGAGGACCAGAACCACCCTGAATGTTATTCTTCAGCACCTACAATCTTCGACTATTAATCCATATGCAGTTTTACACATTTTAAGGAAATGCATCTACAAACCTTCTCTGCAGGGCTGAGCATTGCAGAAGCTGCAGTGATAAAAGCATGATGCTGCTTTCAAGGAATTGACAACTTTGTTGGGAATTTGACTCTTTTGAAACTAACTTCTCCAAAGCAGATTCTGCTGAGGGTCACTGTAGAAGCAGAAACTAAATGCTACGAGAGGTTCACGGAAAGGAAAGATCATATTTGTGAAGACGGGGCTGGGGATGAATGAATTCAAAAGGGGTTCACAAAAAAGGCCGCCTTTGACACGACCTTGAAAGGTCAGTAGGGTTCCAATAGTTGGAGATGAAGAGAGAGTTTGTGTGCGATGTGGGAGGGAGCAGGGGCCAGATGACATCACCTGTCATTACAGACCTCCAGAGCCTTGGCCTCAAACTCTTCTTATGCAGTAGGCAGTGAATAAACGTGTGTTGAATGATTGATACTCTATACCAGGGTCCCTGTCATTCATGTCTGTCTTTGGTATAGAAGGCCCACAGATGCTGTGAGCCTGTGAGCTTATAGAGATAAGAAGAGGCCACAGGGCATGAAGGTTATGTTCATGAAGATCCTCACTGCCATGCTTTGCCTCTCTCATGTACTTGAATGTCTGATCCAGAGATATTTGTCCTTGTTCCCTCTTTCAAAATCACTTATCTTCTGGCCCATGGCAGTTGTCCATTTAGAATGATGGTGGTGTCCCATTTGCACAAAAGCTAACCCAGTTCCTAAAGATTTGAACACAATCCTCTCATAGGCTGGAGATTCCTCCTGCTGGCTCCTGTGGATGGCTGCAGACCACTCCGGTTTAATCGGAGTGTTCATGGCTGCAGGCTGAGTCTCTGCCCGGCTCCTCTGCAGTGCAACAGCCAGGTTGTTTTTCCGAACCTGGATGTACTGCACCTGTGGCAGCTTTGTCTCCTGGCCTTTCCCCAGGAATCTGCTCCAGGACCCTATCAGGCGAGAGTCTCTGACTCTTCGTGGAGCAGAATTGGCAGCTGATGTTCTTTCCCTGAAATGGCCAGGCACCCTGATCTCAGAGATGGAGAGCACAATCACTGTCTAGACTAGAGGTTTACAACCACAGTATGGAAATTTGCTGGTGAGTCCTGGGGCGCCTGGGTGGCTCAGTCGTTTAAGCATCCAACTTCGACTCAAGTCATGATCTTGTGGTCCTTGAGTTGGAGCCCTATGTTGGGCTCCGTGCTGACAGCTCAGAGCCTGGAGACTGCTTTGGATTCTCTCTCCCTCTCTCTCTGCCATTCCCTGCTCATGCTCTGTCTCTCTCTCAAAAATGAATAAATGTTAAAATAATTTAAAAAACAACAACAAAAACTTAATTTGCTGGCGAGTCCTGTCAGTTGTGATCATGTTGCCAGAAACGAGTGGCAAGCAAAAGAGCACTTAAGCTTAAAGGTCATCCAGCTACAGGGCACCTGGGTTGAGCTCAGTCGGTTGAGCCTCTGACCTCAGTTCAGGTCATGATCTCACATTTCATGAGTTCGGGCCCTGTGTTGGGCTCTGTGCTGACAGCTCAGAGCCTGGAGCCTGCCTCAGATTCTGTGTCTCCCTCTCTCTCTCTCTACCTCTTCCCCACTTCTGCTTTCTCTCCTGTCTCAAAAATAAATCAACCATGCAGCTAAACAATTAGAAAGGATCCAGTGTTTTTCCAAAAGTCACACTCATCCCATTTGGCAGTGTGGTTCTGGCCTGGGGTAGAACAGAGCGGACTTACAGGTTAGCAGGCTGGGATTGCCACACCACATCCATCTTCCTGGCACACGTGGGCCCATAAAGGTGAGACAGCTTGTGAGTTCATCAGCCAGGCATTTCCCCATGGAATGGAGATTGAGAAATGCTGGTTTGATGCATATCAAAACTGAGGGAGGTCCTTAGGGATTGAGCACAGGTTGGGGAGCCGTCTGCGTGCATTTGCAATGACTGTGCTGGTGACTTTTCATTGAAAAGATATCCAGATATCCCCTCCAGATAAGGGGAGCCATACCCTGTTGAGCTAGGGTTAGGCAGGGTGGCCTCATTCATTTACCCATTGTTCCTTAAACCCTGTGCTAGGTGCCAATGATACAGCAGGGAAAGAGAGCCAGCTCTTGCCTTGGGGAGCTCAAGGTCTAATAAGGTTCCCTGCAGTGTCATCAGTGACTAGTGTAGGATATGGGAATACAGGAGGTCGAAGACATTATTTCAATTTATAGATGACTTAATCAAAACCTGCTCAGAGATAATACAAGTAGATCCTTGAAGCCTTTGCTTGCTGGAAATTTTGTAGATGATTGTGTCTGTACCAGAGTAGCAATGTGGTTGTAAATGTTTTCAGGTACTACTTTCTCTACATAGGACAGGGTCAGTCTTCTATGAAGACTTCTGGGACGGGCATCAGGAGACCTGTCCTGGTCACTGACTTTTCAACCAGGTGGAGGTACTATCTGTTTGAGTCTCAGTTTCTCTATCAGTAGGAACAGACAATAACATCTTTTCCTTTTTCTCTTCACTGAGGCTCTGTGTTAAGTGAGTCAATATATGGTTTCTTGTGAAGGCAATTGTATTAGTTTCGAGGAGCTGCTGTAGTTTGTTACTTTAGTAACAAGTAAATTTTAATTTAGTAGTTAGTTTGTTCCAGGAGCTGCTGTAGTTTTGAACTTTGTTCAAAAACAATGCTGGCATCTTAGAACAACAGAAATTCATCTGCTCACAGTTCTAGAAGGCAAAAGTCTGATATCAAGGTGTTGGCAGAGTTGGTTTTTCTTGGGGGTCTGAAAGAGAATCCATCCCAGGCCTCCCTTTAGTTTCCGGTGACCCTTGACTTAGAGCTGCATAGGCTTCTACAGAGTCTCTGCCTCTGTTTTCACACGGCCCTGTGTTCTCAGGCTCTCCGTGCCTGCTCCTTGTCTCTTTCTTAGAATGACAGTTGTCATTGGATTTGGGACTTACTCTAATCTAGCATGATCTCATCTCCAGATGCTTACATGTCCATATCCACAAAGACCCTTATCCTAAATAAGGTCACGTCCTGAGGTTCTGGTTGGACCTATCTTTTGGGGCTGGATTTCTACTCACTGCAGTAACTTTATAGTTCTTGGGGGATCTTCAAGAGTTTACATGGCAGTGGTCCCATCCGGAACACTAGTAGTCGGTGAGTAATTTGAAAATACAATAATAGCTACAATTCTGAATTCAGATCATAGATTTAAAGGAGTTCAATTTACAGATGAATCTCCCACCCCTAGCATTTGATTCACACCTTGAGGAGTTTGCTAAAGGAAGCGTTTTTTCTCCCTTCCCTCTCTCTTTCTGTCTCTTGCCAAGTGACCTATAAAGAGGAATGACCTTGGTCAGATCCATTTTGACTCTAGATCTCTCTCCCTGCAGAACCAACTGGTGGTTCTTAGCCAGTAACCTGAGATTTGTTGTGGCTAAATCGGACATGGCCGTAAAAATTTGACACAGTCGTTAAGCTACACTTTTTTATTACTGATTTGAAAGGTTATAGGTTAATAAAGAGGTTTAAAGATGTAAATAATGAAAGAGCAGAAAATGATAACACAATTGTGAATCTTCGAACATGACTTGTCATTAACAAGTATCCTGTGTTAGATACTGATGATCACAGGGAAGAATTTCACTTCAGAACTACACGATGTTTCCCAAACCTCTCCTGGCATACGTAGATAACAGTAACACTTCTAGGGCACATCAGGGTCAAGGGAGGAGGCTGCCTGCAGCCAGAGCCACTGAGGGAGGGGCGGCATCTCATCACTCATAGGGTTTGCTTGCAGTGGCCCCTGATGGGTGCCCAGTCATGGAAAGCCATGCAGGACAGACCTGAATGATCATGGACTTGCCATCGGTGTAGGTGGCCCAGATTTACAGTGTCTTATCGAGTGGTATGACTTCAAGAAATGGAAACTCTCCTACCATTTACCAAAGAAACTACATCCTCGGTATGTTGGTCCTTCCAAGATTTTTCTAGTTCTTAAACCTCCTTATGAAATAAGCCAGAAGTCAGTCAAGTAAATTGGAATAGTTCAGAGGAGCACAAATCATTCACCTAGTAGGAATTAATGACAGAAACTGAGACTAGTTGAGGGGTAGGAAAAGGAAGGATTTTGGTTCAGGTCAACTGTGAACTTTGTTCAAAAAAACTTATGCTTTTCGAGACTCATTTTCTCTGTTAGTTAAAACTTAATATCTGCCCGACTCTCCAATGGTTTCTTTATTAAGACTTAAAGGAAGAAAATGAATGTGGAAGTTAGTGCATAAAAGTTAGAATTCTTAGTGGCGCACAGAATTTGAGGAGATACTTTGAGGGTCATGCAGTGACCCAGTGCCTTTCTTCCTTCACCCTAGTTACTAGCAATTATTTTGTGCAATATATTATTAACAACGGAACAAGCCCTTGAAGCTCCACCAGTGTTCTGGGCATCAAGGGGAGCCAGTGATTTGGGGAGAGACAGGCAGAGGTAGGGTCAAACACATGATTCTAGACCAGTGAAGTCTTTTCCTTTTGTGACAGTGCCTGGCTTAGTACCTTGTCAACACTCAATATTTAGGATTCTAGAGTCGAAGGAACCTCAGGGATGACCTGACTCTGTGATGGCCAAACTACCCGAGAGTGGAGGGGCAGGTATAACAGGCAGGTACCATCCCTTCTCTCTTGGTGTGGCTCTGCTCCTGTTTGTTTTGACTTGGATGTTTCAATAACAACAACAAAGGAGAATGTCTATGTGTCTTTCATCCCCGACCTTCCTCCCAAAGGCGAACTTCAGCTACTTTCGTTCACATCCAGGACCTGTCACTGACCACTTGGAATCTCAAATGAGTCACTGACCACTCTCTGAGGCTGTTTTCCAGGTTCATCTGGGAGACTACAGAAGAGAAGCCTCATCCTCATCCTCAAAAGTGTTGTTTTTCTTAGAAGAGCAGGAAGGGTATCCTTAAGAGCCAAAGGGGTGACTCTATGTAATTGGAATAAAAATAGAGTGGGGGGTGGGGAGCCAGGGTGGCTCAGTCAGTTGAGCAACTGACTTTTGATTTCAGCTCAGGTCATGATCCCAGGGTCCTGGGATTGAGTCCCACATCAGGCTCTGTGCTGAGTGTGGGGCCTGCTTGGGATTCTCCCTCTCTTACCCTCTGCCCCTCTCCCTTGCTCATATGTGCTCTTTCTCTATAAAAACAAAAACAAAAACAAAAATAGAATAGGAAGATGAATTGCTCTGCAGCCCATAGTGCAAGATACGCACATTTCTTTTTGTCTTAAATTAAATGATTCTTCTCTCTTTCCAACCACTGGACTGGCAAGCCTTCCGATCTCAGTAGCTTTTGTGAGTCTTCATCCATCATTTGGAAGCAGATGAGAACGCCAAATCTTACATGCTGTATGAAAATCAGGTAAGATCATCTAGCTTTCTGACTAATAATTGCACCTGAGATCCTTAGCTCTCTTTCCAAGCTGGCCGCCCTGCTGGTGGCATCCACTTTCACCACACTGAGCCAGACCCCTGTTTGGTCTCCTACCCCCATCAGAGTAATACTGTGTCTCTGCCATGTGTTAAAACCAACTTCTTTGGCTCTCTCCGAGTCTGGCCCTAAACTGAGCAATACCTCTCTTCCTCTGGGATGAGCTAGCTTATCCCACCTCAAGGTGACATCTCAAGGGGCTGAGGTGGGGAAATTGAGCCCAGAACTCCAAACCCAAAGGCTTAGCCATGCTAGATGGGAGAGGGAAGGGAAAGTTCCTTTTTCATTTTCTTTGATGATGAGTCCTCAGTGGCAAGAAGGATGGAACACCAAAGAAATTCTCCATAACTCATCAATAAATGGCAATATTCATGGCTATTTAAAAAAGTGTTTAAAAACAAGAACGAATAGTACAAGTGGAGGATATGTTGCCAATGTTTATTGAGCAATCAGCCTTGAATGTCCTGGAATGTCCTTTTCTCTCAGAAAAATCTTAATTCTCCATAAATTAGCATCAGCCATTAGGATAATATAGCTAGGAAATACGATAACTGAAAGAAAAATTGGATTGATCCAGCATTCTCTACAAGTCTTGTACTTTTTTCCTTATCTGGATTCTAGGCTTTACTGAAGGGCGGGCTGAGGTTTTAATGTGTTATCTTTTCTGTCAAAGAGAACATCAGAAGATAACACAATATATAATGAGTATTTGTTGCATGTCAGGTTGTGTGCCAGATAGTCTACCCATATTTGTTTCACCAAATCTTAATAACACTGTGAGGCAGGTATTATTATCTTACTTTACGCATTACTCACCTGCAGAGACTAAATACATTTCCATCACTTAACTAGTAAGTGAATGAATCCAGTACTGGAATCTAAAGTCTACTATTTTAAATTTCAATGTTCATTCTGATAACCCATGTTATTAACAAGGGAGAAGATGGAGGACTTTGTTTTCCTTCAGGTGGATAATTTTATACAAATATGTGGGTATATAATATTTTAGTGCCGGCTAACTGACAAAACCTGGATGGTATAATAATGAGTAGGAAAGGAAGAGGGAGAAAGAGGAATGAGATGGAAAAATACAGGGAGACATGGATACACATGTACACTCCATGTTCCTTTGACTCCAACCAGCCAATGAAAGGACTGAATAGAAGTGAATCTTCTGAAAGACACTGACTTTAGAAAAGTTGTCAACAAAGTCTTTGAGCAGCTGTTTGCTGATATCACATCTGAAGGCAAAATTTGAGTGTGTCTAAATGTTATATTAGGAAAGAATAAAGGAAGGAAGGAAGGAAGGAAGGAAGGAAGGAAGGAAGGAAGGAAGGAAGGAAGGAAAGAAGAAAGCAAGGAAGGAAGGAAGGAAAGAAGAAAGGAAAGAAGGAAGGAAGGAAGAAAGGAAGAAAGAAAGGAGAAAAATCTAAGATACATGGTATTATTCTCCTCTATAATTGCAAAGCATTCTCTGTTGTAACTGTATTTTCCCTTGGTAATAAACAGTAAACAACATTGATTATAGAAATGATCTAATTTTTTGCCTACTGTCTAATTGCCTGCTATCACTGCTGAATTCCCCCTTCTTTTTTGCACATGGGCATGCACACACACACACTCACACACGCATCTTCAATTCACGATCAACAAACCATATTAAGTACGTATTCAATGCCAGGTACTGTGAGAAGCACAGCATAAGAGATGTAATCCATGTTATGGAGGACGAAATATTTGCTTATTGTCTCTTGATCTCAGAGGAGATTCAGTGTCTTTTCGGGTAGGAATTATGTATATTCTCAGGGGCCTCTTGGAGTTCTCTTTTAGACTTGGGGAGAACTTATAAAGCAGAGTGCCCTTACCATCTATTTCAAAGAGAAGTGAATGCATTGGGTATAAAATTAAATTTCTTTCAAGTGGTGGTTACACAGTTAGGCAGGATTGCTTCAGAATTAAGTGAGAGCCAAGGGGGCTTTCCAAATATTAGAGGAGGTGGGGAGACAAAAATGTGAGTTGTGTTTGCCGTAGCAGGTAGAAGGTGGTGATGAGCTTCCGCAGAGCCAAGCCCCGGGGTAAGCAACCGATCACGTTGCATGTAGCACAGCAGCGAACTCAGGAATGTTGGAAGCCATGCCCAGCCATTTCCTCTGCTCCTGGCATCAATCTTCATACGTGGAAAGCATGCCAGTGGAATGGCAGTTCCCAAAGTTTTAGGTACTGGCTGCTTCCTTGAGAAATATTATGATAACCCATGTTCCAAACTGTCGTTCCATACTGGTGTTAAAAATCGAACAAACAAACCACCTCACCAAGGTTGACTTACATGGGTTCCACATCCACAAAGCACCTTTCAAAAAAAAATTCAGGAGGCGCCTGGGTAGCTCAGTCAGTTAAGCGTCTGACTTTGGCTCAGGTCATGATCTCGAAGTTCGTGGGTTCGAGCCCCGCATTGGGCTCTGTGCAAAATAAATAAACATTAAAAAAAATTCAGGAGGCTCCCTCTTGACATCACATCCAATGTCTTGGAGAAAAGGAAGACTGTGAGAGGGCCCAGGGCTGAGAAGAGAAGTGGGCATCTTGTCCCATCCCTGCGGTCCAGGTGTGGAATAGCCGCATCTGAAGAGGCAGCAGAGGGCACAGGAGTGGATATAGTCTCAGAGTCATATGGGTACACACGTTCAAGTTCTGGTTCTGCCTCTCACAATCTGCGAGAACTTCCCAACCTCCCCCACCCCGGGTCTACAGTCTCGGCTTTCCTTATTTGTAGGGTGAGTTGTCTGAGAATTAGAGAGAATGTATGAAAAATGCCTGACATTGTAAGTTCTTGATAAAAGATAGCTATTATTATTTTACAAATCCTCCAAACTGTGATTTAGCGGTTGCTGCAGTAGGCGCTCTTTGTCTTTGGAGTCTCAGAAGCTCACGTAGCTTAAACCTTCCGACCTCCAATTACAGAAATGCTGACATGGAACATGCCAGTGGATAAATACCTCCCTTCCCTGGGTGCCTTTCTGTAAGGACAGGCCTGAGTATATTCATGTCCAGTAACCTACATAATCTATTACTAACCTGAAGAAGAGCAATTTACGGGGCAGTATTGGGACTGAAGTTACAAACTGAAGTCCAAGAAAGTACAGGAAATTTCCTCTGCCCTACAGGGGGCCTGGGGTGGAGCGTGCAGCGTCTTGTCACAGCTGTGCCTATGGAGGGCTGACACCATGGCAGAGATGAACAGGAAAGGCTTTTGTCTGCAAGGTGCTGCCAGGGATGACTGCCTTAAATCAACAGCCAGAGAAATATTGATGTGTAAATCGGAGAGGAACCATTTAGCTGTGAGGCTCCTGTTTGGTTTAGGATGCTTTTCACTTTGAAATGAGAGAGTTGACGCCTTGTGGGACTCTCTCTGTAAGTGTGGGAAACCACAGGCCTTGGAGAGCCCCGGACGTGCAAATACTTGAATTTATTTTTTTCCCCACGCTGATAAGTTCTAGCTTTAATTCTTTCCCATACTTCCTCTGAAACATTTTTTTTTATTGCCTCTGCTCTGGGTGCCCATTAAACCTAATGTACACATGCATACAACATCAACAATAACAACCCAAACCATTGCTTGTACAGTTAATAGAAACCAAATGTCCCAGTAGCTTGCAACATTGCATATCAGATGTTTTGCTTTTTCCTACTGATTTAAGGATCTTTCTCCCTGAGCTAATTTTCTTCTCTGTTCGCTCCACCCCAAGCCCCCTGTCTACAGTCTAAAGGTCTTTTGTCAAACACACTTAAAGACTTCCATCTCCTCCAGGGTGAACTTGCCTGCCTTGTTTCATTACTCACATGGCTTTCTTCACAGATGGGGACTTTGACCTTCTGAAATTCCTGCTGGAAATTAAATACTGAACCCAGCAGTCTATAGGAGAGTTAACAGACAGTTTCAGTACACGGAGCAAGACCCCTCGGAGGGGTCAAGTTATTAACTCACGAGAAAATGTGGATCGGATGGTCAAATCCAGGATGTAACTCACATTCTAATCGGCTTTTGGCACTGTGGGTCGCTGAGTCCTAGGTAGGGAATAGCTCTGTTCTCAGGAAGCAGGAGATCCCAAGTTCGGGCTTTTTCTGCAAAGTGCACAAATGCTACTGATGCCCTCTTTGCAGAACTTTTAGAAGCTTCTGTCTCACTTTAGACAGGCTTTAGACAGTGTTCTGATACAGTGGCTGAGTCAGAACTGTCTCTTCCTTCCTCCTTCTCTCCTTTGCCTTTTCACATCCCAGTTTTAGGCTTTTTTAGCAGTTTAGAAGAGAACATGGTTGTTCAGTAAGGCAGAAGTTAACAAGGAGCCCACCGGGTACCTGAAGTATATTATCTCATGGCTATGTGAAGTTGAATTCCCAGGTCAGAAGGTGGGGGATCCAGGAACAGAGTTGGGAAAATTATGCCCTCTATTCAGAGGGAAAATTTTTTTCTCCTAATTTGACCAATTCAATTCAATCACTGTTGTTACCCTGGGATTCAGGTTGGCGCAGGCCTAAGAACCTGGTTTTCAGTTGGCCTCATGTGAGAAAGTACCTATAAACCATTACAGGGCTGCTTGACCAACCTGACTGTGGCCCCCTATCCAAGATGGGACCTCCAGCTCTTGCTTATATTTGGTCTCTAAAACCCTCTAAAAGTATGGCAGAGTGGGGTTCCAGTCCTGTTCCCAGGAGCTGCGGAATCAGCCCACCTCGTGTCCAGACTTCAGCCTAAGGAAAGCTAGGAAGTTAGTGACAGTCATAATCCCAGCTTAGAATGCTTTGTGGTTCCCTGAAAGCCACCTTTGCATTTCTGCATCTGCCTTCACCAATGGATCCGGGGGGGGGGTTGCTGAATTGTAATAATAACCGCAAAACCTCACCGCGCACTTGCCATGTGCTAGAATTTTCCCTAGGCACTTCAGCACTCAACACCCCCTATGAAGTAACACTGTGACACTGCCGGGAGCTCAAACAGAGGTGAGGAGGGGCTCGGTTCCTTGCCACCTGCAGAGCTGGCTGTGAACCTAGTGCTTGTGACCATGATGCAGGAGGCAGGCTCGGGGCATGGGAGCCTCCCCACAACCAGGACCGAACCCCTGGATTTCTCATTCCATGGCTGGACCTCTTCCTGTTATATGATGCTAAAGGCACTCTGTATTTTGGATTATTAAATTTAAGCAGCTTATAAAAACCACTCAATTTCACTTACACTGCAGCTGGGAGCGATAAGCTCAGTCAGTGCCCTGGGGTCAGCACGCCTAGAGCACAGGGGCCGGCTGCACCCTGCAGTGGCTGCGTCTCCTCTGGTGGCATCCCCACCCTGGCAGCCCAGGAGAGAGGCACGGGGTGGCTTTGAACATGCAGATGCCCACTGCACATAAGGTAAATAAGGGACTCTGGGAGATGGGGACCCGGCACGAGTATGTCTAAAAGCTCTCAAGTGAGTCTCATGGCAATCAGGGCTGGACGGTTAACCTAAGGCATCAAGGTGTGGGTTTTGAAAGCTGCTGGATGGAAAGGTGGAGGGAGTGAGAATGTCACATCATCTTGGTCAGACCTGTATCTTAGCTAGCCTTCCAAAAAGAGAAATGAGTCCATGTAAACTGCTTATATAGCACTTAGGGCAGGGCCACATACAAGCAATCTCCATATTGACTACCTACCGTAGATTGGGGACAATCAAGAGCTTCTCAAGGGTGGGAGAGGGGTTTGAGGGACAGCATGACGTACGTGCCAAATGAGCATTTTTGTAAGGAGGGTTTTCTTTGTTTTCTTCAGGTTCTCAAAGGTTTCTGCAATCCAAGGAAGGTTAAGGACTTAACAAAAGTCACCGTATTAATGATCCCATGAGCAGCAGCAGAACCAAGGAAGTCCAGGGTGTCCGAGCTGGAAGAAGTCAGGGATTCCTGGTCTTGGGAGCATGGCAATGACCTCTGGGGCTGTTGGCAATACCCATGCCAGGGCCACAAGCTCAGAGGCTATGACTGTCTAGTCTGTGGGTGGAACCCGGGAATCAGTATTTTCAAAAAGCTCCTCAGAGGATTCCTGTGAGCAATCAGGAGTGAGAACCATTGGTCTAATGAGACCCACTTGACTTCTAAATGAGGAGACTGGGGTCTGACAATGTGTCTCTCTCAGCTTGTTCTGCTCTGGAACCCTGATGGCTATGGATCCATTTTTCCCTGGCTAACAGGATGGACCTGCTTTCATTCAAAGTCCTAACCGCCCCCCTGCATTTCTCTGTCTCCTGTATTTCTCGCAGGTTTTTATTTTCTCTCTCTCTCTTTATTTATTTCTCAGAAGGATCTCCACCTAGTTCTAATATCTGCCTTGATTAGAATACTTCCAGGACTAGGACAAAGGTGGGGACTTAGCACGAAAATTAAGTCGGGGTCCAAACACTCAGTAATTGAAATAAATAACACTTGAAAGACTATTTTCTTTTGAATATCAAAATCAATTAAAAAAAATCCATAATGAACAAAACACCAAAATTTTAAAGTAAAAATCAGGGTGTATTAAAAACTGAGGGTGAAAAAAATTGGAAATATTGATCCTGTGTTTATTTAAAAATTCAACATTTTGTTCATCACTGGTTTTTATTATTATTTTGTTTTGCTTTAGTTTAGTGAAATTAAATATTGCAAATAAATAGAGCTTTAAAATATTGTCGGTCTTGGCAACTGAGCGTCCTGGTGGCCCCTTGCATCTTGTAGCTGAGATGTGTGCCCCACTGGCCCAGTCCCAGCCTGTGTGTTTTGTCTGCTCTGTGGGGGCCTGGTGGGTGAGTGGGTAGGTGGGGAAGAGGGAGAAGCTAATGGCCAGGATGGGAGCAGATTAAGTTATGGTGGGTGGGGAGCTGGGACCCAAGGAATAGGTCTGTGGGTGGGAAGAGGGGATTTTATTATATACAAAAATTACAGTTGACCCTTGGAAACCATGGGTTTGAACTGCACAGGTCCACTTACACACAGAAGTTTTTTCAATAAATACAGTACAGTACTGTAAATGTACTTTCTCCTTCTTATGATTTTCTTAATAACATCTTCTTTTCTCTAGCTTATTTTTTGTAAGAATACAGTATAGAATACATATGACAGACAAAATATGTGTTAATCAACCGTTTATGTTATTTGTAAGTTTTACAGTCAAAGTAGGCTCTTAGTAGTTAGGTTTGGGGGAAGTCAAAAGTTATACACAGGGGTGCCTGGGTGGTTCAGTTGGTTAAGTGTCTGACTTTTTGTATCGGCTTAGGTCTTGAGCTCACGGTGGTGAATTCAAGCCCCACATTGGACCCTATGCCAGACATGGAATCTAAAAAAATAAAAAATAAAAAAAATAAATGCAGATTTTTGACCACATGGGGGTCACCACTTCTAACCCCTGCATTTTTCAAAGGTCAGCTGAAATATCGATATATAAAATACATTGTATATATATTATATATATTTTATAATGTATATGTATATACACTATAAAAGTGGATGAAAATACGATCTTCTTATCAGTCAGCACCAAAATTTTTCTTAGAGGAGACATCGGACTCCATTTAAGACTACTAAATTAATCAACAACTTAAAGAGGAGATAAAACTCTGAATATCTGAGTTATTAGCAGTCAAGATGATTTAAAAAAGAAGGCAAATAGGGGCCCCAGCTGGAGTCTCTGGCAGAAACATCGAGCATATCATAATGTAAATAAGAATGATTTTAGTGCTCTTATAAACCATTTTGAATACTTTCTATTAAAATGCTAATTACAGTTTTTTAAAGGGGAAAAAAAGGTGGGGGGACAAATAGGTCATGTAGCAGAAAAGAGAACAGAAAAGGAAGGACCAGAGAAAGGAAGAAGGAGAGGAAGAATCTTTTGGGGAACAGGAATTGCAAGTGTCTGAGTTAATTGCTTTTGCGATCTAAATCTTTCCATCCAGAAGGACTAAACCTCTAGTAAAGCCCATATCAGGGTCTTATATGATTGGGTTTTGTTTTGTTCATGTTGTACAAATTAAAGAAAAGAACACATCTTCTGTCTGTGAGAACCGTGTCTAGCCCGTAGGGGCAGATCTCCGTGCCACAGGAGAATAAACTTTTCAAGAATTCTTAGAAATCTCCTGAAAGTCTTAGGCCTTCCGAGACTATAAAGGGTTAAACCCATCTTCCCGGAAGTCGAGGGGTTGGACGCCACAGCGGATGTGTGGGCTACGCCCTGCATGGAACTGACCAGATAGAGCAGCCGGCTGCTGCAGGGTCTTGGTCTTAGTCTTGGTCTTGGTGTGCCGCGATGTAGGCTCTGGGCTCTCTCAGGTGTGACTACGAAGCTACTACCTCAGTCTTTCTTCTCGAAACTGTAGTTTCACCGCCTTCCTCTTGTTACCAAGAAAAAGTATCAAAACCTTGAAAATAAGGCTGATAGGTGGGCAGCATGTCCTTTCAAAGTCCGATGGGGTAAAAGTCCACCTAAGGATTATCTGCGGTATTGCACTTCTTCCAACTCCCTGTTTACTGTTGTTTAAAATTCCTAGACTTGATGAAGTTACATAGTAAGTTGTAGATTTTTCTTTGGTAGAAATGCAAGTAATTTGTCTGGCACGGGAAAAAAAACCCTCAAAGGATATAGTTTATTTCCTTTAAGATACTAATTTTGGATTGAACCCAGCAATCTGACCGTAATATTCCTTTTGTAAATTGCCTGTAAATACCTAGCTCTTCAAATCTCTTTCAACTGGTCTTAGCGTCTTACTGGTTTTGTCATTAATTAATGAGTTGAATAAAATCTTTGATATGTGTTTATTTTATATTTGCATATATATTATTTATTTATTTTTGAAAATTATACTTTAACCTTCTCTGCGTTTGTAGACTGCAGGTTGTGGATGGTTCTGCAACCCTTCTCTGCCCAGAACACTCAAAGCATTGGAATCTTCCGCCATGGCGTCCGTGCACCATTTACAGCATGGGGTCCGGCACACAGTGTTGGCACTTGTACGATGTCTATCTCCTTTCCTGCTGTCTGCTTTGATGACTAGGTTCAACTCCTCGGATATTGGGATTGTCTCTAAGCCATCCATGCAGAATGACTTCTTGAGGACCCAGGACACAGCTGAACGATGGAGGGGGCTTGATACTCTTCTCCCCAGTGGGGAGGCTGGGTGCACCAGCTCAAGGAAAGCCTGCCGGCAGGGCCCCTTAAGTCTTTTGCTTAGGGTTCATGGCCCTGGCTGCACATTCGAATTAATTGGGGAGTTAAAAAAAAATATCCACTTCAGGGCTCCACCTTCGGGAAGCCCAATTTAACACAAGGGAGCCAGACCTGGGTATTGGCATTTTTCAAAAAGCTTCCAGATGCTTCGGCCAGGGTTGAGAAGCACTGTGCTGGCACGGTTGCTAAGCCAGCACACGGGACCACAGGCCATGCTTCTCATGGGCTCTCCTCCTGCTTGGACGTGGGTCTCTTGAGCTATGTTCAAAGGGCTCTGATTTTTCCCAGGGAGTGCCCTGTGTTAGTCTTCGTGGTGGGGCCCCGAGAAGCTCCAAAGTCTACGGAAAAATCCCAATTCCTAAAAGATTTTCATCTTATCAGCAATCTCCCTACTGCCTACATAGAACGTTCTATTGTATGAGGGTTTTTTTTTTTCTTCTTTTTTTAATTCAAAGTTCCTGGCAGCCACTAACGCGTCTAAGAAGCAGAATCCAGCTTTGATCGGTTGTCAGCAGAGCTGAAAACTGCTGTTTTTAAATAATTTTCTAAAATCTCCCTTTTCTGGTCTGTCCTTCGGTCCCCTGGCAGGCCTCTGGACCACCAATTTGCACAGTGCGCTTTGCTGGCCGCTGCCCTGGCCACCTTCTCTCCTCCCACCCTCACAAATTAACACGGTGCTGCTCAGACTGTGGGTTTCTCTGAGCATGCCTCTTTCTTGCTTCTCTGCCACCACAGCCTGGCGGCCTTAAAGCTCTCACCATCCTATTTCCATCCTCCCCTGAGCCTCTGTGGCCTGACTCCAGTGCACAGGTCAAAAGTGCAGCCTTGGGCACAAGCAGGGACCTGAGAGCTGGCACTCTCCCCCCCCCCACCTCATTTCTGTCTGTTGCCCTTTACCCAGCTCCTCCAAAAACGAATCCTTCCTCTGGAAAGATAAGACTCTCTTCTCAGTTCCTGTAACCCCTTCCCCTCATTTCGCATTTCCTTTTATTCCAGACCAAGGCGGCTCTTTGTGAAGGGGGATGTGGCATTTTTGCACAAATATTTAATCTTTTCCAATCTGCCCTCTGCACTGCCTGTCAGTTCTCGGGGCTGAAACCGCTCTGTTTGCTTTAGCTGGTAACAGGATACTGTTTTGAGAAGTGATGCAGAAGTCTGATTACTTATGAATCTGGGCTTTATTTTGCATGAATGCTTTTCAAGGCAACTATAGCTTTATTTTTTCTTCCTCACCAAGAATTATGTTGCCAGTGGGGGCGTGGTAGCAAGCAGGCAGGGGAATCCAGAGAGCTTTTAACTTTTTACCCTGTAGCTTGAAAACCTCAGCTGCAGGGACCTAGTAAAACGAATTTAGCCAAGGTTTTACTGACAGCTTCTTTCAGGAAAGATCTGCCCTTTCCCTTTTGGGAAATGTCATTATTTCCCACAAAATGTAATTCATCCTATTAAAGTGTCTGCCGTACCTGTTAGAAATCACCTGTTAGGGGCGCCTGGGTGGCTCAGTCGGTTAAGCATCTGACTTCAGCTCAGGTTATGATCTCACGGTTTGTGGGTTCGAGCCCCACGTTGGGCTCTGTGCTGACAGCTCAGACCCTGGAGCCTGCTTTGGAGTCTGTGTCTCCTTCTCCCTCTGCCCCTCCCCCACTTGCACTCTGTCTCTCTCTCTCAAAAATAAACATTAAAAAAAATTTAGAAAAGAAAGAAATCACCTGTTAAACAGACTGAAGAAAGAAAAATGTAGAAACAGATAATAGTAACCAATTCATTTTAAAAGCCCGATTTGTGCAATGTGCTTCTGATATTGTTGCTAATCCTTACCACCACCATGTGTGGCAAATATGTTCTTCCCATTTTATAGGAGGTGAAACAGGATGGTAATCACATGCTTTGGAGTTTTCAGGACAGTGTGGACTTTTATTTTTTTCTCTCAACATTGGACCAAATGGCAGATTCCGATTGGAAAACGTGGCTCAATCTCCTATTTCTAGTCTCAAATGAGGTTCTCCCCAAAGCAGTCAAGGAGTCCTTGGAAAGGTAGGCCCCATAAAAATCATGTACACGGGGCTCCTGGATGGCTCAGCTAGCTGAGCGTTCGACTCCTGATTCCAGCTCAGGTCATGATCTCACGGTTTGAGGGATTGAGCCCTGGTCTGGGCTCTGAGCTGACGGTGAGGAGCCCGCTTGGGATTCTTTCTCTCTCCCTATCTTTCTGCCCCTCTCTCCCTCCCTCTCTCTCTCTCTCTCAAAATAAATATTTTAAAAGAGCATGTACTGAGGGCTTTTGGTGAAGTCTGGAAGAGCATGAGCAGTGAGAAAAGAAAGAGCCCTTTCCAGAACTTCAGGTCTAGAGTCCCAGGCCTGAAAATGTTGTTGGCAAAGCCAGCTGCACGAGAGAGAAAAGAGTGCAGGAACAACCACCATGCTTCTGTTCATGGGCGCTGTACTTTAGAAAATTAATTGGGGGAAATCGTGCAGTATGTGGAGTGAAAGGATCAGGTTACAAAATTAAAACTGATTCCAACTTTTTAAAAAATGGAAAAACAGGAAGAAAAGCCAAAAGTATTAATAGCAGTTATCGTTGACTGGTGAGAATATTTTTATAGTTTTGAAAAATATTTTCTGCATGTTCCACAATGAATATGTATTCTTGTTATGAGCAGAGCCCAACTGATAAAGGTCCCAACACAAAGGCCAGGGAAACGCCCCTTGCTCCATTTGCAGTGTTGGGTTTGGGCTGAACATCAGTAAGGAGGCCCCAGTGGCAAATGTTGGAATTGCAGGCTCGAGTAAGAAAATACCGTCTTTCTTCTCCCTTCCCCTTTTCTGTGAGACTGTTTATTAGCTTCTGACCTTCTATTTCCTCGCTTTGTGCTGTTCCAGAAGGATCGAATGAAACAGATGTGTGCACTGTGTCTGTGACGGAGGATGGTTTCTGAGCATCTCTCTCCCATTCTCCTGCACTGTGAACCAACTGGATAAGAGGGAAGGAAGATGAGGGACAGATAGAGTCACCTATCCAAGTCACAGAGCTGTGTAGCTCCCTGAGGTCCCTAAGGGAACCCCGTGGTGGACCAGATGATTCTGCTACAGTCAGATTTCCTCCTGGATCCTAAGCTCCCCCTGGAAATAGGCTCCCGTGCAAACCAGCTGTGGGAATTGCCATCCCCTGCCCAATGAGTGTAAGGAACTTCCAGCAGCTTGATGCTCCGGGGAGTGGCTGCCATGGATGATGGTCATGACCAGAGTGCCTCCTTGGCCATGTTTACTCTTCAGTCTAGCAGAACCGCAAAGGAAATGCAGAGCCTGACTACGGGGGAGTGGGCTTGGTGTGGCCATTGGGAAGAAATGGCCACTGGAAGAAATAATTTTCATGTTTTAGATTTAAAAACGTGATTTTTTTTTGTTGGAAAAAGCCATACATGTTTCTTGTTTCAAGTTTTAGAAATCTAGACCATTCTCCATTTATTTTGGGAAGACAGAGGAAATCTTTCTTGGTCTCCTAATAAAGTCTTTATTTCTTTAAATTTACTTGGAGAGATTAAATTTTGGGTGTGAGCATTTCCTACTCTTTTCTTCTAGGTCTTTCTGGGGCTGGCTAACCTTTGTGCTAGATTGGGGTATGCAAAGAGGTGGGTGGGGAACACAGATGAGGGGCTCAGGCTCTCCCTGTCCCTAGAGAAAGTAGGCTACTATTCTTTCACTGAGTTCTGAAGATTCCTATAGGGTGGCAGAGTTGCCCTGGATTCCTCACTGTGGTAGTGTGGATCTTGGGCAGATAGTCACCCTTTCTATACAACTCAGTGTCTTATGTGTAAAGTGAATATTGTTACACTGTGCCCCAAGGTAGTTGTGAGGTGCATTTGAAATATTAGCTGCGAACCTGATTTGAAAATAAAAATATCTCAAATACAAAGTCTTGTTTGTTGCCTTCTATGATCCCATATGTGTTCAGTTTGGAAGGATAATAGAGAAAAGACCGTTAAAAGGCTGGAGGACTAGGGAGGCTTCCTGTAGGCTGGGTGTGGCTTGAAGAGGCTATAGGGAAGCAGTACAATCTTCCAGTTTGGGGGAAAACCAGGAGCTAAGACATCGAAGTAGAAATGATATATAGCATCAAGAAAAAATGATGAACTGGACAGAAAGTGTTGAGGAATGACAGAGAATGAGGTTAGGTACATAGGGACAGATGCTGGGGGAGGAGGGATCCCAAGAATCAGGTAAAGCCTGAGTCTCCCCCCAAAAGAACGTATCTACTTTAGCAGTTCTCCAAACCCTAATATCCAACTGTCCGTAAGTACATCTGGTAAGCTACTGATAAGCTGGTCATGAAGAAAAACTGAAAATCTCTTTCCAAATATCTTGGAAACTGTACAAGGGAATATAAATTTCACTTGTTATTTCAATATACCTTTGTGAAATAAAGATAACTCAGGAATAGGAACAATATTTTCTTCTCGAATTTCTGAGACTATTAATTGTGGAAAATTATCAAGGACAATGCATTTTTTATCTGAATATTTTTATGAAAACATTAAATAAATGAAACTTTTAGGGACAGAAATAGTAGGATTACATGTTTAGAAATTTTATGAGTTTTGTGAAAAGATGGATCAAATTCTAGGGCCGGCCAACCTCTCTTCACTTGTAATTTCCAAGCACTCCTTTTTTAGAGTTGAGTGTTTTTTTGTTTGTTTGTTTGTTTAATCTTTCCCCTTGTGTTTGCACAGCTAGCACCAGGTCCCATGCCAACCTAGGTCATGAACATAGTATCAATGATGTAAGGAAGGAGGTTTGGCTAAGAATTGGGTCAGCAAAGCAGTTGGATAACAGGACAGTAGTAAAGAAAGACGCAGTCTATGAACTTCTAGAAGCACCAATTGTTGACTTAGTGCAACTTAACAGATTCAACATTTTTCACATTTTATTCAGCCATCTTACAGAATTCTTTTTCAGTTCTTACATGAGGTCCAAAAGCTTTTTTTCCCACAGTTTGTAATGCCTGTTAAATTGTCACTGAATTATGTTTGTTTAGACACATATGAAATGTTTATATTCTTTTGCCAAGTAGCAGTTTGGATTTTTTAAAGCCTATGCCTTCAAGTGAAGTCAGTGGACATGAAATGAGCCAATGGTAAAGCTCAGGCAGTTGGCAACTAGAGAGTGTTTATGGGTCAGCTAGGTGCTATCACAAAATTCATCAGTCTGACCCGTGGGGACTTTCTTGTAAGTGGGAAACTTATTTGTAGGCATAACCATTTCTTCAACAAACCTTAACTGAGTGCATTCTTGAGGTCAGATTGCATTCAACTCGAGCTTTCCGTGTAAAGATACAATAACAGAGCCCCAACCACCTCTGCGGCAGGACAGAGAACAGACAAGAGGAAACTCGGCAGAGCAGAGCTTCCCTTCTATGTGGGCCATCCTTGCTGGAAACAGCGGGCATTCTGGGAATAGCTCTTAGGGATCTGAGCTCTTCAGCTCTGGGTTACATGTAATGAAGCGTCCTTCAGATCATGGTACTAACCAAAGTAATAAAATCTTTAGGTCTAAGGCTGGAAGCAGTTTTATCATGAGATGTTAGTTTTGAATTTGATAGATTTAATTTAAATAGATGTTGGAACAACATGGGGAACTCTCAACATTGGAGATGAGAGCTGCAACTTCACCAATTTATTTCCAGTAGAGTGTCCATCAAGATTACCTAGAGGGCACTGAAACATTCTCTCTGGCAGTGGTGAGCTGAGGAAGGACTGTGTGTCTACTGACCAGGAGAAGAATGGTCTAAGGCTTCAGAACAGAAGTCAGCAAACTATGGTTATTCATCTAGTGTTCTTGATGTGCAAATCTCCTTTGTAAATGAGAAGTCATTTCAGGGCCACAGGAGCCAGTAATCCTTATAATGAGGGATGGAAGTTTTTTCCTCTGGGCCCAGAAGATTTTGCAGGTGACTTTTCAAATCTTAACCACCGTGTTTTATGACATCATTGAAACAGAGTCAGGGTGAAGTAAAGATACTTAAATGGAAATATTTATTTCCTTTGAACTATAACTTAGTTTTCCCTCTCCAATTTTGAGAAGGACATCAGGAAGAAGAGGGGCAAGGTGATAAGATCATTTTAACATTTACTACAAATCCTAGGGAGTTGTTGCAGAGCGCCCTGGGTCCGGTTCCAGTTCATGAGACATCACATCCCTTTTTCCATTCAGACAGGTCTTTGCCCTCACAGTGTTTCTTCCACCCTTGCCTGAGGAGGACAGGGAAGCAGGAACAACAGAAAGAGGCATGACAATCCAAATATTCTTAGGTCCAAAACCATAGGTAATTAACCAAAACAACCAGCAGCACCCAGGATTTAGTTATATTTGTTTCTGAGTTCCAAGGACTCTGTCCCTGTGCCTTGTTAAGACTTCTTTCTTCTTGATTTTCTCCTAGTCCTTATTAGCTTCTGCAATAGGTAAACAACTTTTATAAGGATAGGTAATTTAGTTAAACACCTCCACCTCCGAAAATTCACGTTCCCAGGGTGGGTGAACTGATTAGCAATGTTCACAAGAAACCCAGTCTCAGAGATAACAGTGAGCACCAGAAACCATGTCTCTGCACAATCCTAGGGCGGTTTCCAGCTAAGGTAGGGTATGACTGACATGGTTATTCTTTTCTCCCTGCTGCCTGTTCTCTCTCCCCACAAAGTGTTGCCCCGGCTCTTCAAAACCATATCCAAATGTTGAGTAACCTCAAGCTTTTTCCCTCTGGTGTATTGTCTTCACCAGCAATTCACATTAGAAAACATCTATTGTTCCCCTGTTTGGACTATATTAATGTGAAAAATAATCATAAATTACCATGACTCGTATCATCTCTCCTTCCCATAGAAACACCTTTCACGGTGTTCACGGTACACCGACACACTTATGGGGAAGGGCATAGACAAGGTCACATTAAAATCTTTGGCCATTCTGCAAAGGGGAGTTTGTCAGTGCCCGCTGCAGCTGTGATGAATGGACACATTGTTGCTTCTGCCCTGGTTGGTCAAACTCTCCCAAGGAAAGACTCTTACCAATAGTTCATCCCTTCTGTCTCTTTAGCAATTTTCTTGGCACAGATAATCGCATCTGTGAGGTCGTCAGTGAGCAAGGCTATAAGAGAGAGGAGTACAGTGTTAGCTGAGACTATTATTTGAGGGGAGCCCCCAATCACTTTTTTTGGAACAAGAGGGTGGGAAGAACTATGAGCTGCATTCTTATATTTGTTGAGCTTCTTAACAAACCAGAGAATTTTTTTTTCTAGAGTAGATGTTCAAAAACATCTCGAAGTTTTAGTTCTGAAGGGTTTTGAGAAATGTGTTTAGAAAAGAAATGGTAGAGGGGCACCCAGATGGCTCAGTCTGTTGAGCATCTGACTCTTGATTTCAGCTCAGGTCATGATCCCAGGGTCATGGGAACGAGCCCCACATCAGGAATTGAACTCCATGCTGAACATGGAGCCTGCTTAAAGTTCTCTCTCTCTCTCTCTCTCTCTCTCTCTCTTTCTCTCCACTCTCTCCCTCTCTCCCTCCTTCTCTCTCATACACATGCTCTCTTTCTCTCTCTCTCTCTAAAATAAAAATTTTTTAAAAGGACACAGTAGGATAATGTTTCTGTGTCCTGGAGAAATACATAAGTAAGAGGAATGGTAAATACAAGGTTTTCTTTACTTGCGTTCCTTTGACACATACAATCTCCTTATAGGTAAATATGAGCTTGTCTATTTAATTCTGCAGTTTGCACATTAACAGAAAGTTCTATCCAAGGTGTTTATCACATGCAAAATTTTTTATGTCGGATACACTAGCCTTTATCATTTTTACTATGGCTTTCAGACACAAGGAATCTTTTGACTCCATATGAAATCATTGGTGTCAGGATTCTTTCCTGCTTGACCAGAAGTGGCCTCAAAATCCTCAGTGCAAACATGACAGAAAAATGCAAATAAAGTGCAGCATCACTTCTGTTGCATGGTGGATTCTTCAGAAGCAAACGCAGAGATGGGTTTGGGGTGCCAATATTTATCAGAGATCCACATCTGTGGGAGGAAGAAGGCAGAAGCAGGACTGGGCAGATGGAGATATCCAGTTGTGATGCAGGCTCACCAGAATTGTCCAAGTTGTGCCCAAATAGCTAAGTCTTTTCTTTTAAAAAAAATGTTTATTTACATATTTTGAGAGGGAGCAAGTACACATGTGCATGCATGCATGTGAGTAGGGATGGGAAAGAGCAGAGAGAGAGGAGAGAGAGGATCCCAAGAGGGCCCCTCCATGTCAGCTTTCTTTAGTGAACCCAGGGGTCCATCCCATGAACCATGAGATTATGACTTGAGCCAACTGAGCCACCCAGGTGATCCCAAATGGCAATAAGTCTTCACGCCTCTACCTCAGTCAGTCTCTGGTGTGGACTGCTGCAGAGGGGCACAGTGTTAGATTAGACAGTCCACTGCAGCTAAGACAGACCCTAGAGAAGGTGCCAGGTAGACTGTCTGCAAATTGTGCAGATCCAGCTGGAGCCAGACATCTTCCCTTCAAGGGGAATCTGGGCGGTCCACCTCCCTGCCTATCGCAACCACTGAGCAAAGACATAAAAGCTGAAACCATTTGATATCATTTTTATTTATCAATTAAGCAAAGATTTTTGAAGAATAGGGTAATACTCAGTGTTGACAAGGGTGCAGTGAAATAGGCACTCTTCTGTAATTGCTGGGGAGAATATAATGGGTTCAGCTTTTCAGGAAAGCAATTAAATAGCGTGTGTCAAGAGCCTTAAAATGGTTCTTATCTTTTCACCTAGCAATTTCTCTTTCTGGTCCTATCTTAAGGAATTCATCGTGAATCCAGACAAAGATTTATTTACAAAGTAGTTTACTGTAGCTTAGTTTATGAAAGGAAATTTATTTCCAAGTATAAAAGATCTAATTACCTTACAATTAGGGATGTTCACATTACTAATAATACCTCCGTAGAATGAAATAAGGTGCCGCTTAAAATCATGTATTGACATGATTTCATAATAGTGGGAGATGCTCGTCTTCGATATTGTAAAAATATCCACCTAGCACTACACCATTCAATATGGTAGACATTAGGTTCATGGGATTATTCAAATCTAAATGAATTAATACAGTTAGAACTTCAGTTCTCAGGTGCTCTCACTACATTTCAGATGCTTTATAGCATCTTTACTGTGGCTAATTGTTCCCATATTGGATAGTGCAGAGAGCATTTCCATCATTACAGAAAGTCCTATTGGACAGCACTGGTTTAGAGAGAAAATAAAAAGATAGTTATAGCCACCAGTCTTTGAAGGTTTAGCTCTAAATTGTGGCATGACCAATGCTTTAAATCTTTCTGCATGTTTCTAAATTTTTTACAACAGAAATGCATTATTTTTATTTTCAGAAAAACATAACAAAAAAGAATAATATCACCTCAAATGGATCACTACAACACAAAATTATTTTGTAAACTCCAGTTGAAAATGGTGTTTTTCTTGAGTATGCCAGTTTAGTTGCTAATTAGATTGCTTTATCAGATAAGCTAAACTAGAAGATAAAGGTAGCGATAGATTTTTCTTAAAGCAAATTCATTCCAAATGGGGTGTTTTTAAAATTTAAAGCAAAATTCTATTAAACAAGAGAAAATTAATGAAAAATATGAGCTATAAGTGATGACAAATTGGGACAATATATTCAAATTCACTAGCATTTGACACACAGTAAAAAATAAAGCTTTGGTAGCTTATAAGTCTTTCACCTTGTTTCTAGAGAGATGAGTAGTTAGAATAGTAATCACTATTACTAATAGCTGACCTTTATAGAAAAAGTACTCTGTGTCAGGTTCATGTTAAGTCTCTTTATGTATTATCTTGTTAGGACTTGGAACAACCATGTGAGTGAGGACAATTATTAGCCCTTTAAACTGAGGTCTACACCCAGTAAATGAGGCTGCATTCAAACCTAGGGCTTAAATTCTGTCGTCCTCTACTGCTTCCTTCCAACACAGCCTCTTAACCAAAGATTCCTGCTTAGAGAAGACTGTCTGCTAGTGAAGCTGATAATAAAAATATAAACGCTTTATTAATATTTCAAGTTATTACTTATTTATTAGGAGATTATCCAAATTTAAGTTCTTGGTATCTGATACATGTTCGAATTACATAGAAACACTTTATTTTGTGTGCATAATTTATTTTTTTAAAGTTTATTTATTTATTTTGAAAAAGAGAGAAAGAGCACACATGTGCACATGTATACATGTGCACAAGTTGGGGAAGGGCAAAGAGAGAGAATCCCAAGCAGGGGCCATGCTGTCAGCATAGAGCCTAACTCAGAGCTCAATCCCGTGAACTGTGAGATCATGACCTGAGCTGAAATCAAAGGTTGGATGCTTAACTGACTGAGCCACCGAGGTGCCCCTGTGTGTATAAATTCTTGATAAGTGCTGAGATACTGTGGTTTGTATTTGAAAGTGGTTGGAGCCTGTTTCTTAAGAGAAGTGGGTTTAGTTGGACCTCAAGGGGTGAGAAAGACACAAATTATATATAGTGGGGAAGATGTAGAGAGTATTCTATTATGCCAGGACTGGAACACATGGGAAGGCAGGACTGGAACACAAAGCAGAAGGCTTGTTTGCTTGACTGGAGATGCTGTGTAGCCATGGGCAGCCATAGGTGGCTTTAGCCACTGGCTGGAGATTAGCTGCTGCAGGTCCATGTGGTGGAGACCTTGTAGAGTTTGTCAGTATCCCATTTTGCGATAGCTTTTTGTTGCCTAAATGAGATGTTTTCCAAGTGCAGCTTGGACATGACTTTGAATTTGCTTAGGAAAATATAAGGAAGATGGTGGCTGGGAAACATGAACTTGATGTGCTGAGATGTGAAGACACAAGGAAATCACCACAGAGGGGCAGCAGAGGGGCAGAAATGAGTTAAGAGAGCAAGTATTTATAAGGATCTATGCCAAGAATTGCTTCTGCTCAATTTACTTTAAATAGACAAGTCTGTCCAGTCAAAGGGTTCTGTTGAACAGCAAAGCATTATTCAATTGAATAGTTTATTCTCCCGCATCCAACAAAAGAAAACAGCAATGATCTACACAAAAAGAACCACTTATTTTCAGGTAAGTTAGTTCTACTACAAAGTCTCTCTGTCTCTCCCCAGCATCCTCCCGCCTTCCAACTAAACTATCATTACCATGTCTACAATTTACATCTCCCTCCCCTCTCTGAAGTGACAAAGGCCAACTCAGATACCAGGCTGATGAGGAATAGAGATTAATATAGGTAGACAAGACTAGATACAAGAGACAACGATCACCTTTTTTCCCCCTTAAACATCTCTTATTTTAAAGAGATCTGTGCTATTAGAGGAAAATAAAGGTTGATATTCTATTATCATGTATGTGTATAACATATATATTTTATATTTATACATACATATATACACAAATATTCTGTCTAAATAGTTTTGGGAGGGTAGGCAGGAGTTTTGGAAATATAATTCGGTATGGGTGTGAGGAGGTGGCATAGCTTTGGCAGATGGGCAGGAGGTGCATGTGAACTGTACATTTATGAAACGTAATGTTCCTTGTAAAGATATCCGAATGCTAACTTGTTTCCCAGTTCCCATGACAAATTGTCCCTACTTCTGTAATACATGGGACTGAATGACATTGTCCATAATTAAAACTTCTCTGGCCTGAGGCTGAGGGAAGCCAGCTACTAAGGGGAGATTAGGCTATAAAACCAACATCCTGTTTTCTATTTTAAAGCCGTCTCTAAAAATCCCATGCTCTTTATGATGAGAAAGCAGATATGAGAGTTCCTTCACCTCTAACCATGAACCGTCCAACATTTTAATTTCCTAGAATTCAAGATTGCCTTGCAGATATATGTTTGCCCCAGACTTCCTTATTTGAAACTAAATTGAACAATATTAAATTAGTCAACTGCAAGTAAAATCAAGCATGGTTATGATGGAGTAACAGATTTTCTCTCTCACTATAAACAACTAGAAATCTAGAAAAAATATATGAGAAAATTATTTTCAGATATTAGACAACAGGCAATACAGGACCATAGCCCTTGAAGGATAGAAACCAAATGAGGAGAGTCTTATGATTCCCATGAGTTTCTGCTACTTTTCAGACCAGAAAGGTAAAACTCAGGCAGGAGATGGCAGTTTAAGTGGAGGAGACAGAGATATGAGGCCAAGGCAACTGGAATTTGTGGAGAAGAGTACCTGAGAGTAAGGGGCCACCCACAAGGAGAACACCAAAAATCTGCATAGCGATTCCATTGAATTTTTGACTGAAGGCTTAAACTGGGCTTGCAAGGGGTAAAACACCATGAAGCTGGTTAGAAAACAATTATCAGGGACCTGATACAATTACAGAGCTGTACAGGACCTGTACAATTACAGAGCTCACAGGGCTGGGAGACATTTGATTACTGACTAGTCAGAGGGGAGAGACCTTGGTGAGCCCCTGGACATTCAAAAGACACTAGAAAAGCTATGCGTTGGTAGTTGGATTAAATTAGCCCTACCATAAATACTACTCTCAAACTTCCCTACCACAATTTAAAAGCAAGTATTAAAAGGGTCAAGCTGATCAGAATTAACTACTTGCCAAGATGAAATCCAATACTCTTAAAGGACCTTGACAACATAATCAAGACACTTAAAAATGTAATATATACTATGTTTAGTATCCAACAAAATGTTATTATATGTGCAAAGAGGTATAAGAATTTGACCCATAACCAGGAGAAAGAGCAGTCAATGTTAAGATTCAGAAATGACACAGCTGATTGAATTACCAGGCAAAGAATTTAAAATAATTTATAAATATGCTTATTTAAATCAAAGACTTAAATGAAAACATAAATAAAATGAGAGAAATGAAATATGTAAACCGATCACTGAAAATATACAATATCAGAAATAGTACTGAAATATACAATAGTACTGAAAATATACAATATCAGAAATAAAAATTCAATTTAATAAATTAGATTTAATAGATTAGGCACTTCAGAAAAAAGATCAGAGAATGTAAAGATATAGCAATGGAAACTATTGAAAATAAAACACAGAAAGGGGAAAAGATTGAAAAAACGTGAAGAGCATCAGTGACTTGTGGGACAAAATCAAGTGATCTGACACGTGTCATTAGAGTTTTCAAAGGAGAAAAGATGAAAATTATAAACCCAGGGATCCAAAATGTTAATGAATATCAAGTAAGATAAACATTAAGAAAATAGACATTGTGATCACATTGCTGAAAATTGGAGATTAAAAGGAAATCTTAAAAGCAGGTAGAGGAGAAAAAGAGACATTACACACAGGGGATGCAAATCCAAAAATTTCTCAAAAAAACAAGATGAACCAGGATACAAAGGGATATCTTTAACACATTTAGAGAAAAACAGCTGCCAACTTAGAATTTTATATAGAGAGCAAATATTCCTCAAAAAAAAGATGAAATACAGACATTTTCAGATAGACAAAAGCTGAGAGAATGCTTTCAGTAGACCTCCACTCCAAAAAAATATTGAAGGATATTCTTTAGGCTGGAGGAAAATGATATTGTACTGCCTACCCAAATGAATCCATGAAAGGAATGAGGAGTGTTGGAGATGGTAAATAGCTGGCAAATATAAAAAGACCCTTTTCCCCATCTAAAAATTTTATTTAAAAGATAATTGTTTAAGGAAAAAATACATGAAGTGTATAACATGTTGAAGTGAGGTGCAGGGCAACATAGCATAAAGGATGGGATGGGGAAATAGAAGTATAGAGTTATAAGGCTCATATATTATAGGTGAGGTGGTATAATCTTATTTGAGGGTAAAATGTGAGAAGATGATGCGTATTGTAAACATTAGAGTAACGGCTGTAAATAAAAAAAAAAGTGTAGCTAATGAGCCAATGAATGAAATAAAAAAGAGTACTGAAAAGTATTCAATAACCCAAAAGAAGGCAGAAAAAAATGAACCAAAAAGAGACAGCACAAAGAGGAAATAAACCAAAAAACCCAAGACAGTGGATTTTAAAATAACCATATCAGTTAGAAAATAACCAATTACATTGAATATAAATGATCTAAACTAAGGTTCATCAAACTGGCTCACAGGCCTATGCTTTGTTTTTGTAAATAAAGTTTTATTGGAACACAGCTACGCTTACTTATTTACGTCTTCTTTATGACTGCTTTTGTGCTACCCAGGGAGTTGAAAGGTACAACTGACACTGTACACAAGACTACAAAATTTACTACCTGACCCTTTAAGAAACAGTTTGCTGGCACTATTGACAATAGCTTAAGTATGGAAAGAGCCCAAATGTACATCAAGTGATGAATGGATAAAGAAGATATGGAATAAAATAGAATATTACTCACTGATCTAAAAGAATGAAATCTTGCTATTTGCAACGATGTGGATGGAACTCCAGTGTTTTATGCAAAGTGAAATAAGTTGGTCAGAGAAAGACAAATATCATATGATTACACTCATATGTGGAATTTAAGAAACAAATGAACACAGGGGAAGGGAAGAAAAAATAAAATATAAACAAAGAGGGAGTCAAACCATAAGAGACTCTTAAATACAGAGAACAAACTGATGGAGTGTTGGGTGAGTGGATGGGCTAAATGGGCAATGGGTATTAAGGAGTACACTTATTGGGATAAGCACTAGGTGTTATATGTAAGTGATGAATCACTAAAATCTATTCCTGGAATCATTATTATACTATAGGTTAGGTTGGATTTAAAGTTTAAAAAAATGTTTAAAAAAAAAACCACAATGAGATATCAGGAAGAAAGAAAGAGAGAAAGAGAGAGAGGGAGAGAGGGAAGGAGGGAGGGAGGGAGGAAGGAAGGAAGGAAGGAAGGAAGGAAGGAAGAAAGGAAGGAAGGAAGGAAGGAAGGAAGGAAGGAAGGAAGGAAGGGAGGGAGGAGAAAAAAAGACAAGAGTTTTCTGACCTCTGGTCTAAAAATTCTTAAAGAAAAGCAGAAATTGTTGGACTGGATATAAAAGCAACACCTAACTATGTACTGTCTGTAAGAAATTCACAGTAAATATAAAGATGCAGATAAGTTAAAAGTAGAAGAATGGATGGAGGTTACTTGGGTGGCTCAGTTGGCTGAGTGTCTGACTTCAGCTGAGGTCATGATTTCTCTGTGAGTTCGAGCCCCATGTCAAGCTCTGTGCTGACAGCTCAGAGACTGGAGCCTGCTTCAGATTCTGTGTCTTCCTCTCTCTCTGCCCTCCCCCACTTGTGCTCTGTCTCTCTCTCTTTCAAAAATAAATATTAAAAATATTTTTTTAAAAAAAGAACGGAAAGAAATATATTGTGCAAAGAAAACTGAGTCACTATAGTACTATCAGGTAAAGTAGATTTGGGGACAAGAAATATCAAAATTAAAGAGGCCATTGGCACTAATGATAAAAGGGTCAACTAATTAGAAAGATTTAACAGTCTTCAGTCTGTATGTACCTAATAACAGAGCTTCAAAAACTGACAAAGCTGAAAGGAGAAATATATAAATTATAACTTTATATTTGGAGATTTCAATATATCTTTCTCATTATTTGATAGAATAAGTAAGAAAATAAATATATAATATACTTATATATTATAGGTACTTACAAAGTATGTAGTATATATAGTATAGATACTTATTATATATATATATATAATATATAATTATATATATATAATATATATTGCATAGAATATCCACCTAGCCACTGTAGAATACACATTATGTTTTCAAATGCACATGTGCCATAATTATATGCTATATGGTGATCATAGATCTATATCACAAAATAAAGTTCGAGTCATTTCAAAGGTTTCAAACCATATAGACCATTGCAATAGAATCAATTTGGAAATCAAGTATAAAAATTCACCCTAGTATCATGCCTTATAATCATCCTGGGCATTCCCTTTGCCTCTATCCTTTATTGAAGTCTCTTGTTTTGTGGATCTGTATCTTTCTATTTCTTCGCTTACTTTATCCTTTTGATGGCGCACCTTTTCCTGCTCTATGCACTAAAAGGCCGGTCTACATGGATGACATCAGTAGACTCCCCCTGTCCTCTGACTTCTGGCAGAAGTGAACAGTGAACATCAGCAGGAGATTGCAAGGACAAAGGACAGTGAAGTTGGGATATATATGTTTCCTCAGCTTTTTTTCTGTCAAGTCACCAAGAACAAACTATGTCCCTTGATGGAAGGTCACAGCTTCTACAAGGTAGCCTTCTCCATACAGCCCCTGTACCTGAGTGTGGGTCACAGCTCTCTTTCCATTCCGCTTTGGTCCAGGAGTTAGTAATTGTCCACTAATTCCTTACTTCATTCCTTCTGGGGTTTCCCTGCAATCTGACTGAGGTTTTGTAAGTAGCTCCCTTTTAAAAATTCTTGAATTACCTAGTTTGAATTGGTTATGTATTACAGTCAGGACTCTTTCTATAAGAAAGACAACTGGCTTGTCTCAAAATATATTCATTCTATACTCACAATATATTAATGATTCAGCTAGTATAGAATTTTAGATTGGAAATAGCTTTTCTTCAAAATTTTAATTACTCTATTTTCTTCTAGCTTCCCAGTGTTGATATTGAGAAGTCTGATGCTACTCTGATGCTTGATCTTTTGTATGGAACACGTTTTTCTCTCTCTTTGAAGACTATCGTGTATTCTAATTCTCTTTAGTTTCCTGAAATTTCATGAGGATGTACCTTAATGTGAATCTATGTTAATTGACTGTACTGGCACTGTGATGAACTTTATAAATCGGAAACGTATACCCTTCTGTTCTGGAAATATTTTTGAAAGATGTCACTCTATCTACTGTTTCTCTTCTATTGTGCTGCAACTTGTATTATTCAGGTCCATTTATTTTTCTTATCCTTACTTCACCTATTTTCCTTCTCTGTCTTTCCTTTTCATTCTGCTTTTAGAGAGAGCTCCTTAATCTTACCTTCCAACTTACCTATTGAGGTTTTCATGTCTGTGATCATATTTGGAATTTCCAGGAGCTCTTGTTCTCTAAATGTTTCCTTTGTTTTTATAAAAGAAAGCATCCTTTTATTGTTTCATTGATATGACTGACATGTTATCTATCTGAAGATTTAATAATAGTTTCCTTTTTCATTTGAAATTTTCATTTCTTTGTATAATCTCTGCTTTCAACAAGTTACTTTCATCTGATTTTGTTTTTTTCTGTTTTTGTTTTGTTTTATTTTGTCTCATTCTTTCATGTCAATGACACTTCTATGATGTCTGGAGATCTTTGTTTATCTGCACTTATTTAAGAAAGAGAGACTAAAAAGCTGATTGGGAGTTCTGTACACAGACACTGGGATTTTCAACTGTGTATTTCACTATAGGGAAATCTGGCTAGTTTTGTTCATGGAGAGGTCCCACTCAGAATCTTTAGTTGTTTCCTTTTCATCTGTCTGAATCCCCCAAAACAGAATCTTCTCTTCTGGTTTCTTTCATTCTGGGATCTAAGTGGAGGAAAATGACTGGGACTATGGAAACTTTAATTCAATCTCCCATGTCTTCAGTATGGAGCTCTTCCATTCACAGGGTGTTGAGCTCCCTTAGTTGAGAGACTTTCTACTTGCTCTGTCCAGAAGGGAAAGCTCCAGTATTCTGCCAGGATTGGGGAGGAGCAGTCAGTAGCTGAATGGAGTCAGAAAGGGAATCTGATGGTCTAGCTTCTTAATTGGACTTCCAATCGATCTTCACATTTTCTACCTACCTACTCTACTCGAGTTTCCAGAATTAGCTGATCCTGCTGATTTCTGAGCCCTTTTAGGATTCTGTGGTTGCTTCTTGGCTTTTCCCATTGTTGGTTTAGGACTCAACTTTCTCTAATTACTAAATTAGCCAGCACTTGTTCTCCTGCTTTTCAACTTCTAAAAATGTGCATGTCCATTGTTTCTACTCCTGAAACCAAAACTGCACGGTATGTTAACTAACTTGAATTAAAATAAGTAAATTTTTTTAAATGTACATGTCTAGTCACTGGGGTTAACTGGAAGACTCCATTGGCAAGCTCTTGGGGAATGCTAATGACATTGATCATGAGTGGGCAGGAGTTTAAAATTCATACCTGTAGGAAGGTGAAGATACTGACTGTTTTAGCCCAGAAGGTAAGGAATTAAAGATAAGAAATACCTACTAGTCATTTTCAAGTATTTAATATGTTTCTATGCATAAAGTTGAACAAATTAATTTTGAAGAAATCGTGAAGAAAAACTAGAATTAATGGAAGAAAGATAAGGAGGTAGATTTGGGCTCAACAAAAGAATGATCTAAATTAAGAGTTGATTGACAATTGTGTGCTCTGCCTCAGGAGTCAGTGAGCATTCTGTTTTAATGTAGATGTAGGGACAATTTACCAGAAAATTAACACATTGTTCAATCTCTCATACATTCAGACATATGTACTGATTACCTTGTAGTGTCAAAGAGAAATTAAAAGTTTATTTTTTGCTTCTAAGAAGTTTGCCACAGAATATCTTACAACTACGTGTCTTCACCCTTGCTTCTCATTCCTTCCATTCATTTATTTAATTAATATCTATTGAACCCCAAAACTATGGCCAGGCACCAGTCTGGGCAGTGAGGATACATCAGGGAACAAAACAGATAAAACCCCTGCCCTCGCGTTGTGGAGTGGGGAGGATTGGTTGAGTATCTCTTGCATGTTATTCTCCATGATTCCCAGCCATGACCATCATTCAGATCTTTCTATCTCTCACCTCACCACTTGCAGTGGCACTTAAGTGGTCTCTTCTTCAATCTATCTCACACCCTGTTTGCAGATTAATCCTTCTGGAGCAATGCTCAGTCAACTGAACTCTGTTGATTTCCTGTTGCAGGCAGAGATCAGTACACATCTTAGCCTGGCATCCAGGGCCCTTCACAGTCAGGTGGTAATCAACCTTTCCAAACCCATGTCCTGTTATTTGTCTTCACGTTCCCTTTGTTCCAGATAATAGAAATGTCTCACTGCTCTCTGTGCATGCCCCAAACCTTTCTACATGCCCCTTTTAGCTTTCATTGTTCTCTTAACCTGAAATGACTCATCTACGAATGTCCAAATCTAACTTATCTTCCAAGTCTTAGGTCAAATATCATTGTGTCTACAAAACTTTCCATAACTTTATTAATAATGTCTTTGTCCTCTAAAGTCCACAACACTCAGCCAACACCTGATTATAGTCATTTAACTTCATAAAGCATATGAAATTTCTTAGTACCAGAATTCATGTCTGATGCTTTCTGCCAGCCTCAACTCTGTGCACATGTATATTTCTTAACCAATTGAAGTAGAAGCCCTGGAGTGAATTCTAGCTTAATTTCTACTGTTTAAGAAATTTAAAGTGTATTTATTTGTCTCATTCTGTACAAACAAGCATAAACGCATACTTTGAGCAAATTGCTTATGGAAAGCAGTTGCCGAACATATTTTATTGAACATATTTAATGGCTGTATGCATGAAAGGGATAGTACGGTCATATGTCCACCCCTCTGTTTTTATGGTGGCTTCATAAAAACCATCCTAGAAGGAATAAGTCATCGTTGGGCAAGTGGGCCACAGAACTCTGAGTGTCACCCTGGGGAGCCGTTCCATAATTTGTTGGCATAGTATAGACCTACTTGCACTTCTGAACTCCAAAATTCCATTAAAGCAGAAAAAGGGTGGATAGTCCATTATCAGCTTTCCTACCTTTATCTCCCAGGACGTTATTTTTGGAAAATCAAAACTGTACCTGAGCAGGCAACATGACAGTGGTTCTTATCCTGTAGCTTAGCACGTCTGCACCATGTGAAACTGTTTATCTGAAAAATGCCATAGTCAATGCTTCCATCTTCCAGTTGGGTCTGAGCTGTTGTATTGTAGTGGCTCTCATAGTATGCCATGCAGATCCCTAGAGGAGGAAAAACCCAGAAATGCCAGTAAATGCATTTTTTTTCTCCAACCCTGCTTTTAGAGGAGAGTTCCTTTATACATGTTATAATAATGCTGTGGTCCCAACATATCTTGGGGAAGGACAGGTCAGGTAGTATATCCATCGGCCACACCTGAAGCCACACACCTAGTCAGTGGCTGCACCTGGACTAGATGGGAACTCAGATCCTCCTCCTACGGTGCCAGCAAGGGCGGCATTGTTTTCTCCTTCCCTGGCTGGTGGACTCCAAGGGTGAGGATAGGAGGAGCAGGGAGGAGGACAAGAGCACTGGAGAGCAGCAGTTGAGAAGAACATGTGGATAGCCATCAGGTGTCCCTGGTGGGGCAGACTATGGAAGAGCTGGGGACAAGCCAAAGCTGGAGGTGTTCGGGAGGCTTTAATTTCTTGGGGACGAGGGGAGGAGATCAAAGGTAAAGAACAGGAAGGAAGAAATCTCACAGTTTCCAAGGCTAAAGCCCTGGTAATTGTCCAGGCCAGCCCTTGAAAATATTTTTGCCAGTTTACAGCGAGTGTAGACTTTGGGCTCAGTGACCATGACCAGGCAGCCAATCAGTGCCAAGATGCTGGCAGCCTTCATCCCCAGGTCTGTTGGAGGCAGAATCTGTCAAAGACAGGAGACCATGTCAAACAATCTTTCTCTGTCCTGAGTCCTGAGATTAAGTCTGTTGCCTAAACTTGTCTGTCCTGCCTAAACTTTTCCTGGTACTTTTATTTTACTTTACTTTATTTTTTTCTATTCTATTTTAATTTTTAAATTAAAAAATTGTTTTCGAGTATAATTGACACACAGTGTTACATTAGTTTCAGGTGTACAACACGGTAAATTGACAAGTTTATACATTATGCTATGCTCACAAGTGCAGGTACCATCTGTTCCTATACAACGCTATTACAATATCATTGACTATATTGCCCATGTTGTGCCTTTTATTCTTGTGACATATTCATCCTATAAATGGAAGACTGTGTCTCCCACTCCCCTTTACGCATTTTGCCCAGCCCCCACTTCCTGTTTCTTTCAATCATTCAAAAGCAGCATAGGGAAAAAACAAAGTATAGGAGTATACAGTACAGGGAAGGAATGAGTGCAGGCTTCTTCCTTAATACTTTTCTTCATGGTAACTTTCAAGTAAATGCTATATTCCTGGGATCAGGCAAGCAAAGAAATGAACCCTCCTATGTTGAGGCTCAGTTAGAAACCACAGAGGGCATTCCATTTCCAGGATTCCCATTTTAACTATATGAATAGATCAAAATAGAAAACAAAGAGTGAAGCATTCCTTATATATGTGGAAATACACACCCCTGTTTCAACCAGAGATGCATACATGTGGGTCTACAAGGACAACTTTTAAGATTTATTAATTGGAGCTTTATTGAAGTAAGTTGAGCCTGGGTGGGTCAGTTGGTTCAGCGCCCAACTGTTGATTTCAACTCAGGTCATGATCTCATAGTCATGAGAATGAGCCCCATATTGAGAGGAGCCTGCTTGAGATTCTCTCCCTTCCTCTCCCTCTACCCCTCCCACACTTGCGTGCATGCACGCTCTCTTCTCTCAAAAATAAAAATAAAATAAAATAAATGAAATAAGAAGATTTAGCATCTTATCTTTCTTCCATTCTCTTAATACATTTCCAAATGTGGGAGCATTGTTTCAAAAATATCAGTGTTATATTGTAAATACAGTGTTTTTCTGAGCTCCTCCATCACTGCTTCATAGGATCCCTTAAAAGTCTTGGTATTGACTGTTGAGCAAGAGAGGACATAAAACCATGGGTCACAAGAGGAGGGAAGTGTTGGTGGTGGGGGTAGAGAGGCCATAAAGAGGCCCCCAATGAATTACTTAAAATGGGAGTAGGATCAAGAGTTCCATGCCTTGTTGTCTTGTTTTCTAGAAGTGCTTCCTCTCTCAAAGCAATCTTGCAGGATGGAGGTGGAGTGAAATTTCCAACACTGAACTTGATATTCATACATATTTTCATCCAGAATAATTTTCTGCCCTTGCCTAGAAATTTCTAAAGCTAATTGTTTCCTCTCCTACAGTTATATTTTCCAGTTGAAAGGTGATGCTAAAAACAGGGCTGAGAATTCAGAAAGGCCAGAGGAAGAGTCACTAGGGGGGCTTTAAAGTAACTAAGCAGTAAGGTTACTACAAGTCATCTGGAGTATATCAAATACATACAGGTAAATAGCAAGGGTCAACAAACCGGGCCTGCTTTTGTAAGTAAAGTTTTATTGGAACATAGCCCTGCCCATTCAGTAATGTGTATGGCTGCCTTTCACAGGGTTGACTCGTTGTGCTAGAGATCATATAGGTCACAAAGTTTAAGATACTTATTATCTGATCCCTTCCAGAAATGGTTCCTGATACACAGTGAACATTAAGCCAGACACTGAGAGGGAAACACCTGAGGTTTAGGATACAGAGCTTACATATTAAGTTGGTTTCCATCCCCTGCCTTAGAATCTTACTGGTCGCAAACAAAACAAAATAAGACCTCACAGAAGTGGTAGCCCCAAGCACACTGTTCTCTGTCCCTCGAGCCAGAGGTTGCCATTGCTGGTTCCTTGGGATAGGTGGCTTCATTGGAATAATTTAGGTCTCATCAAAAAGACAGATTCCTGGTGCCTGCGCCAGAGATCCTGCTCAGGTGATTCTGTGAAAGTAATATTGTTCTACTTACTCAATCAGTAATCGGCAGCTCACAGGAGCTTCCTGCACCTCGTGAAGCCATTTCTGATTCTTACAAGGCACAAGTGATCTGTCTTCAACCAAGAATCTTTCTTTAGAGCCTTGGAGAGAGAAGAGTTCCTAACTCTTGTTTCCAACTGCCTAGAGATTCTAGAATCTTATTTCTTGGGACTTGGGTGATAACTGCATACTGAGCCTTCCTTAGCTCTCTTTTTTCTTCTTCCTCTACAACAGCCCTCTTCACTACTCAACTATCCAGGGCTTCATATTCAAGTGCAAGGTTCTCTCTCAGGCAACAGTCTCCAAACTTTACCACAAATACCATCAATAAAGAAATTTGAGCACGTACCCCCAGTAGGTATATATTAAATTATAAACCACACTCATGTTCTTCTGTACTAATGTTACATAATTTATAAATATATACAAAACTAAAATTTGAGAAAGGATGAGATAGAGGTGAAATTAGCACCTAAAAGTTGTATTAATAGCACAAAACATCTTGTTATAATTTGTTATTATTAATAAAATATTTTTGGTGAGATTAGCAATACAACAACCCAAACTAAAAAAATGGACAAGTGATCTGAACAGACATTTCATCAGGAAAACATGAAGATGGCAAATAAGCATATAAAAGACGGTCAACATCTTTTGTCATTAAGGAAATGTAAACTAAAACCAAAATGAAATACCACTTTACATCTCTTAGAATAACTAAAATCAATCAAACAGACAATATGAAAAGACGATGAAGCTGTGGATCGGTGAGAAGTCTCATTCATCAGTGGTGGAATGTAAAATTGTATAGTCATCTTGGAAAACAGTGTGGCAGTTCTGACAAAGTTAAACATAAACTTTCCAATTTCATCAACAATCACACTTCTGGTATTAATCCAAGTAAATTGAAGACTTCAGTGTGCATGAAAACAAGCGAGCCTATATTTATAGCAACTGTTCGTAATCATTAAAAATGGATGCAACCAGAGGTCTTTCAACAGGAAAATGTATACAACACTTGGCATATCCATTCAGTGGAATACTACTGAGCAATAAAAGCAATGAGCTATCCATTCCCACAACATGGAGGAAACTTAAGTGCATTTTGCTGAGTAAAAGAAAAAAAAAAGACTATATGTTTCAGGATTTCATTTATGTGAGATTACTAAAAAGAAAAACTATGGGATTGAAAATAGATCAGTGGCTTCCGGCAGGTCACCCTATGGAGACCCGGGGAGAGCGGCGGCGTGGAGAGGACCCGGGGGGCCGTCTGCCTTCCCTCCAGACCTCTTCCTATGTAACTCTTCCACCGGCTGGTCCCGACTTACGTCCTTTCGTGACCCAGCAGTGATCGGGGGCAGTCCGAGGCGGCAGCGTAGGAAGATCCTGAATTCACCTCCTCCTATGGACATACCAACTCCACAGCTACATATGGAAGATTCCCTCTGAAAAAGACCTGAAAACCAGCTGAACAACTTCTTCACAACGAACAATAAAAGGGCCACATCGAGACAGTTGAGTAAACTAAAGCACAAAATATTTACATAACTTGCTGGAGGTCATGGGGACTAGTAAATTCCAGAAATTGGAAAGGCTTCATGCCCGACACAGAGCCCAGTGCAGGTCTTGAACTCACAACAGTGAGATCAAGACTTAAGTCGAGATCAAGAGTGAGGTGCTTAATTGACTGACCCATTCAGGTCTCTCCCACAAAGAAAATTTCAAATCCCAAAAAGACTAGAAGGAGTCACAAAAAACAAAGACCCTTAAGATGGTAAGACTGGAAGAGGCCTCTTTGAGCCACAACATAGCCAACTCTAGTTTCTTTTCGTTCATTGAGACCGTGGTTCTCACAAATAAATTGAACATAGAATTATGAAAACGATGTAAATTCAAGGGGAAATAATGTCATTTCCATCGACGGTTTCAAAAAATGCCTGGAGGAGTGGGGCCAACGTGGCGGAGGAGTAGGGGGACCCAGTATTCCCCTTGTCGTTCAAACTAAGAAGGACTGAAAACAAAGGCCTCTCAACCCCAAGAGTTGGGGAGGAAAAGTGTTGCAGTCTACGAGGAATGGAAAGCGAAACCCAGAAAACGCCCCAGGAACTGTAAGTTTAATCCGGGGGAGATAAAACTAACTGCGGGATGTGGAGCTGAGAGGAGGGAGAGCCGTCTTCATCTTCGGAGAAGCCAGGAGAGTGCAACAGGCCACATCCGAACGAGAGGGACAGAGAGGGTGAGACCAACACCATCCAGTCCAGAGCTTTTGAGGAGAAGTTTTGTGGTTAACAGCAGAACTCTCAGCAGAACTCTCCTCGCACCGGGACTGGCAGCCGCGGCCCACTCAGCCCGAGTCACACAGAGGCGCCGAGCAGCCTGCAGAGCGCTTCTAACCCAGGCACACAATTTACTACAAAATCGGTATAGCAGGCAGAGTGAGCAGGGCGCGCAACCGCCCAGCAAACCGCACTATGCTGGTGCCCATTGCAAAGGGAAGACAGAAATAAAGGACCGTATAGAGGCTCCGGGACTAGGAAGAAGAGGCTGGAGGGAAGCCATTGCTGTCTCACAAGCACACAAACACCAGCCCCAGGAATTCACCCCCAAAGCCATCCCTGCGGCAGTGGAGGCAGGACACGCCTACACCAAACCACACCCCTCCTCACAGGAGAGACACCTTTCAATGGGGAGCTACTGACGCCAAGTTCAGACTGCTGTTGAAGTAACTCCAGGTCATTTCTTCTTTTTTAAATATTGCTCCGCTTTCTCCTTCTTACCCATCCCCACCCCTGAGCCGGCCATCCAGGGTACTGGCTGGCTTAAACAGACTTTTAACCCACTCTCTCAAGGCACGTTCTACACCTCCTTCTGTACTTTCCTGTCTCTCTCTCTGGAATAACCAGGCCACATAAGTTCATCTAGGCAACATCTATCTTTATTCCTTTTTCCTTGCATCCGTCCTCAGTCCGATTTCTCTCAGTCTGGATTAAGCTCTTTAGTCGCTTTACCTAGGCAAAAGAAACAACCAACAAAACTGATGGGCAACTAATGGAATGGGAAAGGATAATCGCAAATGACATATTGGATAAAAGACTAGTATCTAAAATCTATAAAGAACTTACCAAACTCCACACCCCAAAAATTAATAATCCAGTGAAGAAATGGGTGGAAGATATGAATAGACACTTCTCTAAAGAAGACATCCAAATGCAAACAGACACATGAAACAATGTGTCAATGTCATTCATCATCAGGGAAATACGATTCAAAACCACACTGAGATACCACCTCACACCAGTTAGAGTGGCCAAGATGAACAAATCAGGAAACTATAGATGCTGGGTAGGATGTGGAGAAACAGGCACCCTCTTGCACTGTTGGTGGGAATGCAAACTGGTGCAGCCACTCTGGAGAACTGTGTGGAAGTTCATCAAAAAAATGAAAATAGAACTACTCTATGACCTATCAATAGCACTGTTAGGAATCTACCCAAGAGATACAGGACTGCTGATGCATAAAGGCACATGTACCCCGATTTTCACAGCAGAACTTTCTACAATAGCCATATCATGGAAAGAGACTAAGTGTCCATCAACTGATGATTGGATAAAGACGATGTGGTATATATATACAATGGAATACTACTTAGCAATGAGAAAGAATGAAATCTGACCATGTGTGGCAACATGGATGGAACTGGAAGGTATTACCCTGAGTGAAATAAGTCAGGCAGAGAAAGACTGACGCCATATGTTTCCATGCATAGGTAGGCTTTGTGAGACCTAACAGAAAACCAGGGGGGAGGGGAAGAGGGGAAGGAGAAAAAAGCCACAGAGAGGGAGGGAGACATAACATAAGAGACTCTCAAAGACTAAGAACAAACTGAGGGGAGGGCAGGATGTGGGAGGGGGGAGAGGGGGTGACGGGCACAGAGGAGGACACTTGTTTGGATGAGCACTGGGTGTTGTATGGAAACCAATTTGACAATAAATTATTAAAAAAAATAGATCAGTGGTTTCCAGGGATTAAGGGTAGGGTTGACTACAAAGGGAGTGCACAAGAGAAATTTGAGATCAATGAAACCATTCTCTGTGATACCGGGATAGTGAATACATGATTATACATATTTGTCAAAACCCACTGAACTGTGCACCACAAAGAATGAATTTTGTTGTATGCAAATTTTAAAAAAATCATCCCAGATGTTAGGGGGATCCCAAGATGAAATGAAACTGTGACAAACCTAACTGTGTTACAAATGTTTGACATAACCTCACTGAAGGGGATGGGAAAAGAGTTATTGATCTAGATAATTTTGGAAAACAGTGTCTTCACTGGATAATTAAGTCTAAGGACAAAAAGATCTGTGTGTCAACACTGTACTGTAGTTAGTAAATTAGTTTCTCTTCTTACAGAAGAATTTTAAATAATCTATGTGGATAATCCCCTTCCAGGAAATGGGGCCTAATTCTCCTTCCTTTGAGTAGGGGCTGGATTTAGTGACTTGCTTCCAACAGACAGAATATGGGAAGGGGGAAAACAGAAACTTTATAGTGAAGAAACCTGGCGGACCTCACCTCTCATAGGGGTAAGAGTAATTCTAAAACTATTTTACATGGATACTAGGATTAAATAAATGAGTAAGTAAATTATGGGTAATGGGAGCCAGGTTTCACACTGACAGAAGAAGAAGTCACAAATAAACAAAAGAGGAAGTCTAGAATGGACCCTGTGGTGCTGGATTAGAGTCTATCTATCTATCTATCTATCTATCTATCTATCTATCTATCTTCTGTCTTCTATATCTATCCATCTTCAGATAGATATACACATGCATACACACATGTATACATATGTGTGTATACACACACACTTATATTTTTCCCTATCTTGGATATCTTTCAGCTTTGATAGAGAAATAAATGTAGATATGCGTGTATACATGGCTTAGTATATACACTTATTTCTTAACTCCGTCTTCTGAGAGGACCTAGAGGATGTGACACTCAGCAACAATGAGCACACTGAGGACCCAGATATTGCTTCTAGCACTGTTCTCCAATGAAGGAAACCAGGACTTCTTGGAAAATTGGCTGATTTCAGGACTGGGGCATGGACATGGAGGATGAGCCTGCCTGGAGCATCTTATTAGTATTATATTATCTTATTAGTATTATATTAAGGAAGTGCTTAAAAAGAGAGACATTAAGAAGGATAGGGTATTATATACAAGGAAGAGAGAAGCCAAACTGAAGGGGTATTAGTGGCCAAAACTGGAACAATTTGAGCAACCAAATAAATAACTACAGTATTGGATTATAACTTGGAAAATAAAATAAATATCTATGAGTGCATACTGATATAAATAAATGATTGCATAAATAAATATATGGGGAGATGGGACAAATCTTACTTACAGAAGAATTTTAAATAATCTATGTGGATAATCCCCTTCCAGGAAATGGGAACTAATTCTCTTCCCTTTGAGTAGGGGCTGGATTTAGTGACTTGCTTCCAACAGACAGAGTATGGGAAGGGGGAAAACAGAAACTTTATAGTGGAAAAACCTGGTGGACCTTACCTTAGCCAGTGTTGAAGGTTAACCTCATCACAGAGGAGTTATGTTATGTACCCACTTATAGGATGTAATGAGAGGGGCATTTGACCTCTATGGCTTTATTCCCCAACATCTACAAGCATTATCTAATCATGAGAAAATAAGTCAAACCCCAAATGAAAGACATTCTACAAAATACCTCAGCAGTACTCTTCAAATGTGTCCAACTCAAGAAAAACAAGACTGGGAAAATGTTACAGACTGAAAGAGATTACGAAAATATGATGATTAAATACAATGTGGTATCCTGGATCAGATCCTGGAATCAAAAAAGGACAATATTGGAAAATCCGATGAAAACTGGATTTTAACTATAGTTAACACACTGTGCCGATGTTAATGTCTTAGTTTTGACAGATGTACTGTGGATACGACAGATGTTCATGTTAAGGAAGCTGAGTAAAGGGTATATAGAGACTCCATGGTATCTGGGAAACTTTTCCATAAGTCTAAAATTGTTCCAAAATAAATTTAAAAATCTAGTTCACATACTGCTGATAGCCACTTAGAACAGAGAAGTTGAGCAAATTTGAAACATTTGTGTGATATTGTGATTTATAATAAGAAATATATATTTGATCTTCATTCTGCTTCTGGCACGAAACTAAAGTCCTTGGAATTTCCTAAGTGATATGAGTGATAAAGGCGTCTTGATATTTATAACAAATCCCTTTCATGTTAAGTGTTTATGTTTATGAGTTTACGTTAATGAGGTGACTTTTGGAGAGCACCAAAGGATGGGGCTGGTTGCCAGCAGCACCAACCATGTGATTAGGGAGCTGGAGCTTTCAGTCCCATCCATCTGCCCTGACCTCCGAGAGTGGAGGAGGTCTGGAAGTGGGGTCCAATCCCCAACAGTCAATGATTTAATTCATTATGCCTATGTAATGAAGGCTTCGTAAAGACCCAAAAAGGACAGAGTTTAAAGAGCTTCATGGTTGGTGAACTGCAAGAGGTGGTATGTCTAGAAAGAGCTTGGGGGGCTCTGCACCCCTTCCCACATGGCTTCCCCTATATATCTCTTCCGTCTGACTCTTCTTGAATTTTATCCTTTTATAACAACCTGGCAAACACATGTTAGTGCTTCTCTGAGTTCACTGAGCTGCTCTAGGAAATGTATCGAACCCAAGGAGGGGGTTGGTCAGAAGCACACATGACAATCTGGATTGTGCCTGGCATCTGAAGCGGAGGGCAGTTTGTGGGACTGAGCCCATAACCTGTGGGACCTACCTGGAGGCAGGAAGTGTCAGAACTGAGTTAAAATGTACGACACCCAGACAGGCTCTGCTAAGCATTGGAGAATTGCTTGGTGGTGCTGGAAAAAAACACAAACACACATATTGGACTTATTATTGTTAACTAAAAACGATAATTTCTTAATTTGACAATCCTTTTGCTACTTTACCAGTGAAAACCCCAAAAACACATGGCATAAAAGATTTTCAAAATCACTCTTCTCATTACAAATTATTGCAAAGATCCTACTATTTAACTGCCTCATTTTAATAAAATTAAGCATACAAACTAGTGATTCCATTCCCCTACTAATATAGTCTGATCTTACTTAATTTTTTATAAAATGGGACCACATGGGTGATATACTATGCCATCTAAACTGTCATAGATTGCAATAAGCTGACAGGAAGGAATAAACACGTGATTCTCAACCCACTTATCTGTGGCCATGTAAAGTAAGATGAAGGACACAGGGCCATATGGCTTAGTGATGTGACGAGTGGTGACTGACCACTGGAATTGGAGAGTAACTCATCCTTCTGAGGGGATGGATCCTTTGATTAAAATTCTAAGACTTGGGGTGCCTAGGTGGCTCAGTCAGTTAAGTGTCCAACTCTTGGTTTCAGCTCAGGTAGTGATCTCACAGTTCATGAGTTTGAGACCTGCATTGGGCTTTGCACTGAGTACAGAGCTTGCTTGGGATTCTTTCTCTCTCTCCCTCTCTCTCTGCCCCTCCCGTGTGCTCTCTCTCTCTTTCTCAAAATAAATAAAATTTTAAAAATATTCTAAGACTTTCTCTGAATTTTTTCTCTGTTATTTCTCTGAAATAATAAGTAACAGAACAAAATAATTTTATTTACACTTTTTTGGTTCATTGTGTCTGGTTATTTTTAGTTTCCACTGCCATATATAGGAGAGAAACATTTTTATGAGTAGAAGAAACTGGTAAGGGTCCGAATGCAAGATCTGAAATCACACTGCCAGGGTCTGAACTTGCCAACCACTACTTGTTACTTTAAATTCTCTGTGCCCCAGTTGTGTTGTCTGTCAAATGGGATGACAGCAGCATTTTCTTCAATAGGGTCACTGTGAAGACCAAGGAGATAATACTCATAAGCTGTCAGAATACTGCTTCACACATAAAAGCTCACTGTATGAAGGTTATCATCATCATTTATAGGGATTACAACTTTGATGACTTTTTATTACCACGGCGAAGAAAATGAAGTATTAGGTAAATGCAACAAGGTAAGTTGGGTAGTTATTTTGGTGAAGAAATGTGAGAACATTCAGCATAAAGCTTCATTCATTGGAAAGGTACAGAGGTATCTTTTAGTTAGTTCTTAGCCCAAAGCTTCTGGGGATCTGAAAATCTCCAGTAATTGTTTGCAAGATGGGAGTATTTGCGTGCATTTTTCTAGGTATAGCCTCCAAATCTGACCAGATTCTCAAAGGAATGTGGGGCTTCCAAAATATTAGGAACTGCCACTTTTGAACTGGCACAGTCAAGGATAGACAGCTCTGCCCATGGAGGACTCTCCCTTACCTGGAGACCCAGACAGGGATAGGACACGAATCCTTTGTCTATCTTCATGCCACACTCATTGTGCACTGGCTCTTTCTTACTGTTTCTATTCTTTGACATTTTCTGAATGCATAATGAAAGCTCTCCAATGTTCCAAACACTCTAAAATTTGGGGGTCATGGTTTGGGACATTAGCATTAGTTCTCCATGACACACACATTTGCTAAACTTTGTGGCACCCCAAGAATTTCTTCATTCATTCATGCTGTAACTTTGGGAGAATCTGTGTGTGTGTATGTGTGTGTGTGTGTGTGTGTGTGTGTGTGTATGTGCCTGTGTGCATTAACATTCAATCTTTCCCACCACCTTGTTGATACTTTGCCCCCACAAATGCCCACCTATTGGTCACCCTCCTTTTCCTTGCCACCATCTTTGCAAACCTTCCGCATTTGTACTCTCATATGTCAGCATGTCGTGTTATAGCCATTTCCAATTTTTTTTAAGTCCAAGATAAATGCAGAAAGAACTTGCACTGTGGCTGAACTCTCTCTAACTTCTTGAAAGGAAAATGTCTGTGTGGCATGACTTTTTCCATCCCTTAATCCAACTGTGCACTCCCAGAAGAAGAAAAATCAGAAACCTAGCAGGCTTACAACCTCTGGCTCCTGTCAGTGGCAAATGCTGTTACTGCAGGCCACACAACTGAGGTACGAGGCCCCAGCCAAACTAGCCTTCAGTGTGTCCACCAAAGTCAGGGCTCCATCTTTTGCTGGAATCCCGGTTGCCACTATTCTGTGAGAAAGTAGTTTTATGTGAATGATTCTAAGGATCTTGGTTCCCTTGCTGTCATTTATTTATTGTATCTGAGGTTCGCAGTAATTTGTAAGCATGTGTTTAAAATTCCAGTTAACGTTTATCTCCATTCTCAGTGCTGGCAGGCTCCAACGGTGACAACTGAATCTTCGGGTGACCTTTCCAATGTGTAATTTAGATCTAGGAAACATCACAATAAGGAATCTGGATTCTTGAAGTTTGCAAATGAAAGACAAACTATTTATAAACAAATAATAAAACCAATCAAAATGAGGTTTGTTTTTTTTTAACAGGAAGAAACTCTAGAAATGTATATAGTACCTCATTTTACAGCTTAAAAAGCTGAGGATGATGAGCTCCTGGGTGGCTCAGTCAGTTAAGCATCTGATTCGTGCTCTCTCTGTCTCTCTGTCTCTCTCTCAAAAATAAATAAACATTAAAAAATGTGTTTAAAAAGTTGAGGATGCCATCTATGAAATGAAAAGGGAGCCTAGTGAATGGAAGAAAATATTTGTAAATCGTATATCTGCTAAAGGGATAATATACAAAATGTATTTTTTAAAAAACAAACCCATACAGGGGTGCCTGGGTCAGTTAAGTGTTTGATTTTGGCTAAGGGCATAATCTCATGGTTCATGAGTTCGAGCCCCGCATTGGGCTCTGTGCTGACAGCTCAGAGCCTGGAGCCTGCTTCAGATTCTGTGTCTCATTCTCTCTCTGTCCCTCCCCCACGCACACTCTGTCTCTCTCTCTCTCTCAAAAATAAATAAACATTAAAAAATTTAAAAAACTCATACAATTCAATACAAAAAACTAACCATCCAATGTAAACAATGGGCAGAAGATCTGAATGGACATTTTTCCAAAGAAGACGTACAGATGGCCAACAGGTACATGAAAAGATGCTCAATATCACTCATCATCAGCGAAACACAAATCAAAACCACAGTGAGATGTTACCTCACACCTGTTAGAATGGTTATTATCAAAAAGACAAGAAATAATAGGTGTTGGTCAGGCTACAAAGAAGAGGAAACCCTCGTATACTGTTGGTGGCAATGCAAACTGGTGCAGCTACTATGGAAAATAGTATGGAGGTTCCTCAAAAAAATTAAAATAGAAATTTCATATGATCCAGTAATTCCACTTGAGTATTTATCTAACAAAAATAAAAATACTACCTTGAGAAGATACACGCACCTCCACGTCATTGTGTCTTTATTTATAATGGCTAAGACATGGAAACAACCTAAGTGTCCATTGATGGATGAACAATAAAGAAAATGTGATGTATATACAGTGAAATTCTATTCAGCGGTAACAAAGGATGAAATATTGCCATTTGCAACAACATGGATGGAACTTGAGGGCAATAAACGAGGCTCAGTGAAATGAGTCGAACAGAGAAAGACAAATGCTGTATGATCTTACTTATATGTAGAATCTTAAAAAACAAAACAACCAAGTTCATACATACAGAGAACAGATTGGTATTTGCCAGAGGCAGGGTGTAGGCGAGGGGCAACACGAGTGAAGAGGAGAAAAGGCAAAAACTTTCCAGGTATAAAATAAGTCATGGGAATGTAATGTACCGCATGGTGACTGTAGTTAATGCAGTATTACATATTTTAGAGTTCCTAAGATAATTGATCTTAAAAGCTCTCATCACAAGAAAAAAAATCTATAACAAGCTATGGTGACAGATATTAACTAGACTTCTTGTGGTGATCATTTTATAGTATATACAGATACGAAGTACAATACAGATGTTGTACACCTGAAGCTAATATAATGTTGTATGTCAATTGCACTCCAGTTTTAAAAAAAAAAAAAAGAAGAAGAAGAAAGGCTGAGTCCTGAAGTAACCCTGTGGCATACTGACATGCAGCATCAAGGTTTGGCTCCAAGTAAGTGTACACTAAGTGCCTGTTGAATAAATATTTGTGATTAAGTGACTTGCCATAAGAAAGAATCTCCAAGTGCCTGGCACCTAGTCTGAGCTTAATAAATATTGAGTTAACAGGATGTATCAATGGAAGCTCAGTGGAGTACCATTTAACCCAGGGACCCAACTCTCCACAAACCAACCCATCTCACTGTGAAATATGACTGCAGCGTTCACTTTCTTTATTTTTAAAATGTTTATTTATTTGTGTGAGAGAGAAAGAGAGCAAGGAAGAAGCGGGGAGAGGGGAAAGAGAATCCCAAGCAGGCTCCGTGGCATCCACGCAGAGCCCGATGTGAGGCTCCAGTCCACTAACCCTGAGGTCACTAACCCTGAGAACATGACCTTAGTGGAAATCAAAAGTCGGAGGCTTAACGACTGAGCCACCCAGGCGCCCCTCGCTTTCCTGTCAGAATACAGCAGTGGTGCAGCAGAATTCTAAACAAGACCAACCCCTCGCAGCTACTGCCGCTACTTCTGCTCACAGTGGCTTATCCTGACTGGGGCATTCTGACCTCTTCCAAGTAGTCATTTCTTTCCCTCAGTCTTAGTCAGGTGCCCCACCCCAACCTCTGAGTGCTCAAAAGGCGGGCTCTCCAGGCCCCCAGTCTGTTCTGGGAGCTGTGGGGGATCAGCCTGATCTCTGGGGCACTCTGGCCTAGCCAAGTTCTCACTTTACAGCTACTCCCCATATGCACCAGGACCCAGGATTTTACCCTTGGCCTTACATGTCTCACCATTTTGACAAGAAGATCACGCTGGTTGCAAATCTGGGTAGGGTTTCGTGGCGGGGTTTAGGCCCCCAATGAGGTTGTGAAAAAAAAGTCCCGGACCCAAAATTGCGTGGAAATTCCACTCGCTAACCAGATGTGGTAATAATATTTGATATTAACTCAACCAAGCATTCCACGGAGGTTAAAAATCATGTGCACTTCCAGGGGGTTATTATTTCTCATTTCATTTGGGGATTTGGGGAAAGTTTTTTGTTTTTCTTTTTTAATATTTTCCCTTTGACTGGGAACCTGGTTTGTGGAGTATTTGAACTTCCCTTTTCCGGTTTCTGCACAATCCAAACATTTCCTTGGTCGTTAGCATCGCTAATAAGCAGTGGGAGAAGATAGGAAAAAGAGAAGCTCAAATCGGCCGACTTTGTCTTTAAGGCAGCTCATGAGAGCTTTTATAAAAAAGATTTCAAGGGAGAAAATGTTAGAATGATTGGTGAAAATGAGGTTTGGGGTTTCTGTGGATTTAAATTGGTTTGCCTTTCCTGTGTCCTACTAGAAAGGATAATAAGATTTAATTTGGATTTTGGCGTCAAGAGACCAGCAGCTAGCTTTGGGATTATTACAGGCTCTTTTAGGAGATTAATTGAAGATACTTACTTGGGCCAAGGGAGAATCTGGTCCTTTATGTTTTAAAGACACTCTCCTTTGTAACTAATTGCACATAAAAGATGAAAATGTGCTTTCATCTATTAAAAAATTAGTACTTCATTTTTTCCCATTAAAAAAAAATACTGTGACATTTCTGCAAAACAATGCTTTTCACTTTCGATAGGCTTTGATGGCTCAGGTTTGTTTTATTCCCCCTTTATTTGTTTGGAAATATGCGATGCCTATGACGACGCAAATGCATGATCAGCGTGAAGCAAAGGCTGGAGATATTTGGAAGTCAAGAATTTTGCAGTATTTGGAAAGCCTGTTTTTTTTTTTTTTAAACGTAAGAATGTTTTGAAACGCTGAATTTACTTGGCTTAGAAAATCCAAGGACTAAATTTGTATTTAGGCATCACCGGCTCCACCTTCTGCAGCTCTGGGTCCTGGACAGAAACCAGGGGACGCCTGTGAATCTGGGAGAGAGTCAGGCTGGCCCCAGGCTCAGTTTCCATAACCTCAGGGCAAGGTGAGGAAGAGCTGAGCGTCTGAATCGGCCACGGAATGTGAAATGGAAAATCTAAGGCCAGCTTTGCCCCTGCCCCTGAGGAAAATATGCATAGAGCACGGAGAGTCACTGCCCCAAGGGAATATTTCTTGCCTTGGAGACAAAGTCCAAGCGTCGCTTTATTTTTAAGGGTCTAAAATAAGTTCACAAAGTCATGCAAGGAAGATGATCTGAATCCAGATCTTTTGTTCAGCTTCTTTGCATGTAGCATAGGCCCAAGTGTGGCACTTTGTATGTCATGGGTCTGCAAAGAAACCTCTTTGTGATTTGCATTATTAAAGCTCTGGAACATCATAAAAATGTCTTGTTTTTCAGATACTATTAGTAATCGGAGGAAGGTACGAATTTGAATGGATTCTCTAACATACAAGTTTCTATTTTGGAGGAAATGTATACTAATGTGGTTTGGTTTCTTTTCAGGTCCCACGGCATGTGCAGAGTATAATCCATTATATATTATATATAACAGTATTGGATTTATTTCTTAGTACCCTGCGTGGAGGAACAATGGATAACATTTTTACTATAGTTTATACCAGCCTTTGTCTTCATGGGGAAAACATTCTATTTGCTTTCTTTTATGACTGCCAGCAGGGTGTCTTGGAGACAACAATATCTTCAGAGTTTTAAGGGCTGAGGAATCCAAGAGTATAAGCAAGGCCAGGAGCTTTGTCAGAACTAACTGCTCCCTTTGCCTCATAAAACTGCTATCTACATCAATCTCTGTTTATTTTTTCTCCTGCTTTTTAATTTGCTTAATGGACTTCGGCCGAAGACTTTCCTCCATGTCTGAGGAAAGTCAAGTCTAATAAACCCCCAAGGACTTAGCAAGCATAGTTCAGCACTTTTGGGTTATTTTGTCTGACTTTCATCTTTGCTGCTGCAGAAACAATGGCTGTGGCGGACCTTGAGCCTCACCCTGAAGATTTGGAGCCTGGGAAGCAATAAACCAGATAAGTTATGCCTCCCTGCTCTTTGTTCTCCTTCTCTGCTGTGCTCTTCTTTCCTCCTCCTCCTCCTCCTTCTTCTCCTCCATCTCTCCCTCCCTCTCTCCTCTTTTTGGTGCTATTTTATCTCCTGTTTCATATCATTTACTTTTTCTGCACTTTCTTTGACTTATTCATAAGCCAGAAAATGACATAGCTTGACATTTTAGCTCACCATACCAAGGGCTTCATAAGGGTTCATTCAGCACGATGAAGAGGATGTTTCTCATGTCTGCAAGGAGCTCACGCTCTGGTGAAATGAGCTCTGGATGTGTCGAGGATGGTGAAAAGAGAAACATCATTTGTTGGGGGATCAGGGGAAGCTAAGCTGAGAGAGGTAGGATTAGCTGATGATGCAAGGTTTTCATGGCAAGACTGAAGGCTGAAGAAGCTGATGATCTAGGTAGATACTTGGTCACCTTCATGAGAAATCATTGGCTAACTGGTTAAACATCCAGACTATTGGGTTTAGAAACCAGGTGGACCAAGTCAACATTTTTGGGTAGGACCCCAGGAATCTGTATATTCAGCAAATGCTTCAGTGGTTCATTGAAGTTTGCAGAATCACTGACTAAAGCTGTAGGGAGCCTTACTCTTTTATTTTCTAATTTTTTTAATTTATTTTTTTAATGTTCATTTATTTTGAGAGAGAGAGAGTGCACATGAACAGGGGAGTGGCAGAGAGAGAGGGAGAAAGAACCCAAGCAGACTCCACCTTCTCACTCTCTCTTTTAAAAGCTGCATAGTTTAGGGGCACCTTGGTGGCTCAGTTAAGCATCCAATTCTTGGTTTCCACTCAGGTCATGATCTCATGGTTGGAGAGATCGAGCCCCTCTTCAGGTTCTGATAGTCCAGAGCATGTTTGGGATTCTCTCTCTCTCTCTCTTTCTCTCTCTCTCTCTCTTTCTCTCCCCCCAGCCCCTCAGTAAATAAATAAACTTAAAAAAATTTAAGTTTTAAAAAAGCAGCGTATTTTAATAGGTGAATATGATTATTTTACATTTATTGTATTTATCAACACATTTGTGCTACTTCCTACCACCTTTCTCGTACCATGTTTTTTCTGTTCTTTTCTTTTCTTTTCTTTTCCTTTTTGTTCTGTTCTTTTTTCCTTAACTTTCCTGACATCTGTTGAATTGTTAAAGCTTGTGTGGTGGTGGTGGTGGTGGTGGTGGTGGTGGTTTTGAATCTACTTTTTTGCCCTCTATGTTTGGTTAAATATTACAGCTTATAATACTTCTTAAAATTTGTTTAATTTTATTTTGCATTTCCCTAATGATATCTTAAGTTATCCAGTGCCTCTGTCCTCCTCACAGACAGCACAGGTGCTGTTAGTAGGCTGGCATGTTTTGCATACTTTCCATCTTATCCCCATATCTTCATATTATTGCCATCTGGAATTTCAGGGCTACCTCTTTAAAAACAAAATACAATCTGGACACCTGGGTGGCTGTTGGTTAAGCATCTGACCTTGGCTCATGTCATGATTTCATGGTTCATGAGTTCAAGCCCCTTATCAGGCTCTCTGCTGTCAGCACAGAGCCCACTTCAGATCCTCTGTCCCACTCTCTCTGCCCCTCGCCCACTTGTATGTTTTCTCTCTGTTTCCCTCAAAATAAATAAACTAAAAAAAACCCCAAGTATTAATATTTAATTCACAGTAGTTAGCTATATCAACTTATTTTACTAACACTTTCCTTGCTAAAGACTATATTCCTTAACAATTTGGGAAGGCTCTGTAGGTAGTCAGCTTTCTAAGCTTTTGTGTTTGAAAATGACTTTATTTGGCCCTCATATTGAATGATCCTTTATCCTAGTATGATTGACAGTTACTTTATCCAGCACTTTGAAGATATTATGCCACTGTCTTTTGATATCTGTTATTGGTGAGGTATTTGCTATTACCTGTGGCAGGCAAACGTTAATGTGGTCTCCATGATCTTCCCTACTGGTGTTCGTAATCTCTCCTTTTGAGTGTAGCTGCTTGCTTCTAATCAATAGACTATGGCCAGACAGATGAGATATCACTGCTGGGAATACGGTATGTTATGTAAGATGGCCTTGCTACAAGACTGGCTCTAGAGTCTCACTCTGTTGAACTCTGTTGACAACCTGAATGGGCTTGGAAGTGAACCCTTCCCCAGTTGAGCCTCCAGATGCAAATCCAGCCATGGCTGATACTTTGATTGCAGCCTCACAGAGAACCTAGGTAAGCTGTGTCCTGACTCCTAACCGATAGTAACTGTGAGATAAAGAAATACATGTGGCTTTATGCTGCCAAACTTGTGTTTCACTACAAAGTGTCTAGGTAGAGTCTGATTTTATTTATTTATTATTATCCTTTCCACACTTTGCATGTGCTTCGTATATGAGGACTCTTTTTTCCTTCAATTCAGGAAAATCATCAGCCATTAGTTCTTCAAAAAATTGCCACTCCACCATCCTGTATATTCTCTGCTTCTGGAACTCCTATTGTGTCCTTTAGGAAGGGTTACCTGGATTCTCTTCTATATTTCCCATTTCTTTATCTATCCATGATTCACTCTGGAGCCCTGAGAACAAAATTACAGCACTATTCCTTCCTGCGGCTGTGACAAATCTGATATTTATTATCCCTTCTGTTTAGTTTTAAATTTTAGTTTATGTATTTTTGTTTGGATTCTAGTATTTGCCTTTTGTAATCTTCCTTGTTCTGGATTCAAGTATTTCTGTTTCTATTTCTTTGTTTCATAACGTCTTGTTCTTGGGTTAGCTTTCTTGGAAAGATGCGTGTGCATGTGTGTGCTTGCAGTGTGTGTGTGTATGTGTGTGCATGTGTGCATGCACACACACATGCCAGTTTTCCTTTCCCCGTGTTAATGCCTCTATCTGAATAGTTTATTATTGTTCCTGCCCCTCAAGGTCCCTGATTTGGAAACATTTCTTTTTTTGGTGTGTCCAGTGGGGATGTAACAGCTCCTGTTCCTAAGTCAGTGAGGCTTACTTACTTTGGGATCATAAAGCTGCCTCTATCTCCTCTCACCACATCAGGTAGCAGCTCTATGCAGCTTAACAGCCCAGCATGGAGACCCCATCCAAAACGGGGAGCCCCAACTTAGACCCTGATTTCATGCATGTTTCAATTGTGAAGCCCACTTATACTGTTTTGTATTCTGTTCTGATCATGGCCCGCCTGTGGATTCATTATCTAATTTTCATTATGGTTATGATTTTTAAAATTAATTTATTTTAGCCTGTTAATGCTATATGTTTGCAATACAGGCAGGAGATTAATGTGTGTAATCACAACACTGTTGGCGATTCCCAGAATTACTAACATTAAATTTTTTTACTGCCCTATTTGGTTAGGATAGAATATTTTCATACTATCTTTGAGTCACTGACCAAACCCTCCTTTGCCATTGTTTTTAGAGAGACTATATGAAAAACACTTGTTGGGTTATGATCCATCTTGTTAGGTTATAGTTAGTATTATCAGAGCTCATTAACTACCTTCATAGGCAGATGCGATATCAAATTAAATTTGGCTTTAAAAGATATACACACAAATATATTTATATTATTTATTTCTTATACTTTTTATGTTTATGCTTATTTATTTATATTGTTTATTATATTTATTCAATATATATAATATTTATTTCAAAGTAGCCCATACAAGCAAGAAGAAGAAGTTACAAAAGCATTAAGGCATTTTGAGCTATGGAAGCATTATAAGATCAGAGTAAATGCAGGATACAGGATGAGACGCAGTCGGAATCAGGGCTTTGGGACCAGGACCAAGCAAGGGTCTGGCTGGATTTGAAACCCAGCTCCTTTCCTTGCTTCTTGCACAATCATGGGTTCTCTGTGCCTCAGTTTTCTTATCTTTAGAGGGGGGAGAAGAGTAGAATCTTCTTTTTAGAGTTGTAGTGAGGATCAAGTGAGTCGATCCATGGTATATGTCCAGGTATTTTCTGGCATGCAGTAAGTGCTAAGGAGAGGCCAACCAATATTATTAGAACTGTAAAGTTTATTGAATCAGCAGTTTCAAAGAGGCTAATAGTCTTTTGGATGTGTAGGAGCTGGTGTATCTGTTAAAAAGAATCAGTCTTTTTGTGATGGTTTAAGTGTCAACTTGACTGGGCCATGGGGTACTTAATCAAACATTGTTCTAGGTGTGTCTGTGAGTGCCTTTCTGGATTTGGTTAACAGTGGAATAGGTAGACTGAATAAAGCAGATGCCGCCCTCCAGTGTGGGTGGGCTTCATCCAGTCAATTGAAGATCTAAATAGAACACAAGGACTGAGTAAGAACTCCTCTTGTCTAACTGCCTTGAGCAGACATCAGTGTTGTCTTGCCTTTAGACTTAAATTGAAACATCAGTTCTTGGGTCGGAAGCCTGCCAGTCTTTGGACAAGAACTTACACCATGGGCTTTCCTGAGTCTCCAGTTTGTTAACTGCACATCTTGGGACTTAGCCTCCATCACCACCTAATCCTTATTTCCTAGATATCTCTTATTAATTCTGTTTCTCTGGAGAACCCTAACACACTCTTTCTCTTCTAGCTGGGTTTTGTGTGTGTATAGGTGTGTGGTGAGGTTGTGCCTTGTATTACCTTCAGTCTTGAGTTTTGACCACACTGATGTTGAAAGACACTAACTTCAACGCCTATAAGCCAGATGACATCCTCTTATAAAAATGGAGTCCAATACAATTACAAAGGGTTCATTTTGCTTGTGATACTGTCTCTTCCATCACCTAATTTCAGTACGAAGCAGTGCTGATCTGAGTGTTTCCAAGCCTGCTCTCCCTGACGCTAGATCTGCTTCTCACATGCTGTTCTCCTCCCCCTGAACTCTTTCATCTCCGTTTCTGGACTCAGGGAGCCTAGACCTTTTATCCTGTCATACATTTGTAAAATCCTAAAAGTAAACCTTGCCTTTGGGGGCATTGAGACTGCTCAGTGGCTGCCTTCATCCCATAGGAATGAGGCTCTGCCTTTGCCCTTCCCCAGACCTCGGCGCCACGTCCTCAGGAAAATGCTGGAGTAAACAAATCCTTCCTGTACTGTAATTATTCAATTCCACAATATTTGTTCTTTCCAAAATACACTTCTGTATCTACTGACTCGTTCTTTTATTTTACTTTACATCAGTGGTTCTAAACCTTTTTGGAGTTGTCTCTTCAGAATCTGATGAAAACCATGGCCACCAGAGAATGTATATTCACACATAAACATGCAAACATGCACAGGGAATTCACTCCCAAAGCTGCATGTGGACCTGCCTTAAGAACCCCCACACTAGATGGTTGTCAAAACACTTCTAACTTGGCAAATTCTGGTTCATTTCTGCATTTCCAGGGACTCTGAAATTTTTCTAAGGCTTTGGACTCCCCTGTCCCAATGGGTTATAAATAAGATCTTGAGGTGTCTGTTTCAATCTGTGGAAAATGTTTCATTGCCAGTTAAATACTAAAAAGACCAGAAATAGATTTTTCGAAAAGAGAAAATACACTTGTCATCTCATTTCTCAAGGAACCATTTCACTAACTGACAGATAAATGTGCTGTTAACACATCTCCATCATGGGTTTTATCATCTCAGAGAGAAACTCAGACTTACTCAAAATCCTAATAATACAATGTCCCCATGAAAAACCCACAAAAGGCTTACTTCTGTGTCATTTCCTTATATTCCTTCAGAAGTCATGATTAAAAAAGTATTTGATGTTCTCTTGTCAGTATGTTCTTCGAAATAGGTAGATTTTGACTCATTGCCAGGAATATTGTTTTCCAAACACATAAAGTCATTTTATCTCAGATGTTTCCCTCCAAATGTCTTATAGCAATACACATTTCTAGAGGAACTCATTAATTTTAAATACGACTTGGACAAGGAGTTGATAGATGGAGTATTTATTAATTTCATTTTCTTTGCTCTTCATGTTATCTGGAGTGGAGGCTCAGAAAACTGACCACCACATTCGTGATAAATGCTGGCATAAAGGATGCTGGGATCATATTCATCCTTTGAGGTCAGATGTTGGCAAGTCTTGACAATCATGACTGATCAGAATCTTAAAGGCAATATCCTTATCTGACAGCACAGATAAGGTAGAATTATCTAGTAGAAGACTTTCTTGCTGTCTTACTACCACCTCATGCCCTTCAGGCATCGCATTCCATCCCCATCCCGACCTGGAAGTGTCCAGCACCCTCTTGCTGTCCTAGGCTGACTTTGCTATAGCATCTCATCCAGGCCCACAAGTCTTAGCAGAACCACATTCTTCAAATCTTTGTCTATGCCTAAATTCTAATGACATTTGACTGTCTCTGTCCTTCCCTCCAATGCTCGTTCTCTGTTCTTCTTGCTCAAATTTAATCAGGATTCACTGAATTTGGTCCCTCTTGAATGAAGTATTTGCATTTTAAAAATGAGTCATCTGTGATTTAACCTTAAAGAGGAGGCCAGTATTGTGAGTCAGGTCCCAGCTGGAGGGCTAGGGACAAGATTTGGATTACCAAAGAACTCAAATTACTTCACAGAGAGAAAGGTGTGGACTTTGATGCCATTTCTTAAAGACTCACCTTCCTGACCAATGTTTTCTTAGTCCTCATTAGAAGTCAGTCAAACTATTGTTTTCAGCTCCCCTGAAAAGTGAGCTGGGTATACAAAGCAATTGGTAGTAATGATTACAGGAGACACACTGAGCGAAGCGTTTAAGAAGGAAGAGTCTCTTGGACATGAAGGACCCGTCCTAGACTGTTGGACAGATGCCATCAATCCCCGGTGCTGAAAGGAATATCTTCATGTTTCCAGAATAAAAGTAGAATTTTTGTGCCCAATCATGTCTAAGCTGATTGTGCTAGAGAGAGATATCTGGAGAGTGAGGAGAAAGATAACCAGTGCTGGGAACTTTTCTATTCCTAATACATATCCTCTCCTCCTGTAACTCACCTTTGTACCCACCTTTCTATGAGAACTATTGAAGAAAGAAGCCCTGTTTAAAAATGGTCTCTAGGGGTGCCTGGGTGGCTCAGTCGGTTGAGCGTCCAACTTTGGCTCAGGTCATGATCTCACGGTTCATGGGTTCGAGCCCCGTGTTGGGGTCTGTGCAGACAGCTCAGAGCCTGGAGCCTGCTTTGGATTCTGTCTCCCTCTCTCTCTGCTCCTCCCCCACTCATACTCTGTCTCTCAAAAATTAAATAAACATTAAAAAATTAAAAAAAAATAAAAATGGTCTCTAGCCTGTTTTATTAAAAAAAAGGACATACCCATGGATCATCTTTTTAATGCAATCGAGGAACTATGACTGTGTATCTTATGGAAAATTCTAGAAAATTCTTTAAAATTTTGTTAAAATTCAAGAAGCTTTGTTTTTAAGTTTTGTTTTTTTTTTTAATTTGGTTAAGAGGCCCCTAAGCCCTGTTTCTACTATTACTTCAGGTGGATCTCAGAGTCTTCGATTTCCCATTGAAAAAAAAAAGTGTTTTATTTTCTGTAAACCCGTTATGAAAATCATTGTGTCTAAATAGGAGTGGAAAGCCACTTTTGTGGGAAATCTGTGAGTTTTCTGTTTCCTCAGTGTTTGTGAGGAAGAACTTTGTAGTGTTCCCAGGCAGCAAGTCACAATTTGCATTTTGGAATTCTAAACAAAACAAGTTCAGAAATGGAGATGGATCCCAGGACTAGGGAACAAAAACAAGACACACATAAACACACACACACACACACACACACACACACACACACACACACGCCATGAGGGTAAGTCAGGCTAAATACTGTACTTGGCTCATCGCAAAGATTTATGACCATTGTTTACTGCTTTGAAAACTGATGCTCAGAGAGCCCAGAATGCTGGCCATTTCATCTGTGAACTAGCCTATGTTCCTCAGTGTTGGTTTATTCAGAGAGTGGAGCAAGTAGTCTCATCCTCGTTGCTGCTTTGGAGACATTTTACACATGTTTTTTCAATAAAACTACACCATGTAACTTGCTGGGTCAATGGCAGAGCAGAAAAAAGCATTTCACTTGGCAAACCAAGTGGCCAAGACTCCAGATTGCCTCAGAGGCAAAGCAAAGTAAGGGGTTCATTCTAATTAGACTACTTGTACTCTCCAAACACTTTCCTTGCTTTCTTTAATTTGTTGAAATTTGGATTCTTGTCTTCTAGGGTTTCTCTGTGTTCTCTCATTCGCAACTGGAATATTTTTCAAATAAGTATGAATCTCATGTTTATAGGTGCAAAGGTAAGGAAAGAAGATTCAGTGTGAGACCTCTGGGCAAAGCCATTCCTGTCTCTGGCAGAAAATTAATGGATGCTTTTCACAACAGGGTGCAAAACACAGGCTCTTCAATTTTCTGGTATTTCAGCATATGATAGGGGCATAGCAGTGTTCTTTCTCTCTCAGGCCAAGCAAAAAAATCAAATGACCCCACTCCGGTCAGCCTGCCCTGGCTACTGTAGAGTCTTGGCTGTCCTTTGGTAAGAGAGAGAGCATTACTGGGTGCTGTCAACCTCTCCTGTCTCTATCTGTGTTATAGACTGAGATAGACACACTACATCTTTTTACATTTCTATTCAGATATTTAAATGTCAAATATATGTATGGGTGGGGTTTAATCCCTCACACTCTTGCACAGACTGTGTGCCCATGTTGATTAATTGCTACAACAGTGCTTCTACGCACACATACACCCATTTAGAACTGTCCATGAGCCTCTGCACTTTGTAAACAAAAACTGGCCTTGGATAACCCCGTGAACTTTCAGAGCACTCCAAGCCACCACAGAAGTTTTAGTTTTGAAAACACTGCTCTAATCTTTATTTCTTTTGCTTTCTAGATCATCACTCCCCCCAAAAATGCACTGTCTTTGACTCAACTTGATGGGACCCAGCAAAAATTGGAAATGACACAAGAACCTGTTTGTTTTTTGTTTTTTTTTTTGCTGCTGAGATGAGCAAGGTGCATGAATGAGAGAACGGGGAGATTCAGCAGGAACAAAATGTACAGGTACAGGAGTGGACAAAGTGGGTTTTTTAAATAAGTTTTAACTAGGTTTTTTTTTTTTAATGTGTAAGAGGAGCTTAAAAACAGGTTTCGTAATTTTCTGTGGCGTGTCCTACTTCTTCCACTGATTCCACTTAATGGAAAGTTGACCTGGGGAGGGAACCTAAAAAACTAAGTATCAACTGTCTGAACACAAGAGCAGCCTGTTTGATGGCTCTGCACCTTGGTGTCCTCTTCAGTGAGATGGGCTAGTGTCACCAGAGAGCCATGATATGGTGACTGGACACACTGTGGTCTGCCAGTCTCTTGAGGGCATTGTATTCCTCTTTGTACCTCAGGATAATGTCCCTAAAATAGCAAACATCACCCCGCCTTTCCCGAGCCTGTGTTCCAGGCACAGCTCCCCAGAGTCCTTCCTTCCGTGGGGAAGCCCAGTCATGGGAAGACTGGGGGTTTGCTGGCAGGAGTTTTAATGCCCCATGGGCCAACTGCTGGCCCATGAGTTGGAGAATAGAAGTGGGGCCTGAGGTGTGAGGAGTTTTCCCCAAGTTTGCCAGGGTGAGATGGGGAATCATGGGGGTTTTGCAAGACTGTATGGCGGTGAGTAGACTTTGAGAAGAAAGGGGGATGATGGAAACATGGATTTCTTCTTTCCCGTGTCGCTCCCTCCTCTGGGCAGGCAATTCCGCGGTACTTTCAGACCTCCGTCCCTTGTAAGCCTAGGTCACTGCAGTGGTCTAGGTGGATCTCGCAAAGCTGAGAGGTCCTGGGAACAGTGAACATTTGAGTGTCTCTCAGTGATTTGGGCCCATTTTTATGAAATACTTGATGGCATAGTTGCTACCTTTCAGCTGAGCACCTGGCAGAATTCCAGAGGCCCAGGACCTCTCCTCTAGCTCTCTATTCTGTTCTTCCCCTTTTCTCCTCATTTCTGAACATCTCCTTTATTCCCTTCTGCTGTGAGGTGCAAGATTTCCAAAACAGTACCATGGCAATGGCTGTGGGGCACAACCTTATGGCTGTGCACATAAGTACACATAAGTGAGTGGGATGTGTTTTCAACAATGAGGCTGATGGCAGGATTAGGGTCTTCACAAGGCAGGCACCTTCAACAATGAATAGTTGGTGTGATGGTTGGGAACTGTCAAGTGAGAAGGATCCTGGGTAGAGAGGCAGGTGGAGAAAGGAAGGGGGCTAGTCAGAACCGAGGAGGGATGGGATTGCACCAGCAGGATCTCCCAGTAATGTATGAACTTGCTCACTAGAAGAAGAAGCAATATTGTCCTATAAGTCTTAGGGCTCCCTCAGTGAGGACAATGAGATTTCTCTCCAGTCACACATCCCAAAGAGCTAAAGAGGGATGGTAGAAATAGGGTCGAGAGGAGTGAGTTTGTCATGACTTGCCATATTTCTACCCCAATTCCATTCCAATTGCCTTTGCTCTCCAGGAACTGACCTGTTCTACCCTTCTTGCTTGTGACCAAACCAATGTCTTAGACCTGAAGCTGTCTAGATGCTTCGTAGGGGAGGTTCATCCTCAGATTCCTGCCATTTGTGCCCAAATTGGGATACACCAAGGCTATTTTCTGCTGAAAATATTAGCTTGGAAAGGAAGAGGAAAAAACACCTATTCATTATAGCTTCTTGTCACTTTATCAAACACAAAATAGATTAAAGGAACACAGATAATGGGGTGCAGAGCAAATCCATTTGCATTCTTGGTGGAGGGGTGAAGAGAAGGGGGGATATTGAACAGAAAAGCTGGGATCTTAGGGGTCTTCCATGGAAGCAAGTGGGAGGGGGGTGTCAGAGAGAGCAACAGGCTGATCCTGGGGACACCAAGGGATTAGTGGGCAAAAGAGAAGGCCATGGATTTGCTTATCCCCTGTAGCAGGGCCTCAAGATGATAGCACCTGTAGAGATCAGCTCAGATCTACCCCAAGCATGGCCCACAGGAAGTAAGGTATCCTTGATCTTCATCGACACAAATGCAAAGATTGGCATTGGGGAAAAGAAAGGTCTACTTCATCAGCTGTCTTTTCATTTTTTCTTAATTGTAAAAGTCATATATATTTAATGCAAAATAAATTGAAAATATGAAAAACGAGATATGTATTTAATCAAAGAAAAAAGGAAAAAAAATCTATAGTAACAGTTTACTACTTTTCTTTCATGCATTAATTTATTTAAACAAAGTTTAAAACCACACGGATATGTGGCAGGCTCTGTACTAGGCACTGGGAATGCAATGTTAAACAAGATTGATTTGGTCTATGTCTTCAGCAATAAAAATGACCATGTACTATGTCTTGTGGTTTGTTTTTTTCACTTAATGACTTGGCATCAATTTTCCTATATTATTAAATGTTCTGCAACGTGCTTGATAATGGCCATGCTTTATTTCATTTTATAGATTTGCAATTATTCATTAATCAATCTGTTATATTTAGACATGTGATTTTGCTCTTTTTATTTTGACAATATAATGTTAAAATGAACATTTTCTTTAAAAAAATGTTTATTTATTTTGAGAGAGAAAGAGAACACAAGCAGGGGAGGGGAAGAGAGAGAGTGAGAGAGAGAATCCTAAGAAGGCTCCAGGCTCTCAGCCCAGAGCCCAACACAGGGCTCAATCCCACAGGCCATGAGATCATGACCTGAGCCAAAATTAAGAGTCTTACGCCTAACCAACTGAGCCACCCAGGCACCACACAATGAACATTTTCTAATGTGTTTTTATAATATGCTTTTATTCTTGTGGTTGTTTTCGGTTTGCTAGCAAGAATTGGTCATTCCATGGGCTTTTTAGGTGCTTAGTAAAAAAATTATTTATCTAGAATGTTCAGTCATGGCCGTTTATAACTTTATATCTCTAGAATTTCAGCATCTTATTCCAAATAGCACAGTCATTGAAAAATAAAATAAAAATGTTATTCTGCCCAGTATCTTCTGAATGCATATTCTCCTCCTACCCCAACTTTTCTTTTGGATATTAAGGAATTAGGTGTATATTATGTATTTGTGTATGCTCTCTAACAGTTGTTACTCCCTCAATCAGTTAGGGATGTGTTTCCTACAAAGTAATAAAGAACCAGATTTAAATCAATTTAGACAACAGGGCTTAGTGTTTCTTCTATAACCTGGAGACTAGCGGCTGCTGGAGACTGTCCATGTTGAAGCTAAAGCCTCTGTGATTCCTTTAATCTCCTCTCCTAGTCACAAAATGGCTGCCCCTGCTCCAGGCCTCACACCCTAAATCAAGATGGGAAGAAATGAAGTGGTGGCAACCTCTTCTTTTAAACTTTTTTTTTTAACATTCTGTTCAGAACTTGTATTTATTTTTAATAGCTTTATTGAAGTATAATTGCTATCCAAGAACTGCTCATATTTAGCAGTACAATTTGATGAGTTTGGACATATGCATGCATTCTGATAACATTGCCGTGGTCAAGATAGGCATACCCAACACCTCGCAGAATTTCCTTGGGTCCCTTCACGGTTTTTGTTTGTTGTTTTATTTTGTCTGTGGTAAGAACACTTACCATGAGACCTACCCGTTGAACAAATTTTGAAGTACACAACACTGTATGGTTGACTCTAGGCGGTATGTTGTACAGCAGACCTCCAGAACTTATTCATCTAGCATAATTGAAATGAAATACACCTCCAGTAGGTAGCCCAACAGAAATGGAGATCTGTGAGTTGCCTGACAAAGAGTTATGCAAACCTCTTCTTACAGCTCTGTGTGCAGATTCGCATCTCATGGGTGCCCGTGTCTGCAGGTGGAGAAAGTGAATATTGAGCTTTTTCAGTTTTTAGGGTGGAAATCAGTAAGGGAGAAGAGGTTCACAAATGGTGATTGGGGCAGGCAGCCAACAGTTTTTGCCATATGCACAGCATGGAATCTTCTTTTACAGACTCTTTAATCATCTCCTTCACCCTTCATTATCTCTGTATGTGTGTTTTGTTTTGCATCCATTGCTCTTTTTCCCCCTTATGGTTTCTGCCTCTTAGGTCATACTCTAAAAAAATCCTTCCCTCCTCATAAAACAACCATATAAACAGTTACATTTTCTTCTTTTATGATTTTATGTTAAATAAATCATCTGGGATTTCTTTTGGTATAAGCCATGGGGATATATCTCTAACTTGCTGTTTGCTAAAGAGTTAACCAATTATACTATTATCTATGTGCTCCCCACTGAATGGACATAGTAGTTTTGTCATATTGTACTGAATCTTGGAGTCAATTCTAGACATTGTAAACACTGATTTCTTTGTTCACATTTTTTTATGTTAATTTATTTTTGAGAGAGACAGAACATGAGCAAGGAAGGGGCAGAGAGAGAGGGAGACACAGAATCTGAAGCAAGCTCCAGGCTCTGAGCTGTCAGCACAGACCCCAATGTGGGGCTTGAACTCATGAGCCATGAGATCATGACCTGAGCTGAAGTTGGACACTTAACTGACTGAGCCACCCAGGTACCCCTGTCCATTCTGGTTCTAATGCCATATTAGTTTAACTACTGTAGCTTTATAACCTATTTTGGTGCCTGGCACTGTGAGTCTACTTGTTTGTCTTCAGAAATACTTTTTTGGATTTTCTCATCTGTTTAAAGTTCTGCATTATGCAAGGTGTTAGTTTGAATTATGGTCAGTTTGGTTAGGTCCTCTGGAGCACCTGGGATCCTTAGAAAATGGTCTGCTCTTATGGCCTTGGATGCTGTAGGCTAAGAAGTCATTCTTGGACTCTCCCAAAACCACCTATTTTTACAAAGTTGACAGAACAGGTGATTTTGGCGGACTGTTTCCGGGGAAGGTGGACCTGGAAATCCATGAAAGAGTTTAGGAAATGTCGATGGGTCGTTTCAGTCATCAGTGCATACTCAGCTTTCCCCAGAAGAGAATCCTTCCTTCCTTCATTTTTTTTTCCTGAAAATTCCATCTAAGACCCCCAACTTTGCAGACTCACAGACAGCATGGCCATGACAACACAGATACTGGAAGACACAAATTGATGTCAGCAGTGGTCAATACTTTTTCCCCGTGGATTCTTCTGCTTTAAAGGAGTCACTATTTTTAGTACAGGCTGAAGGGTATTTATAGCCTTAGGTTTTTAAGATCAGACACCATGCCAGGTATGTGGTTCAGACAATGGAGAACCCGCCTGAGGAAGTGCCATACATTCCCAGGCCCAGGGCGATTTTTCTCTAATGACAACATATTCCCGGTGGCTTCCTTACTCCATTCCATCATTGTGATCCATGTGCCAAATTCCTGGGCTTGACACATGTAAAGAGATAATTCACATGATCCCTAGCTTGTTTTTGACTCTGTTTAAAAAAAAAAAAAAAAACGCAATAAAACTTTACAGTACGACCAGCATGACTCAATGTTGTTTCTGGATTTCAAAATATTGAGGTTAGATGTGCTAATGACTTGCTCTCGAGCTACTTTTACAGGGCCAGCCAGAACCCCTCTTGCCAGCACATCTGAAAAGGGGATGGCAGTGTGCTCCTGAGGCCACCTCTCTGCCCCTGTAGTCCCGCCGTGTCTGCACCTCCACAACCAGAGCGCGCGTGGCTGAGGGAGGGATGGTGGCCTGCGGTGTAGTAGCCACTGCCGCGAGGTCATAAATAAAAATAAAACCCGATTCCAAGTTTAAACACTGTTCTCCCTCTTCAATACACTGGGAAGCGATGGAGCATGCACCCCTTTTACTAAAAGCATCTGGATGGAGTGAAGTTCTCCCCAAATGCCTTTCTCATTCCCCTCACACGTTGGCTATCTGATTCTATCTCTCGCTTCCTCTTTTATTATCTCATTTACCTTAAGGGCAGGCAAGGTCAGAAGGACCGAGCTTGGTTGCTGGAAAATAATCGCCTTGTTTTGACAAGAAAAGTCTTGGCTTCTCTGAGAGTTTTCTTTTCTACGAATGCTATGGCTTTTATCTCGCGGAGAGGGACTATGATAGATGCCCAGAGTTCGCTTTATCTTTTAAATAAAACCTTTCATTCATGGAGAGAGTCTCGTGGCGTGTCTGGACCCTGCTGTTAAATTTTGCTTCCTTTTTTTTTTTTTTTTTTTTTTCAAATGTAAAGAGAGAGTACTTTGTTTCATACGTTTAGGAGTATTGACTTGACTTGCTTAAGAGTTGGTTTTAGGAAGGCCGGCTCACATTAACACTAATGAAAGTTACTTGTCTAAAAGCTTTGGTAAAAACCCCACTCATCGCCTTGAGGCCTTCTGTGTGCCTCTTCATTCGAAAACTCTTATTTCCTATCCCTGTTGGTTTGACCTTCTTTGGAGTTCAGGCATGGGATAACGGGAGAGTGGGTGAGGGTCCCAGAATCATGCTAGTCGAGTGCCTACCTCCCGGTGTCCAATGTGGCATGTCTGTGCATCTGTGAGTCGCTCGTACATCTCTGTAAACAACTTTCTCCGCCTTGATATTTTGCCTAAGATCTTTTGTAAATGTTCTTGTTTACAAACAAGCTCTGTGTGCTTGAATAATCTGAATTCTGGGACTTTATTATTTTAATTTTTTTGTTGTCGTTAATGTTTATTCATTTTTGAGAGAGACAGAGCATGAGTGGGGGAGGGGCAGACAGAAAGGGAGACACAGAATCCGAATCTGAGCTGTCAGCACAGAGCCCGATACGGGGCTTGAACCCATGAACTGTGAGATCGTGACCTGAGCTGAAGTTGGACGCTTCCCTGACTGAGCCACCCAGGTGCCCCTCTGGGACTTTCTTTAAAACAAGCTTTTCATGACATCGAATAAGGCTGAGTAGATGATACACTTCTTAAGCTGGCAGCCCGTCCACGGGTCACATGGTTTCTTAAATAGGTAATTATGCTGGCTGATGGACAGGATGGCATTCAAACAAAGGAGGAGTGCTACATTTATCCCTGAAATCTTTTCTTTAATTGAGAATTTTACAATCCCATGATTCATACAATCCCCTCCTCGTGTGATTCAGAATATTCACAAGATCCCAGCTAACTTCGCGAAGCAAGTGCCCCTGTGCAGGGAAATCCAAATACAGTAAACGTGGCTCTGCATCCTAACCCTGCTGTCTGGGTTTGTCCCCCTCTCCTCCTCTATCTCCTTGAAACAGAGAACTGGTAAAGGAAGTAAGGTCTGCCGGATGCCAACATTGGACTTCATGTCCATTAAAGTCAGTGTCTGAGGAAGGACATGAGCGCCTTTGGCAGGGGGCTAATGGAATGGGTATTAAATAGAGTGTCACAGAATGAGACTTCCCCAAGTGACATGGGGCAGGCCTCTCATCTTATGGCCTCCAAATTTTCACCTCTAAAGTGCAGTAAATCTTGCCTCTCACGAGTACTTAAAGGTATTTGTGAACAAGTTAAGGCTCTCCTTTTTAAAAACTATTGTTGGGTCTTAACATGATCGTTTGACATTAGTTTATCTCTTTAGGAGCAAAGCAAATTATTTGCTTGTTGAAACTTCGGATGTGTCTTTGATATATATACTTTTCCAAATAAAACAATATTGCCATTGCATACTGCACTAGCCCTCCCAATGTCGGGTTCAGAAACTATGGCCGATATGTAAATACTGCCTGTCTTCCTCTGAGTGTGTGTGTGTGTGTGTGTGTGTGTATACTATTTAATTCACAAATGAGTGTAGCTGATATCCAGAAATAGAATTGCTCTGGTGATGTTCAGATAGAACAAAACTCACTTGCTATCCAGAGCATAATCTGGACAGTGAATGTCTTTTTTTTTAATTAATTTTAAAAAATTGTTTGTTTACTTTTGAGAAAGAGAGCAAGGGCAGGGGAGAGGCAGAGAGAAATGGAGACAGAGATCCGAAGCAGTCTCTGTGCTGACAGCAGAGAGCCCTACTTGGGGCTGGAACCCACAATTCGTGAGATCATGACCTAAGTCGAAGTTAGATGCTTACCCGACTGAGTCACCCCGGTGCCCCAGCACAGTGAATGTCTTGAACAAAGGATGTCGACTGCTTCTGGTTGTTTTCAATCATGCCAGCAGTGTGGCTGGCCTGGGAGTGCCATTACTATTCAGGTACCAGAGACTCCACTCTCAGAGAGCTTGAGCAGCTGATCTGAGTCTGAGTGAGAGCCTGAGCTCTCAGTCTATGAAAAATAACTGAGAAACAGAAGCTCTTGGGCTGGTGGCCTGGCAGTCTGGGCTGGAGAGAATGTTGCCACGCCACCAGTCCCGTCCTGTCTCTGCAGACTGCTCCCCGCGGCCCCGATGGTATCAGCATTCCTGGCAGGGTCCGTCTGGGTGGTGGATGATTAATGAGCTGTAACTACAACTATCTTTGACAAAAAACAGTGGGCTGCCAGAGCTGAGGGAGTTGGGGGGTGGGGATGGGAAACGGGGCTCATTTTATCTTTAAAAATGCACACACACACATACACACACCCCCATTAAAAACGCCTGAGGAAGTTCCCTTCGATGTGGTGCAATGTAGTTGTGTGTATGAGTGCTTTTCTCGGACACAGTGTTTTTACTCTAAAGCAAGTTTTGCAGAGATCTTTGAGGCAAAAGGGGAATTTAGGTCTCGTTGTTGTTGTTCGGGGTTTCCAAAGCAAAGTCCGCCTTCTTTGGTAGCTCAGGAGCTGATGTGCAGAGTCTTGCATAAAAGGGCGTAAGTGTGCAATTCCAACTCTGGTGTCAGAAAGCGTGTAAGAGGAGGAAAGAGAAGTTTGCTTTGAAGAAGGTAATTGTCAGGGTTCATTTGCTATTCAGGTTCTCCGAGTGCTGGCCTGGGCAGTATATAATTTGTTCCAGGAGAGAGCTGTTCACCCTCTAATCAGATGGAAGCATGCTCCATTGCTATAGGTGTCCTGCTGAAACCCAATCTGGTTGTATTTCACTGCCAGCATGAGCGATTACATTAGCCTTTTAATATGTACTTTTGTCCACAAAACCACTGCTGTAAAAGCCCTCGCATTAGGAACACGTTGTAAATAATCTGCTGCTTAAGCATCGAACCCCCTGTAATTTCTCCTCAAACCATAGCATACCCGCTTAGTGACAAGTCCAAGGGCTGTGCTGTGTGCACATTAGGTCATCCAAGGTTTGGCAGCGGTGAAGTCTGTTTCAGATGACAACTCCAGGTGAGTTCATGCACACCGGCCCAAATTCCACCCCTCTTCCCTACTGCTGGAAGCGGTCGGCTCTTTGCGATGCATACGAGCCAGTGTTTTTCCTCTTTTTTCTCTTTTGGAACAGGCTTAAAACTTTACAGCCAGTCCAATAAGCATCTCCCTCGTCCCATAAACAGGGAGGAGAGCAGAGCCCATATGATAGACCGCACGTGGGCTCCTTTGGCATAGGCGTGATCTGGAATGAGGGCTTGGCACGCCCCGCATCCAGGACGGAACGTCTCGCTCCGCAGGGTATCTTGCTGAGAACAGGCGAGAGCCAGGAGACATTGACAGGACACTCGTGTGACCTTTGACCGCACCAAGGAGTCATCTGCTTCTTCTGCAGCAGCAGACAGGCTAATGATCCCCCAAGGAAATTTCAGATTTGCTTTCAGGATGGAAAAACCAAAGCATCACTTGAGCTCATCTCTGTTGTCTTTTAATCAGCTGCCAGATCAATAAACTGCTTCTCGAGACTCGATTCTTCAAGACAGCGTCTGGTATACGTTCTCTGCATAGTGTAAAGTATGTTGGCTGCAACAGGCCCCGACTTAGAGCAGGCTTTCCAGCCCAGCTGGCCGAGGCACTGGGCTGGGCTGCCAGCTTGCCTCTGCCCCAGAGGTCGGGGGCTCTGAGGGAAAGGCCCCAGGGAGAGCACCCGAAGTGTGCCTACCTGTGAAGCATGAGGCATCTTAGATGCTGCAGGAGGGGAAAGTGAGGATGGCTAGGGGCACCGAGGTGATATTCCAGGTAGACCAGGCTCATCCCAAGAACTGCGAGCCCTAAGTCAGGCTCAGCCACTTTCTTATACACTGTGACAACAGCCACTGGTTCACACTGGAATTTCCTTACTCCCAAGAAATTTGCAGGATATCCTGGGATGTCCTTCACCCGAACCTCTCAGGCGGGGCTATAAACACTTGTCTCTTAGGATGGGCACATGAATCTGGTGGGACCATGACAACATAGTCCTTCTTTGGGATGTGATAAATGTCACAGCAAACAGGAAAACAATCTCACGAACCTTTCTCTCTTGTTTTAAGTTTATTTATTTTGAGAGAGAGAGAGAGAGAAAGAGAGAGATTGCACGCAGTGGAAGGGCAGAGAGAGAGAGAGGGAGAGAATCCCAAGCAGGCTCTGCACTGTCAGCACAGAGCCTGATGCAGGGCTCGAACCCACCAACTGTGAGATCATGACCTGAGCTGGAATGAAACCAAGAGTTGGACGTTTAACCCACTGGGCCGCCCTGGCGCCCCTCGTAAACCTTAATGAAAGCCACTTGAAAGGTTGGTGCTTAGCCAAGTTGTGAGGAGGAGAATCTTGTCCCATCCCCTTGCCTGAGAAAATCCTTCTCTTAATGACTAAACACCAAGGGTCTTTCACTGGATCTGAAAACAAGGCTGGAATTCCATCTTCCTACTCAGCAGCTTTGTTAACTCTCAGTTCCTTATACTGGTGGGAGCCAGAGTGATCCTTTAGAGGCTCCAAATACTGCAAAAGCTGCAGTGCTCCCTGAAAATCTAGTACACAGACCTTACTAGATCGTAGAATAAGCCTCACAAAGACCAATCGAGTTCTTATTTTCTCAAGATAAATATAGTACTTCGATATGGGGTTTGTGATTTTTCACACCTGTTCTTTTAAAAGCTCTTCAAGTGTCCCCACTTTTGCTGATACCTCGAGGGTGCACTTGGTCTGTTTACCTGGGGCAGTCCAGCTCCGATTTTATCCGTCACCCCAACTTGGCTCTCTCAGCTCACCTGCTATGCTAATGAGCTATAAAGTCCTAAGAACAGGAGAGGGAACACCTTTGAAAGGTGAGAGCAGTGCATAAAATCATCATGGCAAATGCTGCTCTGGTAGCAAAAACCAGAAACCAGACATTTCAGATGGAAATGAGCTGCACGCTCACCTGGCCCGGCATGTGCTCAGCAGGCACGTGTGACAAAAGTGAGTTCTACTGGTGCATTAGGGAGTGGTGGGCAGACCACGGGGTTTAAAGTCAGAAAATGCAGGTGGTTTTGTTTGTTTGTTTGTTTGTTTAATTTAAACATTTATTTATTTTTGAGAGACAGAGCGCAAGCAGGAGAGGGACAGAGAGAAAGGGAAACACAGAATCTGAACCAGGCTCCAGGCTCTGAGCTGTCAGCACAGAGCCTGACGTGGGACTCGAACTCACAGACCACGAGATCACGACCTGAGCTGAAGGCGGCTGCTTAACCGACGGAGCCACCCAGGCGCCTCCAGGTGGTTTTATTTTTTAAGGGATGCACACCAAACACTTTGGGGTGAAATGATGGGATGTCTGCACAATTACTTCAGCAAATCAATAACAAATGAAGCAAATCTGGAAAGATTTTAACAGTCGTTAACGTTAGGTGATGGGCACAGAGAGTGTGATCTCTTCTCTCTACCTTTCTTACGTCTGAAAAATTTAATAATAAAAAATACCCAACATACCTCGGTTCCCATTTTGACATAGATGTTCATCGGCTAAGTCATGCAAAGCCGGTTATTCAACCTCTTGGCTTCCTTAGCTGTAAAATCAGGAATTACCTCTCATAATTGTTTTGAGGATCTAATGGAGGATATAATGAATAAAAAGCCTTTGTAAGGTCTAAAGTACTACACAAATGTAAGTTGTTTACTGGCGAAAGTAGATGACAGTTGATCAGATGCTTGACGTGACAGCCAAGAACGCGGCTCCGCCCACTAATCCTGGTCCCAGCTCCTCCCAGATGGTTCTCTAAGTGGATCTTGATGGAAGTGCCACCTTCACAAGCATGTTTGGACCTTTCTTGGGGGTGTGGTGACATTTTATCCCTGGGTCCCGTTCAATGGTGTAACCGGTGCGGAAGACGGGCTGGGGAGAAAGCTCGGCTGCCGCTGGCTGGCGGAACGACAGAGGTGCGCTTTTATCTCACTGGCGGTTTCAGGGCATCTGATGCTGGCAGCTTGCTCTTGTATTTTCAGCATGGACCACAAAAGCTTGATGAAAATAAGAGTGGTGACAGAGCCTCCCTGGTTGCCTCCTCTCAGAGATGACTGAAGCTGATGCTGGATGAAACCTGAATGCAGTCACTTTCTGCCCTCTCTATGGACCCAGCATCTCTGGACTTTGGGAGCACCCTGCCTTGCTGTGCTGGGTGGTGAGAGACGTGTATTCTTGCTTACCGCCTGTGCCACGATGGCCAGGGCAGGCTGAAAACCCAAATCCATACCCATAACGTGGGCTGTTAATACTTGTCTCCCGGGGGCACCTGGGAGGCTCAGTCAGTTAAGCGTCAGACTCTTGGTGTCAACTCAGGTCATGATCTCTCAGTTCATGGGTTCGAGCCCTATGTTAGGCTCTGCGCTGGCAGTGCGGAGTCTCCTTGGGATTCTCTCTCTTCTCTTTGCCCCCTCCCTCTCTGTCTCTCAAAATAAATAAATAAACTTAAAAAAATACCTATTTCTAGGATGGTTGCGTGAATGAAGTGAGATCATGTAATATATCATGGTGTTTTTGACACAGTAGGTGCACTGCAAACAGAAAAACTTCAGCCTTGTAAACATTTCTGAAAGCTACTTGAAGAACTGGTGCTTGGACGTTGCTGGCCCACCCATTTCCCTTAGAGAGCCCTTCTCCCGCTGTCAAGCACGGGGGGCTTTTTATCTGGTTTCTCCTTTTGCTCACCCTTCCAACCTGCTCCCACCCTTATCCAACCTACTTCTAACCAGCTGTTCAATTGAAATAGGTCTACGGGCTTAATTTTCCCTTCTACCAGGGGCACTTTCATTTTATTGGGACCACAACATAACTCACCCACCCTACCACCCTCCCAATGAAATGGTATTTCAGTGGGACACATCAGTGAGGAGGGGAACTGGCACATGGCCCAGTGCAGGGCACACGGTGTGGTTCAGGACACAGCTCGTGAGGACTGAATGCCATCCAGACACAGAGCAAAGCCAAACACAAGATGGACTGACCCTAGATGCATTTTGCATTTTTCTTGTCTTTCTGGATCCTTGAGCAGCTTTAAGAGATGTCCATACTGCGTCAATCAGTTTATCTTTGAAGGGTCATTGAAGAAGGGATTTCTAGTGATGTAACATCACTCCAGTTATAGATAAAAATCCACAGATGCTGCTGCTAAGTGGCTTTTCTTCAGGCTTATTCACTGAAATAATTAGAGCAGAAGATTCAATATTTGGGTTCCTATGACTTTCTCTCATGAGAGCTGTCACACACTGACATTTGAAAGACAGATTCCCTTTTGTCGCAGGCCTCCTCTCCTGACCTATTTGGGGTTATATATTTGGAGTCCAGCGTTCCCAACTACGTCAATGGAAATCCTGTGGGCAGATGGAGGGCAGGCGTTCTGCGCACACCCATACCGGGCAGACGTCTTCAAACAACAGGGTGGAGCAAAGAGCTTTGCTCTGGGAGACGGATTTTATTGTCTGAGGCTTGGAACCACACTCTTCAGTTTAGTGGGAATGACTGGATCTTTATTACCATCCATTTTCATCCTCCCAGTGAAGTTGCCTACCAGTATAAAAACTTGAAACACAAATATTTATATTGAACAGTTGTTTATTGCACAATTTGGAGACATCTGGAATGTCAGACAAATACTAACCAAGGTGGTCTCCCTGCCTGAGGCATCATGGGGGCCTTGGTATTGATTTTTTTTTATTTTCTTAATTTTTTTAAATACATAATTTATTGTCAAGTTAGCAAACATACAGTGTACAGAGTGTGCTCTTGGCTTTGGGAGTTGATTCCCCTGATTCATCGCTTACATACAACATCCAGTGCTCATCCCAAGTGCCCTCCTCCATGTCCATCACCCATTTTCCCCTCCCCACACCCCCCGTCAACCCTCAGTTTGTTCTCTGTATTTAAGAGTTTCTTGTGGTTTGCCTCTCTCTCTTTTTGTAACCATTTTTTCCCTTCCCTTCCCTCCTGGTCTTCTGTTAAGTTTCTCAAATTCCACATAGGAGCGAAATCATGTCTCTGTCTTTCTCTGACTGACTTATTTCACCTAGCATACTACCCTCCAGTTCCATCCACATTGTTGCAAATGGCAAGACTTCATTCTTTCTCATTGCCAAGTAGTATTCCATTGGTGCTCCGCTGTACTTGAGAGTCATCCATGTTTTGAGAAAATCTCTGAGGTGCACACATGCATGGAAATATACAAAAAGACGTATTATGGAAATATCCAGTCCCCAACAACCAACTGTTCGCTGTTGCTGTGTTTGCACTTTCCCGAGGGAGTCTGCTCTCCACCATGTGCTGGCCCTGGATGGATTGCCTGCTTCCCAAGGGAGCCCAAAGTACACTTCCTGTACAGTGTCCTTGTTTTCTTTAATCAATTTATCCTTTATTTAAAACATTTGGATCACATGCATTCAATTTCAGTGCCTCAGTTTCCCCCATGACTTGGAGAAAGGGTAATATCCTTCCTCTGTAGACCTCAGGTAAAAAACTGCAGGTAAATGGGGTTTTTACTTGACTTTAAGGGCAAACTAAAAAGGAAGGTGTTTATTTCCTGGCAATCACGTTGGAGGAGATTCTCCATCAAATCAACCGTGTTTGGGGAACATCTTTTATCATAGTGTTCTTTAAATGTGCAACACATTGTCTTATGCCATTTCTTTGTAGGCTCTTGATAAATGCTGACAGATGTAAGTTTCACATCACTACATCACTGGTGACATGGTACCTGCTAGAGGGGTCTGTTCTTTGGTAAGATGATTTGTGTGGGAACGAAGACTCGTGTGAGTTTCTCCTGTGAACTTCTGTGGGATTTATCTGAGCCTCTCTTACTGCACTTCACACATTCCAGCCTGTTACACTGTCACTGAGTATGGACATCTTCCCTCCTTCTGGATTACAAGTTGAAAGTAAGAGTCATATCATACCAATCTTTGTTTATTCTAGAGCACATTTCTTGTCGTATAGTTTCGTCTGAAGAAATGCTTTCTTTGAGAGAGAGAGAGAGAGAGAGAGAGAGAGAGAGAGAGAGAGAGGAGAGAGATTTTGAGTGTGAATGGGAAAGGGGCAGGGGGTGGGGAGAGAATCTTAAGCAGGCTCTATCCCATGACCCTGGGATCATGACCTGAGCCAAAACCAAGAATTGGATGCTCAACCATCAGAGCCACCCAGGTGCCCCTATTTAAATACTTTCTGAAGGAAAAACAGTTTTTGTAAAAATTTTAATTCCAATCATTTTAAATATTTATTTTAAAAAAAACATGAAACTCTTTGCAGATATAGTTTGGGATTCTCCAAGTAATATGATACTTCTTTTCTTCAGAAGCTAAACAATACAATATAGGAAGAGATACAGAAATGGAAAAAATTAGAAATTGCTGCAGTTAGTATTTGAATATATTAACTGAAATGATAGATGAGAAAAGCAGAAGAGAAAAATGGTTTTGGAACCAATTTTGGTCTACCAGTAATGAGGGAAGCAGATTTCATACTCTCTGCCTATAAAAAATAATGACATGGTACAAAAGGGTTCACAGATTTGTTCACAATTGCCCCAAACTGGAAAAAAACCTCAAATGTCCGTCACCAGTAAAAAAGAGAAATAAAATTATGTTGCATTCACCCAACAGAATACCATTCAAGAAAGTAGAACAATCTTCTGATACCACAAAACAACACAAAGACAAAATGTTGAATGAAAGAAACCAGACACAAAAAGTATATATACTTTATGATGAACTTTCTAGAAAGTTCAAGAACAGTCAAATCTGTGTTTGGTAATAGACGTCGAGCAAGTTGTCTCCTCTGAGGGGCTCAGGTATAATGAGGAAGGGGCATGAAGTAGTCTCTTGGATGCTAGGAACATTCTATATTTTGATCTGGGTGATATTTATATACATAGAAAACCATCAAAGCTGACATTTAAGATTTCTGCAACATATATTTGTGCAACTTATTATATATGTCATAACTCAAATTTAAAAAAAAATGAAAGGGAAGAAAAGTACTGCTATTTATTGAGTGCTTATTATGTGCCAGGTAAAATGCTAAGCTTTTTTAATACTACGCTTTAAAAATATTAAGCAATTTGCCACAGGTCACAGAGTTTGTCAGAGGATCTGGACTCACACTCCGCTCTTGCCAACTCCAAATCCCTGACTCCAAATCTCTGTGCTCTGTGGTCCCTGCTCTCCAGCTGAAGAGCTAAGCCTCCGCGTTGCTGGGACTTGGCCCTTAGGTTGGCGAGTCCTCCAAGCAGAGCAGGTGGGCCAGTGGAAGCTACACCAGAGTGTCTGTCTGATAACAATAAACCTCTGTTGCCGTATTAACGGAGCTGTTAAAACATCTCCCTTGCTGTTGGTTATGTCAAAGGCCCTTGCCAAGTCTCAGGGACAGTGGCCTGATTGTTGAGGGAAGGAACTTACTACAAGCACAGTGAATGGAGTTTTCAATAAGGCTGGGAGGTAAGAACAGAAGACACATTCTTTGTGGTATTTCTTCATATTTGACGTTCATTCTGGCTGGGTGCTCTTTTGGGGAAAGAAAACCAAAAATGAGGTTTCAGAACACATTCATTTCCCCTCCATCTACTGTTCTTTCCTTGTGACTTAATTATTTTAGTTTTAACTTGTTAGAGTTATGAGATTTAATTTACAAACCCAATGAGTTATTAACAATTAATAAAGGGACATTTACTATATTAATATTTATTAATGAGGGTTCAAATATATAAACTGCAATATTCACATATTCTTATAAAACGAAAGAAAAGAGAAAAAAATGAAAGAAAGGAGAAACCCACACAGAGATCATGGTCTGTCTTACCCTTATCCCCAGGGTTCTCCTTCCTGCTATCATCTAAAGTCTCTGATGTCCTCCTCATCTCCACAGCCTGCCATATTATGTACTGGAGAATTTCTGTCACACTGCTCTCACTTAGGAAATTCTGAGGAGACTCCAACATGGCCCCCAGAAAAAAGTACCCCTGGAAACTCACTTATGATTCCAGTCAGTTAAGAAGATTCTCAAGAAATTCCTTTGCCTCCCTTTTAAGTCCTGGAGTCTGACTCTATGTGCAAGAGACAAGACAGAAGGGCTATAGAGAGCTCAATCATTTACACTGTTAAGCAAGGCACTCGGCTCTATGAACTTCTACAGGTTCTTTGTCTACAAAATGGTACAATATCTGGGATTACGCTAGAGAACTAATTTGCCTAGTAGAGTGCTTTGCACATGGAGGGAACTCACTAAGTAATGATTATAATGATGGCTATTTTTTTTTAGAGAAAGAGAGAGAAAGAGAAAGTGGATGAGCATGTGGGGGCAGAGGAAGAGGGAGAGAGATAATCCCAAGCAGGCTCCTCACCCAGAGTGGAGCCCAAAGCTGGGCTCGATCTCACGACCATGAGATCATGATGGGAGCCAAAATCAAGAGTTGGACACTTAACTGACTGAGCCACTCAGGCACCCCTAATCATGTCTAATTTAATGGAAGTAGCTGAAAGCCTGAGTCTTCCCCCATATAAAATGTGAATAAGACTTCGATGCCCCATACATACTTAGTGACTTTATTTTCTTTACTGGGTATAAATTGGAGCTGCAAAGGGCTAGGTTTCAAGCTCTACTATGTTCTAAAATTAGCTAAACATAAGATTTTAAAGTTTGAATACTAATTGGAAATGGGAAGCCTTAGTAAGGTTATCAGAATCCTAATTTTCCAAGTCCTGAATTGGTTTATGTTGACCATAGGTTCAAATTATCTTATCAGAAATTCTGCTATACAAAGATACATGGTAAAGTCCTATTGCTTTGCTATTACCTGGATCTGGCATGACAACTGGGGCATATAGTGGCACTCCTTCCTGTTTGTGCCTTCTCAATTACTCTGGGCAATTTTCAGAATATCCCCCCCCTCCCCCAGCCTCCTTAGAAGTACACTACCTTGGCCTTGGGATGACACTAATTTTTATCCCTGATCTAGGGCGTTGGTCAGGTCCTGTAGAGTGTTTTTTATCTCTGCTCTGGGATAATTTAAATCAAAGTAGAGAAAACTATGTTAAATCTAGGCCGAGGTGAAGCATCTTAGAACATGGCTCTGACCCAAGTTCGAAGTTACAACACTCACTCCTGCTCACCTTTCAGTTCTGTTTCTCTTCCCTTCTCCTTTGTCCAGTAGGTGGCACTCCTGAGTGGGGCGTCTTTGCTAAGGTGGTGGAGTGCATCCAAAAGCAGCTCCCATCTTTGCCGCAGGTAGATAGGTGATTGGGAATCTCTGCCAGCAACATGGAGGGGGGGGAGGGGGAGTGGCTACTGGTGTCCCTGCCATCTGAGGTAGGTGAAGGCAGGCAGACTAAAGGAAACACAGGGACACCCTGTGAAACTGGATATTTCGAGAAAGAAGCTGGGGTAGTTGTGGAAATGTCTCACTAGGGAATGTGGATTCTTGCTTATCCAAGGTCTAATTACAGGCTTTCGAGCTCCTGTGACCAACATTTTTAGGTCTTAAAATAACTTCCAGTTTATCTAGAACTTTCCATTGTCCCATTGCTAACTAATCTTTTCTATCTAGGCCCTGCCTCCCTGAATCACCAGTTTTGTCTAACCTTTCTGTGAGAAGCAATTTCATATGCCTGTGGGACCCTTTCCAACTTTCCAACAAGGCAGGGGGGGCATAAACTTACCTTAAACTCACATACTTGCCAGACAGGCTCGTGTGGTCTGGTTTGCCCAGCAAGGTAACTCCCGATTTCCTGATTTCAACCATCTCTAGCTTCTTCTTTCTGTAGGGAAGTGGTTTCAGAGAAGAGTTATCACATATTCACATCTTCCAGACTGAACTGCTTCAGTTTGTAAACTCACGGGATGCGTGTGCCTGGTGGTTTTGTATTGCCCCTGGATTGGGGCGGGGGGGTGGATCCAACCAATACTTAAGAGGGCCTACCCTACGTATGTGGAAGTCAGACTCACAGAGAGATTTACCAGAGAGCTATCTGCTTCAAGAGCCCCTGGAACCATATAAAATATCGCTTCAAAGGCAGCAGATACCAGAAAGCCCCTAAGATCATGCTATATCTTTCACTTGTTCTGCCCCAACCCAGCCCAGGGATTCTCAACCTCAGCGGTATTGACGTCTGGACTCAACAATTATTTGTTGCGGGGGGCGGGGGGGCACATCCTGCGCATTGTTGGATGTCAACAACCTCCACCCACTAGATGCCAGTGGTGCCCCAACTCCAACTGTAACAACCCGAAATATCTCCATCTTGTCAAATGTCCCCTGTACCCTCTTGAGAACTGTAGGTCTAGATGAATGTCTTTCACGAGGTGGCCCTTGGCTCATTTTTATACTATGAACCAATGCTGCAAAGGTATGCTCGTTTGCCTATAACACTCACACACATTTCTTTTCTAAGGATTCTAATTTAAAAAATGACAATATGTTGGTGCTGGGAGCATGTCAAGTTTTGACATTGCCCAGCCTGAACAAGACGATCGTAATGCTGACATTTCATGGATGGAAGTCTTCCCTACATGGGGCCACCTTTCTATGAGACTTTGGCTGCTTCCGCCTTGTCTTGGTTGCTCGCCATTTGGCTCTTCATTCTTCCTTTCTTCCTATGGCCACTGGTTTGCTTCCTATTCTCTAAATAATGGCTTCCATTTGTAAATATACTGAAGGTTGTCCCCTATACCAGTCCCGTGCACCTACAGAGCACCTCCTTGGGAGAGATCAGCTCTTTCTCAATGTCCCAGACACTGCTTAGCTGTCACTGGGGGGAGGGGGTCCCTGGCTGTGTTGACACAAGCCAACTGGCTTTGGGGGGAAAAGTTTAATTTAGTCAAACCCCAGGCTATTGTATAAATGACTTTAGTGAGACAGCAAGTTGTTTTCAAATTCCATAACTGGGAGGAACCTCCGAGAAAGCCACGTCCAAGCAGCTCATTTTGCAGAGAAATAGGGACCTCAGGATAATACTGTAATAACTAACATTTAGTCTTACTTACTCTGCAACAGACATGTTGTTATGGGGCTGGCATGAAAAGCCAGCGAGCGGGGGAGAGCTGAAGTTCAAGTCTCTATACACTCTTTCCCACATAGCTGAACGAAGCACCCCTAATATTTCTATCCCGGTAGAAGAACACTCCTGGCCTTCCTCACTCACTAACCCGAAGCCTGGGTAAGTGGGGTGGCTTATCTGATTGGCACATTCAGGCAACTGGGCGTGCTAGGCTTTGCCCTTGTTCCTTCAGGGACCCCTGTGGGGGTCACCAGTCCCTGGCTCCTCCCATGGCTGTACACCTGCCCCTTCCAGCATTGCATGGCTGCGGGGCCCCTTTGTCTATGTCTGGGGTTCACAAGCCCAGCTGATGGCCCACAGACAAACAACCTGGCCTCTCTCCGTAGTAAGTAATCCTCTGAGGAAGTGTGTGTGTGCGCGTGAGCTCAGAGGCAGCCCGAGGCTGCTACTTGGCATTTACAGTTTATGGAACATTTGGTTGCCAGGCATCTTAATGGTCAGGAGCTAAAGCTGGCAGAGGAACTACTGCTTCAGTGGTTTCTCCCTCCTCCGAACTGCTTTTCTTTCAAAAATAAGTTTTTAAACATAAGCCCTAAATTTTATGCCAAGCCACAGAGTTCAATTTAGCATGTTGGGGTGGTTATTTAAATTTATTTTTACCTTGTATTCTTTAGCATGCGATCAGGAGCACAGCAGCGAGAATTGTGCCTTATTCTCTCATGACAGACGTGACCGAAAAGAAATAAAGTAGTTCTTTGAAACCTCACTTTTATAGATCTAATGACTACTTTCTTTACAGTGATCATATTTATTTCAAGATGATGCCATCCCTCGAAGTATATTTTCAAACAGCTCTTGGAATGTTCATGAGCCTGTTTGCAAGCTAACACAGGAAAAACGGTCTCATTATTTTATTATCTCATTTTTTTTAGCAGATAAAACTTGAATATCTTTCTCGATTACTTTTCCTCCAATCAAACATAAACTGAAGTTTAAAAAAATAAAAAGATTTTAAAAAATCACTCCTGAGGCTATTTAACAGAGAAAAAAAGAAATGAGGCAGTCTCCAAAAGTAATTATCCAGGGATCCACACATATTCTGAGGAAAGCTCATTGTATATGTAGGTTTAAGGATTTTTTGTGTCAAAATACAAGTTCTGTGACCTTTCAGATGAACTATGAAGTTCACGAGAACTTCAAAATCTCTTACGCAATCATAGTGCCAGAAGTGATTTCACTCATAATGACTTTCTGGTTCTTAGCACTTTACCTGCAGAAACATTAGAGAATTTAACCACAGAGGAAGTGACTTGAAAGTTAAGTGAATTATCTTAAATACATTGAGAAGAAGCCCGGGATATTTAAGTTAATGCTATAGTACACTTTTGACATTTGATATACTGTTGTGTATTCATCAGGAATGACACGAGAAAATAAGAGGTGGTAACAAGTGAATTAGGAACGATTTGACCTTCTTTATGACAGGCCCTGTGCACTGTTGTGCGGGTTGTGCACTGCACAACATCCGAATGGATGGTACCTCCCAGAGCTGTATGAAGACCAACTGTACCAGCAGCCCTGAATTGTCTGAACGATGACCTTTAAATAAACTCAAATTCAAAGAGATGTGTGCTGGCAACGGAAACTCTAAAGGTAACAGGACCTGGTTGGAAAACTTCCTTCATTAAGAAAGTCAGGAGAAAAAGACAAAGAAAAGAAAAAGAAAAAAAGAAAAGGAGGTCAGAACACCCCTTAGTTTGACAGTTTAGTTGAAAGTGTAGGTGCACAGGACCAGAGACTTGGCTGTAGGATTGCCATAGCTTAGGGGTTCCGAGCCTGGGCTTAGGGATCACACAGACTTGATTTTGATTTCTGACTCTGCCACTTAGCAGCTGTGTGATGTTGGGTGAGTCCCATACGTTCTCATCAATAAAAACTGAAGAACAGTAGAGAATACCCAGCAGGGTTGCAGCGAGAATCAAATGAGACAATGTCTGCAAAGCACTTGACCGTGTGCCTGGCGCATTGCTACTGTGTATTAAATGCAACCTGTCATGTTACCAGAGACAGGAGAATCCACTAGCTTCCTGGCACGGGGCCCCCTGGGCTCCAAGTGCAGGATCCTAGCAGCATTAGATGTCGCTGGGCTGCTGGTGGCTCCTCCTGAGACTCCATTTTGCTGGGGTGTCTGGGTGGCTCAGTCAGTTAAGCATCTGACTTTGGCTCAGGTCATGATCTCACAGCTGGTGAGTTCGAGCCCCGTGTGGAGCTCTGTGCTGACAACTCAGCCTGGAGCCTGCTTCAGATTCTGTGTCTCCCTCTCTCTCTGCCCCTCCCTTGCTCATGCTCTGTCTCTATTTCTCCCAAAAATAAATAAACTTAAAAAAAAAAAAGATTTCATTTTTCACAAGGCACTTTCAAAACTGCATTAAAATCTTCTCTTGGAGGTGATAGGACCAGAAAATTATGTAGCTTGTGGTCATGCAGACTCAAACACAGAATAGAGATGGCCTTCCAGACCAACAACGCATCAAACATCCTGCCCTCCCCGTGGTTAGCGTGGCAAAGGAGGAACAGGAAACTCACGTCGGTCCTGCCCAGAAGTATTCCTGCACAGTTGGATGATTGCCTTCGCCTTCTGATTATTAAAATATCACAAGGGGCCTCTCAGAGAGCTAAAAAGGAGAGGTCACCAGGGTTGGGGGAATGGAGAGGGGAGAGAAGAGACATAAAAGTGTCTTATCAACATGTCTTGCCCGGGCAGCCCGAAGATTTGTTTGAGCCACAAAATAATATTTATCCTGCATGCCACTGACCAAGTTCAGCTGCCTTTGATCTATTTCTCCACTGGAGAGGTTATTTTTTTCTTTTTTCTTTTTTTTTCTTTTTTTTTTTTTTTAAGTTTTAATTCCTTCTGCCTAGAGGGTAACAAACAAGTAATAAACTTGGTGGTGAATTCAGAAAGAATTCAGAAGATTAAATATGCCCACAGGACTCTGAATCTCTCTGGCCTGGTCCCAAACCCCCCTCTGTGGAGTCACCTGTCCACCATTTGCTAAGGAGTGGGGCTCCCAGTGAGCCCCCTCCCGAGCGGGGGGTCATTTTGCATTAAGCACACAAGGACAGTCTGACTACATCTAGATCAGGATGACATTATTACAAAGTTTTCATAATACATTTTCCTTAACCTAATAGATCCAAAATATTGTAATTTTTAATAAAACGAATATGAAAACTATTAACAGTAATATGAAGGATAGGTAGTTTGTGATAATGTAATGATGGTATTATTTTATATTTTTTTGTACTTAAGTACTGACATCTGGTGTGTGTTTTACACTGACGACGCGTCTCCAGTGGCCACTGCTCGTGGTTACAGATCAATCAATGAGGACATAGAGACGACAGTGCCCTCTTGCCCAACATCACGCGGCCAGTGTTTTCCAGGCCAGTCTGAGATGGAGGAGGGCGCTGAAGATGATTGTACTTTATTTTTAGGCTCCTTCTGAAACAGTCCTTATCTCGAGGAGGTATTTTTGTTTTCCAGTTTCCTAACTGTGTTTCTAGATACCCTGGACAGGGGAGAGTGGAACAGATAGGACGAGAAGTAATTGAGATTTCTCAGCCAGTAACCTTGGAGCTGGTGATTGGTATGTGCTGGTCCACTTATCCCAAGAGCCAAATGCCCTTCAGCATTGAGAGGAGCATAAGGAATTCTCTTTCAAAGCGCACCACACAGAATCTGTTTCCAGGGGAGAAGGCCTGCAGAAACTTTCCACGAGTATTTCCTTCGAGTAGTTAGGCAGGCACTGAGATTCTTAGCAAGTTTTGTAAGAGGGTGCCCAAGACAGGGTGCCTATGGCTCCGGTGGCTCAGTTGGTTGGTTTGGGCTCCTGGTTTGGGCTCAGGTCATCATCTCACAGTTTGTGGGATCAATCCCATGTGGGTTCTGCGCTGACTGCGTGGAGTCTGCTTGGGATTGTCTCCCTTCCTTTCTCTCTCGGCCCCTCTCCTGCTTGCAAGCATGTGCACTCTCTCTCTGTGTCTCAAAATATATACACATATATTTTGAAGTGGTCCAGGGTACAGGGCAGGAGCCAGACTGCCCGGGCTTACACAGGCTAAGTTCTGCTGTTCTGGGCAGTCCTCACAATAGCACCTTCCTGTCCACCACCCTCCTACCCGCTGGCCAGAATACACAGTGGGGACACTGGTCATCCCTGTGGGAAATCAGGCAGAGCAAAACCAGAACCCCGTGTCTTCTTTTTGCTCTAACAGCCTTTGTGCGAACTTGGAAAGGCTGCTCCAATACCCTGAGCTTCAGTTTTCTCCACTGGCAAGATGAGGATAGCAATACATGCCTCACAGGATGGTCGTGAGGATTAACAAGAAGAAGAATCCAAATCACTTGGCCTGGTACCCAGCAAAAGAGAAGGCACAGAATAAATGACCATTATTATTACTATTGCTATCATTACTGCTACTACCACCACCTCCGCTACATTAGTCAGCAAATATTATTGTGTGCCTGCTCTATACCAGATACTGCCGCAGCTCCTGGCATAAGGTAAATTCTCAAAGCATATCTTATCCATTTGAGGTGCTAGCACCCTGGCATGAGACTAAGTGGTCCCAGAGAACTCCATCTTCATCTTCAACTTGAAGCTTCTCTGTGGACTTAAGCAAGGTCTCTCCAAATCTGGGGGAGAGGGACCAATAGGCTGACTCATTGCTCAGTCAGTCAGCTGCCCCTCAGTCCTCAGTTCAAGACTCCTTTGCAGATCACAGGATGGAAATCTTTGGGTCACTGTCAGCAGGGGTTCTAAGAGCTCCGTTACACTGGCCTCGGTGTGGGAAACCCCCTCTCCTGCCAGCTCGGCCAAGCAAAGCTGAGCTTTTTCCAGAAGAACTTGACTAGGTTTAACGAGTCTGAGAGATTTGCTTCCTGTTATGGTCTTAGTTATACATCGCTGAGTATGAAGTGGCCCCCAAAACTTAGTGTCTTAAAACAGAAAACGGCTCTTCCCTCAGATTCTGTGGCTCAAGAGTTCAAGTGTGGCTTTGATGGGCCCTCTCCCCGGGGTAACAGCCACCTCAAGGCTCAGTTGGGAAGGTTCTGCTTCTGAGCTGGCTCCCACATTCGTTGGCAGGACTCTGTTCCTCATGAGCTGTCGGCTGGAAGCCTCTCCAGGTGCTTGCCTCTTGGGCAAATCTACAGGGCAGTCATAACATGGCAGCCGGCTTCATCAGGCAGAACCAGAGCCAAGCACATAAGACCAAAGTCACGGTCTTTTGTAACCTCTCTTTGTCCTGCTGTAACAAAACACCACAGACTGGGTGACTTATAAACGACAGATGCTTATTTCTCTCCGTTCTGGAAGCTGGAAATCCAAGATCGAGGTGCCAGCAGATTTGGTTTCTGGTGAGAGTTCACTTCCTCATTGACTGCCATCTTTTCCCTGTGTCCAGACATGGTGGAAGGGGCAAGCGATTGGGGTTGCCCTCAGGCCTTTTTACAAGGGTACTAATCCCAATAACCTAATAAACTCACAAAGACTCCATTTCCAAATACTGTCACATTGGGCACTAGGATTCAGCAAATGTATTTTGGAGCACACATTCAGTCTATAGCATAACCGAATCAGAGAAGTGACATCCTTCCTTGTGATCATATCCTATTCACTAGGTTTGACCCTCACCCAAGGGGAGGAGATTACACGAGGACATGAGTACCAAGAGGGGGTCACTGGGAGCCCTCTCAGGAGCTGCTGACCACAGGCGCCCTCATCGCCTGATCTTGAGAAGTAGGGTGGGGCATGTTTATTTCATGTCTGCTGGAGGAAGACAGGGTTGTTGCAGGTGGAGTTCACAAAAGATAGGCAACAGCAACATGGATCCTGCCCTTCACTTAGGCAGGGGTGAGGGCGGTGCCCAGAGGAACTGTTCTCTTGAGAGTCTTTGTAGGCCCTGAGTGCAAGCACACAGGAGCCCTCATGACCAGAAACAGCAGGGCACTGGAGAGTGAAGCACTCTCTGGGCCTCTCCACCAAGTCCACAAGGCCCAGGAGCCAGAAGTATGTGAACAGAGCAGCCTGAAGGTGAGGTGGGAGACCTTTCTGCTCTCGCTAGAGGTATCTTCCCAGTGCTAATGGTGGTGCTTCCCGTCATGAAGATGAGAATAGTGAACACCCACCACGGTTCACTGAGGCCAAACAAGGTTGGGGGGGAGAGGGGCCCAAAGGGAGACCACAGGGACCTGTGACCAGCTGAGAATCTGGCCCATAGCATGTGACACACAGAGAAAACTGGAACACTTGGAGATTTGGTCTGACAAACTCACTCAAGAACACATGTTGCCATTGCAATTGGGGAGTCAGTATAACGTAGTATCAGTTATAGTTCCAGGCCTAAGAGCTGGTTTTTCACCAAACAGAGAGGAAAAAAAGGGAGGTCCTTCCAGCAAAAGCATATTAAAAAAAAAAAAAATCTCACTTCAGGGCTGTACTGAGGCCTGGACCTTTTGCTGATTCTCGGCCCAGTAATTTGTTCCCCTCCTTGTTGGCCTTAATGCCGGTGAAGTCAGCAACATAAAGGTGCACAGAAAAAGCAAAACAAAACAAAAGGAAATACCACAGAAGTTACAGCATGTGTCTTAAGATCTCTGAAACTGAGTCTCAAACTCTCTTGGTTAGTGTGGCTTATTGGTCACATAAACCCATGTATCTTTTTTTTTTTTCCTTCTCAAGTGTACTTTGGGTTTAAGGCTGGACCCCATTACTAACACTCCAGATGGAGACACAAGGGCAATATTGCTAAGCGGGCCGAGAATCCTCCTTCGCTGCCAGCATCTGGGGAAGCCTCGTGTGTAGTTAACGGGTCATCTGTTTTGGTATCAGATCTGCTTTCAAATCCTTGCTCTGCTGTTTTATCAGCCATGGGACTCTGGGCAAATCCCTGGTGCCTCGCAGGCCTGGTTGCCTCCTCGGAGGGGCCAAGGGGCACGCTGTAGTTTAGCCAGTGGTCAGGAGCTCAGGTGCTGGGGTGGGACTTGCTTGCTGTTCTGGTTCCATGACTGATAGCTGTGTGACCACTAGGCTTCAGCTCTCTGTTCTGTCCGATGGGCGTGAGTGTGAAGATCGCAGGGGACAGTGGCTGCACTCAGTGGGTGGCCCATGTAAAGCACCGGGCACAGCCCCAGGCGTGTGGTGGGCGCTCTGTGGATGTCAGCTCTTGTTAACACCAAGGAAGCACCTTACACGTGGGAAGTGCTCATGCAGTGTAGTCCCTTCCTCCCTCCCAGACCCTCACTCTCCCCCCATGTGCCCAACATCTCAGGCTCCAGGTCAGGCCAGAGGATCACCTGTCCTCTCTTCACTGTATTCTGTGCTCCTCCTGCTTCCTCGCCCATTGAGAATGGCCCGATGCTCCTCCCCAGAAGGTGGGCCTCTCCCATTTCCGCCCTTCAGGCAGCAGTTTTGCTGAGGGTCTCTTCCATCTGGAGCACTGAGACATTATTACTTGTCCTCTGCTAAGGTGATCGGAAGCAGAGGAGCTGAGAACCGGACACTAGTGATGACTTACAAGGACAAGGAAACCAAAGCCCTGGGAACGAGCCGTGTGTCCGGAGTTGGTGCGACCAGCAAGCTGCTGCCGCCTCTGGGGCCGCATCCAGATTTAGTCAACGACTCCTTCCTGCCGGCTGGGAAATCTGAGAGCATCGTGTCATGCTACTGTTGTTAAAACAAACCCCAAACCAGAAAAGCTTGTTATGGAGTCTGAGGAGAAATAGCTCAAATCATTTATTTATTATAAAATAACTGGTCCCACATGCTAAGAATTACTTTTAAGATTCCAAAATTAGGCAAGACCTAGTAATAGATCTCCTTCATTATCAACATCAATGGAAGGTTTATTATTTTAAATCAAGTTCTGTTTTGTTTTGAAAGTACTGTCTAGCATGCACAGAATATTTACACCAGGGAACCCTAGGTTGTCTGTCCCTGAGCGTGTGGTTAGAAGCTACTGTCAGCACTGAGGGGTGAGGCCGGAAGGAGCAGGGGCAGGTGGTCCTGTTCACCAGCGGTTTGTAGGGCCTCTCCAGCCTTGAGTGACACTCAGCTCTCAGGAAATGTTCTGGACTGGCCTGTGACCTTTGTCTCATATGGGTGTCGTGTGACCTGCTAAGCTGGCACCACCTTTCCCAGGGCCTGAGTTTTCTCGAATCCTCTCTGGCAGTGAGCCAAAGATGGCGAAACTTCTCTCACAGAACACATTTGCCATAGTGACCTGTCTGCATCTCAGCTGCTCGGTGGAGCCAAGACGACTTACCGAATGCTCTTCTCAAGCAGATTTAGGGGAAGGCCCTTGTGTCTCCTGAACTCCTTCTGGGGCTCTGAGACGTGCCCTGTCATGGACCTCACAAAAGTTCTGGTACCAAAGTTTAGTGCTTTCTTTCCTCAAATGAGAAATAATATATGCTCATGAAATATCAAGACAGCATGAAAATGTATTTTTCAAAAATATTTAGCTTTATACTTCCCAGTGATAACTATTGTTAACATTTTGAATATTCTTATGGACTTTTAAAAATGCACACACACAGGGGCACCTGGATGGTTCTGTTGGTTAAGCATCCAGCTCTTGTTTCAGCTCAGGTCATGATCTCATGGTTCAAGAGTCTGAGCCCCACACTGCAGTTTGTGCTGACAGCACAGAGACTTCTTGGGATTCTCTCTCTCCCTCTCTGTCTCTCTCTCTGCCCCCCCCACCACTTGCTCTCTCTCTCTCTCAAAATAAATAAATAAACTTAAAAATTTTTTTAAACATACACACACAATTTAACAAAAAGGAAAATTTTACTCTATAACCTTTTTAAAATAGTTTTTTTTCTCTTGTACTATGAATATCATCACTTTTTAAAAAAAATGTTTAGCATTTATTTATTTTTGAGAAACAGAGAGACAGAGCATGAGTTGAGGAGGGGAGAGAGAGGGAGGCAAAGAATCTGAAGCAGGCTCCAGGCTCTGAACTGTCAGCACAGAACCCAACATGGGGCTCAAACCCACAAACTGTGAGATCATGCCCCGAGGTGAAGTCGGATGCTTAACCAACTAAGCAACCCAGGTGCTCTGAATATCATCACTTTTAATGACTGCCTTGTTGTTCTTTGTTCTTTTTTTGTATATGTGCTGCCGAAGCGAGCACTCTTTGTTCTTTTTTTGAATGATACCCTCTTTAGGTTGTTTCTAGATATTTTTGTTTAAAAAATAATGCTATGATCAATGAATATCCTTCTAGATACATTCCTGTAATTTTTCTTGGGTCAAAGGGAACATATTTAAACTTTTCATACATTGCCAAATTACCCTCTAGAGTGGCTACAGGAACAATTTATGGGATCACAATCTAGGATTCTTTTTAATTAAAGTATAATAGGATAAAAGAAACAGATGATATCCACCAACAGTGAGACAAAGATTCTTCTCCAGCTCCTTAATCTGAGTCTTTCCTGAACCTCTCCTTCAATTTAGAAACCTGGTGTGACTTCATGCAATCAAGATAAGAAGGTGAGCAATGAATACATAACTCCCTACCATAGATGGAAATAAATGAGAAAACAATATCAGAGTGTAAAAGCAACAAAATAACAAAGAGGAATAAGAGAAATTTTATACAAATTATAGTTCTATTTGTTGCTTTTTTTCTTTTTTAATTATGTACTCTGGGGACACCTGGGTAGCTCAGTTGGTTGAGCATTGGACTCTTGATTTTGGCTCAGGTCATGATCTCACAGTTCATGAGATTGAACCCCATGTCAGGCTCTATGCTGACAGCTCAAAATCTGCTTGGGATTCTCTCTTTCCCTCTCTCTCTGCCCCTCTCCTGCTCCTGCTCTCTTTCTCTCTCTCTCAAAATGAATACATAAACTTAAAAAAAGAAAGAAATTATGTACTCTGAACTAGGAACTTCATCATGACATGGATAGTCACCTTTGACCATCGTTCTGAATGTTGTATCTTGGAGCTTTACCCAATATGATTTTCTAATGTACCACAAAAATTTGGCCTTGTAGGCAGTACCAGGGAAGCCCTTTGAGAATTTTAATAATAATCAGAAAATTAGGATTCCAGAAAAAGAAAGAATCAATCAGTAGTCAAGGAGAATGATAAACAAAAGAATTTTTTTTCTTAAAAGCAGTTAGGTTCAAAAGAAGTCTTTTTTTATTATTTGCCTATGAGCACAGGAAGTTTTTGATAATCATAATGAAATAACGCCCAAGATCTTTCTACAGTTTTCAGTTCGCAAACTGCATTCATGTGGATTTAAGAATACAGAAAGACAGTATCTGTGGGGGAGTGGGAGGGGTCGTTACATTGAGATAAGCAGGAAAATGCCAGTAATGTGATAGAGGACTCAAGACTTCCTTTTAGGGACATAACTGCTGGTCTTTGTGGGACCTCTTGGAGCTAAAGTATACACAGGGATAGAAGCTGTATCTTCTAGCCCTCTGAAAGTGTTATGAAGAGATTGGAGAGGTATTTGCCTACTAAGGAAAGGTTCTTCAGATTGAGTGGGAGACCCCATTACATGGCAGCTCATTATTCCTTGAATGCAGACACTTCGGGGGCATAAACATGTCCCCAGAATACTAACACCTATATGGTAAGCACCTGATATATCAGGTCAAGGCTACAGAGATGACAGTCTGCTCTCCCAATGACAGACATATATATAGCAAGAGATTCCAGCGTACATTCTGGGCTTATCAGCATAGGGCAAGGGCAGGTCTAGAAACCAGCTCTTTCCTTGCATCTCTGCGTCTCCTTTTCTTTGGTGTAGCTGAGCCCTTCATACTAATCAGAGGCACCTCGTTCTTAAAATCAATCACATGGAGTCAGATACTCATTGCCTCTTGTTCCTCTGATCACAGATTCCTCTTCAACCCTTTGCCTTGAGTATCTACCCACCACTTTCCCTCCATCTCTTCAGATTTCTGGAAGCAAATTCCAAGGAACCTTAGCAAGTTTGGCAAGATCTCTCCATGCCCACTTCAAAAAGAAACACTTACTAAGTTCTCATTGTTTTGCAGGCACCGGGCCTGTTTCCCCAGGGACAGCCTCCTTTTCTCAAGACAATCTAGCCTGGAAGATAAGCACACATGCAAATAATTTTACTGTAATTACCAGTAGACAGGTTGACATGTCAGGTTTTCACCATTTGGGAGGTAGCATTCCTAGTATTAGTCTGTTTCAGCTTTTCTTGATTGGAATACTATGCTCTATTTCTCTATGTAACCAGCTGAAGAGTTTAAGCTTTATCTTGTAACTAGCAGGGAGGTGAATGACAGGTCAGTTGGGGTCACAGATCTTTCTGATGGGGTATAATGGATGTATTTGAGGGGGATGAAACCAAGTACAGGAAGACACATTTGAAGCCTGTTGCACTAATCCTCATGGGAGATGATGTGGACTTTCAGGTAGGGAATTGGTTGTCAAGAGGGGGAGCAGATTCAGGATGTGTTTAGCAGACTCGAAGGACTCGGTGGCTGGTTAGCAGTGTGGTGGCATAAACAGGTGGGCTGAAGTGCAAAGTTAACCTGCAGCCAGGTCATGCAGCCAGGAATGACATTGCCACCTCTAAGACTAAATATGGAGGGAGTACAAATCAAGGGAAAGTTCTGGCACGCTGAATTGGACATGCTAATTGATACTGAAAGAAAAATATCACAAGGCAGAAGTATATAGGTATCTGAAGTTGGGAGTAGGGTGGGGAGATGTGGCAAAGAAATATGGAATTACCCATCTTTTATATGTTACTGATTGCCAAGTCTATGAAATTAGGTGAGCTCAGCCAAGGACAGTATAGAGTGAAGATAGGGCCAGGGACCAAACTCCGGAAGAACACCATCATTTAAAGGAATGGGGTAAAAGGAGGAACCCACAGAGGAGAAAAACAAGAAACAGCTCAGGAGTGTACAGGCCACCAGAGGGAAGTCAAGGGAACATTTCAAGAAGCAGGGAGAGGTCGACAGTGTCAGATGAAGTAGATGTTTGGTAATCTGGGGTATCATTATTTTTTTAATGTCTTTATTTATTATTGAGAGACAGAGAGAGACAGAGCATGAGCAGGGGACGGGCAGAGAGAGAGACACAGAATCCGAAGCAGGCTCCAGGCTCTGAACTGTCAGCACAGAGCCCCACGCGGGGCTCTAACTCACTAACGTGAGATCATGACCTGAGCCGAAGTCGGGCGCTTAACCGACTGAGCCACCCAGATGCCCCTGGGGTATCATTATTATAGAGGACCCTGATGTCCTTAGGGAAAAGGGTAGCCATGCTGGGAACTGAGACAGTGAGAGGTGGCTTGAGGAGTGAGTGAGAGGTGCTAAAAGGGAGACAGAGGGTAGAACTGTCTTTTCATGAAGTTTAGATGAGAAAGGGGTTGCTAAAAAGAAAGGGTAGGAAAGTCAATGGAACTTATTTTTATTATTTTTTGAAGAATTTAGATGAGACTGATTTAAACAATTTTATTAGCCATGGGGAAATTAGGGAGGTTGGAAGAATGGAGGAGAGGGCAAAATGGGAAATGTGGAAGAGAGGAATGCTGAGCAAATCCAATAGGAAGCTTGAGGCCCAGGGTCCAGAGGGTTGTATGATCTTGAACAGGAGGAAGCATGGCTCATTTTCTGATACTGGAAGTAGAGCAGGCCAGGTGTGGAGGTGCATGAGTGTGTAGACAGAAGGCCAGAAGCCAAAGGAGCTCACACCCAGAGCCCTGTTTGCCCCAACAGCAGGAGAACATGGCCTGGGTGGGGGTGGAAGGCACCAATAGCGTTGCCCTATCCAGGGTGGCGGAGACACTCAGGACCTGGATTTAAGACTTGGTCCCACTATGCCATGGAAATGAATTTCTACCCCAGAAGGCATGAGGAAGATAGAGATTTGGAGTAGTCCTGAAGAGAACTGGGCAACAGAACTGAATGGAGACTAAAGACGTAATGGGTTATCCCACATGCATTAGGATGCAGACCCAAGGCTGTAGTCAGTCCACTGCCCAGAGGGAAAGTGGACGCCATCCTGGCTCTGAGGCTTGGGAATCTGTGGTTGAATACATCAAAAGGATACAGGAGCAGAGAAGTTCAGAGCCCTTGTGAACGAATGTGTGTAAAGAGAATGGGGGAACAAAACAGGATGAGTGTTCCTGTTACTAAGGAGCTTGCTTAGAATACCAGCAGTAAGAGTAGAAACAACTAGGAAGTAAGCATTTGTTTTTGTGCTGTTCTGTTCGTGCTAGTCAGGCAAAGTTAAAATCCAGTTTTTTAGGATGTTGGAATTAGAGAACCGTGAGGGATCTAAATATTCTGTCGTCTGCTCTCCTAAAGATCCACATTAAAGGACATTCCGTGCCCTCCTTTGTAATGCATTCCAGTGTCTCACAATCCTCAAGGAATTTTCATCTGAATGTCAGACTTCAAAAGGACAATGTTGAAAAATTATATTATAGAGTTCAAAAAGAAACAGAGAAAGAGAAGGATTCATTTCTTTTTTGACTGCCTCAAAATTCTCCCTGCACTTCCAATTGGACATGCTATTCTCCATTGCCTGAAGGCACGTCAGAAAGCCATTAAACAATTTTGATTTGTTCAGTTCAACGTCTATTGTGTTTCTCCCCAAACACAGCTCCATTTTAGAGGCCAGCATGGTTAGCCTTCTTTCCTGGTATGCATGTCTTTGCACACAAATCCACGTAAATATGTTGTAGAATATGTATATATTCCACATGATAATCAACTTCTATCTTTATGAAATTATTCAAAAACTTGAAGAAGGGCTAGTGTCATTAAAATCCAGTTTCCATAAACAAAGCCAGTGTTGCTAATGAAGAGTCGACATACATGAGTCAATCCTTGTGACCGCATTTCTATAATAATTGTTAAATTTTGTGATTTTTGTGGTCATTGTCGTTATTCTCTGCTTAAATCTAGGAATATTCTGAGTTCCATTTATCTTCACAGTGCCTCCAGTCCCTCTCTGCAATATCATTCCCTTCAAGTCAAGATGGCATTTTTCAGACTTAGGGAACAATACAAAGACTTGAGGTAGAGGCTTTCCATTTTGATGTCTCCAGTGAGAGATGCTTTTTGCATCTGGTTGGTCTAAGCAACATGTGGTAACTACGCATCTTTTGGGAGCTGTGTTATTGGTGTGAAAAAGAATGTGCTTCACTCCGGATAAACACAGAACAATAACTGTCTCTATGCACCAAGGCTGCAAGAGCTCCCCAGAGAAAGTCATGACTTCCCAAAAAATTCGTCCTGAGTCGGGGCATAGCCCAACCATTTAACAGACAGTTCTAAAGTTGCCTCGCACGTTGAAAGTGGAACTTTCCTATAGTTCACTGTGATTTCTTTAGTTCTCTGTATGCCGCCTTCCTTTTCTTATTATTAATAGAACAAGGTAGGAAATCTAGACTACTATTTGCATTTTTAACTAGTCAAATTTGGCAGAAAACTTAGTCTTCCTAATGGTCAAAGTGCTGTAATGTTAAATTGTTATTTTCTGGTTCCCCGAGGTCTTGCACTAGGAGGCTGGTCTAGTGTCATGCTCTATTACTTCTTGTCTGGTATCTCAGCATGGTTTGCTCATGGCTTGAAGATTCCTTATGAACTAGATATAGCAAGTCAATCAGGGGTGTCTGGTCAGCTTCAGGGTCACTCATTCATTCACCCAATAAATAGCTCTTGAGGACATGCAAAGTGTAAAAGAGAGCAAAACAGAAAAAGAGTCTTCCCTCTTGGGTCAACCTAACTTTTAGCTTAGTACTTTCAAGGTGGAAGTCTGTATGCATTCAGCACTCACTTACTGAGCAGCAACTTTGTGTGTGATGCTCTGGGAAAGGCACCAGGAATGCAAAAATTAATCATACTACCTACCCTCCAGGAGCTTACATTTATGCAGAGCTTCCTGCTTTCCCAGCAGTATTTTTTTTTTTTTTAATTTCAGAGTCTTTTCAGAAGGGAAAACATTTCATAGTGGCCAATGTAACTTTGTTTTCTCTTTTCATCTTCATACCTTCCAACAGGCCTCTAGGAGAGTAGAGAAAGTTCTTATGGGAAAATGATGATTCAATTTTTGATTTTAGAGTAGGAAGAATATGCATCTGATGATTAAAGTTTGGATTTGGAACTAAAACGTTAATTTTGAAGACAGCACTAACATGACTCATTATTAGATTAAACCGAATTTAATTAGATCAGCCATCTCTTGACATAAAGAAGGAAAAATACATTTTCTTTAAAATGTGGCAATTTCTAGGAAACTGGCCCCATAATCCTAAATTAAAAGCAGATTTCCACTAGTTGGATTCATGCCTTCTTTAGCCTTTGGTATTGTATTTGGTCTGTTTAGTTAGTTAAGTAATGGTAACAAAAGAAGACAGAATGGATGATGTTAAATAAAGGGAAATTTAAGAGAGTAATTATGGCATTAGGCTGGGCCAGAAGGTGAGGGTTATAAGTAATAAGATACCTGCTTTTTAAACAAAGTGCTATATCTCCCTTTGGCATGACCCTTCCTGGATAAACTGTATATTTTATCCCATCCCCATAGGCAAGAGAAAGTGAGCTCTGAGTGTTGGGTGAGACATGTACAGGTTCTAAAATATCCTGTATAAAGTTACCTAACTTCTTGTTTTAATTGAAGATATTAAAATTCTAGTGAGATAGAATATTATAGTAGTGACCCACACATGGGGAGGTACTAAAAGCTTGGAAGTTCAGTTTGTAAGAGCCCAATGAGTGAATAGACTACCTGATTATTCAGCGGACATCTTGAAAGAAAACAATCACAGGGAAAACCCTAAAGCAAATGAGCCCTGGGAACTTTATATTTTATTTGAAAGACATGAATAATGGTACTCCATTGGCAATGATGAGAAGGCTGCTTCCAATGACAAGGGAAATGACCACTCCTGGAGAACTCTGTTATGCTCCAAACTTCAGCATAGGAAGGGGCCACTTCCCAGAATATTGATGGAGAGAGAGAAAGAGAGAGAGAGAGAATAGGATTTTCTAATTTCCAAATGTTCTAGTTGAATGGTATTTTCTAGTTCTTCCTTAAATGTTATCCCTTTTGACTCTTCACTCAACCAGAAAACTCAGGCTAAGAGATATTGATCCATTTAAGCTGGTTTATTCTATGTTCTAAGTCATCAAATGTCACCATGTTATTCTAGATCTCTTGGGTCGGTTCATTACCCTCCTCATAAGGCTTTCATCTGTAGCAATGTATAATGCAGCACAAACTCCCTGATTAGGGACCACTGTTTATTCACTCATAATATAGCTAACTCCTTAGGTGCCCAAATTGAATTAACGTCTTTACACAAATGTTCTGATTTAACCTTGAAGCATTAAGCACATGATGTGTAAAGTGTTTTCGTCTCCATCTTTAGAGATGAGGAAATGGGCCTGGAAAGGTTAGATCATTTGTCTAAGTTTACAAAGTAAGTAGGAGGGCATGTTATCACTAAAATATGAACAAACTGACTCCAAAAGCTCATGCTCCCAGCCACTATGAATTTCTGCCTCTAAAGTCTCCAGGATATTCCCAGAGTTGGATTTTAGTGGTCTCATTCATAATTCAGGAGAAGCTGGTGAGGTAGCTCAGAGAATTCACCTAGAGGCGCATCCATGAAGTTGCCATGAGCTCACACCCAGTTTGAGGCAATTCTGAGTCTGGGATGCAAAAGCCTTCAGGGTATTTATTGATCTGTCTCTTTGAGCTGTGTTTTACTGGACTGAACTTTGGGGTCTTGTATACAGTCTTGGGCTGTATATTGTGAATCAGAGGTGATATCACAGCTGATTATGAATCAAAGAAGTATGCTTTTGTCTACAGCTTCTCTGCTCTTTTCAGAACAGATTAAAACAAGTTTCTCCAGTTCCCCTCTTGCCTTCTCAGGGAGATGCTCCTCTGCTGTTGAGTTTGTGAATGTCTCCACCTGTAAGGGATCCCCTTTGGCCTCAGATCCTCCTGGCCAAACCCTACCCATTTTGCAAGCTCCCTTGGAGATGTCAGCCTTTCCACAAACAATATTCTGATTCACCTTTTCTCCCCATTTCCTATCTCAACCAGGTAAAATAAATCCTATCTTTTCCAACTTTCATAACATCTTACCTGTAACTTTCTTGTGGCTTTTCTCCATGTGCTCCTAGGGCTATCCATTCATGTTTTTCTCTCCTGTACCTATGTGAAAAATGCTTTGAAGACAGGAACTGTGTCCCACTCATCATGGAATTCCCCATACCACCCAGTCCATTTTCCTTTACTCTCATAGTAGATCACTCAATATTTGATGGTGGAAGAAAGAAGGCACAGAATGGAGAAAGAATAACTCCACTCTGGATCACACTCTCTCCACCCTGGATGCCATTTCCCCAAAGCCCCTGTTGTCCAGATAACTAAGATGTCTAATAAGACAAACTGACTTCCTCTGATGTCTTAGATTGCCTGTGAGCTATGACTCCCTGGGAACACACAGAGAGAGATGTATCCTTAATGTAGTGTCCCTCAGCTGGCACCCCAAGAAACTCCTGCTCAGCAAAGAGGAACACATTTTTACTTATCCTTTATTTTATCTTTCAGAAACCAGATATTATCTGAATGGCCAGATATTTCATTCATGCTAGCGATCAGCCCGGGTCTTATCAGAAAGGTACAAAAATATTTTATTTGGAAGACTATTTTTTTCTCAATTAGCAGCAAGTCTCATTTCACTCTTTTCCTAAATTATTTTTTATTGAGAAAAATCTTATTCTCATCAAATATGAATAAGTTTTGGTTTTTGGTCCCAAACGCCAAATATCAACCTCTTCCCACCACCTCCATCAATGGACCAGTACATAAATTTCTTGCTGAAGCAGGGAATATTCAATCCAATTGAGCTGGCTGGTCTTACCATTCAGGATGTTAGAGCCAAATAGAGCACTGTGCCTCAGGTGAACCTACCAACTTGAGTTGATTTGGAGTAGTTCCTCCACTGGACTGGCATAAAACTCACTTCTGTTTGCCATGTGCTTCCTGCTGGCATATGGCTTAGGAGTTTGCAAGTGGCTATACATACAAAGAAATCAAATAAGGCAACAGCAAGAGAGCAGAGAGAGAGATCTTTCTTCTCCAGGCAGATCAGGTGAAAGCCAACATCCTAACCACTGTGACCATGCAAAGTCCAACAGCATTTTCCACAGAATTGAGGTTTTGAACTCAGCATGTTGATGGTTTTTAAAATCATCAACAATATCCTGTCAGTCTGCATATTCCCAGCTGCTGTGGCAGGTGTGTTTTCACCTGCATTTTCTAAGCAATTGTAAGGACATCAGTCTTACTCCCTCCATTTCAGGACAGTTTTTTATATTTTTAAAATAAAAAATATGTTTATTTATTTTGAGGGAGAGAGAGAGAGCACAAGTGCAGGAGGAGCACAAGAAGAGAGGGAGAGAGAGAATCTGAAGCAGGCTCCATGCTCAGTGCACAACTGTGAGATCATGACCTGAGCCAATATCAAAAGCTTAACCAACTGAGCCACTCAGGCACCCCTGATTTTTTACATTTCTAATCCATTTTATTTTTAATTATTTTAAATAGAGAAAGAGAGAGAATGAAAGTGGGAAAGGGGCAGAGGGAGAGGAAGAGACGATCCCAAGCAGGCTCCATGCTAAGTGGAGGCTCAATCCCACTACCTTGGGATTATGGCTTGAGCCAAAATGAAGAGTTGGATGTTCAACCAAATGAGCCACCCAGGTGCCCCTTCAGAGAAGTTTTTAAGCCATGTGAATGTCCATTTAGTCATTTGTTTAAGCAGTAAATATTTACTGAGATCATAGGCTATGCCAAATGTCCCAGGTGCTAGGAACTTGCTGCCATAAGCATGATTTAACATAAAGGAAGAAGACAAATAAACCGTAAATGAGTATAAAACAACAAGATAAATACTATGAAATTCTTCATAAGTGTGTGAACAAAATAAAACAGAGTGACTTGGTAGTTACTTGTTTGGAGGGACTGGGAAGGAGGAGGCGATCAGATCGTCAGAAAGCCATTCTGAAGAGAGGCCTGAGACTATGCAAGCATCAGAGGGGCCATGAATGGATTTTGGGGAGTGGATTTTGGAAGGATGAAACAGAGCAGAAGTGGGGGAGGTTAAGAGACTTACGGGAGGTGGTCAGGTGAGAGAACAAGGTGGCTTGGTTGAAGGCAGGAAAAGTGGATGTGGGAGACAGAGGCAAAGGAAGAAATGTGGTTTTTATTTCCTGAAGATATCTCTGCAAGGATATCTCTGCAGAGCTATCAAACGATTAGAAAAGTTTTCATGACAGATCTCCATTCCAATATTAAATCTGTTACCTATTTTCAGGTTTAGTAGACTAAATAGCTGACACGCAGAAATTTTTCTCCTTTTGAGATACCACTCTTCACCCACCAATTCTATGTGGCCTTCATACCACCTTCTAGAAGAGCAAGGTGCTTGAAAGATGGGGATAAATGTAGGCTTTCAATGAAAAAAAGGCAATCTCAAAACATGATTCTGTGTATATGACATTCTCAAAATGACATAATTATGGAGATAGAGGATGGACCAGTGGTTGCTAGAGAGTAGGTGACCGATACGCATGATACAAGCTGATGTAAACACACCCATACCCACAACTGATACATGTGAAAAGTCGTGAAATCCAAATAAATTTGTGATAATTGATAATGAACTGTGATTATGTAAGCTATCACTGGAGGAAGCAGTGTGAAGCGTATATGAGGACTCTGTGGTAATTTTGCAACTTTATGTAAGTATAAAATTACTTTTAAAAATTGGAAACATTTAAAAGTAAAAACCAAACTTCATAAACAATGCTTTGAATATCTACAAATGCAGCTTTATGTCATCTGTACTAATTGTCAAGTTTTAGCACACAGTTATGCTTGGTGATAGCTAGAGAATGAGAGCCACTTTAACTTTGGAGCTTCATCCAAACAGTTTCTAAAGTAAAATGATAAAATTCTTTTTTTTTTTTAACAGCAAGAAAGCACATTTAATCTAAGATAGTCAAATTCACTGAGAAAGAGAGTGGATCAGAGGTTAACAGGAGCTGGAAAGAGGGGGCAACGGGGAGTTACTTCTTTTTTGCTTGATTTTTTTAATGTTTATTTATTTTTGAGAGAGTGAGAGCGATCAAGGGAGGGACAGAGAGAGAGAGAGAGAAGAGACAGAATCTGAAGCTCCAAGCTCTGAGCTGTCAGTATAGAACCTGACGCGGGACTTGAACTCATGAACTGTGGTATCATGACCTGAGCTGAAGTCAGATGCTCAACCAACTGAGCCACTCAGGCACTCCAATGAGGAATTATTTCTTAAGGGATACCGAGTTTCTTTTCTTTATTGGAGGGCGGGGATACAGAGTTTCTGTTTAGGGTAATGAAAAAGTTTTAGAAATAGACAGTGGGGAGAGTTGTTTGCCATTTGAATGCAATTAATGCCACTGAAATGCTTACCTTAAAAATAGTTAAAATTGCAAATTTTATGTTATATATATTTCAAACAATAAAAAAATGCACTTCCCTCCCCCTAGAAAGTACATGTACTTTGAACTAGGCATGCATCTTAATATATTTTGTGTGATATGGGATTGGGGTCCAGGACACCTAGATCTACACAGGTATGAAAATGACCTTGACTAAATGTGGTATTTAAATTTCTGAAGATGGATGATATTACCTAGGGAGAGAAGGAAGGCGGAGGAAAGAGGTAGATTGTGTCCTGAGAACATCCATACTGAGGACGAGCCAGTAAAGGAGGATGGTTGCGGATGCCCTGTGAGGCGGAGGAAAGGCAGGAGAGCAAGGGGCTTGGAAGCTAAGAACAGCTGATGTTTCTAGAGAACTTGAGTGGTTGACTGCCTTGAATAAGGTAGAGAAAAATGAAGAAAGGGAACAGAGTGTGCCCAGGTGATAGTGACTACTGTCTACTGTCTGTGCTACTGTGTGGGGCAAACACGGATGGCAGTGCATTGAACACTGTGTGGAATAAACAGTGGAGAAGGTCCACCATTGGCAAACTTTTAAAAATGGAGACGTAGGTAAGGATAAATACAAGGTTGAGGAAGTTTGCTGTTCTAAGGTGGGAAATACCAGAGTATGTTTGTATTCTTGTGGGAATAATCCAATAGATGAAGGCAGAGAGATAATGATAAGCCGCAGCTCTGAATGCTTGATGGACCACGTGAGTCACCCCTGTCACCTTGTCCCCTCTTCCTGGAAGCTGCATGCTAGCAAGATCCTGGGCTTCCACTCTCTATTGAAACTTGCAATATTTTGCCTCTTCCCAGTTCTGGGGACTCCAATTCCTACAAGAATGTTGAAAGAGTCAACATTCATTCCTCCTCTATGGGCACAGCCTCCATCCTCTTCCTTTCAAAGGTCTTCAGCTTTTGAAAACAAAAGTTTGTTAATGGTCCTCTGAGTGTAGAACCCGTAACTCTCCAGAACCCAAAGCTATGCCTGTATTCTTGGGACACAGAGGGAAATTTCCTTTCATTCTGGAGCACAGATCCCACACATGGCAATGGAAGACACAGCTAAACATTCATTAGCTTTTGTTTCTCATGAATGTTTAAGTCTCATGCCTCTATTGTGTAACTTACCTCATTACTTAGTATGTTATTAACATTTTCTTCTGTCGCTAAATATTCATCAATGGCTACATAGTATTTCATGTTTTGGACATGCTATGCTTTGTCTCATCAATAACATGTTGTTGGACAGTTTCAAATAAATTAAAATTTTCCACTAGAATAAATGACACTATGATGTTCATTCATCTGTTTGTATATCTCTGACCATGCCTTTAGGACAGTTTCCTGGAAGTGAAATTTTGAGATCAGAGAATAAGAACATTTAAGCACCCAATAAAACATTGTCAACAGAATACAAATTGTGTGATGTTAATTTATTTGGGTACTTCTGTGTTATCCATCTTGCTATTAAAATAGTTTTTCTTTCCCTGGGTCCTAAGTTTGGCCTCTTTGATTAGAAATAAAAGTAGTATTTACAAAGGTGAAAGCCTGTGGCTTTGAGTCCCCAGTCAGTCTTGAATTTGGTTAAGACCACGACCATCCTTTACTCCAATGCGAGAAAAACTATGAGACTTCTTGGAAAACACCCTTTTTTCTTGTTAAACAGTAGGATGAAGTAAATGGGCACAAAACAGAAACGTGGATGATATTTTCCCTGGAAATACTGCAGGGGATTATAAATGAAAGGAAGTGTATTTGGAAAGGTGTCTTGGGGTTTGTGGGAGGTAAAAATTATTTGGGATAGTCTTCGAACATGTCTAAAGATGTACAACATTAATCAACACACCAAGAATGACCAGCGAAGAAAGAGGTATCTTCAGGTCTGGAATCACAAATAAGAGAATGATGACAGACAGCTGAAGAGCTTGCAGAATCTCCCCTGTGATGCTGGGCCACAACAGTGCTGGACACACTGGTCCTCCTAAAGGGGGACCCAAAAAATAGGCCATTGGAAATGGTTCAGAATTTCAAATATGGCTCAAAGCTCTGTACTCCTTTATATGCCAAGTGCTTTCTCCTCTCCAGTCCATGAATCATGGTGGCATTGGCTACAATGGCAATATCTGGTAGAAATTCAGAACCTTGAGAACTAAGCTTCTTAAAATCTGTCTATAAGAAAAAGAGATGTATTTATACTTTGTTATAGCTTTCTTCTTACTCTATTTTGCCCTACCCCACCCCAGGGAACATTATTTACCTAAATATGAGGAGTATATTTCATCAATTGTTTCTATTTGATCTTTAGCTCGACCAAACAATGTCTTTCATCATTGAATGTTTTTACAGAGTTGAAAAAACAAAATGTAGGCAAAACAAGCTCCTCCCCACTAAACCCTGACACATTCTAATGTTAATTCAATTATTTTTCAGAAGTCCGAGAAAATTCCACCAAGCCAAACTACTAGACAGACTGTCTGTAGATGAGACCTCTAGAGTCAGAGATATTTTGCAAATTAAATGAGTTAATACCTATAAAGTACTCAGAATTATCTTGCTATATGGTGAGCATTGGCTATAATGTAAATTCCATTAGGTCAAGGGTCTTTCACTGTTGTTCATTGAACCATAACAGTACCTAACACATAGTAGGTGCTCAGGACATATTTGTTGCTTACTTTTATTATTGTAGTTTTTATTAGCAAGCTCTGAGCAATATGCATCATCATAATATTAATAATCGCACAAAATTATTGAGTGTTTATGATGTGCAAGACACTATGCCAAGGGCACTGTTTCGTTAGCTCCTTCATTTTTCACAATAACCCTAGGAGATTGTTATTACTGTTATCCATCTGTTATGAATGTGGATACTGAGATTAGGAGAGATTAAGTAACCTGCTCGAATCCACACAGATAGTAAATTAATAGGCTGGATTAAAACCTGGTTCCAATCTAGTTCCAAGATCATATCATGAAATAAAGTCGTATCCTATCTAGGAAAGTCAATATGTGAAAGATTTAAGATGTTATGGGAGCCATATATTATGAGCAAAATCTGAAGTGTCTTGAAGAAACAGCATGTAAGTTAAGAAGACATTAGCTATCTTTTGCCATGTGGCAAGCTAGTGTTGACCGTCTGACCTTTTATAGGAGTCAGGCGATTGCCAAGTGCTGGACATCTCCATACAGGCCCTGTCAATTGAGCTGAGCTACCTCACCTTTAGCCTATTTGCTCTCTGTCTCTAGACCCACATGTATGTACAATTTTATGTGTATATACACATACATTTATGCTTATACATTTGCATTAGCCATTTAAAAGTAAGTTGCAGTCATTATGGCCTTTTGCCCCCAAATACTTCAGCATGTATCTCCCAAGAATAAGGTCATTCTTTTCCATAATCACAGTACTGTTATTAACTCAAGAAATTTAAGATTGAACCAGTAATATTATCTAATGTGTATTTTATACTTTATGGTTTGAGGGGGGTAGTCTAGGATCAACCAAAGATGACAGATTGCATTTATTTGCCTTGTCTCTTTATTCTCCTTTAATACAGAAAATTCCTTTGCATTTCTTTCCCTTGATGATGTTGACAATTTTGAAGACTCCAGGCCAGCTTGTTTGTGGAATATCATATAATTTGAATATGTGTAATGACACTGGCTTTGGATATGGCTGCTTGTTTCCTCTTGGTTAGATTTATGTGTTTTGTTTATGTGTTTTGAGGGAAGAATACCACACGGGTAAGGCTGAATCTTAACTCTTCATATCACATCAGAAAGCACACGAAATGTACTCCTTTATTATATTTGCTAAGTTTGATTGCTTGTCCAACAGATTTTTCCATTTGAAGGTAACTTTTCTTCTCTGTAAACAATTAACAACCTGAGGAATAGCATTTTGCGATCCAGTGACTATCCTTTCCCCAGTAAGTTTGAGCCAATGGTCTTGCTACCCATTAGTGATTATTGTCTGAGTCAATTATCACGTTTGCTTTTTTATTTGCTTTGAGAGAGAGAGAGAGTGTGAGTGAGTGGGGGAGGGGCAGAGAGAGAGAATCCCAAGCATGCTCCATGCCGGCAGCTTGGAGCCCAACACAGGGCTCAAACTCATGAACTGTGAGGTCATGATGTGAGTAGAAATCAAGATTTTGATGCTTAACTGACTGAGCTACACAGGCACCCCCAATTATCACATTTGTAACTGCAATGTGCCTCACCTGCATTTTTAGAAGGGTTATTTGTGAATAAAATTCACTTGTATCCCAGCCTTTTCCCTTGCCTGGGCACCCTTCTACTCTCATGTGTATCTGTTGGAAAATAGGGATAAACCCTTAAAATGGTCCTCTAGTCTCTCAAACCACTTTCACATTCAGCAGTTTCATAAGCAAGCAAATGAATTCCAGAGTTCCTTGCCATCGCTGGTGGAGCTACCACAATATTTTCAATACAGAGACACATTCTTACATATCTGGAGATTAAAAAAATTATCTGTGGATGATTTGACACAAGGTGCTAGTGGTCAACCAAAGAAGGCAGCTGCTCTAACATAAATAGACCATTATTCTAACTCAGCCTTGCAATCCATTTGGGGTTTAACATTAACAACTACAGATAAGCTGAAAAGTGGTCACGGATTAATACAAAATCATTTTGCAAAATACACTCCCTCTTTTCACATTGCCTCAGCCCTCTGTAATAAAATGTGATTTCAGACACAGAATTGCTGTTTTTACTGACGACTAAGCTCAAAGACCGTAGATGAGAAGGCCAACCTGGTTCTTGAGTTATAGACGTAAGAAAGTAGAAGAGCTTACGATTTTTGGATGAAAGAAAACAAAAATTGAAAATCCAAATCTTCAAAGTAATTCAGAGCTATTATTCCACAAGATTAGATTAATCTCTGGGGAGCAGTCTGCAATCCTCTCATGAGATTGAAGTCCTGGGTCCCTTTTTCAGAGTTTTTCTCCTAACCAACAGATGTTCTTCTCTGTCATTCTAAAAAAGAAAAAATGTAATCCAAGTCTATGAAGTTTTAAGAAGAAATATTTCGGTTGGATGCCATTTTCCTCTCCCTATAGTTCTCAAATTCAACACTTCCATTCCTTTAATTAAATTCAGCATTTTCAGTGTGCCAATCTCTAGGTTTGGTATTGTGCATAGGTGAATAGTAAAGAAGGAAAAAAAACTGGTAGCAATGCTTTCTGCCTTGTGGGGAGATCGACTAATTCAAATCTGGTTCTTAGATTTAGGAAAACATCTTGATAAGGATTGATGGGTCCTCTTGGGTAAGAAAGAGTTGCTCCCACGGTGGCCCTACTTAGCTCACTGAGTCTGACCCTAGAGCTCCCTCCCCAACATAGCAGTTGCCATCTGGGAATGTGGCTAAAACAGCAGCAGACACAAGCCTGTGAGATCTTATTGCTCAGAGATCTCCAGCTTTCTCTGTCTTCCTTATGCAAGGTGCCTTGAATATGTACGGAGAAGCAGAGATAGTTTTCTATATCTTTCTTCCTGAAAAGATGAAATAACAATATCCTAGCAGGCGCCTTGGTGAGATTGGAGGTTTAGAACCTCTGAATGCCTTAAGAGCTAAATGCTATGGCATAGACCCTGGGCAGTGGGGAAAAGCACACATGTCAAGCAGCTGTGGCTTTGAGTAACTTTGCCACTTCAGTGTTCACAGAAAGACTCAATAAGGCTAAAGACTGAATAAACAAGGAACTGTCTCAGGTACCAAAATCTACAGCCATCAGTTTCAGAACATTGATGAGAAATGTAAAAATATACATAGATGCATGTATAGATACACGTGTATATGTATACATATGCAGGTGATATATACTACACTCAATATAGTGTATATTCCTTTGTTATATATACATATACATTCCCTACAACAATAGTCAAAATGTTACATATGTAGGCTAGAAGACTTTGTGACTAAAGAGCTATAAGCTATAAATTCACTGTATACTCTTGGGAAAGAGAATAAAGAAGTGGGATTAGATATTAAGTAATTAGTTCAAATATGCTACTCAAGGAAATCATCTGACAATTGAGTATACTCATTTAAAGATATTTATTGAACACTTACTCTGTGCTAGGCACTCGACTACTAGGAGATTACAAAGGTGAATAAGACACACTTGCTGCCCTGCGAGTTCTCAGCTGAGTAGATCAAACACATAGACAAACAGGTTACTTAACATCATGTGGTGAGGAACACGGTAGAAAACGAATGAGGGATTTTGACAATGTCCTGAAGGAAGATTCTGACCCCAACTGTGGTGGGGAGAGAACACGGGGGAAGAGATGATGTCCCGAGAGACTTCTAGAGAAGGTGATGCCTAAAATAAATCTTAAAGAGTGAGGTGGAACCAGCCACACTGTGGAATTGGGTGAGCATTGTGAACATAGAGAAAAGAATATATACACACCCTCCATCCACCGCCCCCCAGCCCCCACACAGACTCATGTGCACACACCCAGGGTCTATAGGAAATCACGAGCAGTTCTGGTTGAAAATTCTCTAAGCAACTGAGAAATGTTTAATATGAGAGTAAACAGCAATAGTTAATTCTACGTGCGTGTAAGAGGAGAGAGCCCACTAGGATGAAGATCAAACAAATACAAGCACGATCTTCTTCCATTCCTTAGAACCTACATAGCAATTTTCAGTGGAAAACACCCACCTCAGAGACTCCTAGCTTTGCTGCTAACTTTTGGTTGCAGGCTGATGGGCTGTTATCAAACTCAATATCCTTTGGAGGATGTCTAAGAATGGATTAAACACATCTAACTCTACTGAAAATTCAATCTTTCATATAATTAAACAGGAGAAGCTGGGAGGGAAATTTCTTTCCTTTATTAATTAACTGCTTCCATACTCCTTGCAAACCAACAGCAATGATATTTAAACACAATCTTTATTAAGTCTCATCTTTGTCCATTCCACTTTGTGGGGAAATTGTACAGTTAGCCAAACATCAGATCAAGAGGATAGGGGAATTGCCAATCGACAGGAATTCTAAGAACGACCTCAGACCCTGAAATCTCAAGTGATATTCTACCTATCTCATCCTATTACCAAGCCAATAATAGCAATAATAATACCAAAGCAGTAACAATTAACATTTATTAAATACTTCTAGTACCAAGCACTTCACATAGATTAATCTTACCTAAAAGTCCATGAGGTATGTAATATTATCCATCTCCCATGTATACAAAAAACGAGGTTCAGAATGGTTAAATAACTTGTCCATTGTCACCTAGCTAGTACATGGACAAGCCAAGATTCAAAATTAGATGTGCCTGATGATGCTTTGCTGCGTCTTCCCATCCATCAGTGGCACTGTGGGGAGCTAGATGTTATGCAATGGAAGGAGACCAGCACTTGGAATCAGAACATCTGGGTTTGAACCTTAATGATGACACTTACTGAGTAGGTGACTTTGGTGTACCAATTCTCTCTCTCATTTGCTTGTTTTGTAAAATAGAGGTAATAGCATATGTCTGGTCTACCTCTGTAGACATTTGGGAGATTAAGATGATAATGACATGATGTAAACAAGTATTTTGTAAACCAAAAACAATGAAACAGTTGTAAGGTCTTCTTATGTATAAAGTGAAGTTTGCTTTCTAACAGACCTTGGAAATGTTATGAATTTTCTAAAGACAACCTGAGTGGATGTGTCTAGTCTCCAGAATTTCTGAAAAAAAAAAAAAAAAAAACAATCTCAGGTGTGCAATTTCTTGATTCATGATTCATGGTTCACAATTCCCTAGATTTTCTGTTACACAGGTAATCATATAAAATCACTCTTGAAAAGTTATGGGAAAGCTATGTTCATAAGAACTGTTCATAAGTAACGGTTATAATCTAACAGTATGAATAATTATACTAAATATATATTAAGTGATGGTTATCACAGGAAAGAGCAAGAACCATTTTTCAACTCTGAAATTATATTCGACTTCACTCTGAATGATTCAGACAATTTCTAGCATACATAGTGAAATGAGTAGATTTTGCTTATGATATGTCTTGTCTCAACACAATATACTTCTAATCAGGGGGCTCTAAGCAAATCAAAATGGTGCTTGTTTTTAAAAAGTTTAAACAATTACAATTTCCCTGACAAAAGAGTAAGTGCTTGTAAAGTTAAAGCCTTGTCATTCAACAAAAATACTTGCTCATATGCCAAAAGATCCCAGTCACACTGAGAACTGTCAGTGTTACAACAAAAGTATTGGAACAGATAAATCGAATTTGTTGATCATTTTGTTGAGCTGAATTACAGTCAAAATATCCTGCAAAAGCCAATGTTTGAAACTTCCTTTTTGTTTTTTTTCCAAATAGATTATGGAAGTGTAAGGATTTCTTAGAATGTTAATAGTGATAGGGGTGCCTGGGTGGCTCCATTGGTTAAGCGCCCTACTTCAGCTTAGGTCATGAACTCACGGTTTGTGAGTTCGAGCCCCACATCAGGCTCTGCACTATTGGCGCTCTCAGATTCTCTGTCTCCCTCTCTCTGTGCCCTTCCCCAGCTTGCTCTCTCTCTCTCTCTCTCTCTTGAAAATAAATAAATATTTAAAAAAACGTTAACAGTGATAATGATTATGAAAACGAACATTTAGAGTTTACATAACACTAGGAAGAGTTACGAATATTTTAAAAATATTTTAAACTTCTCAGTAGCCTTTATGATATAATGTATCAATTAGCATTTGCTGTGTAACAAACTACCTCAAAACTTAATGGCATAAAACAATAATCATTTCTTAGCTCACAATTCCACTCTTCCATCATTTGGGCTGAGCTCAGCTGGGTAGTTCTGGTCTTGACTGGATTCATTCTTGCATAAGTGGCCAGATGGTGTTTGCCCGGGGGGCTGACTGGTCCAGGATAGCCTTGGAGTACATCAGATGTTCCACGTACTCTCTTATTCCTGAACAAACTAGCCTGGACTTGTTCACATGGTGGCTGGGTTGAGAGGGGAATCCATCCAGTCCTCTTCAAAATTAAGCATAGAACTGGCACATTTTCCTGCCCATAGAAATTTAAAAGTTCTGTTCAAATTCAAGGAGTGAGAAATAGGCTTTACCTCATCGATGAAAGAAGCTGCAAAGTCACGTGGCAAAAGATTTGGATACAAAGGATAAAGGACTGTGGGCATTTTGCAATCTATCATAAGCAGGTACTTTTATTATCCCCATTTCACAATGAGGAAACTGAGGCTCAGGGAGGCCACAGCATCTGGTTTCCATTTCTCCCTTTGGTCACAGATACTTTGCCACTTTTAGAGTAGGATATGTGTTGAGTGACATCCAGTTCTGAGTTATTCAGGGTATGTATCCGAGTGACACTGAATTCTGAGTGATAAAGCATTTAAACAAGATTGAAGCCAAACTTTAAAGTCATTTTGCAAGGCTAATTCAAATTTCGACCCCAACCACAAAGAACACATTAGCATGCTAGCACATAGAAAAATGGTATTCCTCTTTTGAGAAGAAAGGCAAGGCAGCAATTTTTCATGCTTTAAAAGGAGAGAAGTTGGTTTTCCTTTTAGTTTTTAGAAAAAAAAGAAGTAAGTTCTGTCTTCTGTCTTCCCTCCTACATCACAAGAAAATCTCATGACTGTTTTCCTTTGAGATGGAAACAGGGCTTCCCTTTTCTAGACCCTCTGAAGAGTTGGTAACATTTCAAGTTCAAGTATTTAAACCAGGTTGGGATGCAAGGACCCTTCCAGAGGGGTCAAAATCTGGCTTCAGTGGCTGTGGTGGAGGGGTCACAAGGTCCTGTAGGCAAAGAACAGATTGGATCCAGGGGGCCAAATGTCATAAACCTGCCCCGCCCCAACAGGCCCTATTCCTTTTGGGGATGGGTCTCGCCAATCAGCTAGCCATTGCTTAGGTGAAGGAATTCATGATTAGATTAGGGCAGTTTTTGACCTTGAGGTCTGAAAGTATAGAATGAAGAGGCCCAGTCATGAGAAGAAAATCCTCCGTAGGTTATATGTCATGACATTTAAAATAGCCATATGCTTTAACACAGTATTTGATTTAATCAGAGGTGTTCAGAGAGGCAGGTATCTAAAATGTTTAATTGGCTATTTGGGTTATTTTTATGTCCTTTTTTGTATTTGTATTTAGTGAACTAAAATTCCTACAGTAAAGGCATTACGTTTATCATCAGAAAAAAGTAATAGAAAATCTGTTAGTAATTGGGGTAGATAAAGAAGGATGGAAGTTGAAACCTGCACCAAATATCTCTGATTTACGTAGGGCAGGAAGAAGTAATTTTTCTTGAAATCACCCTTGAATTACACACACAACATACCAGCGTGTGAACCCCGCAGGTCTGCTCAGCCAGCCAACAGGCCTCCAACTGCGGTGAAGCTCCAGATTATAGACTTGGGGCCCTGGCTCCCCAGACAGCCTGAACTGGAACCCAGGGCTGGCTTGCAACTGCCAGAGGGTCACAGTTTGTGATTCTTAAAAAAAAGTCAGATTTGCTATAACACGAATGGAGCAGAGAGTGTCGCTTACTTAAAAAAAATTTTTTTTAATGTTGACTTATTTATTTATTTATTTTTGAGAAACAGAGAGACACAGAGTATGAGCAAGGAAGGGGCTGGGAGAAGGGTAGACAGAGAATCTGAAGCAGGTTCCAGACTCTGAACTGTCAGACAGAGTCCAACACGGGGCTCGAAACCACGAACCGTGAGATCATGACCTGAGCCAAAGTCGGGCGTGTCCCTTACTTAAAACACCCAGGTCAGGCCTTGACTATTGACTGCTTCTATACTCCTCCTTTTCTTTCCCGCCTTCTTTCCTTTATCTATAAAATATTGCATTTGTTTGGTGGGAGAGACATGAAACAAACAGCTGAGAATTGATACCTTGTATCTCAAGATGACTTCATTGTCTCTCGAGAACCCCAAAGGTCTTTTCCTGACTCCCTCTCTTCCATGCCAGACTAAGTTAGGTGGCCTTCCTTAATTCTATAGTACTCTGCACTCTATGGGCACTATACTTACCACCCTTTTTGGATTGGTCCATTTATGCAATTATCTTCTCTCCTAGCATGTGAGTTCTTCAAGGGTGAGAACTGAGCATTGTTTATTCATTGCCTAACACTCGGCCAATGCCTGATGCATAGTCGGTAGTCGTTAAATAGTTGTTCAGAGAGGGAGTGAATGAATGATATGACTTACTGAGTTTCCGGTGGAGTTGGGCCATCCTGGAGGCAGGACCTAAAGAGTAACGTAAAGAAGAGTGGCTTGCCTTATTACCTTCCGGCACAATCACAGCTGGCCTGCAGTACTGGCCAGGGCACTGTCTGCAAGGCTGTTCTTACAGCTCCAGGGCTGTAAGCACAGACTTTAGCCTTGCTGGCTCCTGGTCCCATTAAGTGCCAGGAGCACACAATTTCATGGTGCAAACCGGGAAAGGGCTTAAGAGACTCATCAGTCTTCTTAGACATCAAAAAGCTCTTACAAAATAATATTTTGATGAATGAAGGGTAAATTAGGAGGAAACATGTGGATTAGGAGTCCCCTGGAGCACAAAGGGATTGATGAAACCAAGGGACCCAGCATCCGCCTTCATGTGGTTGGAGTTTCTCAAACCGACTGGTTGGAGTCTCACCCCCAGACACACCAAGGGCTTCCTTTCACACCACCAGGCAGCCCAGTGAGGTTTTCAGTGATCAGTGCACAGAGCTCTGCACTGAGTGAGCCAGGGGCCAACCAAATGTGATTGGGTGAGCTTCCTCGGGAAGCTTTCCTTAACGGGTGGCTTCACCAGTGGCCTCCCAGTGGGGTCTGTTCCCCCCTGGTGAGATCAGAAATGGAGCATACAGTGGGAGCCAGTTGGAGAAGACATTTCATGTTCTTCTAGGGGAGTGATTAAAACGGGTGACCAGGAGGGTAGAAATCAATCTGGAGGAGCTGATCTTGCTGGAGGACAGTGACTGTGACAGGCTCTTCATCTGAGATCGTTTCAGGTGCCCTGAGTCCCCCCATTGTGTTCCTCATTACCCCCTGCTTGTTTATCTGGCCCTGACCCCTCCTGTGGGCATCCCTGACCCTCTTGAGACCCCAGTGGAGAATGCCACATCTTAGTATTACTGAAGGAGCCGCTTTCCAAATCTTCCTGACAGGGAGTCATCCAGCTTTTGCTTGAAGTCTGTCACTGACAGAAGATCACTCCCTTACAAGGTGGCTCATTCCTTTTTGAGCAATTCCAATGATTAGAAGTCTGAGTCCCTGTAACACAGACCTCGTGGTCTTGCTCCCACGTCTGGAAGACACACAAGTTTGGTCTAAAGGACACATCCATGTGGCAGACCTGTGACTCCTCTGTGACTCGACATCCTCACTCCTCCCTGCTCCCCCCCAAACTGATTTCTAGACCCGTTACCCTTTTTGTCTTTGAATTCACTTCTGCTCGTCAATATCTTTCACAATTATAATCCCCCAAGCCAACTGCTGTTCTAATAGAATAGCTACATTCCTAAAACACTTCATGTTGTTATGTTTTAATCATATTCTACATGGATCATCTCAATGAGAAGAAGTCTGTTGCGGGGGGAGGGGAGGGGACAGTGGGTAGGAGCTAGAGTTTCAGGCTGCCAGCTAAAAGTTATTTATTTTCAGCAGGAATTTCAGCAACAAAGATAGCTTTGTAAGCTTATTTTGTTTTTGCAACCTAAAAATAATAAACAGGTTTATCAAAACTGGAGCAAAAAAAAAAAAAAAAAAAAGAAAGTAAACATTGAGCAAATCCTGAATTGCATGTAAGCTCAAATAAAAATCAACAAGTGTCAAGGCCAGAAAAGTCGATCGCAGCAGCACTGACACTCAGCGGCAGGGAAACGGTGTCTCCTGTGCAGTCACCAGCGTGCCCTGGGCTGCCTGTGAAATGCAGAGCCGCCTCCCAGTGGGGACCACACCATCAGCCTAGTCTGTGTGTAAGTCCCATAGAGCAAAAATGCTCCACAGTGAATGTGCTTCTTATATCCAATTTGTATTATGAAAACTTGCATGGCAGAAAAAAAATTTTTGGTCCTTAAGCTGTGGTTGGACCATCAAGGGACACAGAATCCATCACCTTCCCCGTTCTAAAGCCTTTTCTTTCAGTGAAGCTTGTTTTTGAGGCATGCCTGCTATACCAGTAGGTACAGGCAGCGGCTTTAATATGCATTGGGCAGGGCTACTGAGCCTCCCAGGCTTTTGGCCTCACCCACACCCCACCTTTATGCAGAGCCTCTTTTCCTATGGGTGAAGCTTTCTGTATACCACAGATTGATAACGGACAGATTCAAGAGGGAACTGAATTTTCAGGTGAGGTTAAGTAGCGCAATCATTAGACTTTGTTACTTCTCCATATGAATGGGTCCAACATATAGTTTAGCAAGTGGAGTTTGGGCCTCTAACTGCAAACAGAAAGAGGAAGCGCTTTCACATGCTCCGAGGGGGTGGTGACTCAGAGCCACACCGGACGTGTGGGGGTCAGGGCTCCCTCCAGTAGCTGCCCATTGTCTTTCCAGGGGCAGTGAGGTGGGCTCCCCGTCTCCTATCTTCACACTTGGAAAATTAAGGCTCTAGTCTTTGCAGCACTCGTTAGGTATTTCAGAAATCAGGGATATTGAAAGCAAGTTATGACTTGAGGAAATGGCACCAAGATACGAAATGAAGCAAACAGCACTCCCCTCTCTTGGCCTGAGAAAGAGATCTGCCCACATCCTGCATCCAGACTCCCTAGGACTGCTCCTGAGGCCGCTGGCTTCCCTCTGGGATGATCATTCCATGGCTAAAGAGACAGAGCGATAAAGATGAAAATGCTCTAAAATGAAGTGTCGCTTTAATCCTTCCAGACTGCCCTACCCTGGCCTCCCCCAGAAGCAAGAGCTCCGCACTTCTGTGTGTTTGGATGTGAAAAAGAAGCCGGCTGCCCCCCTCCCCCGCCCCCAACATTCCTCCCATGGGACAGAAAGCAGCAATGGGTGGGAGGATTCATTTCAAAGAAAGAGTGAAAGATGGAGCCCTTAACTGGTGTCATTTAATCTGCGATAGCATAAAGCAGGCTCTTTTCTGTTTACTGGAGACTGACCAGAGATAGGATGGCAGCCAGGGAAGAGGAAAGGGGAATCGTGGGAACCAAATGAGGGGGCTTCTCTCCCAGACTAATATTATTATGCTTCCCTCATATTAGTTGCAGGGGTGACGAAAGCCGCCGGGCCCACTTCATAGCAGGTCTTGGTGGCATTGGACAGAGGGCACTGTAGAGAAAGGGAGGCAGGCTGGGCTCTCTCACCTGGTCCAGGCCTTCTCTGGGGGTGAGGGGGATGAGGGGGCCCCTTCCACAGAGAAATTGGGGATGAGGACACTTTGGCCTTCATCTTCCCTTCAACACTGATTGTACCTTCACCTGAATAGGTCGAAGACTCTCTATCAGCCTCAACTCCTTCTTTCAGAAAGTTGGGCATTGACCTAGAACCCTAGATGATCTCTGGGGACAGCCCGGCTCTCTGGCTCCATTCCCTCATTCATTCAGGAATTCATTTATTCCTCTAATAGTCATTGAGCTTAGGGCCTGGGACATGAAGAGTTTGGATTAGGCTTTACTCCATGCTCCACTGTTCTGGAATCAGAAGATTCTGGAATCAAAAGAGAGACCTCTTTCTAGGTATCTATCAAATGACTCTCCTTTCCCAAACACAAATTCCTGGGCAGGAGACTCAGAATGCTAAATTTCAAAACTGGTCATCTTTTGGAGGCCAAACCATTGGCTAAAATGAAAATTATGTATGGGGTGGAGGGTGCACCAAGTAATTACCCTCTACTTCGGTGGGATTTAATTTATAATTTTAGGAGCAAAGATAATCAAGGACTGAACAACTGGGCAAATCTAGTGGGGTGGGCAGGAGAATGGGGGCACAGGCTCAGGCAGGCCCAAGCAGGGACCCAGATTGCACCTGATCACTGGATTCTGGGAGGAGGGTCCTGAAGACAAAGCTAACAGTCTGTGGGCCCTGGGACCCTGGGCCAACCGGGAGGCACTAAATCTCCCTTGCGCTCCAGGAAGATCTGTGTATAGTCGATTATACTGACTTAGGTATCAGCTGAGGCTCCTTTTCTGCATTTATTTCTGAATATGAAAGAATAATGTCATCTGCAAGGACGCATGGGCCTCATTTCTAGACAGGAAAAATCCCCCCTTATTATCTTCTTAAATGATTTCCTGTAGGTTCCCCTCAAGTAAAACCACTAAGCTCCCACTGGTCTGGTTCCCACTGACTCATGGGAGGACTGCCCTCAGGAAAAGAAACTCAAGCCCCCAGAACTTGGCACAAAGGGATATGTGTTTCAGTTCAGGCTGATTGCACAGAAAATGGAGGCACTTGCCTTCAAAATGCTGAGAGAAAGTAAGTGTGTGGCAGCTTCACTAGGCACCTAGCCCCACCTCAGGGAAAGGCTGCTTCCTCATCCTTTTTGGTGGGCCACACGGTGAGGCATCACTCTGAGCAACAGCTGAGCCAGACTGTCCACGTTCCAAGACAGTGTTCATACCTGAGCACCTTGGGGACTTCTGTGTACATTCAGCCTACCAGTGTTCAGTGACTAACGAACAGCGTGTAACTATGTGATTTCATATACATGGCCTTATACACATATAAAGGGCTGGGATCCACAGGTCCTTCTTTCAGGCAAGGGAACTAAGGCTCAGAGAAGCAAAGTGATGTGATAGGTTCCCATGGCTAGAAAATGACAACAGCAAGGTAGAGGTCCAGGATTGCCCATCTCTGCAGAGATTTCCATATGGTTCCCTTGGCCGTGATAAACTATAACCCTGGGCCTCACTTATCACAGGGCTCCTCTCAGCAAGGGTGGCCTCCCCTGTGCACATAATTTCACAGACACCAGGTGAGACCACCCCCACCCCCAGCAGAAAGCATCTTCTTGCCGACACCCAGAATTCTACTCTTCATTCGCCTAACATTCGTGTGCTTGCAGATCTCCAGGGAAGGGAGGAGCAGAGAGATGCTGTCAGGACAGGCAGGGAGAGTGTCAGGGCATTGGTTCCCGAGGGAGGGCAGGGCTGGACAAAGTCAGGGAAAGGTTCAGGCACAGGGCCTCCAAAGTTTAGCAAGAGATGGTCTTGTCCCCTGCTCCCAATTCACTTCTACCGTTTCTGCTTTTAATGCTTAGCACATGAAGACAGCACGATGGGTCCTCAATACATGTGCGTTGTTAATTAGTGAGGTCAGAAAACACTCTAGGGAAGAGCCAGGAAACAATCCAAAGCCACCAGGGGCTAGAAAACCAGCCACAGAGGCACCTCCCATCACTCCCCCGCCCCCGCTCCCGGAATGAAAGCTGTAGATCAAACTTGCTCTGCCCTGGCTGTCTGGCAAGTTGGGTGGGTTTCCTATCCAAGCTGCTCCTACCCTACCCCCTTTTTGGACAGCATTGTATTTCTATCACTGCTCTTCTTCCTCGTGGCTGCTTTTGATGTCCGTGTCCACAAGTGTGGGGGAGTGTGGTGGGCCATGGGCTCTGTGCCCAGCTATGAATGAACCCCACCTCACTGTATTAGAGGAAAATGGACCTTTGTGTCTGTTAGCTTCTCTGTTGCCACCGAGCCAGCTTGAACCACCCTTTCTAGGCCATTTGGGGTCTGGGTGCTGACTGGACTCTTCCTGAAGGCTTACGTTGTTTCCATCATGCACAGTTCACCCTCGTGAGTGAACATTCCGCTGGCAGGGCACAAGGAACTTGCTGGTACAGGGCAAAACCCAGAGACATGAACCAGTGAGGGGGTTTCCTCCACTTGTCCAAGGTTTTTATTTTATTTCCTTTATACTTAAAGGAGCCCAAGGATTTGTTTTATAGGCTTCTCTACCATTATCTCCATGCTGGGGCTCTTTGAAATAAGTTTCTGTGATAAAAATCTGAAAGGATAAACTATAATCAAAGATATCTGCAAATAATCTGTAATGTAAAAGCAGACACTACCACATTGTTTACAATCTTCTTTTCTAAATCAGAGTGGCGAGGTGGCGTTTTGCCAGATTTTAGGAGAAATTTCCGTTCGTCGAGTTTTTCCCCCCACAATATATTGGTGCAAATTAGATGTTGTATATTGTAGTATATATACACGCATATGTTTCTTCTGTATTCTTTCAAAAATATATTCTTAAGACTTCAAAGTGGTAGAAATTGTTTCTAACTTAATGTCCTATACTTTATCTTAGTTTTAGCCATAATGTACTCTCTGGGTTTTTTTTCTAGGTTTGTTTATTCTGCTTTCTTTCTAAGCAAGCAAGACAGAATCCCTACACTGGTACATTTGGAACAATGAAAATTGGTCGCACTTTAGCAGTTAGTTACCTGTACTAATTACAGCAAAGCAGAGTCACTGATTCCAGACAGCCGAAAAATAGGCAGTTACCTGAGGCTTTGGAATGTGTTTCTGGTTCTGAGGGTCTCTTTCAAATGAAACAAGGAGGCCACCTTAGCAGAGCTGATGGAAGCCCAGGCATACCCTGCTCCTCTGTCAGGACTCCTCTTTTCTCTTGGCTGCTGCACCCTTCCTGCTGGACAGAGGGACCCAGTTCAGCCACTTGTCAGAGCTTCATTTCTTCCAGCCTTCCTGAATCAGGCACTTGGGAAAGGTTCCTGGTTACAAAGGGCCTCCATTTTGGCCAAACTTGTGATTAAGTGAAGCAGGAAGTGGGGCAAGTATTAAAATAGATTACCCAGGACTCTCATAGTACTTTGGTATTCAGAGTACTCACAGTACTTCCTAGCAAGTAGTAAGGCAAGGCAAACTTGGTGTGGAGAAGGTACTCAATGGAGAGTCTCCATCATGGGGAGAACCCAACCTCATCATGGGTTATGCAAGTTTTCTGACTGTTGAGAGATTCATCAAAGATGTTCCTGTCACTGTAGTAGGCTGACTTTTGAGCAAGGAGATCTTGACCCATTGGTTTTCATCCAGAAAACAAGGGTGTTATATCTAGCCAAATATTTCTGTCACTGTAGTCACTGTGTCTTACATACGTGCTTTGTCTTAACTATGGGTCATCTTTGCCATTACATTTTTTTTAATTTTTTAATGTTTATTTATTTTTGAGAGAGAGAGAGAGAGAGTGAGCCTGAGTGGGGGAGGGGGAGAAAGAGAGGGAGACTCAGAATCCAAAGTAAGCTCCAGGCTCTGAGTTCTTAGCACAGAGCCTGATGTGGGGCTCAAACTTATGAACCATGACATCATGACTTGAGCTGAAGTCAGACACTCAGCTGACCCTCCAGCCACCCAGGCGCCCCTTAATATTTTTTAAATCATAAAATATGAAGAATAAAGGTGGTTAATTCTAGGGAACTAGGAGTTTGGACAATTTTTTTCTTCTATTTTTCATACTTTGGTTTCCTTTTATAAACTTATTGATTCTTTGTTGCTGTAAGTTAGTTTCCTCATAAAGGAATCAAACTTCTAAGAATGTTGATTTCATAATTCCCAGACACACCAGTAGCTAGCTAGTCCTTACTCTTTATGATTTCATTAACTAAATTTATATTTGAATTAGGAAGTTTGTTTTGCAATGAGGTGCCTCCTAAGTCCCAGCACCCAGAGTTGTCACCATGTGACTACCTCCTGCCTGAATACATATGCTTATGTGGCTTTGGGCTACCTCCTCCAATGCACGGAGTCCATTTTCCTTAATTTGGATGGTTTAACTCTAGTCCCACATTGGTAACCACCACCTTTTGGACAGTACTCTACAGTTTGCATGGTGCCCTACATCATCTTCCTTGATTTCATCCTCACAACAAGATTGAATGTGAATACTGATTTGATTACTCTGATTTTAGAAATGTCTAGTGAACTTCCTTGGGTCGCATAGTTAGGAAGTGAACTCCAAACTCTCATTGCCTTGCAGGATCATTGAGAAACTTCATATAAATGAATCTCCTTTCAAGTTTGAGGTCACCACTGTCCTTCTTAACCTAGCATATGCCCACAGCTTCAGAAAAGCTATAGCCCTGGTGTGCTGGGAGATCACAAAGAGATAAGAAAAATCCTCTTACTGTTTTGGAAAGAACTGACCCTAGATGTCAACTTGCCATTTAAAAAGTGAGCATCTTTATTTTTACATCATTCCAATTTAATTAACAAGTGTCATTGGAATGCTAGTTCTGGTACCATTCTAGAATTATGCTAAGTGCCAGGAGAAACTCAAGAAAATTACAATACAGTCCTTGCCAGAACAGAGCTCCCTATTTAATTATGAATTCTGAGCTGCAAAGATCCAGACTTAGATTTTATTAAAAAATGCTCCACATCAATAACTAGGGGGAAATATAGTAAATTATCTGACTATTTCCAAGTATTTGTATGACACATCTAGGTATTTTTCACACCTTTTTTTCTCTACTAGGAACAGAAGGACTGGGTTACAATTTTTGATTTTTCACTCAAAGCTTGGCCTCTCCCAGTGGCCAGGATCTGATCTTCTGGAGTGGGTGCCAATGACATTTGCACTGGTGGAATAGGGGCAGGAGGGAGGACAGGATTAGACGCATGTAGACACTAACCAGTTTCTTCCTTCTGGGAAAGAGGGGTCAGTTCATACAACCTGGTTCCACCCACCCTGAACACAGCTGTTGTAGACAGTGCCTGGGAAGGGGTGGTGTGGAGATGTAGGAAGTAAACTGTCTGCATGGGGAGTCTTAGTTCTGAACATTTCCAACTGGCCGTGGATTGTGCGCTTGAGTTGCCAGCTAATGTAACTGGATCTTAATTTCATGAGTAAAAAGAGAAGGTCGGGCAAAATTATCTTTGAGTCTCCTTTGAGCTATAATGCCCTGTTATTCTAATTAATCAACTAGTCAAGAAGTTAACCTTTTAGACCACAGAGTCTGCAAAGGGCCTACACTTCCATTGCCTTGGTCTCCATCAGCTCCACATGAGAGGTCTTGGGTACATATGTACGCACACATACACGTACATGCACATGCATGCATGAATGCACACAAGGTATTTTCATACCTGTTCCTATTTTGTCCTGTCTGATGATGCGATTCTCATCCTTGGCTTTTAAGGGCACCAAAAATCTCCAGAATGGGGAAGCTGTGATGACACCAAATGAAATCTGAGGCTGATTTCTCTATAGGGTGGTGAGGAGACTCCTTCTGCTGTCTCCCAAAGGCCACGGGGTGACCACACCTGATGCCGAGCATAATCCAAAATAAGGAGACCCGACCACGGTGAGGCATTTGTTTGCTCGTGCTGCTTGGCTGGACAGCACAGTGCCAGGCAGCTCTCTCCTCCGTGCCTGCTCTGAATGGGCCATGTTCAGGCTGCAACACAGTTAGTTGGAAGTGACTTTTATTTCTGCTCTCCCCGACCCAGTGAGAAATGTCAGGAGTGTTTATTAGTCATAGGCACAAGGGCCCCCATGCAGGTTAGCCAGAAGTCAAAACCTGAGGGAGAAGGAGCAGGTAGGGCTTGCATGGAACACTGGACCCAAGCATTAATTAGAAACACTGGTGCCCTTGACAGAGCCAGCTTGTATAAGCTGCTGGGGCCTGTGTTCACTTCATAAAGCTGTTTTATATGGTATTCCTGGCAACAGCTGGACACTTTAAAAGAAAAATAAAAGGAACATTATTGGTAACTGGGGGGGGGTGTTCCCTTTTCTGCCAGTCAGCTGTCCAACCACCCCTGTTCCCCTCCAAAAATTTTAGGATGAGGGCTTTCAGAGTGGCATATCTTCTGCTTTGATAGCATTTCCTAGGGAAGTCAGTTAACCTTTCTGAATCATAGTTGGCGTGTCTGTGAAGTAGACACAATAGTAACTATCTCTCCTTGCCTCCTGGGGCTATTTAAATAAGTTTTAATAAAGCAGAGAAAGGGCTCTGAAAACTGTAAAGTAGTACCCGAATGCTTGGGCATCCTTACTGTTCTAATTCAGAGGCCAGGAGACTCAGGGTAGCAATGTTGAGAGGTTTGAGCAATAATTCTTAACTGGCGGAAATTTGCTCCCCTGGGGGACATAAGCAATGTTTGGAGACTGTTTCTGTTGTCATTTTTGGTTGACTGGGGACAGAAGTTAGATGCTACAAGCATCTAGTGGGTAGAGTTCAGGGATGCTGCTCAACATCCTACAATGCATAGAACAGCCCCTTGCAGCAAAGAATTATCCAGCCCCAAATTTCAGTGGAGCTGAGGTTGAAAAACTCTGGGTCAGAAGCATGCTGGTATCCCCTAAATATGAAAATTCCCCAAAATCCACTTTCCATGTAAGTGAAGTCATTTCAAGAAAACAAAGGGAGCCATAATGGCGGATCAGGGAAAGGGGAAGAGCGGGTCAGTAGTTGTAAAGCAATGGAGACCTAGCTAAGTATACTAATTAATTCAACTGTTGTCTCTCAGCCTCAGTTCTCCCTCTTTGGTGATGGGCTGGGAGCTACAAGTGACATTTCTTCTTTCCCCTTTGTAGCCTGCTAGCCGCTGCCAGTAGGGGGCGCCAAAGAGAGGTTTGCAGAAGAGGAAGGGACACCTTCATTCCCCAGCTTCCTGTTCCTTCAGGGTCAGCCAGCACAGCTGGTCCCTGCCCTGGCTGTAGCAGTCCCTTCCAAGAGCAGTAGTGGAGTCCAACTTGTAGTTTTTCCGGTACCAACTGCCTCTTTGAATCCCGTGAGCAACAGCTTCTCCAGCGGATGGTATCACGTTCTCCGAGGTCAGAGTTCCAGCTCCGATGGAGGCCCTCCTCAAAGCTCTAAGTCTAAATAATTTCAGCCTCTTCCTTCCTGCCCTCAGTCCTAGGGTAAGATTTCCTTCCTCCAGTTTCGATCTTTCATGTATCTATCTATCATCTATCTATTATCTATCTATCTATCTATCTATCTATCTATCTATCTATCTATCTATCATCTCTCTATCTATTTACTTATTTTTGGGGAGTGCAAGTCAGAGATGGGCAGAGAGGAGGGACAGAGGATCTGAAGCAGGCTCTGAGTTGACAGACTGTCAGCACAGAGCCCTATATGTGGGACTCCAACTCACCAACACTGAGATCATGACCTGAGCAGAAGTCCTTGACTTAAGCAGAAGTCCGGTGCTTAACTGACTGAGCCACCCAGGTGCCCCAGTTTCTATCTTATTATATGCGAGTGTTCTATGTTTGTCTCTTTAGTTCTTCAAAATATATGGTTAACAATTCTTTATAGTAAATTCTCTTTTAGATTAACTGATGTGCTTTGTGGTTCCAGGCAGGACTCTGGCTGATACAGAAAAGAAGCACAGTCTCTTCTGAACAGTGACAGGGGACTCAGAGATGTACGTGCCCCACCTCACTGCAGTAGGAGTGAAGACGGACAACCTTGCATGGCAACTTCCTCAATGGTAGAGGGTGTGTGAGAGCCTTATTCAGTTTCTTCCTAGGTTTGCAAAGAACAATGGGTGCAATGTCACCATCAAAGGTGACACTGCATTTCACCTCATCAGAACAGGGTTGTGGGCTTGAGCTACTGAAAACAAGAAAGCCTGTAATTTCTTGGGTCTAAAAGTGGTTCTCCTTGGCCTCCTCTGCCCAGTGGTCCCATTTAGACTTTGCCAAATCAAATCATCAAGACAGAAAACCTCAAAGCAACTTTCTAATGGTAATATCCATCTCCCATTATACTCCTCAACAATAGTTTGTGTCTTCTCACTGTGATTTAAATACAGTGGAAAGCAATCTTGTATAGAGCATGAAACCTTCTCCAAAAAAAAAAATGGCATAAAAAAATAAAAAAGCATCTGTGGTAGAAACCCATCCATCTGTCAGATCTATAAAGACAGTGAGAAACGCCCCAGCTTGGAGACACAAATCACTTGGTTTATGGGAAGAAACTATGAGATACCTATCTTTATTTTCAATGAAGTAAATATTTTTTAAAAATATACTGCTTGTGTATATTCCTCTCCCCTAGCTGGAAACAGTAGTTGCAAAACAGTCTAGGAGCAGCTACTGAAGAATTGCAAGGAAATAAAAGAGAAAGCCACAGTACTCTGCCGTTGCACGTTGCTAGGAATTCTTCCTTTCTACGAGCACCAAACAAAAAGAAACCATGTTCTGGAGGGATGTGAGAGTGTATCTGTGTCATTTCTTGAAGCCCAGGGGAGTCGGGGATGAGAAACTCTAGCCCCACTACACCATCACCTCCCCTGCTTGATTGTAACAAGCTGTTAGCCATTGGTGACAGCTCTTTTGAGGATCCAGGGAGTGGAAGGACCACTTAGGGGTGAAGAACTTGGACATTGGCACGATTCTTCCCATGGAGATTTCTCTGATTCCCGAGGCAGAGGGGGGTGACCTTCCTCCGAGTGACGTGGCAGCTCCCCCCTGACAGCCCAGTTTATCCAGTGAGCACATGCGTCTGTGGTATTAGCTGACATAAAATAAAAGAATTCCCAAAGAACCCTAGGAATGAATCTGCAGTCAGTCCTTCAGACTCCCAAGAAAGAGAGAGAAGAAGGGGAGCGGAGGGGGTTTTGTGTTTATGCATGTGTGTGTGTGTGTGTGTGTGTGTGCATGCTTCACATTGTATGTGACAGACAGAGTTCTGTCAAAATTCTAGGCTCTTTTGCCCTCCTCCCTCTTCCTCTGTCCCCAGGAGCACACTGAGTTTTCCTCACCCTCCCTGAGAATCTCCACAGTGTCACCATACGCACACAGGACATCACTTCCAGTTAGAAGCTTCTGGAAGCTAGAAGCTTTATTGTTTCCTCAATACTGTTCAAGAGGAAAAGCTCTCCTGAGGCATTGGGAGCTTCTCTTTTGTCTCTCAGTGAACATACTGAGCAGAAGCTTAGAGCCCAAGACAGAAACTATGACCTTCTTCTCTCACCCATCTCATACTTCTATAAGGATTGTCTGGAAATCAGAGAAGATGGGCTGGGGGCAGAATGGGGAGTGGGGAAATTGACCACTCTCCTATCATGGTCAACCTCCTCCCCAAGCTAATGGAAGAAAATTCCTGTACTCTCCTGGTAAGGCAGCAAATATGGAGCCCCTCAGAGCTGGGGAGCCCACCCTCCTGGCAAGGACTGATTGGCACACTTGTCAGGTTAGAGCTCTGACGGCCTGAGTAGCCTGTGAGGCTGGGAACATAGATCCTCCCGGATGCCTGTGCTCAGACGCCAGGCCACGCTCCTGCTCTCTCCAAACCACTTGGCACTCACCAGTCAGATAGTTTCTGCCAAACCCGTGGCCAACTTGGCAGGTACTGTGAAGTCTGGGAGATTGATTCTCAGACATCTGGTTTCGGTTCCAGCCTTTCCCCACCAAAGACTGTGGCTGGTGCGTCGTGGATTCATGGGCTCTCCACTTGTCCCTCCAGAGGTCAGATTTGCAGCTATACTCCACCTAGAAGGACATTGAGTGTAATCCCTTTGCCCAGTCTCTTCCGGGCTCTAAGGCCCTTACATACCATGATCCCCATGGCCTTTTGGTCAACACAGGCACTCAGAATAAGTTAGCAAATTACCACTTTGGTGTTATGTTCCCAGAGACAGAGCAGAGTATATGCATGTGAGGAAGGTGCCAATTCTTTATGAGAGTGGAAGGTAAGGCGGAAACATGGTAGAGCAGGTGTTATGACTCTTAACTGGACTTATGGGCAAACTGAGGCAAAATGATGCAGGACTTCTAAATGTCAATTGGTTAGAGGTAGAATCAGGATTAGAACTCAGGACTCTTAATGTTCAGTCCCAGCTCTTCTGCTAAGTTGTAATTTCTGCTTGCCCAGGTTATGGCAATTTTTCACTTTTATATTATGGTGGAATTAAATAGAATTTTCTTTCCATCAGGGGCTCAGGGGCTCATTAAAATTGTATGCTCAATTTGATGTACAAATGCAGAAGTGAGTTTTTCTTATGAGGGAATTTATGGCTTTCATGAGGTTCTGGAAGGAGTTGGTGTAACTAACGAGGTAAAGAACCCTGCCTTGTATTGTTACGATAGACTCTAGATCAAGTCAAGGGTGACCTTTGTATGGATTGTAAATAAGGGGGAGGGTCCTTCCAGATTGTCAGGACTCAAGATGAAGACTCAAGATGTGGGAGGAAAAAATTGTCTTGTTCCTCAGAGTCAGACAGAGTTGCTTAACTTGCAGTTGATAAGAACAGTTGGAGCCCTAGTTTCCTGAGAAGGTGGTATACATGCTTAAAGCCCTGTAAGCGCAGACTCATAGAAACTTAGAACCTTCGATCAAGGAGCATCCATGCAGATCATGTAACCTGGAGATTTGTATACCTAGCTGTATAATAGAACCTTTTGGGAATAGCTGAAAGCATATCATGTCTGAGACCAATCCCAGAGATTTCTTTTGTAATTATTCTAGGCTGGGACTCTGTGCTCTGTATTTTTAAAGCTCCTTAGGTGATTCTCATGCACAGCCAGAGTGGAGAACCACTGACCTTCTAAACCACTAGTTCTCAACTGGCTGAACATCAAAGTCACTTAGTGGAGCTGTAAAACCTCCTCTTACCCTAGATCTTCTGAGTTAAATGCCAGGCATCAGAAAGTTTTAAAGCTCCCTAGGTGATTTTCATGGGCAACCAAGTTTGAGAACCATTATTGGAATCAAATCTAACACTTTCCGTTGCTAAGGAGACAAGCCAAAGAGAAGTGACCCAGAGTTCACCATGGCAGAGGTAGGTTAGGACCCAGGACTCAACCTCCAAGTTTGGACTTTTTCTGTGATTCATCCAGTCGAAAGGAATGATGTTACTCTAGGCAGTGCAGGGCTCTCTGGAGGAGCAGGGACTCCCAAGGATAGGCCTTGCCTCTCTCTTTGATTAGAGCAGAGATCTATTTTCTAGCTCTAATACCATTGAGGCTACCTTGCCAACCTGAAACTTGAGAGGTGTAGAGCTAATAATAATAGCTTTTGCATTTAAGCAATTCTGGGAAGGGAAGTTTGTGAATGGCTAGTTTTTGTGAATGTCAAATGTCAGGAGTTAAAAGGTACAAGTATTTCAAAGTGAGCATTCTCACCCTTTGTTCTGAGATCAGAACTGAAAAACTTGTAGAAAATTCCTTTGCCTTCTCTGCTTCCTGGAATTCCTTCCTTCTCCTGCCTCAAAGCTTTGAGAACCCAAATTACAGTGTGGATATTCATCTGTCAGGTCTCCCTGCTCCCTTTAAGCCCTTCCTCTGTGCCTCTGTGCCCTCTCCCAGCTGTCTGCCTGGAGGTCTGTTCTAACAGGGAAGGACAGAAAGCCAGGGGCTAGGCCATTTAATGTCCCCCTTCCAGGTAAGGAGCCTGTGTGCAAGACAGAAAGCTGGAAACACGATGTCCATGGAGAATCACAACTGGCCAAAGTGTTGGAACTTCAGCCACAGGCTCAAACATTTCATTGTTCCACATTATGCCCACAAGTCAGGGAGGGGATCTAGGGCAGTGCGGCTAATCCTAAAGGGCAGAAGGGACCTTCTTACCCCCTCGCTCCTTCGTGTGATTATCAATATCCATCACAACTCATTCAGCAAACATCCCTGGAAACAAAGGTAAGAGCACTGAGCTCCGCAGTTTACAGAACCCTTTTCGAGTTTTAATTTTTATTTCATCCCTTCACATACCACAAGGCCAGCAATGGCGTCCCTTTCAAGGGGTAGGCACAGGACACCAGTGGACACCAGAGGACATCAGGGAGAAGTAGCAGAGCTGGAACCCAGAGCCATGGCTTCTGATTCCAGGTCCGGGGCAATTTTTACTCTAATATGACCTTGCCTTTGAAATTCGGTCTCCATAGAATTTTGAGCCCTGCATTGGGCTTGGCACTGAGCATGGAGCTTGCTTAAGATTCTCTCTCTTTCTCTCTCCCTGTTCCCCCACATATGGTTTCTTTCTCTCTAAAATAAAAATTAAAAAAAATTATAATTGCTTCCAATACATAGTCCTGCTTTTCTTTTCCCTTCAGAGGGAGTATGTGAAAATATTATACTATTAAGTGATTGGCACAACCACAAATCCCTTCTGCAGAGGCATTTTCTAAAGGATAGTGTTTTTCTGGTCTGCTCATTGAGCCACCAGAACAGTGACAACAAAAGCTGGGTGAATTTACCTACTCTTTAGCACCCCTTGCCCCCAAAATTTCTTTTGACTTGGGACTCTAGGAAAAACACTAAGAGATTCATTGAGAAGAATTGCATGCTCTCTATGAAAGAAACCATACAGTATATGGGATGTAAAAGGTAAAAATGGCAATAGCTAAATCAGGGCTGCCAACTTATGCTTTCCATGCATTTCCTTCCCAGGGACCACTTCCAATGGTGCCTGGCTTAGCTGAGTCCAGACACCCTTCCCCCATCTTCTTTGATCCATAGCACCCTTTGGCCTCTGCTTCTTAGTCCTATACAAGTCTTGTGCCTCATTTACTAGTATAAGAGTTCCATGTCTAATTGTCTGCAATTACTAAGAGTCAAACTTTTATATATCCAGAAGCATTCTGCCCAATGACACAGACTTCATCAACTCTTTTATTGCTGATGTTTTTCTGTTTCTAATTGCTGCAAATACTGGAAATTCTGAGTGTGTGAATGTGCCTACTCATGCCATTGGTCAGATGCTCATGAAGTCTCTCTGTAAATCATCCTGAGGCCATTGTTACATCGCCTGCATCTCATTGACCTCTCCAAATTCAAGTGTGAAAAGAAGTATCTTCCCATTGACCACTGCTTGGAAGGACACATGCACACTATCCAGAAATCATCCACTTTATCCACCATTGTTAACAACATCCCACAATTAAAGTTCTCCTTTGATTGTGGTGAATGGTATTGAATCTGCCTATGTTCAACAGAAAGCTACATCGCTGGAGTTTTCTGGTTCCTTTCTACCCACTTGTGAATTACTTTTTAGTTACTTTGATTTAGTTTGTTTAATTCTTTAATATTATATATAATAATTATTATATAACATCTAATAATAAAATAACATGTAATAAAGTAAAAAAATATAAACATCCACTTTTTTTTGTCTCAGGCTCCAGGTTTTTGTCTGATTCTGTTTTTCTCAATTTAAAATAGAGTGTCGTTCCATCCTGGAACTAGGTAATCCTTCCCTCAGCAGCTGGGCATGTGAGCTGCCCTTGGCTCACAGCCAAGTTCCTCTTAGGAAACTACCCTCAGCATAAAAGGAGCTGTGTTTTCCAATATGTCTCCCCTTCTCCCCTGTCATTAGGGCAGCACAATGGCAAAGTGTAAGGAAAGTGCAGAAGGGATTACAGGACCTGCCCCTTATGCTCTTATGCCCAGTTTGTGACAACTGTGAAGGGCCACCCAGCTCCAGTGCTCCCTGTGAGACTGACTGAGCCCTCTGTTACTAGTACATTGGAGCCCAGCTTCCTCCTTTGTCAAGTTATTTTTCCCTACTCTCTTTCAGGTATCCTTCTTCCCCTGTATACTCCTCCAAATAAGCCATTTGCATACAAATCTCCATCTTGAAATCCGTTTGCAGGAAACCCAACCTACAACATAGTGGGGATCTATCCTTCATCTGTGTTCTGTATATCCCCACCTATTTAAATGTTTCTGCTTGGATTTAACCTTTAGTAAACAAATCCATTTAAGGCATTTTGTTGTTTTCCAATCTGAGGTAAGTGCTCTCAATTTTAAAACCTATGATTTTAGATTCCAAGGCAAAATACTCCTGCTCTGACTTCACAAACGGACACTCCAGAAATAGTGAGATGCAGAAAAAGAAAGCTCTTGGGTTGCATTGACGTACAACCGCAGGATGAGTAACACAGCCCAGCTCTCCAGGACGTCACCTTTCTTCTCTGCCATTTAGAAACTCAGGCACCCGCTAAGCAAATGGTCTAAGGGATTGTAGGTGAAGTGCATCTGCCTCTCTCCACCTAAACCTTCCTCCCGCTCAAAGAATTTTCTAGGTCTTTGACAAAATTTTGATTTTTGTTTTTCTATGTGGGTGACATCAGTTAAGGTTTGAGTCCCTGCTGCATTTGCTTACAGAGCAGTTCCTTTTATAGACTTAGTTGCTATAGGAAAGAAAAGAAATAGGTTTTTTAAGTGTTGGAGCAAGGGCGTGGGGGAGAGGATGACTTGATCCGTGCGTTCTCTGAGCCGGCTCACATTCCACAGTTTATGTGCTACAACCAGGACATGTTTCGTGAAGAAAGTTATATTTGACTAAATTGTCCTTCTGACGTAAACCTGTAATTTAAAAATTATATATATTTAGAGAACAAGTCAAAACAGGAAATGCATTCCCAAAGTGGATAAAGATATTTGAGCATGAAAATACCTACTGCTATCATAGTAGACCTAGGCCCCTGTGTTTAAATAGAAAAACACTGAAAAGTACCAAAAGGATAGGCAAAGGAGTCAGACTATGTATGTGTTTCTGGAAGGGACTGTGGGTGCTCTATGATTGGCAGAATATTCCTTCTTTTCTTCCTTCTTGGGAGAGGCCCTGGTGCCCACTGCCCCACATGTGAGGGCTGTTGCAGGAGCAGAGGCTGAGTTTGGGCAAAGCACGACAGAAAGGAATCCATGTCTTCATGGATAAAAAGGTTTGAGTGGGAAAAGTTAACCTAAAACTCAAGGAGAGCCTGAGTGGAAGAAAAGAATCCAAAAGAGGGCACGTGTAAGTAAGATTGTGCCCCTAGAAGTCCTTCAACTGCTGTTCCTAGGTTTGTTCTTCCTAAATCAGTTTCCTAGTTGGGAAGACCAGAAGGACACATATGGAAGTCAAGTAAGAAGTCTGGATTTAGATAACAGTGCAATACAAGAAACAATGTTGTACAATGGGATCCCGTGCCAGAGAGATTGTTATCCCCACTTCCCAGTATATAGGAACCACAGGCCACCGTTTGGGCCCCAGAGAAAGAGTGACTAACAGGATAGCACCTTGCATTTAGCCGGGAACACTGTTAAGAACTTCTTCTGAAGCTTCCCTAAACATGGTTAAAACCAGGAAGATGATATCCTTCCCTTTCCAGAGTGCTTTCCAAGGTCTCCACTGATGGAAGAGTGGCTGGGGCTGGGGATGCACTCTTGCTCCACCTCTGCCTTCATGCCGTCTGGTCACTGCACAGTGTTTTACACTTCAACAAAGAAGACAACTTCACAACTTTTTGCTTCCTGAATTGTTCACTTCCTTGGCCTTTCTGAAGCACTCTCCATAGTACCCTATAAACAACAAGCACACAGTAAATATTTTCAAATGAGTGAATGAAAAAAAAATTGTGTGTGGTTTCGAATGAATGAATAAATGTTGTCCAATGTCAGGGAAAGGGTGAAATTTCAGAGACTTCTTATGGTCTAGTTGCATGGTTCTCTGTGACCCCTGAGATTGGCTATGACTAAGTCTATGGAAAGCAGCATCCATAATGGCCTTAAAAATCCCTGTCCGCTATGGTCACAACTGTGTGTAATCCCTTTCTCTGGAGTATGCCGGATCCAGAATAAACTATGACAAAAGTAACAGGACGTCACTTCTGAGATCAGGCTGTAAAAAGACAGTGGCTTTTCTCTTGAAAACTGCCCTTGCTCTCTCATTTGCTTACTGTGCTGGAAGCCAGATGCCACACTGTGAGCTGCCCTGTGGAAACACCCACATGGAAAGGAACTGAAAGTGATACCACCAATCAAAAGACAGGAAAGAAGTAAGACCCTCAATCCAATAGCCTGGAAGGAATTGAATCATGCCAACAACCATATGAGTGAGCTTAGGAATAGATTCTCTCTCAGTTGAGCCTTCAGATAAAATGGCAGCTCCAGCTGATATCTTTGTTACAGCCTTTTGAGTGACTTTGAGGCAAAGTTAACAAAAAAAGGCATATTTAGATTCCATAGACATGTACTCACAGAAACTGTGACATGATGAATGTTAGTTGTTTTTAGCCTCTAAGTTTGAGTGCAAGTTGCTATGCAGCAACAGAGAACTATTAGAAAATCTATTATAAAAGTAAAAGTTATTAAATAATTGTATAGTTTTTAAAACCGAGGTACAGAAGACAAAATGTATTTTTCATGACCACCCAGGAAAGCAAGCAAATAAGAAATGGAGTTTAGATACTAATTAATTCCAAAACTAACCTTCTCCTTGACAAAAGAATGACACTTTCTGTGAAACGATGCTAGTGGAATCCATGACATTGGTAGCCATGTGTCTCCCTTTTTACTTTGCCTTGATTCCGTTTTTGATCTCGTTATGGAGTAATCAGCACTGCTGGGCCTTATCCCAGGAAACAGTATTCCTTTAACAAGATATTGTTTTTCTTTTCCAAAAGAAAAAGATTCTAGGCATTCAGTGTACATTCTAACAAAATGTGATTTTGAAGTATAGGGAAAAAGTAACTTTCGAATAAGCACACAATTAATTATCAAATAATCATTTTACCCACCATGCTGAGAGCTGCCATAAATTTTTCATTCTTGAGAATCTTGTTCCAAAATTGATGATGCTTTGAGAAGCACCTCTTAATTATACTTTCTTCTTATTTAATTGAGTGGAAGGAAAAACTCTTCTAAATGGAATCTCTTCAAGTGTAGTAGCTGGCCAGGATCCCCAGTATTACTCCCACAGATAAATAATACAGCTCTGATGTACCACTCCTGCAATTGAGTACAGCATTTAGATATAAGAATGCTTCACTTCAATCAGGCCAGTTTAAAAAGCAGTCATTGGGGCGTCGGTTGAGCGTCCAACTTCGGCTCAGGTCATGATCTCGCAGTCTGTGGGTTCAAGCCCCACGTCAGGCTCTGTGCTGACAGCTTGGAGCCTGGAGCCTGCTTCAGATTCTGTGTCTCCCTCTCTCTGCCCCTTCCCCGCTCATGCTGTGTCTCTCTCTGTCTCAAAAATAAGCATTTAAAAAAAATAAAAAAAAAATAAAAAGCAGTCATTGAAGATGAGTCTATATGGATTAAGTGTTCTTTTCTGAAAATATATATTACTTAAATATGCTTATATATATACTTATATATGATAAATCTGATAAAAGAAAAGCAATTAATTATTGATGTAGTGAGGTCCTCATATTTGGTGACCACTGTTGGCAAGTTGACCTTGGACAAACTTCAAAACACAGTGGTTCTAGAGCAAACATGGTTATGACAAGGTTTAATGTATGGAGTGGTCTGTAAGGAACCAATAAGTCTGGCACTGGAAGAAGAAAAGCTCATTTTTGAGAGAAAGTGCCAACTCTGGGACAACACTGTCACTAATCTATTGCTCAAGGTCAGTGTGGTGTTTACAGTACCTCCACAGCCTACGTGTTTTGGGCTGGAACAATGACAGCCACCATATCAACAATGATGCAGATACTGCAGTCTCATGTATTCATTATAATAACCTTGCTATGGAAATGCTTACTTTCCCCATCCTGAAAGTGGACAACTGGAGGTAAGGAGGTAAGTAACTTGCCTAACACCATATACCTGGTGAAGGGTTGAGATTGGATTCAAACCCATATCACTTTGATTCCAAAGTGTAGGTGCTTCTGACTATACTATATTGACGCTAACCCCTGACTTCATAGAAGATGGAGCTCAGAACTTTAAGTCCAGAGCCTTGACTCATGATAGGATATACAACTGCCTGAGGTAAAGCATAGACACACAACTACCATGTCACTCCATGTGTACAGAGGAATGACTCTCTAAGGGCAATTACTTCAAAAGTAAGATGCAGAAGAAAGGCCTTGAAACAGTGGCTTCCAGAAAGATCAAAGAATTATTCTTGGGGATCTTCTCCCCAGAGTATTCCTGACAGAGAAGCTCATCCCACTTTTCAATCTTCCCAGGAAAAACTCATGTGAAAGCTTAGAATAACGTAATATATCCATATTTCATATTTATGAAAGGCATTAGATTCACCCATTGTCTGTTTATCATTATTAAGAATGCTGAATATTTTCATATTTTCTATACTAATTGGAGAATAATGTTGCTTTTTCCCCTATTAGAGGCACTTACCGTGACGTATCATAAAAAGTATTATAAAATCTGATATTTTATATGTATTTTCTCAGTAAATACAATAGTCTGACTTACGACCCCAAGAAATTATTGAGATATTCTTTTAGGGTAAATACTAAGTCTCCCTTGACATTTAGAATCAAAGAAAAACAATTAATGTGTGCTTAAACCAGTTTCCATTTTTCTGTAGTAATTCTAACCCACTTGATCATGCGTCTCCAACTGTTGTGGTACCTTTGGACAGAAAGTCAATCTACCTACAGGTATTTATTTAATGTCTATTAAAAATCACATTATGGACATTATTTCCTGTCAGACTGTCCCATTTATGGTGAATTTCTTACATTTCCGACATTCCCCCCATAGCTTCTATTTTCCCTCCATTAATCCTTCAAAACCCCTGGGAGGTAAGATAGTACACATAATTTCATCCCTATTTTAAAATACTGTTTAGAGCTTTGCTTTGAAATTGCTTTTAGGGCTGAATGTTTGGCTTTCTTAAGTGAACCTGTAATAAACACTGTTGAATTCTCTCCAAATTACCTCGAAGAATTACCTGCTTATCTGGAAGAACCATCAGTGTAATTTTAAGGGATTTTGTTTTTATTCAGCGGTTCTGAGTCTTTGAACTTCTCTGCCTCGATTTTTCAATCTTTCCACAGGAAGGGCTCTGCTGAGAATGAGCACTTTGCAGCACTTCTCTTCATAAATGCTGAAGAGAGTGTTTTTGTTTCTACTTTGGTACTTGTGATTCTAGCTCCAAAGGAAGCAAGATTTCCAAGATTAGGACAGTTTAGTCTGGAAAGGAGGCTAGTTAATGGAGGCGTGATTAAAAAGTACTTAGGGTTTTGAGAATCTTATGAAAACGACATGATCCATTTTTTACCTTGTGCAAAACTCAACGAGGAATTGCTCCATGCACTTGACTATTGGTAGACTTAGGTCCAATCGTAAATTTTTGATATAACTTTTAGACAGAGGTACCATTATTAGCCCCGTTTTGCAGAGAATAAAAATGAGATGCAGTAAAGCTAAGGAAACTGCTACTTAGGGTCACAGAGTTCAAAACAGTGAAGTAGGAATTGTGCACACGGTTGGATTCCAGAGCCTAACCTGTTAGAGTGTTCTATTTCTACGTTAGGATCATTACTCCTAAAACCTAGCTAGTAGCCACCATGAGAGAATAATTGCAACAAAAGAATTTAGTAATCCTTCCTGCCGATCCCGTAGTTCACACGGTTAAGCAGAGTCAAGGTGCTGCCCAGAATAGAGTTTCACAGTGTACTCAGTTGGGGAATGCCATTTTTCTGGAGATATACTAGTGCTTGGAATAGGAACACCAGCAAATGGGGTTCAATTTCTGCCTCTTCTAGCTGCATGACCCTAGGATATTATACAGCCTCTCTAAACCTCAATTTTTTTATGTGTTAAATAAAGATAATATTAGTAACTGTCTCAGAGGAACCAATGGAGGATTAGGTGAAGGACGACAACAGTGGTCCCTCAATATTAGCTATCATCATTGTTTCCTTGGAGAGGGGATAGGAGAGAATGGCGATGCTGGCAAGCAGGTAGCGGAGACATTGAATCAAGAATTGGTAGGGAGAGGGCAATGATTTTCACAGGGTTCTACGTGTGATGGATTTGCAAACACTAGTGACAAAAGTCCTCAGCCCACCTTTGTAAGTTTTGTCTTGGATTGCTGGAAAGTTGTTTGGATTTTTAAAATGATGCATAGAAACTTCAAGTAATGCATGTAAAATTGAAGTCAGGGGGTTAGACTGGAATCATCAGCACAGGGTTCAGGTTGACATAAAGGCAATCTAGGAAAGTGGGCGTGAGGTCAAATATAGAGATTAGAATTCTATCTAACCAAATCTGTGAGGGGAAAGCTCATTTAAATTTCCTAATTCAAGAGTCAGAACACCAATGTTCCCAGCCAGAAGATGTAGAGACTTTACAGTGTGGATCCGCTCACAGTCTATGTGAACTAAGGCACTTCTCATCCTGGACCTATGTTTCTTTGGCTCTACAGTGAGGATCAGATAATATTATTTATAAGGTTCAACGAACTATATGCATAAGGCCTTGTTCATTAGAAGGCACTGAAAATATGCAAGATATGAGATGAAGATAAGGAAGATAATAATGGTGAAATGTTCACCACTACATACCAATGTTTGACACAATACAGGGACTCAACAATTATATTTTGAGCTAATGACCACTCTCCAAAGAAGTAAAATAGCCTGGTTAAAATGGGTATAAAAAAAGTGTCTAGCAAGGAGAACCATGAAGGGGAAAAGGTATCACAAGGGGGACCATGGCTGGTTTCATGTAGAAGAGAAAGCAGGTTAGTAAGTCAGCACCAGACTTCAGCCTCAATTCATATTTACATGCCATTTGCAACTGCTGAGACTTGGCCCTTTGGAGAATATCAGAATTTCTTTTCGCCAGTGGACTGTCTCTCAGAAACCCCAAAACCCTGGATCTAGGAGCCGCAAATTGACCTTTCAAGTCACTTTTCCCCAGAAAGTGGCAGTGGGTCTGGCTTTCTAGAATTCGATTGCTTGTCTGAAGAGTCGTCTATTCTGAATAAAATGGCACGTAGTCATGATTGACTTCTGATACTAGGCTGAGTAATGAATAGCATGAGCAAAACTGAGGGGCGCCCGGGTGGCTCAATCAGTGAGGCGGCTGACTTTGGCTCAGGTCATGATCTCACAGTTAGTGAGTTCGAGCCCCAGGTTTGGCTCTGTGCCTGGAGCCTGCTTCAGATTCTGCATCTCTGTCTCTCTGTGCCCCTCTCCTGCTTGTGCTTTGTCTGTCTCTCTCAAAAATAAACAAACATTGAAAAACAAAAAAAAACCAAATGTTTATATTTCTTCATTGAGGATAAGCTTTCTGGTGAGGAGTTATCTTCTTTTAAGAAACAGTTTTGAACTGTCTTTTAAAATCAGGTGAGAGTTAAGAATGCAAGTGATGTTTTTACCCTTTTGTTGTTGTTTTATTTTTAGGAAATAAATCATTAGATTTTTTAATTAAGCTATTTAGAGATAACTGCAGATTCCCATGCAGTTATAAGAAATAATATAGAGACCCCAGAGTCTACTTTTCTCGGTTCTCCTCAATAGTAATATCTTGCAAAGATAAAACAACCAAGATATTAACACTGATACAATAATGCTAGAACATTCCCACAGCACATGGATCCCTTATGTTACCCTTTTATAGCCACACCCACTTTTTTTTCACCGCCACCCCTCCTTCACCTGGCAACCACTAATTTGTTTTCCATTTCTATAATTTTGTCTTTTCAAGAATGTTATAAATGGAATCATACTGAATACAATCTTTTTGGATTGTTTTTTTTCCTCAGCATAATTCTTTGGAGGTTCATCCCAGTTAGTGTATTAACAGTTCATGCTTTTTTATTACTGAATAGTACACCCATGGTATGGATGTATAGCAGGTTGTTTGACCATTCGCCTACTGAAAAACATCTTTGTCATTTCCAGTTTGGAGCCATTATGAATAATGCTGATATAAACTTTCAGGTACAGGTTTTGTGTGCATGTAAGTTTTCACTTCTCTGGACTGTGACATGAGTGCAAAATAAATTTCTTCTCTAAGCCGTTGACTGGGTTTATTTGTTACAGCATATCCATATACTCTGCCTACTTATCCTAAATAACACAAATACCTCTTCTGTATTGACCACTAAAGTGGTGATGATAATAGCTATAAGTTCTTAAATGCTTACTCAAATACAAATATTGTATGTGACTACATTATAAAATATAGTAATGGTAGTAGATATTTACTGAGCACTGACAACATACTAAGCATTATTCCAAGTACACCACATACTAATTCATATAACCTATAAAATCATCCTATAAGGCAGGTACTGTTTTTCCCCACATTTTACAGATGAGAACACTGAGGCAAAGAGATTTAATGCCTAAGAACACCACTAGGAAGGGCTAAAATTGGGATTAAAACTATAATAGACTGGCATCAAAGCCTTCAATTTTAATCACTATACTGTATTGCTTTCCCAATTTGCAGAATCTTTACAAATCAGTATCAGATAGTTTCTGGAATTTCCAAGGAAACCCATAATAACCAGAATCCCTACATTCCACCAGCGATTATGTATGTCGACATATAAAATAGTAGATTGAAGAAGGAGTCTAAAATATCATTTTTTATTATTGATATCACTAAATTGGAGAAGGTCATCTAGTGTGATAGCTGATGGGCTTACTCACCGAACTCAACAATTAGGCAGAATTATCCTCCCAATAAGGCAATGTCGAACTGGTTTAGGGCCCCGCCACTTGATGAGTCTTGTCTCAGTAAGACTGAGGATTGGAGGAGTAGATGAGAACTCATGTTTTCTATGGAGAATCTTGCTCCCAAGGGGAAAGAAATCAAGCTACAGAGCCATATTTTTAAGCTATATATGATGTATATATATTCCTCTAATAAATATATATTATTCCTCATGATATATATATATATATATACTTATATAATGTGTGTGTATATATATATATTTCTCTAATCCTATTTTTCCATTTTCCTTGGATAAATAGTTTTTAGTATTCTATTTTATCTCCTCTATTGACTTTTTTTTAGCTCATCTATTGATGTTTAAACTATATCTCTTTATGTTTGCTCTAGAAATTATGATATGCAGATTTAGGTTCACTATTTTTACATAATATTATAGTACCTCATGGACAAATATAAGAACTTTACAAAAATACAATTCAATTTAACCTCTTCATACCCTATTTATACATATAAATACAAAATTAATTACACGTACACACACACACATAGTCGTTAATATTTACCCAGGTATTTACGCTTTCTGGTGGCCTCAATTCTTTCTAGGAGTTTCAAGATTTCACTCAGTGTCATTTGCCCTCAGCCTGAAAAACTTCCTTAACTTTTCTTGTACAACGGGTCTGTTAAGATGAATTCTCTCAGCTTTTTTTTTGTTTGAAATTGTCTTTATCTGACTTTCTTTTTAAAATTTTTTTTAAGTTTATGTATTTATTTTGACAGAAAGAGCAAGTGGGGGAGGAGCAGAGAAGGAGGGGAGAAAGATGTGGGACTCAAACTCAGGAACTGTGAGATCATGACCTGAGCAGAAATCAAGAGTTGGAAACTTAATCGACTGAATCACCCAGGCACTTCTGATTTTCCTTTCTTGATACAGAGTTCTAGGTAAATTATTTTAGGTTATCTTTTGGCACTTTGAAGATGTAATTCCATTTTCTTCCTGCTTCCAGCACTTGATTTTTTCTGTCATTGTTCCACTCTCTGTGCTCTACACCCCCGTCCACCTCCGGCTACTTTTTTTTTTTTTTTTGAAAGAAACACAGCATGAGCAGGGGAGGGGCAGAGAGAGGGAGACACAGAATCTGAAGCAGGCTCCAGGCTCTGAGCTGTTAGCACAGAGCCCAAGATGCGCGGCTCGAACTCACGGACTGTGAGATCGTGACCTGAGCCCAAGTCCACGCCTAACTGACTGAGTCGCCCAGGTGCCCCTCTGGCTACTTTTAAGACTTGTTCTTTATCTTTGTTTCTTAGCAGTTTAACTACAATACTTATCCTGCATTGAACTCATTGAGGTTCTTGAATCTGTAGGTTATGTCGTTCTTCAATCTTAGCATTTTTTTTCCAGATCTCTTCAAATATTTCTTCTATTCTGTTCTCACTTTCCTCTCTTCACAGACTCCAAGTACATGTATACAAGATTGCTTGACATTGCCCCACAGATCTCAGAGACACTGTTCTCTCTTTTTGTCTATCTGTCTCTTTCTCTTACTCCCTCTCCTTATCCTATAGGAAAATCATTTTGTATTTCACCATTTTGCATAATGTTAGCTGGGAGTTCTTTTGTAGATGCCCTTTCAAATGGAGAAATTTCATTTCTGTTCCCTTGCTAAGAATTTTTATTCAAAATGTTTTAGATTTCTCAAAATATTTTTCTATAATTATGGAGATGAGCCAGTGGTTTTTCTTTTATAGTTTGTTAATATGGGAAATTACATTGATTTATTGTTTAATGTTAAACTGACCTTGAATTATAAGGATAAAACCTATTTGGTCACTGAGGCAGACAGATAGAAGGTGGTCTCTAGAATCCCTACCTTCTGGTATTCATACTCTCATATCATCTCCTCCCCTTGACTGAAGACATGAACTGTGACTGTGACTTTCTTTCACCAATAAAATGCAGCGAACGTGGTGGGATGTATATGATGATGTGTACATGATTATGCGATCACTACATAAAATCATAGCACTCATCTTACAGGAATCTCTCACTCCCTTGCAGCTCTGAGGAAGCCAATGGCCATGTTGCTTTCCCACATGGCAAGACTCAGCTCACCACTGGAGCTGAGGGCAATTTCTGGCCAGCCGCCACCAGGAAACAGTATGCCTCAGTATTACAGTCACAAAGAACTGAATTCTGCCAACAAATGCATGAGTTTGGAAGCATATGCCTCCATATGAGAACCTATTCCTGGCCAACAGCTTGATTACAGAGAGGTCAGCTAAACCATGCCCAGGCTCCTGATCCACAGGAATTGAAAGATGATATATGTGTGTGTTGTGTTCTAAGTTGCTAAGTTTGTGGTAATGTTATGTTGCATAAGATAACTGATACAGATTTTGGTAATGGAAGCAGAGTGCCAATTCAACAAATCTCTAAAAATGTGGCAGTGGCTTTGGAGTGGGCAGTGGTTAGAGGAATTTGGAATGGCACAGAAGAGAAAGTTTAAATTGTTTTGGACAGACTGTTAATAGAAATCTGGACATTAAGGATGTGCCAGTGAGGATTCAAAAGGAAGTGAGGAACATTTTGGAAACGGGAGGAAGGAGGATCCTGGTTAGATAATGACAGAGAGCTTAGCACAGCTGTCTTCTGCAATTCTGTGGAAAGCGCAGCTTGTAAGTGATGAACTTATTTATCTAAGGATACTTCCAGGCAAAGTGTTAAAGATGATACTCGGTTTCTTCTTGCTACTTAGAATAAAGTGTGTGAAAAGAGAGATAAATTGAAAAGAAAACTGTTGAACTAAAAGGAACCAAGATATGGTGATTTTGAAAATTCTGTCTCTTCAATTGGTAAAACATGATATTGAGAGACAGCTTCCAAACACTCTAAGAAAAATGTACTCCAGATAAAGAGCTGAGGATGTGGCAATATGATCTTTTACTAAAATTTCCAAAAGATTGAAAGGTCATAGTATTCAGCCAAACAAAGAGCCTTTTTAAGAGATTAAGGGTGTGCCTCACATTTCTTAATCAAACCATAGATCCTCTAGGAAATCTAAGAGTGTTTTCCCTCAACCATCTATCTCAGCAGAAGCACAAGATAGAACAGAGCATTTTCAAAAAATCTGTGGATGCAGTTTTGTGTAAAGGAATGAACCCCAGGAAAATTCATGACTTTTGAGAATATTGTTTCAAAACAAGTACTGTCAACTTGGACTAAAAATACAGAGAGTAAAATGAGAGGAGACTGTTATAGCCCCAAATTCTACTGATAAGAAACAGGTTGATAAATCTACAGCTGCAAACATGCCTAAAATTATTCTGCACCCAATTCCAATATGGGGGACAGGGTTTTCCCACACCAACAAGCAAATCTCTGACACCAGCTGGGTGTCCTACAACTCAACTCAATTGTAACACTGTCTACCTGGGTGTAATGTCAGGCGCCACAGGTTAAAAGATCAGCACCACAAGACAGCACACTTTCGAGTTCAGATTCCTGACTTGTTATAGGCTGGAGGTTCCAACGACCCCCTCCTTAGGTTCAGTTAATTTGACAGAATGGCTCACAAAACTCATAGAAACTTTTTACTTACTAGATCTCCAGTTTATTATAGACAGATATAAGTCAGGAACAGCTAGATGGAAGAGATGTATAAGGCATTCTATGAGGAAATGGTGTGGGGCTCCGTGCTCTCTCCAAGTATATCACTCTCCTCAAATGTCACCACATTCACAGGCCCAGAAACTATCTGAACCCTCTCCTTTTAATTTTTGTAGAGGCTTCATTTCATAGGTATGATCTATTCAATCACTGATCATTGTTTTTTTAACTCAATCTCCAACCCCTCTTCACTCTCAGTAGGTTAGGGAGTTGGGAACAGAGGTCGGATCAAAAATTCCAAAATTCTTATCACATTTTGGCTCCTCTGGCAAACAGGCCCCATTCTTTGGTTACATGGGGACTTTCAAAAAATCACCTAATTAACATAACAAAAGAAATCTTTATTGTCCTCATTATTTCCAGAAATTTCAAGAGTTTTATGACCTCTAAAAGGAGGATGAATAAGTGGAGACAGAGACCAAATAGATATTTCTTACTATAAATCACAATATCGCAATGTGTGACTTTTCGTTTAAAAAAGGAAGAATACTTCAGAAGATAGAACTAAATTCCTAGGAAGCTAATTCCAGAGTCATGGAGAAATATTCCCAAGGGTTGAAATCTAATCAAAGAACTCAACATTTTCCCAGCTTTCAGAATTACTATCGACCAATGACTACTTTTTACTTTCCATTTTCTCTTTGTTGAACAAGAATGTTTATAGCTGCTGTCCTATCCCTCTCCCACAATTATCTGTATGGTGTGTTGGGGGAAGATAATTTGTATCTCTACTTTTACAGATTGACAGAGGAACTATCCCCAAGGGCCTCACCTATACCTAGCCTAATTCAGATAATGCAGTTCTGGGCTTGGAGCAGTTGCTATAAAAGATTAGACTCTTGAGTATTTGGGAGATGGGCGAACATATTTTATAAATGGGAGGGACATGAATTGTTAAGGGTCAGAGAGCAGACAGTGGCAGACAGAATTTTATGATCTCCACCATCTATATGCATACTCTTGAATTATTCCCTCCCCTTGAACATGGATGGGACCTGTGACTTCTCCTAACCATTAAAATATGGTAGAGAAGGTGGAATGTATGTGATTCCATGTGCATGATTATTTTACATAAGATTGTGTCACCTGTTTCTCTGGAGTCTCTCACTCCCTTGCTGGATTTGAGGAAAGAAATGGCCATTTGGAGAAACTTCTGATGCCCAGGAACTGTGGGTGGCCTCTCAGAGCAAAGACAATCTCTTCTACAAATCGTGTTTGGAAACTTAGACAGCAACATGCTGAAGAATGAACCTGGAGCACTTTCTTACACTACACACAAAAAATGGTGTATGAACCCAAAATGGAAGAAAGACCTAAGTGTAAGACAGGAAGTCATCAAAATCCTACAGGAGAAAACAGGCAACAACCTTTTCGACCTCAGCTGCAGCAACTTCTTACTTGACGTGTCTCTGGAGGCAAGGGAAATAAGCAAAAACGAACTATTGGTACCTCATCAAAATAAAAAACTACTGCACAGCAAAGGAAACAATCAGCAAAATTAAAAGTAACTGATGGAATGGGAGAAGATATTTGCAGATGACATATCTGATATAGTGTTAGTATCCAAAATCTGTAAAGAACTTATCAAACTCAATACCCAGAAAAAACAGTGAAGAAATGGGCAAAAGACATAAATAGACACTTTTCCAAAGAAGACATCCATTTAGTTGGCTAACAGACACATGAAAATATGCTCAATGTCACTCATTGTCAGGGAAATACAAATCAAAACCACAAGGAGATACCACCTCACATCTATCAGAATGGCTAAAATTAACAACTCAGGCAACAACAGATGTTGGTGAGGATGTGGATAAAGAGGAACCCTTTTGGGGGGTGCCTGGGTGGCTCTGTTAGTTAAGCGTCTGACTTCAGCCTAGGTCACGATCTTGCTGTTCCTGCGTTTGAGTTCTGTGTCAGGCTCTGACAGAGCCTGGAGCCTGTTTCAGGTTCTGTGTCTCTCTCTCTCTCTGCCCCTACCCTGTGCACACTGTCTTTCTGTGTCAAAAATAACTAAACATTAAAAAAAATTTTTTTAAATCTTCTATTAAAAAGAAAAGCTCTCTTGCACTGCTGGTGAGAATGCAAACTGGTGCAGTCACTCTGGAAAACAGTATGGAGGTTCCTCAAAAATTCAAAATAGAACTATCCTATGAGCCAGCAATTGCACCAGTAGGTATTTATCCAAACGATACAGAAATGCTGATTTGAAGGGGCACATGCACCCAAAGTTTATAGCAGCACTATCAACAATAGCCAAACTATGCAAAGTGCCAAAATATCCATCGACTGATTAATGATAAAGAAGATGGGGCCACACACACACACACACACACACACACACACACACACACACACACAATGGAATATTACTTGGCAATCAAAAAGAAGGAAATCTTGTCATTTGCAATAACATGAATGGGACTAGAGTGTATTATGGTAAGCAAAATAAGTCAGTCAGAAAAAAATAAATATTGCATGATTTCACTGATATGTGGAATTTAAGGGAAAAAAACCCAGATGAATATAGGAGAAGGGAAGCAAAAATAAGATAAAAGCAGAGAGGGATACAAACCATAAAAGACTCTTAAATACTGAGAACAAACAGGGTTGCTGGTGAGGTACTGGATCGGGGGATGGTCTAAATGAGCAATGGGCATTGAGGAGGGCACTTGTTGGGATGAGCATTGAGTGTTATATGTAAGTGATGAATCACTAAATTCTATTCCTGAAATTATTATACTATACGTTAACTGTATTGGATTTAAATTAAAAGAATAATAAATTAAATTTACTTAATAAAAAAAAATAGCCACAAAGAACTGAATTCTGCCAAAAAATGTGAGTTTGTAAATACACCTTCCCCAGTCAAGCCTCCATATCAGAATTTTGATGTAGTGAGCTGAGTGGTAACCTCAAATATATGTCCGTTTCTTAATCCTCAGAACCTATTTAATGTTATGTGATTTGGCAAAGGGATAGTTGCACATGTGATTAAGTTAAGAATCTTGAGGTGAGGAGATTGTTTTGAATTATCTAGGTGGGCCCTAAATGTCCTTGTAAATGTCTTCTTATTTTAGTGGTTGTCTTAGGGTTTTAGTATAAACCTCCAACTTATCACAGTCTATTTTCAAATAATATTATACCACTTCATGTGTTCTATACTTTATAACAGTATGCTTCTTTTCCTTCTCTCCTGGCCTTTGGTCTATTTATTGTCCTGCATTGTATTTTCACATGTTAAAACTTCCCCCTTTATTTTCATTTAAACAGTAGATTACTTTTTAAAATATCTAAATAGGGGTATCTGGGTGGCTAAGTTGGTGAGCATCCGACTTCAGTTCAGGTCATGATCTTGTGGTTTGTGAGTCTGAGCCCTGTGTTGGGCTCTGTACTGACAGCTCAGAGCTTGGAGCCTGCTTAGAATTCTGTGTCTCCCTCTCTCTCTCTGCCCCTCCCTGCTCACATTCTGTTTCTCTCTCTCTCTCAAAAATAAACATTAAAAATGTTTTAAAAAATAAAAAGATCTAAATAAAAAATATTGTATTCCTCTTGGTTTGCTGTTGACAGTCTTCTTTTCTTTGTGTGGAATATATTTCCCTCGGGTATAATTTGCCTTTAGCCTGTAAGTCTCCCTTCATTATTTCTTGTATAGTTCTTAATTTTTGTAAGTCTGAAAAAAAAAAGATTTATTTGCCAACACTTTCAAATTATTTTTTCATTGGGTATAGATTCCTAGGTTGGCAGTTGTTTTGTTTTTCTTTTCTTTTTTTTTTCTCTGTTCTATAAATTAAAGATGTTGTTGTACTTTCTTCTCACTTGCGTTCTTTCCAGTAATAAATCTGTTGTCATCCTTATCTTTGTTCTCTATATATAACTTGTCTTTTTTTTTTTTCTTGGCTGCTTTTCAGATTTTCTCTTTATCATTGGTTTTATGCAATTTGATTATGATATGGTTTTTAATTTTCTTTAAGCTTTTTGTGCTAGGAGTTTGCTGAGCTTTTTGGATGTGGGAGATTATAGTTTTCATACAATTTGGATTTTTTTTTTGCTATTATTTTTTCAAATATTTTTTTTCTACCCCTCACTGTCTCTTCCTCTTCAGGGACTGCAATTACATATGCACTGGTTGACTCATAGTTTTTCTATCATTCACTGATGCACTCTTCATTTTTCTTTTTTTGAACTCTTTGTGTTTCATTTTGAATGGCTTCTATTAACATATCCTCAAGCCTGCTAATCTTTCATTCTGATATGTCCAGTTTGTCATTAATATCACCGGTGTATTTTCATGTCAGACATTGTAGTCTTCATTTCTAAAAGTTTGATTTAGGTTTTTTTTTTTTTAAATATCTTCCATGTGTCTATTTTTTGAACTGTGGCATACAGGTATAATATTTGTTTTAATATCCATTTCTGACAATCTTATCATGTATTTTTTCTGGGTCACTTTTGATGGATTGATTTGTTTTTTATATTATGTGTCATATTTTCTTGATTTTTTTTACATGTCTGGTAATTTTTTATTGGATTAATTATGAATTTTACCTTATTAGATTCTGGACATTTTTGAATTTCTGTAAATACACCTGATATTCATTCTGAGGTGCAATTATGTTGCTGGGAAATAGTTTGAATGTTTCAGGTCTTACTCCTAAGAGACTTTTTATTCAGGACCAGAGAAATGCTAAATTAAGGTGTAATCATTTCCCACTACTGAGATAAAACTCTGCCAAGTACACTGTGCACTGCAGTTCATAAGATTTTTCTTCTCTAGGTTGTGGGAACACGCATAGTTTTTAGCCCTGTGTGGGCATGAGCTACTATCTCCTCTAATATTTTCAGGTGATTTTTTTCCCCTAGCCTCAGAGAATTCACAGACCTGCACTGATTAGTATCTGCTGAATACCCATGGAGGACCCTCTGCAGCCATCCAATGTTCTTTCTTTATGCAGCTTTTCCCTCTGGTACTCTGTCTTCCCAACTGTAGCCAACTTGCCCTCCTTGAATGTTCAGCGCCATCTCCTAAACTCAGAGTCTTCTGGGTTCCACCGGGGTTGTCCTTCCCTATGTCACAGCCTGAAAACATTTATAAGGCAATAAGACTTACCACTTATTTTCTGTGTTCAGGAATCACTTTTCTGATGCTTAATATCCAGTGTCTTGAAAACCTTTGTTTTGTGTATTCCCAGTTACTTTTTGTTGCATACAAAAGGGTAAATCTAGTCACTGTTACTCCATCTTGGTTATAAGTAGAATCTCACTAACGTTTCTTTTTCTTCTTTTTTCATTGTTTCCATCTCTCTACTGAAATTCTCATCTTTTTCTCCATGTTGTTTCCTTTTGTGCTGTATTTATCACTGTTATTTAAAAATTTGTTTCTATTGGCTGTGACCTCTATTGACCATTAGATCCCTTTTTTCATCTTCAAATGTGTCATAGTTTTTAGTGTATGATAAACATTTTATTAATAGAACACTAGCAAAAGAAGTAAATAATATTTCTAGGAATTGTCATATCTCTTCTGCGAAGCTTCAGACTTGGAGAGCTGAGTCTATGTGATATGTAGTCAGCTTGGGTCTGAACTTGTTTCTGTTTTAGTTTGATTCAGTTCCCCCACTGGTTTCAAATGTTTTGAGAGAGGTTAGTTTTTCCCTTTGGCAGATCTTAGAATTTGAGCACCTGAGAAAGTCCAGAGATTTCTTTATGGTTTATCCAAAGACACCAGTGTTCTCAGCCATAGGAGACCTTTCTTTGCCTGGCTGTGAGGGTCACTGGTAAGCTCTCTGGAACTACTCACAGGTTTCTGTTCTGCTGAAATGTTAAAGCCTGGAGTGACTGTTCCCTCCTCCATTTAGTCATTGAAAGTCCTCAGTGCCTCAGATGCTCTCTCAGCTCTCCTGCCTTGCTCTCCACCCTTAGAAGGCATCTGCTTCCCAGTTGGGTAAGATCTCTCATGCCTCATGGGGGAATCTCTCTCAGGTCTCTGCCCCCAGCCTTCAACACATTGCCCCTTAACTTAGTAAAAACTTACATTAAAAAGTTGAAGGGTACAGCTTTACTCTGTGGCTGTGCCTCTTAGCATTCTAATTTTTTACATTATCTCAAACCCATTACAATTTCTTACAAGTTTGGTGGATTTCTCTCTACCATTTATAGTATCTTTCTCCTCTTCCCATTGATTATCTTATTTTGGTTGTTATGGTAAGAGTGGTAGCCTCTTTTTACTTTCTACATCATAATCAGAAACAGAGAATCTTTCTCATATTATCCCATTTTAAAGAAAATGAAACAAGCCGCTTTCTCACAGAAGTTTAGTTTTTTTGTCATAGACGAAATTCCATTTTCCATTGAGTTTGCTTAACTTTTGTGAGGACTGGGAGGGCTGGAACAGCGAATTGGGGATTTTGAGATTCGGAAGGAAATGTAGGGACCATCCTGCCTAATTCCCTGCTGATGCTGCTTACTTGGGAACTCTCCCACCAAGATAGTTTTGTGTGGGTGTTTTTTTATTGTCTATGGATCTATGTGTGATTGTCTCTGGCTGAAGTAGACCCAGCAATTCCCACCGTACAGTGGCTTATTTCTTCTCTCTGAATCTTGAGCATTAAACCAAATAAACATCCAGAAAACTTTCCATGTGCTCAACCAGCTTTGTCTGGTCTGGCTTAGACTCTGGACTTGGATTTTGCCATCTGTTGTTTTATTTTTTTCCAGAATAGATGGATCCATATGAATCTAGTATTTCTGGTCTTATTTGATTACTAAGTTGCTTAATTGGGACTTCGGAGGGGGGTTGCTTGTTTGTTTTATTTTGTTTTTGAACACATATTCATCAGTTTTTGTTTCGTTTTGTTTTTTACTTGGTGGTCTGTTGTGGAAATAAAAGTTTAGAAGAAGCCCAGCTCACGGTAACAGACAAACACTCTTTAATAAAGACTTTTTATATGTTTAAAAACAGGACCTATAAATCCTGAATGATTTGTCATTTTATTGGCCAAGGGAAATGTACTGTGGTTAATGTAGTTATACAAAATTATGTTAGTTGTTTCCTCACAGTGGCAGTGAGTACTAATAGGAAACATGTGATCTTACTCACTTATAAGGCACAAATTAGCGCATCCTGTGACCGCTATATAATTTGGCCATGATAAGAGAATGCTAGTGTATCATTCTAAAGTGAAAGCCTCTTCTCTCATCTTAGGAGATCCATATCCTGTTGACCATTTTGAGCTTAAAAAACAAACAAACAAACAAAAAACCCTATTTACCAAAAGTTAATATTACCTGGCAGCAATAATAAGCTACTAGTATACGTTAAGTACCTATCATAATGATTGTCAGGCACTGCATGAGGTCTTTCACATACATTATCTCACTTAAACCTCATTACATCCTTGATTAATAGCCTCCAAATTATAACTCCAGTTTGACTGATGAGAAACTGGGAACATTTCAAGGTCCTAAAGCTAGTGAGTGAAGATCCAAAATCAGGTCTGCCTAACCCAGAGTGTGTTTTCTCTGAGACCATACTGCCTTCCACCCCACAGACAGATTTTTCTCATCCATCTTCTCTTCTCCTCTACATACTTCCCTCCTTAATCAGCAAACTCTCCCTCCCATCCTGGTCAATCAGAATCCAGCTGAGCACCTGCCATGGGCAGAGCAGTAACACTACCATTCTCCTCTTTTAGTTTCCTATCTTTCCCCTTTATTATCTCAGCCATCCATTTTCCTATAGCCCTGCTGCACACCTAGTATATTCGAGCAAATACAGACCTGGGAGAGAAGGGGCCAAGTCAAGATTCAGATCTATGATGAAACATGAACGCTCCACCATTAGGGTCACTGCCTGAGTAGACAAAAGATATCAGAAACAGAAATCAGAACAGTGATCACCTTTGAGATGGGAGAGTGACTACAAAGATCACGTCTGGGGTGGTGGAAATGTTTTAAATCTTTTTCAGTGCCGTTTACAAGAGTATATACATTAGACAAAACTATATAAATCTACACATAAGAGGTAGCTATTTTAAGAATAAAATTATACCCCAATAAAAAATTTTAAAATAGTATTACTTTTTTTTAAAAAAAGGCAAGTGCTATGACCTGGATGGCTACCTTTTACTTATTTTTAAAAATTTTTTAAGTAGGTGTCACACCCAAGTGCAGAGCTCAGTGTGGGACTTGAACTCACAGCCCTGAGATCAAGACCTGTGCTGAGACCGAGAATTATACACTCAACTGACTGAGCCACGAGGTGCCCCTGGATGCCATTAAAAAAATTTTTTTTTAATGTTTATTTTTGAGACAGGGAGAGACATAGTATGAGCAGGAGAAGGGCAGAGAGAGAGGAAGACACAGAATCTGAAGCAGGCTCCAGGCTCTGAGCTGTCAGCACAGAGCCTGACATGGGGCTCAAACCCATAAACTATGACCTGAGCTGAGATCATAACCTGAGCTGAAGTTGGACGCTCAACCGACTGAGCCACCCAGGTGCCCCTGAATGGCTACATTTTAAATGGCATGGCTTTGCATTTGAGGGACTGCTCCAGTCCTCACTCATGTGCCTAATCATGCTTTAGTTATGCTCTTGAACTAGCTAGTTGACCCCTGGTCCCCATCAGAAGGCTCAACAAGCTTTGGGTAGTGAAAGGGATCAGACTTTGCCAACCCAAATTGTGCCACTACGAAAGAAGGATTATTTTGAGGTGAAGACAAAGAAAAAGTACATACAGGAAAAGTAATCACTCTTCTAGTATCTTCCTAAAAGCAGAACATGAATGTCCCCTATGAAGGTATCCCTCACTCCTGTACTAGGAAGAGAAGAACAACTTTTATCACCGGAGCTGGACATAGCCCTGAGATAAGTGCATAGACAAAACCTTCCGAACAAGCCCTTGACTTCCATCAGTTTACCCCATGTGTTTATCTTCCCACAATATACTACTCCTATGAGCCCAACTCGCCTTCCCTTTGTCTTGTCACTTCCCCACAATTTACTGCCCTTTGTAAAAATGGTACATTAGCCTTCTAAGTTTACCTACTTCTTTGAGAGTTCATTTCTTTTCTGTGATGTCTTCTGAGCACATAAACTTTAAAATATTATCATCAAATAAAATTTGTATGCCTTTTCTCTTCTTAATATGGTTTTTTTGTTGTTGTTGTTGTTGTCAGTCTAATATGCAGGATTCAGCTGAGGGATTAAAAAGAGGGTAGAGAAAAGTTTTTCCTTCCTTACAGTAGCTGAGGTTCGAGGACACCAGGTGAAGAAGAATCCATAGGCTGTAGGTAGTACCTGAGGTTCTAAAAGGAGAGGGAGGCAGAGTGCAGAGTCATGGATGAGGCACCAAAGCAGGTGACCCTCTGTAAAAGGTCCCAGGCATGACGCAAGAGAAGACAGTCTAGCTCTGCTTGTGCTTTTCCAGGAACTCACAGCCAAGGGTAAGGGCTATGGACTAGCAGCCTTCCCCAGAAAGTTAATGCCCCTCTGCTCCTGCTTCCTTCCTTTCTTGGGAAATGCTGGTTCTCAAACCTCAAAGGCCCTTGGCCCTTGGAAGGAGTGGGTGAACAGCTTCCTGAGGCTCCAGACAAACCAACCCCTTAACCCTAGCAAGAGTAGCTCAGGGCAAGCCAGGGCCTTGGCTTCTGAAGAACTGCTGAGCATTACTGTGCCATAGCAGGCCCAACCCTGCCATGGAGCAGTAGAAATGCCAGAACCACCCTGTCCTCTGTTTTCCTCTCCCCACTCCCTCTCTTTGCCATCTTCCAAATGGCTCGTCTTTGATCTCAGCACAGAAAACTCAGACCCATTATAAACCTGTTTACACTCTAATGACAAGAATACAGACATAAGTAATTAGAGATGAAAATTAAATGGCCTAGCCCAGCTCCCCAGCAGAACCAGGAAGGGCGGTCGGGATGAGTCAACCAGCTCAAGCAACAGGAGTTTGCTTCAGGCAATGTAGGACGTGGCTTTATTGTTCTCAGCATCCTTTCTTTGTAGCAAAATACCTCATGAGGGTCACTTCAACAAAATTGTGAAACCCTCTACCAGTCTCCAGTCTCCCCTTTGAACAACAATTTCTAACAGCTCCACAAAGCTCTTGCCCCATTTCAGTACCTACCTGGTGAGCCCTAGCCTTCTCCCTACCTGTCTGATTTCAGGAATAAACCCTGGTATCAGTCATGCACACCTTAGTGAGAATTCTTTAAAATTTCGTTTTAGAGTCTAGTGTGTGACAACCACTCTGAGTATACAGAACTGAACTAAAGCAATCCCAGTGTCAGCTTCAAGGAGAAAGGCAGCATGCACCAAATCCATTTAAAGCTGTCTTGCTGGGTAATAGCTGCAAAACTAAGGTTCTGGAAAGTGCAAAGCCCCAATTTCACTTGCACATTAGGCCAGGAGTAATTGGTTTCTGTCTGCAGGCATGCCATTGAACTAGTGTGCTCCAACAGGAAGGCTGCACACATGTTTGAGTCCTTTTTGCACAATAACCTGTTATTTCATAATTGGTATAATATTCTCTTAGGGCTCTGATTTTATGTTTAAAAAGAAGTACTGAAAACAAGGAGTTTTTTTCTTTCTTCGTGTTCTTCTTTTTTTTTTAACGACCAAATTCAACACTATTACCAACTATCCTAATCTGAGTCACTTTCAGTTACCAGAAAGAGATTAGGTGGTCTATACCAACTTTGCAGCTCTTTGCTCAGAAACATGAACCAATATCAGGGTCAAACGCATAGGCAGCATCTTTCATTACTGTGAGGCAAGCCTCCAGTCGAACCATCAGAGTGGAGCCTTCTGGTCTCCAGAAAGTCATTATGTACTTAGGATTATCATTAATTTTCTCTCCCTCAAGTGCTTCTGATGAATGTGAGGGCTGTGGGCTAAAGCCGTGTGTGCATTCACTGATAAAAGGTTCTGTGTTCAATTTTCTCAAAGTGCCCTTAGAGAATCCCCAATTTCCTGCCTCTTCCTAAGGAGAAACTGAATTCGCCCTGCCTTCAAAAAGGGAGAATTGAATCCTTTTGGTGTACAGGCTTCCTGGAGTTTTGGCAGGAGAGGGTACCAGGATATTTCGAGATTTGGAACCTTTGCAGGCCAGTCCCTTTTGGGGAATGGCAGTGTAAATAAGGCTGTTATTAGTTATTGCAGACTGCAGAACTATATAAGCCAATGTCTATTTGACTTCTGTTTCTCCATTCCATTTTCTCTTAGCACAGCCTTGACCTACCTCCCATGAATATTATGCAAGGTCCTATAAGCCCTGCTTAGCCCAGTTTTACCTTTCTATGCTGGAGTCCACACTGCCCAGAGCTCCCCTGACCCAGCCCATCCTTTTGCCCACCTCTTCAGGAGTCATATTCGATAGAAGACAACAGCTCCCTCAGACACATTGGGGATACAGCTGGTACATTACTGCAAGAATACACCCCATCAGCTGGGCTCCTTTTTGTTAGACGAGGGAAGGAAGGACACAGAAGCTCCTAGTAGAAGAGGCTTTGAGCAAACAATGTGTTCACACATAAAACCCTGTGGTATCATCTTTTATTAAGCCATAGGGATTTGGGGGCATTAGTTGTCAAGCTTTATATTGTTTAATTACATTATTGTCTTGAACTAGAATAAACTGTAGATGTGTCCAGGGTATTGAAACAATGCCTTTTGTGTGGGGCCCATGTGAAAGAACACTTTGGGGCTTTGTGCACAATGACTTCCCATCTCCCAGGGCCCTGGTGTGTTGTTCCTCCACCACTGTCTGGGTCACTTCTGTGTCCAGGGTGTTTGCTGTGGTGTTTCAGCCATTGCTATTAACATCTGCTAAAAATGCCATGCATTTCCTTCTCTTAGTGTGAATAAAGGTCACCTCACGGAGGCCAGCATTGTCCAACACCTGCCCAAACTCCATGCTCATATCTGCAAAGAGCAGTTCGAATATGCTGCACATTCAAACAGAAGAGCTCTGCCCATGGACAGTGAAGCCACAGATTTCCGTATGTGCTGATTTAGTTCAAACGTATCCAGCATAAAACAGACCTAGCAGAGTCTTGGTTTGGTTTTTATTCAATCATCCAAATGTATGACTACAGCTTGGACACCAGACTGTAGCCTTTAGATCTCGACCCAAAAGTCTGAATGTCAGGAACAGGGAAGAAAGTCAGCTCCATATAGAAACTCTGCCCTCAGGCCTCCAGGAACTTCAACAGTATTTCTGGGCACTTCCCGAGTAAGGGGTTTCCCTGAGTAGCTCAGATGAACAGTTCTGGTCTTGGAAAGAATCAAGGCATTTCTTCAAGAGAGCTAGGAGTCAAATTGTTATAAATTCTGTGCCAGGTAACAGGAGACATAGGCACTATTCAGACACTCATGGGCTCCTGGATCTTGGTAAAGTATCCTTGGAGTTTGAAGTTTGCATTATTAGAGGTTTTTGAATAGTCTTCTGGAGAGTTGTTGGATGTTTTTTAGAAGAACGTCAAAGATACAGGAGTCAAGAGAGAAGCCTGGGGGAGACTCTCTACCTGCCCTCTGTATCTCCCCAGGCATCCCTGGCCTGACTTCTCTTGTAGATTGTGACTGGGCAGGATTTGTTTTGAATAAAGATTTTTGCTGTGTACAAAACACTACCATAGGACAGCTTGATAGCTTCTGGACACTCTCAAAGGCCTCACCCATTTGAACATTCTAAGATTTGGGGACTTTATAGCTATATTGGCCTGTGGACCCCATAGCTTAAATTCTCACTGAGGGACAGGTGAACACATCCTGTGGTCATGGCGAGGTGCAGGCAGAGACTGCAGGGATGCACAGGCCAGGCTTGTGTCTTGTGAAATGAAGCACTAAGTCAAGTCAGCCATATTTGGGAGGAGATAAGAGTAGAGCTTAAAGACGACTATTGTTAAGGAGGCCCCATTGCCTTACAGAGATGAAAAAAGATGGAGATTTCTGTAGGTACAGATAAGGAGTCTTTTCAGATCCCTGTCTGCCATTCCTCCACCTTTACAACCCTCAAGCCCTGCTAAGATAACTGTCAAGACATTCAGTAGGCTTGGGACACACTGTAGAAAATGTGTTGTTGTAGCATGTTAGTCAACAATTCTTGTTTTGGATTCTCTGGCAAGTTCAGAGAATCTCTTACTATTTATTTTTCCTAACTGCCTCTACCTCCAGCCCATTAATCTCCTATCCCCTTACTAACCTGGACAAAACATCTCATCCAACAACTCCAGCATTTGAGTGCCTCAGGAAGAACTTGACATTGTAGTAGCATTTGCAATACAAAAAGCCAGTCTGTTATTTACAAGATTAGTCAGTTTAAGGAAGGTCTTTGTCACATAAAACATCAAACAACTGGTTCATTGGCTTGAAATTTTTGTTTCAATCAATTCTTTTGAAGTTAGATAGACATAACATATGTGTGGGAATAACTACCAAAAATGCTATGTCATTGAGGCATTGTGTATTCAGTATTGGTTACCACATATACAAATTTCAGACACAGTAGGAAATCTGATGTGCCCTTTCAAAAAGGAACTTGTAGAATTAAGCCTTTCATCTGCATTGTGATATGATTTGCATATTATTTCTATACTATTGTACATTCAGTTATAAATGCTTTGTGAGAGAATGACTGTTTTTCATTATTGTAATTGTACTCAAATTCAAGACTCAGGGCCAGAAAAATATGGCATTAAACTTGCTTTAAGATAAAGTCATCCTATTGTCCAGGGGAAAGATCCATGAGTCAGATGACATGGATTCTAGTCCCAGATATTACTGTGTATCTGCAGAGAGAATTTCTCCACTTTTTTTGTTTGAAACCCTTGCTTAAACTTAGTTAGGAGCACGAGTGTGGAATCAAAGAACTCTGGGTTTGCATCATTTACAAGCTAAGTGATCTTGGGCAAGTTACTCAACCACTCCAAGTCTCAGTTTTGTCACCTATAAAATGGGCATAATAATTATACCTATTTCATGAAGGTAGGGTAAAGATTAAAGAGCATACAGAAAGTGTTCAGTAAGTGGTCATTATTATTATTGACCTTGATTTCCTTTATAATTCTGATTTTGTATAAGACTGCCTCCAAGATTTTTTTCATTTTTAAAATGTTATGATCCTCAGGCTTGTCAAATTTAAGCTTCTTCCTCTAGTGTTCAAGACATATAGTTGGTCCCAGGAGTCCTGTTGTGGATAGCCCATTTCTGTTTCTTCTTGCTGGGTTGACCACAGTGAGGTTCTAATGAACCTTCCTTCAGGCACTCAGAATAGGCCGGCCCAAGGCGCTGGCAAAGAGAATGAAGGCTGTATTGGAGAGTCCTCAGTAAGACACGGAAGGTGCCAAACTGGAGGCAAGGATTATAGACCATAAATCATGCAGGAGAGACTCAGCCCAGACTAGGTTGGCAGGGAGGCTATAGAGTCAAGGAGGAACAAGAAGTGGGGATTAAAGTCAGGTACTCAGGGGAACATGAGTGGTTCAATTGGTTGCATGTCTGACTTTGGCTCAGGTCATGATCTTATTGTTCATGGAATGGAACCCCACATCAAGCTTTATGCTGGCAGTGCGGAGCCTGCTTCAGACTCCCTGTCCCCCTCTCTCTGTCCCCCCACCACTAGAGCTCTCTCTCTCTCTCTAAAGTAAATAAACATTAAAAATTTAAAAAAAAAAAAAGTCAAGTACTCAGCCAAGAGTTCCTGACTCGACAGAAGCACATGTAGATGAGACTGATGCATGGAGGAGGTCCTTAGTGACAGTTTAGAGTGTTTGCGATTCAGTCTCACAAGAGCCGTTGCTGGTGCCCTGCTACCCAAAGTGTGTGGCCTATAGACCAGTAGCATCTGCATTACCTCAGACTTGGTTGGAAATGGAGACTCTCATGCCTTAATCCAGATCTACTGAACTAGAATGTGCATTTTAACAGGACTCCAAGCTGGAGGGGTAGATGAGTGATGTTCAACTTATCACTTTAATCAATTCCTTTGAGATAGAGATAATTATATTAAGATTTTTTTTTAAAGCCAAGTAAGAAACATTAAGGAATAGGAAAGCATTCAGCCAAGAAACGTAAACAGGGAAACCTATTTTTAGTTTTGTTTTTCCAAAAAACAAAATTTAAAAGGTTCTTTATAAATATGTTTTTTTATGTGGTACAATAAACCACCATCAGCTAGTGGGGATTGCAGAATACAGCCAATACCAAGTTGTCTGTGAGCTTATATATACCTACCACCAATCAAAGGGGTGGAGTTGCCCCACAGAGAAAATCCAGATGGAATTCTGTCAAATGATCCCATGACTGAGTCTCTGCTTTCTCAGTATGAAGGGCCTTTCTGTAGGACATCAAAAGCCAGATTCTCCTCATGAGAGGCTAATAACCTTTGGTGTCAGGAGATCCTGATGGGGCCCATCAAGACCTCACTCCAGGCAAAACTGTGAGATATGCAACTTTGACCTTCTATGTCTTGTCGTCTCTCTCACTTTGCTCTCTTGCTCATGACACTCACTTGTTTCATGGTTAAGGAATCTAAGGTTAGGTAATTTACCCAACGTGATAACTTCTGTTGTTTCCAAAACGCAAATTTGAATGGGAATCTCCATTTCCACAAAACTTTGGGTCTTGCCCCCTTGCTGTATTGCATCTTACACTGTTCATGCATTCGGGGTTAGAAGAGGTGGCTGTCCTCAAAAAGCTTAAAGTTCTCGATCCAATCATTACAATTTTAATAGAGTGAATATTTGTTTCAGCCCAATTCAGCAAGATCCTGCAACCCACATGCAGAGACGTGAAATAACCAACCACAAAGCCCTTAAGAAGTTTTATTCTGCTTAAACTCAGAGACAGAGAGTTCCTTTGAGGTAGAGATGCTTTTATTAATACAGAAAACCAGTCAACTAGGATACATTTTCCCAGTAAAGGGAAAGCACTTGGACAAGAATTTTAAAACCAGCAACATCCAAAAAGACCCTCCCATCCAAACGGCTCAGGAAGATTTCATTTTTCTCCCTGGGATATCACTAATAAGAAGCATATCCTCCATAAGATTCTGGGTTGTATCAATTTGCGCAACAACAGTAAGGGGCACAGAGTCTCAAGATAAGACCTTTTATGGTCTTGCTCCTCAAAGTATAGTCCCTGATCAATACCATGACCCAGTAGCTTGCTAGAAATGCAGAATCTCAGGCTGCACTCCAGGGCGACTGAATCGGAATCTGCATTTAACAAGATCCACAGATCATTTGAATACACTTTCAAGCTTGAGGTATTTAAGCTGCTTGACCCAAGTGGTGTTTGGAGTAACTCTTCTGGTATCTGATCACCAACATTCTTTATGCTTTACTATCTGAATGGGAGCTATGCCTACAAAAAGGGTGAACCTTTAAAGGGGGGCAGGTTTCAGAAAATAATCAGGCTACTGTATTCAATGTGTCATATATGATGCCAATTTTTGAAAACCCTATACTAAAATGTCTTCCAAACAAAAGTTATGTTGAAAATTGAATATTTGATGGGCATTGGTGACTGCCCAGCCCTTGCAGGAGATCAAAGTCACCTTATAAGCATCAGCTTTCTTTGCAGAGATGTAAGAGGTGTCAACCAGTGGAACATACCAGCTGCCAGAGCTCCCAGGTAGGGCACCTTGGCAAAGTGCAGTGAGAGAGCGTGGTGGGTGAGTGGCCATCCTGAGAGTGCCGTATGTCCCAAATGGCAGGTAAACTGTAGGAAAGAATGAGGGCATTCTCTATACTGACAGGGCTGGTTTAGGTAAATCAGGATTTATGGCCACCAGGAATTTAATATAATTAGGGCCAAGCCTCTGAATAGGAATGCCTTTACAATTGGATTCTGCCTGCAGGCTGGGGTTAGGGATGGGATGGCAAAGGAGGGGTAGATTCCACCCATCTACTAAACCCTCTTAGTCTGGTCTGAATTCTTCCAAGATCCCATGCCATGGTCCCTTTTGGTGTTTTTCTCCCATTCCTCTGGATGTAAAGATTTGGAAATGCTTAGACTTTCCCAGCCCACCTGGCTCAGAATTCTGAGTCTAGTTTCCTTCTGCTCCATGACCTATAGTCACCCAAAATGACTAAAAAGCTCTAGACCCTGCATTTAAACTGCCTGGGATTACGTCCCGCCACCACTGCTGGTTAGCTGGAAAAGTGACTCACCCTTTCTGTGCCTGGATTTTCCCAACTTCGAATGGAGCTAATCATAATATGCCCTTAAGAGATGGCCCTTGAGAACTGCCCTGAAGATTCATGAGTTAATATGTATTAATATGTAGTTGGGCACACTGTGTCCAGGACAGCACCTAGCACATAATAAAGGTAGCTACCATTTTAGGACATCAGATCTGGAAACTGAACCCAAGGACTTTCCTCCCCCACCCCCAGGAGAAAAAGAAGTGTTAAAGGGTAAACTGAGGCATATCAAAATTTGAAGAGTTTATTTGGGCAAAAATCAATTGGAATTGGGCAGCACCAAGCCAGAAGTGGCTAGGGACTCTCTACCAACTAGAACTTCAGGAGAGACTTTCACAGAGAAAAGGCAAAAGCAAGGCTAGGAAATTATTGATTGGTTATAGCTTAAAGCCTAGCTGGCTGCTTGTAATTAATTGCCTGTAGGTATCTGTTTCCTGATCTTGGGGTATTTACAGGCTTAGAATTTGGTTTGCTTATGTAAACCAAATGAACCACCTCTGTCTAATGACCTCCTTGTTTAATTAGCTTAACAGAAGAGTTAGATTCTCATTAGCTGTAGTAGATTGAGGTCATTCTCCTCCCTGCCTGGACCTCAGGGTTCTAGGAGGCCCAAGAAGAGGAAGAGTCACTCCTGGTAAGTGCAGACTTGGAGTTTGGGGGTACTCGGCACACTCTGAACGTAGAACAACACAGCTTGACCACCACCCTCCCCCAAGCCTGAAGTCTGGAGACCACAGCATTACCTTATTTATAAACAAACAGAAAGTTCTCTTGGGAACAGGCAATAGGTTTGTTTAGGTGGCTCCTGCTTGGCTGGGAAGGTCTATGCTCGATAGAGCTGCTCAGCTTAGTTTTCTGCAGCTTGGCAAAGTGGAGTTCAGCCTGAGGTCAAGCTCTGTTGAAGTTGGCAATGTGACACAATGCGGCCACTGGGCTTGTGATAACCCTGGGCTTCCCTTGGAATTTACTGCTGTCCTGCTCTCCCAACTGGCATTAAACCTCAGAGGTTTATCTTGGGGCTGGACTGGATCAGCACCGTCCATTCCATGAAGATAAAACAGGCAAGTACTTTTGTGCCAGAGAGCTGTGTTAGCTGAAGGGTAAGCCAGTCCACCACCTCAACAGCAGCAACTCAGAGACTGATGATTCTGTTGTCCAAATCTACACAGCTGACGCTGTCTGGTAGTTTCTGCTTCTTGCTCACACTAAGCTGTTTCTTTTGGTGCTCTCAGGAACCAGACACACATTAACCCTTAGCAGACTGTATTTGTCCATTGAGGTTTTTTTTGTTTTGTTTTGTTTTTGTTTTTGTTTTCGGTGGTACTACTATTGATATGTATGTTGCAAACCGAGAAAAACAAAGAGACTGAGAATTGCCCGTCTCAGCCAGTTCATGAAACTTCACACGACGAGACACAATATTTGCAAGAATCTGGCAGAAGCACCATCACTCAGAATCCAAAGAAAAACAAAAACAAAATGCTGCATTTATTTTGGGAATGGATTCTAGCAATGAAGTAATAGTAAAGTTGTTTTACAACAGGAACAAAAATCAGCAGATACTATTCTTTTATCTTTAGAAAATTAAGGACGAGCCAGTTTACACTTGTGACCCACAAAAAGGATCAGGACAACTGAAGTCTCACTGGAGACATATGAGCTGAATAATTATGCACGAATAGGAAACTCCTCAGTCGGGTAAATACAAGGGTTTCAATAAAGGTTTGAAGATGTGGAAACTCGAGTAATCAAAAAATTCCTGGAGAGTCAGAAGTAAGGAAAACAAAGTGGAAAAGTCTTGCAGAGACACCTGATTAGCTCAGTTGGTTAAGATTCTGACTTTGGCCCAGATCATGATCTCAAGGTTCCTGAGTCTTGAGTTCGAGCTTCACATTGAGCTCTGCACTCACAG